>RXPK01000005.1:342768-1069011 GCA_004143645.1 Protaetia brevitarsis
TAATGCATGTACATCGTATCAAACTTTACAAATAATCTTACCACATCTCCAATATTAAATTCTTAAAATTCTTAAGAAGATTCCTAAGAGAAATTGCCATCTACTCACGATGAATATTTATTCATTGAGTGATCTAAACGTTTCTCTGCGATTCATAAAGTTTTCACGAAATGCCAACCTTTGATTACAACGTATTATATATTTTTCGGCAGACCTAAATTCACTTAATATCTAGATTGGCTTCCCATTTGAGATTTTTTTAAAAAAAACCTCATCATGAGGCGCCTGTCATGTTCCCACCGCGCGCCGTCATATATCGCCACAGTGGTTAACCCCATTTGACAGCATTGTCTTAAGGTCGTAAATTAGCCTTACAGGCGACGCTGCTACAGATTACACAAAGAACAGAGATACTCTTGAAATAACGCCACTCCCTGCGACCCCATAAATTTGCATTCGATTTGAAATTTAGCCCGAAATCGACACTTACTGCGAATATTTAGAATGCATCCACGCACCAAGTTTCTGCCGCCTCGGTTAAACCGAAAGCAGGCAGAGGTTTATATGGAACCGTTTGGATTGAATCCTGTAATTATTATATACCAAAGGTTGTTTCGGCAAAGTTAGGAGTAGAAACAAAAAAGATAAGTTTGGAATCAGATCGTGACTATGCATAGAAACTCATTTCGCATGGAATTTCTTTGACGCAAGCATTTGTTTGAATGGAATGATCGGGAATGTATTAGAAACGTACTCTAACTGTTTACTTTTTTAACTTTTAGCGACAAAATTCCATGAAATATACGTTCAAGAACAAAAAAAGCGGGTTTATTAGTTTTTGATAAAAACTTGTCGCGTGATATTTCAGTGCACAATGTAAAAAGTTGTTTTTATTCCTTCATATATTCATGCAAGCTTTATAAAAGGTTCTAATTATATTTTCAAACGGCAACTACTTAATTAATGAACATGGTATAGACAAAGTTAAACGTGACAAACAAAAACGTGATAAAATGGCAAACTTTAAAGTAGAGTTTAGCTGGAAATATAACCTCTATTCTTTCACTCAAACCTTGTACCATGGTACATACGTAGGATGAACCATCAACAATAGTAGATGTAATTATTATGTTTACAAAAACTTTCCACTGAAGTCGTTGCATTTTTATTAATTTATTTGAGAAAGAATCACGACATATTTTACACTCTAAAACATATAAATAAAGATTTAGTTTCACAAGAACGAAAGAATATGAACTCAATTATTGTAAAGTACTTGCAACTATATGTATCACTTAATCACACATTATTTTACAAGAATCGTATTTTTTTATTACTATAAACTGTTTAGACATATTTGCAATCAAATTACAATAAAAGACAATACAATTACAATAAATTACCCACACGTTTAAAAATTCCCGGAAAATTCCTTTTACAAGATGGCAGCTAGGCTTGATGGTCATTTAAAAGAGATCAAAAAAGAAAAAAAAGGATTTTGCCAGCTTGTCCTTACTGCTATATACTGTGGTAACGCCAATGACAAACTGCACACAACGTTGCCACTCTACTCATAACACAGTCTGGAGTCTCCACTGTTGATCCCAATTTTCTGTAGGTGTTTCAGTATACAGTGGGCTCTTAAAAGTTACAATGTTACGATGTGAAAATGAGTAGTTCTTCAGCCTTCTTTTTTGATCGTCCCTTAATAGAGGTCCAACCTTGAATTTACCTGGTTGTATTATTTCAGTGTTCTTTGTGTTTCTCCTTCGCCCAACTTCTTACCTGCTCTCGTGCAGTGTTTTTAGATACTCCTAGAAGAGATTCTGGGTCTGTATGTGAAGCAGATGATCTCCTTCTTGGTAACTCATCGGCTTTTTCATTTACTTCGATTGCTGAATGTCCAGGCACCTACAGCAAAGTGACTGTCTTGCGGTCTGTCAAGCTATTTAGTTCTCAAATACATTCCCAAACCAGTCTTGATCGTATCTTGAGATTCTCTAGCGCCTGGCTGTCTCGCAATACAGACCTGATCTTATTCTCAAAAGGTTGCCTTCCACACGATGGACAATATTATTGTGTCCCGATCCCACATATCTGTCGCTTGGCAGTTCTTGCGATCTGAGATACCCCATTCTTGCTTCCCCCATTATCAACAAATGGAGAGGAGAGATGTCTAGAAGGCAATCCTCATAGCTCCTGAACACGCTAGGCTCTGTATGTTGCTAAATCCAGCTATAACAGCTTGCTGCTGCACCTTTGTCCACCACACATGATGCATAAGTGATCATGACATCATATTACATCTTAACCCCCATGTTTTTTTTTCCAGAAGCTCATACAGCCAACATAAATCTTGTCACCGTCCTGGTTGTTATACATTATATATATGTTCAGCTCTGCAGGGACTGTGCCTCATAGCTTTGTTGCTATTCTTCTCCGTTTTTTCTATTCCATACCAGCTTTCTTCCATCCTCTAACTCCCACTTCCATCAGATCTCTTTCCACCGCTTCGAGTCATTTCGTTCTTGGTCTTTCCCTCGGATCTTGACCTGATATGCTTCCCTTCGCATGAATCGGGTTTGTTGGCTTGAGTCTGGTAATCTGGCGACAATGTTCCCAGCCACTGATTTTGAGCCCTTATGCACTTTAAACAAATTGAGCGCTGACCATATATTTGTATGAGTTCTTTATTAGTTCTTCGTCTCCACTGGTTATTCTTTCTCACCTCTCCATACATTTTCCTCAACACCCCCCTCTCCCATACTGCCACTGCCTTCGCCTCCCTTGGGTTAATCTTCCATTGTTCACTGCCATACATCACCACTGGCCTGACAATTGTTTTGTAGGTGTTTACTTTTACTTTTCTCTTTGCCCATTTTGACCTAAACATTCTTCCTATCCCTTCCAAACATCTCATTTCTTTTGATATTCTTTCTTCTCCTTTATTTTGTCATGGTTTACTCCCCAGACTTTCTATTGCCGTTACTTTTCACATTTATATTGTGTCCCATCCTCTGCTATAAATTCAAGAGATCCATTTTGTGGGTTTTGGGTTTCACTTAGCTTCATATATTTCGTCTTCTTTTCATTTATTTTCAATCACTGCTCTCTTGCTCTTTGCTCTATTATTCTGATTACATCCCTTGTTGCATATTAGAAAAATTAAAAAAGAAATAAGACAAGATATTCACTTTAGAAAGTGGTTTATGCTTAAGAAAAACATAAATTGTCATATATGTGCCTTCATTTCTGAGAGAACCAAAAAATTTATTTTTTGCAGAATAGAAATATTAATAATTCATTTATAGTATCGTTTTTCACTTTTCCTCTAATCTTAATAATCCTAATCTTATGGGATCAAATCTCAGTATATCTTCTATATATAATTCGTTGCGAAAATATATTGGATGTTTGTAATCAGAAAGTTCGAAATAATTTTGAAATTCTCGTCGATTACTTTGCCTAATTTAAGCCCACCCATGACGCCTATTCTTCAGTGTTGCGGAATTGTTTTCGTTTTTATATCCCTAGTTCGCTTAACTAAATTCGAGAATCGAGTATTTATCTTAGAAAGGGTGATACAGCAGTCTTATTGTGTGCAAGTTGAGTTGTAGAATTGGCGCCGGAAATCCATTTCGGAAACTGTATATTATTCTCATTACCCTCGTGATTTTCTATATAGCTGTGCACGTGTTAGTTGCCAAAATTTCGCGTATAATACAGAGCAACATTGCTATTGTTTTAATCTTTTTCAGAGAATAATAAAGCACTCTAACTTGTTGACATATCACATAAAAATATCATGTAGTAGATAATATTAGGGTATTATTTTTATCGCCTTTTTTATACGAATATACCGATCAATTTTATCGAAATTATACTCTCGATACACCGACGAAATATATCAATTATGAGGTGGTGTTATACATAATTGTTAATATTATCTTACAAACAAGAGGTAAATATCAGAACTAGTTCATAAAATATGTATGGATTTGTTTGGAATTATTGGCTTATAGAGTTTTTAGATTATACCGAAATAATTATTAAATGGGGTTTTATTTTTATCCATATAAAGGCAATATAAACATCAAACCTGTACATGCTGTTCCAAATTCCAGGTACACTTATCGTCACATGTACATGTTTCCGAGCTATACGTTTTTACAGCGTACGAAACTGTTAGCTGTCAAATTCTTATTTCAATAAAACTCTACAGACTGAAAGGGTATCATAGTAGAAGCACTACCCAGATATTAAAACACTTTTTTTTCCCAGCCACTTTCCTCCCTAGGGAAGAAAAGTAAGTGACATTGATATGATGAAACTGTACATCTTATAATATGTGACATTATTGATATATGACATTAGTACATTCGACGCAGTCTGAGCCTATTTATGAGATAATTGTTAAATTATTAGGTATTGAATGTCAATTAAACTATTATTAAACACTTTTAAAACGACGCTAACTTGACAGTTCTCAAAAAATATTTGACAGGTTAAGCCTACTATATATCATGTCACTCACAGGTATATCTTTATTATTTTTAGACATTTAGTTAGAACTGAACTGGCTGGGAAGGAAATTGTATTCAAACCACGTGAGGGAAATGCTATTGCAGGCCTTGGGCAATATATATTTGTCCACGACCTGCAATAGAGCACTTTCCTCCCTTGGTTTGAAATATACTATTTTAACAAAATTAGCAGTAGATTACATGGTCCAAAAGATGACGTTTTAAGACTGACTTTTCCATACACCTATGGTACCCATTGCACCAGTGGTGTACCCATAAGTATTTGCCGCTCTTTTCAAGTCAATTAAATAGTATTTTTTTATAAATATTTTTTTATTAGATAAATCATATACCTCTATTTAATTTACAGAAAAAAATACGAGAAATTATTTTTTCTTTTATATTTATACAGAAGTAGAATTATGTGAAGGTGGAATTTTAAAAATTGGTGTATAATGTCCTCAAAATTTATTTTATTTGTAATTTCTTGTTCTATGGATAATATTGCTAGATTTTGCAGTCTTAAATTAGTCATTGTAGAACGAAGATAATGTTTCATCAACTTCAATTTAGAAAAGCTCCGTTCGCAACTAGCGACGTAGATGGCATTTGTTAAAAAAATTCTTAGCAAAATTACTATGCTTGATACGGAATTTTCTAAATTATACTTTTGAATAAATTTTAGTAAATCAAGAGGGCCTTCGCCCCCGCTTTTCCAAAGTTTTGTTTTTTCTCTAGAGCAGATACAGCCATGAAAACCTGGACCCTTTTTCTTTCAATGTGAAATTGTTTTTTTATCACTGTCAATAAAATCACTTATTTAACACTCAAAATCTTCATTCAATAGATTAGATGGTATATCTTCTTGCAAGGACATGCAATTGATCAAAGCGTTGCTTTATTATTTTTCCAGAGACAAAAGCACTTCTCTTCGTATTTCTTGTTCAAAGGATAGTTTAGTTAAACTGTTGCGTACAGCGTAAGAACGAATCTTGATGTTAGCCAAAATTTTATTGAGTTGACGAACTTTTTAAGCATACTCCCTACCAAATTTAAAAATTTAACTTTTGAGATCATTACATTATAAATATCTGTATCATTAATATGTATTAAATTCGCACATACACTGTAAAAAGTCGATAAAACCAAACATTGCTTTGTTTAGAAAAATTTCGATAAAAAATCTTGAAATTTTAGGAATCATCGAGAGATTTTTTGAGTATGTGTTGTAAGTAAGAGTCACATAGAATGCTCAATGCCTTGATTTAATGTCCATTTTTGTTTTTGTATAGTAGGAGATTGTTAATTTTTCGAAACGGCATTCGCTGAAGCTGAAACTAATTTTTATTGGGGTGGAACGAAAAGTCTGAAAGAGTTAAAAAATGTAACTAATATTATTAATTTATACATATAATAATTATTGAAAATAATAAGGATTATTAACTTCGACAGCTTTTTGTATTTACCTTATCAATCTTGTTAATTTTGACATTTTATTTTACTTTTCAGGCTACAATAAATATCAAAATTCTCTTTTTGGATTAATATATAAAAAATGCCGCCCCAAAATATATACCGGCCAGGGCGGACCGCACCCCCCGCTCCCCGTTAGGTGCGCCATTGCATGGCACTCTAGATATATATAAAAAATTCGCAATATCTCGTTTAACATTTAAAATAAACATAGAGTGTGATATGTTTTTGTAAAGCTCGCAAAATTTGGTGTTTGCTTGTAACATAGCTTAATTAAAAAAAAAATAATATGACGTCAGGACCACAAATTTTGGAGAAATATTTTAAACTGAATTTTTGTTTCTAAAGTCTAAATAAAAACTTGCATCAAAAATACCTAAACTATTTTTCGAAATTGTATATAATAAGAAAGTATATCGTATAATATAAATTGACCAAAAATCTCCTATTAAATTTTTAAATTTGATTTCGAAAAAATAACAACTTACTGCCAACCACATTTTTTTTTTCGTATCCCCGTCGCAAAGTGCTTTTGCCCCTTATGTACATGAAATTTAGCCCAACCTGTACATCGAATTTCATTTACCCTATATCTGATATTATTCAACTCAAGCTTCTATAAATTGATACAATGGACATAAACGTCATTTATAATCAAATGCGACGGAAGTGCTATCTAGCGGGCGAAACCCAAATGATTTTAGTATACTTATGCTCCTACGATTATTTCGCCATTTAGGTTGAGTGCTTTTGTCAATTACTTGTTCCATTAAAGTTTGGATGGTTACATGTGTATCAAAGTTACATTACGCTAAAGAATGCGCCACTAAATAAACAGAATTGCTTGTCTAATTGAGAATGAACGAAGTATGTGGTTGCATAAAGGAGAGTTCAGCAAGTTACATTCCGCCCATTCTTATGGCAAAAACACTTTTATTATATCATTGAGAGATACGTGGTTAAGTTTAGGGAATTTATTTATAGATATTTTCTTGTATCATCCTGAAGCTTTTGGTTTTAAACAGAAGCGACATAAAAGCAGTAAATTTGAGTTAGATACTTTTAAGGGGAAGAAAAATAGGATTTCTTTTCTTGTCTTACGGCTATTTGCACCGGTTATACTTAAGCTTAACTTAAGACTTAAGTAGATCCTAAACTATGATTTCGTTTTGCACCACTGTTTAAGGACCAGTTAAGTGTTATTCAAAATAAGCCGAAGATTTGCCCGGCTTAAGGTCCAGTTAACTTCACTTTTGGTTTCAAATGATAAGTATTGCGGCAAGTGAAAGAAGACTTTTATTTGTTGTATTACCGTGTTTTCCAGTGGCTTTATTTATTGTTGTGGGGATATTTATTATTTGTACATTTTTGAAACAAAATGGCACGTAATATCTTAATAAATAACATAATGTTTGAAGATGATGATGAATTGGACGACTAGACAAGTAAATGAAAGGGCAGAATATTTTCATACGTTTGACGAACTTGAATTTTTCCGGCGATTTAGGGTAACCAAATGTACAACATTATTTATACTAAACCTGATTGAAGCTGAAATTGAATATCCTTGATGTGTGAGTAGGTATACAAAATAATTTTAACTTTACCATGTAATCTAAGACGAAATAACCATTCCTATGACCACGAATGCATACAGTTTGTTATGTTTTATCTAATTAAACAACAAATTTTCAGTAATAATAGTGTTACTTTTATGAATCAGCTGTTAATATTCCTGAGACTGACCTGACAACAATAGTGAAAACTCGAAAACTCGTATCAAGAATTAAAAATCAACATTCTCCTTCTTTCTGTGTGTTTCTGTCAAAAACTTACAAGTTACAAGTCACTTTCACACTGTCTGACACTGTTGCCATCCATTTTCAATACTTAGCTAAGCTTTATTCCTAGTTTCGACAGTACAAAACATATTCACCTTAAGGTTCACCTTAAGCTGAATCTCTACTTAACTAAGTTTATTATTAGGGAAAACTGGTGCAAATAACTGTTAGTCTTACAGCGTTATCTGAGATTACTTAAATAAAGTCATGTTGACTGAAAGTGATTGAGTTCGTTCTTTTCATATTCTTGCCCTGTAAAACCAATGAAGATATAACAATAACGTCGGGATTTCGTAGTTTGAGAAGAAAAAATGGAAACCGGAGTTGATTTCTCTCGGTTTGTCAGGAATTCAGCCCGAAAACGAGTGAACTGTTTTGCAAATTACCATTTTATCAAATACTCGCATTCCTTCAAGAATAACAATAGCTTATTGCTTCTCCATGGGCATGTAAATCATAAGTATGCAGCGATGTTGGGCAAAGGAATGGTGCTTTTCTTGCATACTCGGTGTTTAACAGTGGCTTTTGGAACCTTATTTATAGAAAATGGGATGTTTGATACCTAAGGACTACAAAAATTCTGGTAAATATGCCTCAAATATTTATTTCATGCAGAACCAATACAATAAAATAAATAGTAACAAATAAATATTTAAAAAAGCCATTTTATTCTTTCCCCAAAATAATAATAATAATTGTTCAGAAAGCGCTGTTTGAAAATTAGTTCGATATTTTTTCGCATTCCAATAGCTTCTGCGCTTCGCTCTAAAAGAATTAGCATATTCCTAGAATTCCGAAAGACAAAATACAAATTATTTACCTGAATTATCTTGAAGATCGTCACAGTGGCCTCTGCAGAAGGTTTGCACCCGTTCGACAAGAAAGCAATTTGGCTTCTCTTACCCCAGTCAGGAGAATAATTTAACTGCGCCACGGTGAAGCCAATAATAGCCAGAACGACAATTGCAGTAATGAAGCGATGCATTCTGTTCTGAACCACAAAATAATTAAATTAGAACTACTAACAATTGCAATACATACTTATAGTTTGTTGTTGTAGTCTCGATATTCCACACACTAGAACTTGTAGATGAATCTGATGAAATCCTGAAACATCTTGACTCTTTTTATACCAGAGAAGCTTTACAAGGAATCAATTATCGAATATAATTGGGAAACCTTACTAGATAACCTAAGTGTATCTATTTATAAACATTCTAATTACCCTGAAATATTATTTGCCTCAATGCATTGAACGTAAATTTAGAAAAAATATATAGAAGTTTCGGAATAATAATTAATTTAATTAGAATTTTGTTTCATAATTGCCTGAGAAAGCAAAATTTTTTACTTAGCCAAGGTAAGGCTTCCACAGAACTGTAAGGTGTAATTCTCCACTAAAACTTTTGGGAGGCCTACAACCACGGTTTATAATTCATCATCACACCGTCTGTGTATAATTAAGTTTTTGTATAAACTAGTAAAATTTTGAACCTGTGCCTAATGTTTGTTCACTGAGAAGGGACCGCTATGCTAATGCTTTTATCTGGTTGTTTCATGTGTCCTCTGTAAATAAATTATCTTAGTTAAGTAATTTGTTTAGGTACTGTTTATAAAAGCTAAGATATTTTAATGAACTATGAATGTAATTTCAAAACCGTCAACGAAAACAGTATTTTGTAACATCTTTCTTTATTAATATACTCTACTATGAGACAGTATTACATTATTCAATAATCATAAATAAATGCTATTTTTATGGCAGAAAGACAAGCAAATCTAAAATATGATATTTACATAAAAGAAAGTCGCAAAAAAATGAATTACAAGAGAAAACACAAATAGTTACACATATACAGGGTGTTAGGTAAACATGTGGCAAAAATTCAAGGGGTTATTCCTTGACTTATTCTAAGGATATTTTGTCCTAAGATGGTTTTTGAAAAACCCCTTTGTTTCGAAGATACAGGGCGAACAAAACTTGCTACAACTACATATATTCGATATTCGTTGAAATTATTAATGTAAATAAAAGTATGGTGGACGCCAATGAGTTTATTAAGTACAAAAAATTGTTTACAATGCGTTGTTATTTTTTCGATCTCAATCACATGAAACGACTGATAAAACAGCCGTGGATTTCATTTGAATACGTCTCGTTGGTCGCATTTGTTTAGATTGAGTGACGTTTAGCTGTTAGACGTGTCTTTAATAGTTAGTGAAATCCTCTATCATGATTTATACGAACGCCGAGATGACTGACATTCATTTCATGTATGGACTTGCTGATGGCAACTCATTAGACGCTAGACGATTGTACATGGAACGATTTCCTGCCCGTACAATGTCCCCGACCGAAAAATCTTCGAAAACATTCATCGACGTCTTCGTGAAACAGGCTCAATCAAACGAAGTGGAGGGCCAGGAATATCAATGACTGCAAGAACGGTACAATTGGGATAGAATGTGCTGGAGATGATAGAGGAAGATCCTAGTAGTTCAGGGCACTACTACCTGCTGATTTTCCTCCACGTATTGCTTTATGTTAATGGATATTGCAAACATTAGTTCGCTCCCTCTATTCCTAACACAGATTCTTTTTACTGATGACGTCAGTTTCTCAAGAAATGCAATAAGGAATTTTCATAATAACCATGTGTGGGCAGATGAAAATCCGCATGAGGTATTTGAAGATCGTTTTCAACATCAGTTCTCGTTAAATGTTTAGGTTGGAATTGTGAGTGACTATCTAATTGGACCGGTATTTCTACCAGGAAGACTTACTGGCGTGGTGTACTGTAACTTTTTGGAAGCAACTCTGCCTAGTTTCTAAACCATACGCGATAAGAATTGCAATATGGTTTATGTACGATGGTGCACCACCCCATTTCAGTTGAGTTGCTCGTATTTTTTTAACACCAACATACGGAGATCGCTGGATTGGTCGAGGTGGGCCACACGCATGGCCTGCTCGATCTCCAGACTTAAACCCCCTAGATTATTTCTTTTGGCGATCTCTGAAGTCAATAGTTTACGCTACTCCAGTGGAGAATTTGCGAAATCGGATAATTGCTGGGTGTAACTCAATTAGAAACGACCCTGGTGTGTTTGAAAGAGTTCGACAGTCAATGACGAGAAGATTGAATGCTTGTATCCAGGCTGGAGGAAGCCATTTCGAACATTTATTGTAAATTGAGCAACTTTAAATGTACTTTTTGATGATAAAATGTTGTTACTGTCGCAAATCCTGTTCGCCCTGTATCTTCAAAACAAAGAGGTTTTTCAAAAATCATCATAGGACAAAATATTCTTAGAATAGGCCAAGGAATAACCCCTTGAATTTTTGCCGCATGTTTAGCTAACACCCTGTATAATTCTAATCCGCAAAAGTTTGCTGTTTCAAATTTACTGAAGTTATTAATTTATTTAAATAAAGGTAATTAGCGGTTCATTAAAAAAAAATTGTAACAGTTGTAAGCAAAATTACTTATAATGACCGGCTTTCTTTACGATAGCCGTAATTATCTTTATGTCTAAAAAAATATTATGTATATGTTAGAAAATTAAGCACACGAAAACATAAATCTCAAACCTCATTAAAGTAGTGCTGATATCTAAATATCCTAAAATTCATTTAATTCAACATGGTTTAAAAGTTACAGCAAATAGTTTGAATATACTAGAGATACAAACTCCCCGATGCTTGTAAGGATTTCAGGTATTATAAATTCAAGAGAGTTGTTAAGTCGTGGCTGCAGACACAGTGTTTTTGTTCATTCCACGAAGGCTTTAGTAGCGAAATATACTATTCAGTGTATAAGCCTTTTCATCTTACTGCCATTTCCTAGGATTTGCGCAGTGGTAATTTTCCTTTCCTTTAATATTTTGCAATTTTCTCGTTTATTGACATCTTCTTCACATCATGCAATATTGAAAATATAGTTCTATTTTTATTCTTATTACATATTGTTATTGACCTTACGTCTCAAAATAGTATCGGCCAATATATCAGTACCGCTCTTTTTTATAATATACTGAAATAGCAAATATTACAGCCATAAATCTTTCGAAAGCATGAAGACGGAATAGCGGAAAACGAAAGTAGCACACTGACGATCGAAAGCATCATCCCTCCGAAATGGGGACGACGCTTTCGAATAGTCGTAGAAAATGTGTGCGAGAAAAGAGAAAATATCGGATTCAAAATCCGTGAAACGATTTGCGATAAATGTGACGATTATTGTGGGATAGCACGAAAGCTTTCTTTTCTACAAGGATAAGTATTATAAAGCAGTACTTTGCAAAGGGTTCTGTTACGTAAAAGTTTGACCGTTTTCCGATAATCTAAATATTTCATACGTTGCGCGATGTGTACTACATTGCACTTTGATATATTTCACTCAATTTTTTCTTTTGGAATGATAAGAAGAACAAGGTAATCTTCGTGTCAAGAGAGACATAAGTAAAGATAAAAATATATCTACAGCGAAAATTCGATAGAATTATAGCGCATGTCGATGGTTTAAGCCAGTGGCGGCTCGTCAGTTGTGAAAGAGGGGGGCACAAAACAAAAATAGATAAATAAATTAAATTCTAAAGTCTAATTCCTAATTCTTTCATTAATATACTATAAGATCAAATTGTTTTGGCTACCAGTTTCTACATATGGTAGTAATTGTCTTCTTCAGGCCTCAGCATGATCCCATAATAGTCAACGGATTAAAAAACTTAGCAAACTGTGTATTAAAATTGGATTATAGTTATATGATTCGCTGACCGAACATCGCGGGAAAAGAAATGTCCGGCCGCAACAGTCAACTATTGTGAGACCATGCTGAGGCCTGAAGAAGACAATTGCTACCATATGTAGAAACTAGTAGCCAAAACAATTTGATCCTATAGTATAATTAATTAAAGAATTAGGAAGTACACTTACGGATTTAATTTATTTATCTATTACTACTCACCTAATTATGGACTATCAAACAAAATAAAAACGTACTGCTGTGTACTGATTGAATTAATTGAAAAAAGCAAAAAGAATTTAAACATGAAAAAGAAAATTTAAATTAGCTAGCTCAACGGATAAAATTTTAAAGGGCGCAAAAGAACTATTAACCCCAGAGTTACCCTCGCGAATTAAAACTTGAATCTAACCACGAAAAGTAAAATGTGAGTGAAAGCAATCAGACTCTCTTAATTACCCGAAAAATTGAAAAGGTTTAAATAAAGTAAAAGAACAGAATTTTTAACCCAATGATGCAAATTAACAATCAATTTATTTTTCAAAACAGGTTAAATTACAACTTGTTCAGAAAAAAAAACCTTGAACTGAAGGTTCTGGCCTAAAATAGAAACTGCACTTGACTCTAAATTAAAATAGGACAATGCTATTTCCTATGCAAAGCAAAAGTTTTGTTTGTTCAGGAAGATAATCCAAAATCTTTCAACCTTTGAATTTCAATCCACGTGGTTTCAAATTAAAATAAACTAAGCATGAACTATTACTAGAAATTTAAAAAAAAAGAAAAAACTAAATGCAAGAACAACGCTTCAACTCACCCAAACGAGGTGACAGATAATTAAAAATGAAACAGCAAAATAGATAACCGAAAATTAACTCTTTAAACTACAATGAGTGAAACAAAACTAAAAAGATATTTTCCTAAACAAAAAATAATAATTGATCTTATATCTATAATGTGCACACTTCAATATATGTATTAACAATTATCACAAAAAGAAATCCTTGATTGACTAAATTTTTACAGAATTAAATTTCAATATCAAATGAGTTACAAAATGGCAACAACGATATACAAAAATACATCTACTCACGTCAATAATCGAACAAGAAGGTCCTTAACAAAATTCTACAATTGTTTTTCTTACAAAAATCCCTCTCTCAAAATCGCACAACGCAGACGTAAAACCTACGACAATATTCAATAGAATCCGCATTAAATCTACACAAGCACACAATAGACATATGAATGAATGGATTAAATTAAAAAAAACTTCACACAATAAATTAAAATGATTTAATAAACTCTTTAACTAAAATTTATACAAAACAAAATTAAAGTTGTGAAAAATTCTCGGTAAATTGAACAACAGCTGTTTAAGCAAAGAAAACAACCATAACAAGCAAAATATGCAACTTAAAATACACTCGCGAAAAGGGTTGTCTAACCACAGCAGTACCTATTTTTTGTACATAAAATCTAGGAGAATTTTGCAAGATTGTATACACATAATTAACCGGCGCAAAATATGACGATTTTGACGCTAGTAATCTGCGGTGAGGAAGGAAACTTTTGATACCATCGTTATAAAAATACGTAAAAATAATAAAATAAAATAATGCACTGTGTTTATCTTTCTGTGTTTATCTTGGTGGTTGGGTGAGCACGTGCCCTTGTACCCTTTAGTACCAGCCGCCACTGCAATAGGGGTACCTCTTTAAGTTTATTTAATAGTTTTTGATAGGCAGCGTCGTGCGATTTACTTATCGGTGTTTGACTATGCATAAGTCTGTGCTGTAGACCTGGTAGTTTCTTGTATGTAAATTTGTAGCTGTGAAAGGTTTAGAATTACTTTTTAGCGTTTTGGCCGACCCCGCCTGCCATACCTTTGGCCACCATACTACTGTTTCGCACGTTATCATGGATCTAATTATCCTTGTGTATAACCACGGAGACATCTTTGGACTAAGGCCCAAGGCCTTGCCGAGAAAATATTTACGCAGTATTTAAAGGAATGTAAAACAGTTCAAATTTGGTGTTTTTCATTTTTTTTTGATATCTTTGTCATATAGTTTCTGAGATATTAAGTCAAACAGCGGAGAGTAGTATTTATTTACTTTTCGGCTCTGTTCTTAGAAAGAGGGTGATTTAGAAACTAAGAAAGTTACCACTAATCTTATACTATTGGTCTACAAATTCATCAAGCTTCATTTAAATTGCTGACATACTTTATCTGTGTTCCCATTAGTGATGAGCGATATTTCACGAACTGTGATTCTTTCACGGTGATTGGAGAATCACGGATCACGGCCGTGAGTGGAGAATTCTAAAAGCAGTGATTCGTGATTGCGGTAACGATCAACGGCGAGGCGCGACTGCGCACAGCAAATCGACGATCACTGCTTGGCCAAATGGCAAGTGAACAAATAATACTGTGATTATCGGTTGCCTATTGAAAATGGAATATATTAAACCGATGAATGAACATACATATTATTATATCAGCTGGAAATGAAGGAGGTTATCTTCTTACAATATATTTATGTTTTTCAAATGTAAATGTTGATTCTCTCTTATATCATTATATTATTTCTGCAACTATATAAGGAAAGCGTATTTATTTTTACCTAATGGACCCTAGTAGCAAAATTTAAATTTCCCGCAATTATTTTTAGGAACTTCAACATTGAAACTCGAAATTACCAATGATTTTGTATTAGATTATAAGATTAGTTACTTCGATGTCTTTCTGTTGAAGTTACTAAGGATAATTATGGGCAATTTAAATCTTGGTACTAGAGGGAATATTGTGTTATAAGATTAATTTATATTATTAGTTTTAAAGTACTAATTCAAAAACAAAAGTATTTTTATTAAATTGTAGGTAGTATTATTAAATCACAGCTTTTTTGAAATCTTCGCTTACTTTAAGAATTATATCTGTTTTATCATTGTAAATGTTACAAAATGAAGTTAGCTTTATTTCATTTTTTATATTTACTATTTGTCATATTTTTGAAAACATGTGTATACAAATCTTTGCGTTAATTTTCTCCTTAGAGAAATATGTAAATTTACAATATTTTTCTCTTATATGAATTTTATAAATTTTTCAACTTTAAGTCAAATTTTACTTTGTCTAACGCTGTGTTATAATTGTTATTAAAACATAAAAATAGGATTAAGTTTAAAAATCATAAAAAAATATTTCTGTAGATCTAATTGTCTGTATTTTCTCAAACTATGTAATGCATCCCAGAACTTGTATACTGGACAAAATGTTTACGAAAAGCCGGAATTCAGACCGTATAAATCATTTTAAAATATAAAGAATCTCTTCGCAATAAGTGAGATGAAATATAAAAGGCAATATAACGCATCTTTTTTCGTAGGTGGTGCATCAAGCCGTCGCATTATATCTAATGGTTAGTGATATATACTAATATTTATTACTCCCTTTATTTCTTCAGCGTGCCCTACACTTTATTTATTATATTACGGACTAATGGTTTAAGGAGAGGTTTCTTCAAAAAAAAAAAAAGACGTAGTAAACGCTGTTGCCGAAAAATACTCTGTAAAACAAACTCGCAGTACAACTATAGACACATCACAGGAAGATGAAGATGATTTCTCAATTTGGAAATCATTTAATAAGTCTGTATCGACAGCACAACCTCGAGTTACGGCTGCATAAAGTGCAATAATCGAAATTCAGCGTTACCTGGAAGACGAAATAGTCCCTAGAAATATAAATGCATTGCAGTAGTGGTCAAACCATAAATATAATTACCCAAACCTTTCTTTAGTTGTACAAGAGAAGTTTTGCGCTTTGTTATTATCAGTTCCGTATGAACGAATATTTTCAAAAGTTGGACAAATCCTCAGCGACCGTGGAAATCGCCTAACAAGGAACACCGCGGTGGGTCCCCTCCGATTCGATGAAACTTAACAGATCGAAAGAGAGTACCTTAAAATAAGAGACACGTATTTTTTTTATCGGCGTATCCGCACGATTTTGGGGTACAGCCCCTCCAAAGTTTGGACGATTTTTCAATTTTTGCAATATTTCCTAAATTATAACAGATATTAAATTTTCTTCTTAACATAATTTACAGCATATTGCATGGCCCTAAGGGTGGCGTCGTCCGTATTCACAAAAAGTTAATAACGGGGGACGGGGTACTCCGTACCCCCCATTCTTTTTACATTTTTTCTTTTTCTTATTCATCAAAAGAAGGCCGATTTTACATAGAATACGATGATGTATAACAAGTTTAGATAGTTAATAATTGTAAAAATAGAAAAATAATAATAAAGCTTCAAAATTAATAAACTTGTCCATTGATATAAATCAAATGAACTATAACAGAAATAAGTTTTTATCCTTAACATAATTTCCAGCATAATACATGGTCTCAAGGTAGATATCTTCATAAAAAGCTAATAACGGGGGACGGGGTCCCCCATACCCTCGAATTTTTTAAATTATAAGTTTATTCATTATTCATCAAAAAAAGATCGTTCCATAGAAATGGTAATAAATTTGGAGGATTAATGATAAAAATAATTGTAATAATAATAATAATAATATAGTACATTAACAACAATTATTTGTTATCGTTACTCCGCTGCTCTCCTTACTTAAATATTTCTTAATTTAGAATTGTATCTACTCGACAAGCTATGGTCAAACCTTTCTATGCCTACTAACTTATATCATATACTATACGAAACTTTTATCGGTGGTAGCAATATAAATCGTTTTATCAACTGCAGTTAGTGACTGCGTTTTATATATTTCCTTAATAAAATGTTATTCATTCTTAGAATACCATAATCCTTTAGTGCGTATATATGAACAAATTTGCTACACAGGACGAAGGATTAAATAATACATACATATTATTTTTTAATTTATTTCAAGTTTTTTCGTGCAATGTAGTGTACAATGTAAGTATTCAATGGAGCATAAATATAACTAATGTGTTTGTAACGATTATACACATTTCGGAAACAATAGAACAGAATTAGAAAACATTATAATGCTTATAAATGTTTAAATACACGACATACTGTAATACGATTATTGGTATATATGTATTGCAATAGCGAACAAGATTAATATACATACATACATACAGTAATTAAGCTATGTAAGTATTACAGTAGTGATAGTCTGTGTAAAAAGTGTTTAAACACAGATTTTGTTTTGCACCATGAACACCGCACAATAGCTGGTTTATTGCAATACTACACAAGGTGTAGATCTTTGTTTAAAACAAAACTCTACAGGATTTTTAAAGGGCCAGGTCTTTCTCAACGTATCCACTCTTATACCACGAGTACTTGAATACGTCGAAAAATCTTGGGGAAGAAAACTGATTATGGTGTAGGGATTGCAAATTAATAATATTATTCTCTGATGTAAATCTATGTCGTAGTTCAAAGAATCACTATTATCCGAAAAAGTTCTAACAAAATTTTTCCACAGTCTGAAAACCATATACATCTAGAGGTTTACCATTTGCTTCGTTTTTTTTTTGGTATATTTAAAATGTTCAAAGTTTTGCTTTTGGCACTAATTGCTGGAAGTTCGGCAACCACATGCCCACTCCAAGAATCAATCAAAGGACACTATTTGCCCGGAATTCGAGAGAAAAACATCGTTAGCCAGGTTTTGAAATGATTGAAATGAGCTTACCAGGTACCGAAGAAGAAATATACACATTTACAGGTCGACAATGATTGCGCAACATATTATTACTATTATTAATTTTCTAAATTTATATACATCACGTTTTCTATGTAAAAAGCGATCTTTTTTGATGAATAATGAATAAACTTATTTAATTAAAAAAATGCGGGGGTATGGATACCCCGTCCCGTTATTAGTTTTTTAGAAGATATCTACCTTGAGACCATGTATTATGCTGGAAATTATGTTAAGGAATAAAAACTTATTTCTGTTATAGTTCATATTGATATTTATATCAATAGACAAGTTTTTCAAGCTTTATTATTTTTCTATTTTTACAATTATTATTTTCTAAACTTGTTATACATCATCGTATTCTATGTAAAATCGTCTTCTTTTGAATGAATAAGAAAAGAAAAAAATGTTAAAAAAAATGGGGGTATGGGTACCCCGTCCCCGTTATTAACTTACTAACTCCCGCGATACGGACGACGCCACCTTAGGGCCATGCAATATGCTGCAAATTATGTATAAGAAAATTTAATATCTGTTATAATTTAGGAAATATTTGCAAAAATTGAAAAATCGTCCAAACTTGGAGGGGGCTGTACCCCAAATCGTGCGGATTACGCCGATAAAAAAAACATACATGTCTCTTATTTTAAGGTACTCTTTCGATCTGTTAAGTTTCACATCGAAATCGGAGGGGGACACCCGCCGGTGTTCCCTTGTAGTGAAAAAAGGCAAATATGTTTACCTTTTTTAACACTTAGTTTTAAGTATTGTTATCTTAACATTTGAATAATATTTTTGTTAGTATTAAAGCAGAAAAAAATTAAAGTAGTAGAAGTACTTACAGTTTTTAGGACCATCCCAAAAATATGTATGTTAGCCTTAGGAAATGCAAATGTTAAATTGTACTTTTTATATTTGCAAAAACCACGGAAAATTTTTATTACCATACATTTGAATTCGGTTGTAATATTAATTATTTATTCGAGTATCTAGCTTTTCGCATTACAGTTATGTTAGCTATTTTTATTACAAATTTGTAAAAATATAAATTTGAGTTTTTCTTTTGATATATAAATGTTTTCCAAAACAGAAAATGTGTATGGTAACTTTAACGCTACGAAAAGAAAAACTCGCAACCTTCTAACCTGACTAACCCATGAGAAGTATACACGATTATACATGATATCGATGAGTCGATACAGTGATCGCAATCAGCGTTTATAATCACCGTGATTTATAAACCACATTCACGACTCACGACGTGATTTAAGAATCACCGTTTCGCTCATCACTAGTTCCCATGTAAGTAGAAAGAACCTTAGGTAACACGCTTTCTGACACACTTCTGCTCAGCAAAAAACTTGTGGATTACACCGCTATGTGCAGAAAAGGTTATAAATAAAAAATCCATCTTCCCCTCAAGAAATAATTCATTATGACCATTAAGTATTAAAAGCTTTGCTTATTGCGGAAATAACATTGCCATTAAACCTGCAGTTAGAGAGAACAACTTTGCGCGGTATGCTTTTGGGGTCGCCTTAATTTCATAAGTTTTGAACTTTTGGAAGCGTTTGTTTTGATTACGAACTTTCCCAATATCGACCCGAGTAGACCCATTTCCGAGGATACTTTGCGGCGCTAGGCGGTATTTCGGAAATGCTGTACCGTAGAGTGACACGAATTATCATTAAAGTTTTTTAATAAAATTTTAATTCTGTAGAGGGAAATGAAAGTCTCTTTTCGGACGCCACTTGGGTCCTCCACTTAGAAGTTCAAGTTCAAATAAGCATTCTCAATTGGTTCACATGTGCGGATGGGATCGGCGTTATCGCTTTTATATTTTATTTTGTTCTTCTCTGTCTTGAAATATTGATGAAACTTTGTGAATTTCCCGAATGATAACAGCGAAAATAAAATATGTAATATTGAAAAGATAAAATGAATAAAATTGAGAAATGAGTATCGTATTTCAGCTATAGTAAAAGGTTCTTCATCTCCACCTCTTAATTATTAAAACTTGGAAAGCATTTCCTGGAGACATTAAGGTTTTGGGCTGCTTTATTATACATAAAAGTTAATGCATCCCTCAAGTTTAACTTAACGCCGCACTCATCTCATACCCGAAGTTAGTACTTCTAAGACTTTTGAGAATCAACTCCTTTTAGTTAATGTGGTTTTTAAATATCTCCGCTTTGAAAAGTAGCCTTCCATCTTTGCGAGTAACGCACCTGAGGATAATACAGCAGCATTAATATTCTTTGGTAAAGTTCTACCGTTGTCTCAAATATGATTTGATTACTTGTGTTGTTTCTATTTTAAAAATCATCAATTCAAAAATTTCAGCAATGATTGGACCAAACCAGAATCAAAGAGAAGCAGGAAAAGGAGTCTCGACCACGTTTTCATGTGTGCCCATTGGAAAACAATCTGTTAAAGATTTTCCACCTGGAATTCTAAGTATCTTAATCCTGCGGTAAGTCAGGTCGCAAAGGAAAGAAGGAAAAATGACAAACTCAAGATGGGATACGTAAGCCACTTAAAGAAACCACCCTAATCTAATAATAGATCTTCTGGGTCGCAATATACTAACAGTCCCCATACATACATTTAAACAAATAATTATTTACTGTCAAAGTAATTGGCATCTACCCCTTTGCAGGAAAGAATACCTTATATCAATTAAAGCAATATTTGACAATTCTGTTTCGACAAAACTTGCAATGTAAATTCTTATTCAGAACGTTGTACAAGTCCATTCGATTTACGTATACCGGGTGTCCACTCTTAAGTGTGCACTATTGATAACTTTGTTATCTTTGGAGGTACAGAATCGGTCAAATGGACAAAGTAGTACTAATTTTTTATGGCGGTCACAATTGTGAAAACAGAAAAACAATTGAGCGTCGCGTTCTCTAGATATTGGTCCAAAATTATTTTTTTAATGGAACGCCCTGTATATTTTTTTGCAATTTAAAAGAAAATTCCAAACTGAACAAAAGGTCTTACTACACTATTATAAAAAAATGTCAAATAAAGTAGTTACTGAAAAATCTTATCTTTGCTTTGTTGGCATGAATTGATATACCTATGGAAAATAAAGCGTCCCATTCATTAAAACGTTTAATTTAATAACAAATAAAAATAAATACAAACATAGTCAAGAAAATTACTCAAATTAAATGTTCAAAGACACCTCCTTCCATTTCAATACATTTTATCAATCTTCTGTGAACATTACGAGTAGCTCCTAAAATTGTCCTACCGTCGATGTCGTCAATGATGTTGGAAATTTTTTCCTGAAGCTCATCCACTGTTGTATACCTATGTTTGTACACTTGATTTTTTACTGCTCCCCACAAGAAGAAATCTAATGGCGTCAGGTGAACGCGCGGGCCACTGAATAGGACCATTTGTGCCAGTCCATCTATTTCCAAATAATCTTTCTAATAACTCACTTGTGTCACGGTGATTATGTGCGGGCGCTCAATCTTGTTGAAAGTAAATAATCTGTCTGTCTATCAAATTTAATTCATCCAGAAAGTTTTCTAAAATTTCTGTCAATAATGCCACATATCTTTCTCTTGTTAAAGAACCCCGATAGAAAAATGACCCAACAATTCGGGATCCGATTATACCACACCAAACGTTTAAACTAAATCGGTGTTGGGGATTACAAGGATAAACAACAAATGGGTTTTCACGACTCCAGTAATGATTATTTCTTTTATTGAACATCCCGCTATTAGAAAAGTTAGATTCATCACTCCATAAAATGTGTCTAAAGAAATTGTGATTTTCTTCAAAAGCATTGATAAACCATTGAGCAAAAGTTAATCGTCTTTGATAATCGCCCAAAAGTAGAGTTTGAACAGGCTGATATTTGAAGGGAACATATTTATATTTTCTCAGAATTTTATGGATCGTGCTACGAGAAATACCTGATTCTCTGGACAAATCCCTTACAGAATTATTTGGATATACCTGAAAATATGCCAACACATTTATTTTTATCTCTTGTGATAATATAAAATCATTTTTCTTCCTCTTCTTTATAAAAATTGTTTCGTTGCTTCTTAATCTTCCATAAAGTTTAAAAAAGTAGCGACGGTCTGGTACATCACGGTCAGGAAATTGCTGAATGTAACGTTCTAGCGCTCTATCTGAATTTTTGTTAAACAGCAAGTACAACTCCAACATATCACACTTTTCCAAATGAGTAAATGCTATTGTTACGGTTGAAAAAATTGTAAAAATAGTACTTTTTCCGCACAGTAATTTTAACAACAACAAATATAAATAATTTGACAGCTACTAAACAATGTGACGCTTTAATTTTCCATGGGTATATCGATTTCATGCAAACAAAACAAAGATAAAGATTTCTCAATAACTATTTTTTTATGATAGTGTACTAAGACTTTTTTGTTCAGTTTGGAATTTTCTTTTAAATTGCAAAAAAAATATACAGGGCGTTCCAGTAAAAAAAAAAAATTTGGACGAATATCTAGAGAACGCGACGCTCAATTGTTTTTTTGTTTTCACAATTGTAACCGCCATAAAAAATACTACTACTTTGTCCATTTGGCCGATTCTGTACCTCCAAAGATAACAAAGTTATCAATAGTGCACACTTAAGTGTGGACACCCGGTATACTTCCTAGTCCCCATAGAATTCTAGAAACAAGACCATCCAGTCTTATTTATAACTTTTCATCTACTAAATATTCAACAGACTTCCGCGAACACTTAATAGTTATGGTGAGAAATTTCCAACAAATAAGTACTTGTAACAGCTCTGAATAGCTTTATATTTCTTCCTACAGCAGCGAGCTAACACCTTACTATTAGTCGACTCTTCACCGTAAAGCTAAATTCGGTTCAGCGCTTTTAACTCTGAATTATATCTAAGCATTTTATTCCAAACTCGACTTACGTATAAAAGTGTATACGAAACAGCTCGCAGATAGTTCTATCTCGCTTAAGAAAACTTTTAGAATTAAATTCTGATGTTGCTAGGCATTCCGTTAGTGAGAGTTTGAAATTAAAATCTCTCCCATTTCCTTTGGGCTGTATTTTCTGCCTGTGAAAGACAAAAGAATGCTTTTTAGTGGTTTAATTAAAGTTCTTTTCTTTTGTGAATATAACTTAAATATTAAAAATATTATTATATTTGTAAACAATGCAATTTTCGGTAATAGTAATTCTGTGTTATCTTAAAATTAAAAATAATTGTGATTGGCTAATCCAATAATTCCGTTCGTTAGTTCTCAGCATGTTAATACCAGTAATATAGTGAGGACGTTGGGTGTAGTTCGCTAGCGAGTGTTAGTCAGTCAAGTATATGCAGTAGATAAATTGAAAGTTATATTTTGTTAATCGTCAAGTACATTTTCGATACGATTGTAATAGGAATTAACTATGATATATTTTTCGAAATCGTTCATTGTAATTTGGTTTCGTTGGTACTGCTGTGTATCAATTGAAATAAAAAACAATACTAAACTGATTTTTAAAATGAAAGAGAAAAAATATTAGTTAGCTCAACGGAAAAGATTTTGATGAACACAAAAAAACTATTAATCTCAGCAAATGAAATCAGACTTTCTTAATTACACGAAAAATTGAAAAGGTTTAAAATAAAATAAAAGAACAGAATTTTTAACCCAGTGACGCTAATTAAACAAACAATTTATTTTTACACAACGGGTTTAAATTACAAAGGTGCAGAAAAACCTTGAACTGAAGGTTCTGGCCTAAAATAAAACTGCACTTGACTTGAATTTAAAATAGGACAATGCTATTTCCTATGCAAAGCAAAAAAGAAAAGTTTATTCGTTCAGGAAGATTATTCAATATCTTTGACTTTTATCCACGTGGTTCACAAATTAAATAATCTAAGCGTGGACAAATACAAGAAATTTACAAAAAATGAAGAAACTAAATGAAAGAACAATGCTTCTACTCACCCAAACGAGGTAATAGAAAAATAAAAATGATGCAGCAAAATAGATTAACAGAAAAATTAACTCTTTAAAAATGAACGAGAAAAAAACTAAAATAAATCTTCCTAAACAAAAAAATAATAATTGATCTTATATCTATAAAATGCACACTTTAATATATTAACAATTATTACAATAAAAATTCCTTGATTGACTATAATTAAAAAAGAAAAATTTTTCAATACAAACTGAATTACAAAATGGCAACAAATATTTAAGAAATAACACGTCTACTTACGTCAATAGTCGAACAAGGAAGTCTTTCACAAAATCCTACAATTGTTTTTCTTACAAAAATCCCTGTCTCAAAATCGTAAAACGCAGACGTAGAACATCACAATGACAATATTAAATAGAATACGCATTAAATCAGCACAAGCGAACAATAGACATTTGAATGACGGGATTAATTAAAAAAAAACTTAACACTACAAAATTAAATCATACAATAAACTCTTGAACTAAAATTAATCAAATAATATGCAACTTAAAACACACTCAGCGATAAATGGGTTGTATAAACCACAGCAGTACGTTAATATTTTTTTTAAATCTAGAGGAAGATCGGTTATCTTTCTACCTCATATGTGCCAAATGGGGGTATCCAATTAAATCCTTATATTTTAAATATAGACTTTCATTTTCGGTAGTAAAACTGTTATTGGAAATTCCTTTATAACACATAATCTGGATTTCTTTGTAAAAACCAGCATTAATTGTGTTGCGAATCTTTTCGCCAATCGATCCATTTATACTTTCTAAATTACTAAACAATAATACTAAGTTGAATATTCCTTAATAGGAGATAATAGGATCAGTTAATTTTAAATTTTGTTTTTTACAAACTTAATCGTTTTTGTTACGCTTGAGAAATGTTTATTAATAAATTCTAATTGCTCGACTAAATTTTCTTTCACAATTAATTCTTGGACTGCTGTAACAGTAAAAGCATCTCGTTTTAACTTTAATACAAGAGGTTTTAAAATAAGTGTTGAGCATAAAAAAAATGCGGCTTCTAGCCATCTACCCCATCGTGTTAATACAGGTTCTGGGGACAAAGGTTGGTGCTTTCAATAAAAAAAAATTTAAATGAGTTAATTAATGAATTAACATCGGGAAATTCTTCACGAAAAAGTTTAGCGATACCATATATTTCATGAAAAACTTTTTTCGAGCTCATTACCTGTTTTTAACATTACACTTGCAGAATCTGAGAAAAAGCACAAAACTTTTAAGCAGTCGTCAGCTACATTTTTTTACGCTGTTAGTAATAATGTCGGTAATATCGTTTGTAGTGACACCCAATCTGATTTTTCTAACTACTAGAAATGATATTGCAATATTTTCTACATGCAATATGCCTACCATTACATTAATAATGCACCTTTCTTTAATCTCAGTCGTTTCATCTGCATTTATTCAAAGATAATTTTCACCTAATTTTTACCTGATTTGATTTATTATTTCATCAAATTGCTTAGGTACATAATATTTTCTATGACAAAAATACTCCAAACTGTGGTATTGGTAATGCTGAAATCTTCTAGATCCCTCACCACAAACTGCACTAAACTGGACGTACGTTTCGATAGCAAAGCTATCATCATCAGCATAGTTCAGTGTTTCTGCTGATGATGATAGCTTTGCTATCGAAACGTACGTCCAGTTTGGTGCAGTTTCTGGTGAGGGGTCTAGGAAAAGTTTGCAGTAATATTTTCTAATTATCGATAGATGGGGAATATCTTTGGTTGGTATATTTTTTAACCCACGAAAAGGTGGATTTGTAATTTATTTAATGGCATAGTCACACCAAGAAAAGCTGCACATAAATCAATTACAAATTTACCATGTGAGATACTTCTTTGGTATTCAATATGCTTCGCACTTTTCAGATACCGCTCAAGAGCATATTTGCCCCTAAATCCTAATTTTACAGAACAAATGCTGCAGAGCACTTCTTTTTTGTCAATGCCAGTGAAAATGGTGGCATATTCTAAAACACTGGTCGACATTCTCGGCATTTTGTTGGAAAATGATAAACTAAGAACTACTAAAATAAAACGAAACAAGTAAATATTGAATAAGGATCCACATATTATAAAATTATAACAAAATATAAACTCTAAAGAATACTCCAAAAATATGAGACTACCCAACAAAATCAACCGAAAATTAAACTTCTAAAAAAGGGCAGTGACGAAATAAACGAAAAAAGGCACTTCTAAAACAGTACAGTAACAATATAAATCAAAACCCAAATTTCTAAAATAGAGCAGCAATGAAATAAATAAAAAAAGCACTCTTAAAAGCGCACAGTAACAAAATATACCAAAAAGGACACTTATAAGAGAAAAAAAGTTTGACGTAGCTTGGTAGTAAAAAAAAAATGACATAGACAAAAATTTTACGGGATATGTTGTAAATATCGGGTTTTATTGAAGAAGATAAATGAACACGATTTAGGTATCTTTTTTTTCGGTTGGCGACAATAGATATCGCCGCATGTTAATTCTTTACTACCAAGCAACGCGGAAACTTTTTTGATTTTTTTCTGTCGCTGTACTATACATGCGAGACTTAACCTTACCACCGATCGTAGCGCCAATGACACAGCGTCGCCACTCTAGTAATAAAAGAAACCAACATTATTGGTCTCGGAAAAATCCCATAATAGAGGATCCACGACATCCTCAACATTGTTGTAGTTTAAATATTTGGGGTGGCTTATTAGGTTCTCGAGTTATTATATTAGTCCAGTGTTTTATCACGGCATCCTAATAGAGGCACGTTCTGTTCAATTATTAGCGCCATTTCTCGAGGAGATTCTGGAAAACCGACTACTAGCTGATTGCCAGCGTATTCATTTTATAACACGGTTTATAAGCAACAATACCGAAGTGTGGTTGGAATTGAAAAACAAAATTACAGACACAGTAAATAATAATCCGGCTAGAAGTGTCCTAAAAGTGGCATGTAGTGTTCTCAGAAGAGCTCAGAAGTGTATTGATCTACACCATACGTTCGAACATTCAAAAATTCCATTGAAAAATATTTTTGTGGATATCTCAGAAAAGGTATTCGCTTGCTACTCTGTTTTCACTGTCTTAATCGACACAAAAAATAAAAATCAGTTAGATAATTTAACCGACTTCATAGCTCCAATAATAACAAAGTTAACAATAGTGAACATTTAACTTTAAACAATCTGTATAACTAGATATTTTCCTTTCAGTGCATGTTGCATCAAGTTACGTAACATTGCATCTAGGAGATTTAGATAGCGTTCTAAAACAACCCTGGAAAATATGATTTAATGTGATCAAACTGGGCAAATCATTTAAAGCTTATTAGAAGCAAGCTATGTAGTTGATACAGCGTTCAGAGTAAACAAATTATTGTGCAAAACTCGATGCCACTATTATTAGACCGAAAATAGCTTTGAAAGGTTTCCCTAGATAAGGTAATTACATTTCAGGTTAACAAGATTGCTAATTAGTTTTTGAAATTGCTTGAATAAAATATTTATGGAAATTTCCTGTTACTGTTGTAAGCTCAAACTAGTACCCTTTTAATGAAAACTCATCCACACTTTTATGCAAAGGAAAAAAAAAAATAGATAGATAAGTAGTTATTATAATTGTAATTACTACATAATTCCATAATCTCTAAATGTCCGTTTATATAACTTATCAATCGTGTTGATTAGAGCGCGCCTTTCGAATACATCATCCCAATATTGGAGTTTAGCCCGTCCATTAACTGGCCATCTATGTTGGCTTATGTTTGCCTTTCATCTCATTAACGAATATCGAGCGGCATCTGATCCTTGAATGATGTACATCAACGACATTGCGTTCATAATGAAACTGATGTAGGTAGATAAGCTTTTATCAGCCCTTTTTTTTTTAATGGAAATAAATTTACGAGGTAATTTTCGACAGGAATCGTTGTCAAATGCGATGTTACGTTTGACGATACGATGCGGTACAACATTATTTTCAGCGAACACGAATTGTATGATCGTAAATTGCAATTCTGTAGAGAAGTAGATATGGTGGAGGAGCTGGTAATGACATGTTTAGAATGTTAGGCTTAAAATTGCGTTAGTTTGTTTTTTATTCGTACACTAATAGAGAAAAAATGATTCAATTAACGCAACACTTTTGTTTTACATACCAGCAATACTTTCTAGAAGTTAAATAAAAGAGAAAGTTATTGAAAGCATTTTACTGTTGATTTTAATATAATTTTTGACATTTATCGCTTCTCTTTGTAAGGCTTTCTCTTTGTGGTTGGTACAATATCATCGAAAACAAATATTTGGATATGTTTATTTGAGGAACATTATCCCTCAAAGAGACAAATTGTTGCATTTATATAATGAATAAAAATAGTTAGCGTTAGTTAATTTATTTAACCATTTCTTTGTATTTGTTTTGGTATGGTTTAACAAGGAATTTTTGAATGTCTAGGATTTTTAAGGATTTATCCTCTTCATGTGCTTCAAGGCAGGAAACTTTCGGTTGAAATATTTCCTAAAATTTGAATTTGATTAACACATTTCCTGTGTTAGTTAAAAACCACTTACTTACCTGTGAGATTTTTACTGATCCTCAATAACCAAATGTTTACCGAATCACAAATAATATTTTCATAGTTAAAAAGGTTTTAAATTCGCTTATAATTAGTTAAATAATTAACAGTAAATAAATATAGAGAGTACCTACCTGGATCGACTCTATCGGGGCACCACACGTTTGAATTAATTAAGGCAACATCCACTTTTTTTAAAAAACAACTCTTTATTCCTACTACTCTACACTTGCCTGTCTCATGTACCAGTGTCCTGATTGACCTCCATTCCTCCCCACTATTTTACATGACAACTTTCCAGAGCAGACATAACTCAGTCAAGTTGTACATATTAACTTAATAACTACAAACCAAGTCATGAATGTTTGTAGTTACGTCATAGTTGCTTATGACGTATGCAGCGTCTGAAACAAATTCAGGCACACCAACCATGTTTGCAATAAACTGTCAAAATGACAATTGTCCAATTTAATAGCGTTGCGAACGAAGCTTTCGCCGTCATTCACCGCAGATCCTTCGTATTATAGCAGGGCTTCAAGCAGTATATTTCATTCTTTACGTGAGTGAATGAAGCGTTGTGCATGAAGCAAATTTCTCATATTGTCTTCACGCGTGAATATGCAGTGTGAACCGACGAAAGAGTGAAACGAGACTTATTCTCAAGTGACTATATGCATTGCGCACGCACTACCTAATATCTACCACGAATGACGGTGAAGGCATCGTCACCTACACTATACGTTCACGCCGTGAAGGCAACTTTGAGAATAGGCTTCACTTCATTCGTTCGCTTCACATTTCAACTTTCACGCACAGCTATACTTACGAATGAAAGCTACGTTCATCACAACACTACAATTTAATGAGGTTATATGCAGTTTTAATAGATTTTCTTCTATAACTGAAAGGATTAGTTCAGTTTTTAGTCAACGTTGTGTTTTAAAAACAATCATGAGTAATGCAACTAATAGGATTCTAAATAGTGATTTTTTCTATTGACAATACTTTCGTGATCAGGCTAAGCTTATTATTAAATGTGTTCTCAATGTATTATCGCAATAATATAGTTCTTATATCAAAAACCTATTTTCAAATCAAAATGTAGAAAATATTCAAGCAACGTAAAAGTATTATTTTAATATACGTTACCAATGATTAATTAAACGAAAAATGACGTTTTTATTTTATGTAGCAAACATAATTTCTATATAATAGTATATACAAAACATAATATGCAGTAAATTAAATGAAAATATGCCAATATTGATAGGAAAAAACAGTGCAATTAAAAATATATTTATTTTGTGTCTTCGCTCTCACCTTCTGATCGGCAATTAACTGTCAGAACAAAATCTTCTATGTTTGCTTCACGTTCGTACCACTATGATTTATGCAATTTTGCTAGATGTCTGGTGTACAGCTGTCCAAGCTTTCTTGCCACATTTCCAATACTTGTTTATCGCCATAACCATCCCGACCAATATGCTTATTATAATATCCTTTCGCATGTACCCAAGCCGATAGCATTGAAATCGCAGTGATACGGAGGAAGTCTTAAAACTTCATGCCCATGTGCTCGAAATAATTCATCAATAACATAAACCTTAACCATAAATTCCTTTACGCACAACATCACGTGTTTTGGGCATCAATCGTGGCTTGTACAGGGCCGTTGAAGCACTCGACGAAGGAACAGCAGATGTAGTTTCCTTCTTCCACTTCATGTTGTAGACGGTACCCATAGAAATGCCCAAAGCATTCGCAACTCTCTACAATTTGTATGTAAGTTTTAATTTAATAGTAACCAATTATAATTTACCTCATGGACCGCATCAACGGATATTAAAGGACTTCCATTTCGCTTTTCCTCCTCGAAATACACTAGTAAACGACTGACCAACTCTTGGCAACAAGAACTAAGTCGTTTACCGGGGATCTTGAACTGTACCCTAAAAAAATGTTTTAAGTCTTTGTATGTTTCTTTAACACCTCTAAACTTACCACAAACTAAACGATTTACTTCACTATAGCTCTGAAAAGAACTTTTGGTAAAAGAAATAATAGAAGTAAATATAAATTCAAACCTAAAGAAGGGCAAATAAACAGTGAAAAGCAGATGTCAAATGTCAACGGAGGGGTAAAATGCGTTAAAATTGCGTGGTTGCATGCACTGTAATAAACATTATGAAAGCTCTTGTTTAAGCATTACTCCATGCCATGAATGTCCAAATACAAAATTTAAACCCGTTTTTAAGCCAAACTCCTAGCTAAACTAGTTTACCAATGTAAATCACAAATATTTGCACCTGTTTGACGATAAATGACAGTAATCACATACCAACTACCTCTGTACTTAAAATAGATTGAGGGAGTAATGGGCGTAAGCGTTTCGAACACAATTTCATGCTGCAGTATAGATTTACTACATTAATAGCACGTTATCCCACTGCAGGTGCATTTTGTGTGCAACAATTTAGGCACGGAATCTGGTTGCTGACACATTGTCCATTGTGACGACAATATATTATAGTGCAACGTGTAATTGCTGGACTAACGTCATTTACGTTTGTGCGTGCAGTTAGCGAGGTTTTCACGTTTTTAATTGATCAGAATGGTCAGAATGTGTTGTAAAAATATAAAGATTTTGTGAAATCCTGTTATATCTTTTCGATATCATCCAATAGCTTGTTTTATTTATATTTTTATATCAAACTTACACATACTTTCAAATTTGTTCAGCCATAATCATAAGTTAGGATAAAACTGGAGCTTATTTGTAACAAAGAAATAAATTATTACACCCTCTATTTTATGTTCGGATAGATATTTTCCCAAAAGGGTCTTCAGTGAAGATTATATGGGATTTATATAGAACCTTACAGGATCGTATAATATGTATTTATATAACAAAGCGTTTTACGATAATATCGACTATAAAACTTCTTTAATGGTGTATAGAAGAAATGATGATGTAAACAAGAAACGAATAAAGCCTTTCAACGAGAACTGAATTCTAAATATTTTCTACAAATATACGTACTGAAAGAAATGAAACGAATGCTTAATGTAGCAATTACTGAAGTGTTAAAGTTTAAATGGAACTAATGGATCATAGACTTGTTTTGATGTATTTAGAAATATTAAAAGGTGCCCCACAATGCGCTGAATATCGCAGATAGTATAATTCTATCAATAAAAGTGTTTTTACGTGTTATTTAGACAAAGAGAATTGGTATGATGTGTACGCAACTAATGATATTAATAGCAAATTTGATGCTTTTTTTAAGATATTTTTCTATTACTTTGATATATCTTTTGAATATAGAAAAATAGTTACTAATAAACGTAGAAATTGGGTTGATCAGATTGCAATATCGGATAACAGAACACGGACTACTTGGAGCATCATCAATGGTTTACGAAATAAAAGTTAACATCCCTAAAATAGTTGATAGTACGATAGTTACTTGCCCTCAGGATGTTGCTAAGAAGTTTAATAAACACTTTTTGCAAGTACCAATTGCTACAGTGTCTTCTATTCCTAATATTTCAATAATTAACAACCATATTAATATTAATCCTCACACCATGTTTTTACATCCGTACACAGAATTGGAAATGCTTTCCATATTTAATAAACTCAATCACAAATTTACTAGCGAACCTGACGGTGTTCCAGCTTGTTTGATTAAGGAATTCAGATATCACTTACTAAAACCTATTACACATATAATTAATGCTTCTGTTACTAATGGTATATTTCCAGCTTCTTAGCTGAAAACTAGCTCTGTTAGGGCTATATATAAAGAAGGGCGATATCGATGATCTATCTAATTACAGACCAATTTCCATAGCTTCATGCTTTTCCAAATTGTTTGAATATGCAATGTTAAACAGAATTAAGAGTTTCTTAGAAAAATTTCATCTATTATCTCAATCGCAACATGGATTTAGAATCGGAAAATCTACAACTTCTGCTTTATTAGACATACACAGTACTATAATAAATAATTTAGAAAATAAATTACTACCAACTGGCGTTGTTATCTGTGACTTATCGAAAGCTTTCGATTGCGTCAGTCATCAATTATTAATTAACAAATTGAATTATATGGGATTACGGGGTAAAGTTAGTGATCGGTTAAAATCTTTTCTGTGCAATAGAATGCAATTTGTTGAAATAATAATTAAAAATGTTAATACTAAACAAACCGTCAGATCTTCACTTATGCCCAACTGTATTGGGATACCCCAAGGATCCGTTTTAGGGCCAATTTTATTTTCCCTATTTCTGGATGATGTTATCAATTTTTTGTGCGATTATTATGTTGTCTGTTATGCGGATGATACAACTTTAATCAATGCTGTTAATGAAAAGGATACTGCTTGTGCTGCTGAAATCATGATGGGGGATAGACAATATGAACGATTGGTGCTGTGCAAATGGTCTTTTCCTTGAATTTAGACAAAACTAAATGTATCTTTTTCCACACCTTACAAAAAAGATTCGATTCGTATCCTCGTATATATCTAAATAATAATATCATATCTTGCACTAGGACTGCAAAGTTATTGAGAGTAACCTTTACTTCTACGCTTACGTGGGATGAACAATGCAACTCCTTAATATCCAAGTTAAACATTGTTATTTTTAAGCTGCGACAACTAAAAGCTGCTGTAGTTTTGAAACTTTGAGAATTGTTTATTATGCAGAGTTTCAGTCGTTGCTTCTCTACGGTATTCTGCTATGGGGCTCGAGTGCATTTGTTAACGCAGTTTTTCTTAAACAAAAAGCTGCCATTAGATGTATGTGCAGTATCGATCAACTTACCTCGTGTAAGAGTTACTTCATTTCTTTAAATATATTGACTATTTTTGAATTATACATTTTGAAAGCTAGTTGTTATGTTTATAAAAATAAAGAGAAATTAATAATTAATTAATTAAATTAATTAATAATCCCAAAATTCACTTAATTCAACATAGTTTAACAATGACAGCAGCTAGTGGATGTGTTGCGGATAAAAATTTATAACAAACTCCCTAATACTTTTGAGGCTTTTAGCTGTTGTAAATTCAAGAAAGTTCTTAAGTCATGGCTGCTGACTGATATTTAATAATTTGTATAAGATTGTATTTCAACAATCTGTATGTAATTTATTTTTCTCTTTTTCATTCTTTTTCTTCTGTCTTTTACATTTTTTTTTCGCTTTTGTTGACATGTTTTTCACATATTGTAATGTTGGAAATAAAGTTCTATTATTATTATTAATTTCTAACAATTTTTTTTTCTCACACATAATTTTTCTATGTCACTTTAGTTATGCAATTTATTTTCTCACCTCTCTAGCGGACGATATTACTGTGATAGTCCATGATACAGAAATATGGAAGATTATTCCGAAATCACAAAGATGAGGATTAAAAAAACTGAAAAAAGAACCAAATACATGAACACATAGACGATTTAAAAAAGGAAAAGCAAGGGGAATGGTCGCAACTGGCAGTTATTAAACAGAGGCAGTAGATTCATAAGTTTTCTTTGCTCATTCGTTATTTGTTTTCCCAAAAAACAAAATAAAAGAGTGTAGAATAGATATTAACGACAGAAAAGTAATCAATTTAATCTTTCTCTCAACAAACTGGGAAATTTTGAACGACTATAGCTTACGAACTAGGATATTTGCTTTTATCAAAGCGATTAACAGAAGCGCAGCGGATCCAGGGAATTAGCGAATGCATTCAACACTGCCGATCATCAATCATCACGACTACATTGCTCTAGGCTATAACTGCATACAGCGTGTCGCGTCAGATAGCAAACAAAACGATCGGCAACTAATTACGGCTTGGTTTGAAAATACTCAAAATATTTGCATATGAATGCAGGCAAGGGAACATGTAGATTGCCGGGGATTACTGATGCGATAATGAGATGTAAAAGTGGATCTGCACCGTATTTCATTAAGGCAATTCCCTCCCACTGTGGTTGTGATGCAATCTATGTATGTAAATGTAACTGAATATTTCCGTGCAATCTGGCTCGACATGGAAGAATCCGGCCACAATCGAAATTACTTTACAATCCAGTTAGCGTGATTTAGTATAAGGCGGCTAGATTTCAGTTAAAACGATTTTAAGGTGAATGAAAACTCATTTGGTGATAAAGATTCTCAATTTAAATGGGTTTTGGAATGAAGAAGATGAAATTGCAAGATATCTAGTTGTAGTACGAGTGGAATGGCCCGCGACCTTTTCAGATCTATTGTGATCCCCATTTTTCCTCTTAATTAGGTCTGTTATTCCTAAGACCGGCTTCTTTGTGTAGTTGCTAGCTGTGGAGTTTTCTACGCCCTTTGCTAGAAACCTTGTCCTCGCCAGGGCGCGTCATATTCATAGCACATGAACCGATGTTTCTTCCTTCTATTAGCAGAATCTAAAAGTAGCATCATCTACCAAACCTATGTTGTACATATTTAGTCTACAGTGACCAATCAGAAGACATTACATACATCATACATCATTCATATCGTCACTGATGTCTCGAAAACGCGTAATGGCACGGGCATTGGAATCTGGATGGACGGAGAGCGGGACGGGACGGGACGGCGAGGCCTCCCCCACTATTTTCCAGGCCGAAATTATTGCCATCCAGACTTGTGCTGAGGGCATCTCAAACTATTACGTTTGCAGGCCATCAGGTTTGACTCTGAAGTGGTACTGGGGCGCTACAGAAAACTTAAACAGCTGGCGGAACATCTAAGTATTAAATTGAGGTGGATACTTGGTCACTCTGGGATCAGACGTAACGAAATAGCCAATAGTTCTCAAGTCCAGAACCGACTTGTAATAGCTCATATGACAGCAAATGCATTTGTCAGGTGCCAATTTGCTCGGCAATGGACTCGCCGGCGCAAAACACTATAAATCTCTAAGGCTTTATTCGAATGAAGAAAGACTCCCTAAGGCAGTCTTTATAAGTAGGGACAGATTGAGATTACTATACTCACAGGAATCTTAACTGGGCACTGCGCACTAAATAAACACATGCATCGCATGGGACCAGTGAACTCTGCCCTGTGCAGAAAATGTGGAAGTTCACCTTGTCAAATGCCCAGCAGTGGACGAGAGAGGCAGACGCACTTTGGGGTCGATCGGTTGAACGAACCTAGAGTCGGTAAGTTAACTCTCAGCCAAATTGCGAACTTTTTTGATAGAGTGCAACCTGACTGAGAGGGCTTTGACGAGAGGATACAATACGTCTTCTGACCAAGTTGTCTTCTTTAGGGTTACACACGCCCATGGAGAAAAAAAAGTAATGCTCCTTTCTTTACTCAGTAAATGCAGAGCTTTATTCCTTTAGAAGCTCTTTAGCCCATCTCTGCGCCTGACTTTTGCCACCACTCTCCGCATTGATTATATATCCACTTATTGATTGCGTTCTTAATTTGAGATTTGGTAATGCCAAAAGAAGGGGCAGCCCCAACGAATAACCTTGATGACCCTCACCTGGCAAGATCGCCCGCCACCTCATTTTGCCTCACACCCGAGCGGCTAGAAACCAAGGCTAATGTTGATTTCCTTTGAATTTCCACCTCATTTAGGGTGCTTACGTAGCCCCAAATCGCTTTTAAATGCAGACTTGTAACGTGCCGTTACACGGAAAAATTAATTTCAATATATATTTTGAGTTAGCAATTTATTTTATCATAAATTGTAGTTTACTTAATCAATTTTTCCTGATACGCTCGTTACGCCCGCATTTATTTCGTTAATTTGTTGGCGCGCGTATTAGTTTGAATTCTTAGAGTATTGCGTCCCCTCCGCACGGCGCACATTGTATCTACGCACGCTATTTCCCCACGCGCCCGTGTTGGATTTACGCACGCTCGAATCCCCGCCAGCGCCGCTTGCCTATTTAAGCCGTGCATCTACCGCGATCGAGGCAAACTCCGCCGATTCCCGAACCTCTCCAGGCCATAATACATTGTCGTCCCACGGGGTGACACGATTGTAGCCGTTTACCGATCCTGTAAGACTGTATTCTGTTGTCGTCCCTCGGGGTGATACGTTTACAGATTCTTTTCCGTTACCACAAGGCCATAGTATGTTGTCGTCCCACGGGGTGATACGATTATAGCCGCTTACAGATCTTATAGGACTGCATTCTGTTGTCATCCCTCGGGGTGACACGTCTACAGTTTCTTTTCTGTTCCCGCAAACTATAGTATGTCGTCGTCCCACGGGGTGATACGATGATAGCCGCTTACCGATCCTGTAGGACTGTATTCTGTTGTCGTCCCTCGGGGTGATAGGTTTATAGTTCTTCCGCCCCACGAGTTAATTAGTTACGCGGCGAGATTATTTCTTTTATTGTTTATTTCACGCCCAGATTTTTATGCCGCCCCCTGTATATTGTTTAATATGAGAATTATCGTAGACCGATTTCTGCTATAAATCATTGAGATTTCTTTTGCAACGATATTTGTATATTTATTTCCCGTGCCTTATCGGCAAATTAACCGAAAACTCCGTTAAACGAAGCGAGTATTTCATCATAATTTATTGCTGTATGTATTGGGTAATCACTCACGCACTGAAGCTACTTCATCAGGGTTAATTTTAATAATTGTACGACGTATTAGTACGCGACATAAACAAACATCTTCGCGCGCAATTTACAATCGCACAGCTGACAGCGATCTTCGCCAGCACCGCTACGGAGGAAACAAGAATTACGAAGACGCTGTTACAAGGGTAACTCATAAAGTTCATGATCGAAAAGTAAGCGCGCGATAGATTATCTTTTAACGAAAGCTAAAGATAAATCGAACATTAAAAAGAACATCACACACCGAAAGAAACGTCGTCACAGACTGACTGCCAGAGAAGGGATCGACGCTTTTACATAGCTCGGTACATGTTTCTCTTTCTCTGATGCAGTGGTGAATTGCAGCAACCTCAGCCTGGAATACCGTCGTGCCTTTGCTGAAGCTTGTTTGCGTATATTCCATCTGCGACGCCATATGCTATTTTATAATCGTCTGTATATCAGTTCGGGTCCGCTGTTACTGGAGTGCCTAATCTCTCAGTCCTACTTTTCTGATATTATAACCTGATATTTTATATCTAGGTTGAATTTGTGAACCATGGCATCACATGGCATCCCCAAAAGCAGTATATACCTGCCAGTAGACTTGGCAGTTCCTTGTGTGTAAATATGTGACGGTGGCAGGTTTAGAATTATTTTCATTACAATGATGGTAGTCAATCTCATCGCACCAATTGTACGCCATTGTACGCCACTTAACGTTTTGGCAGCCCTCGCCTGCTGCACTGTTAGTCACCATACTACTACACCGTACGTTCATACGATTGACATACGTCATCTTGAGACTAAGACCCCAATTTCCTCTACAGAACCTCCTGCACCTACATAGGGCGATAATCGCTTTGTTGGTTACACTCTGGATATGTGGGTCCCATGCAAGTCTTCGATCTAACCATACCCTCATGTATTTCACCTCTTTGACATATGGAATCCTTTCACCTCCTACCACTAGTGGTTATAGACCTCCTGGCGTTCTTTTTTTTTTATAAACGTTATAACTTGTATTTTCTAAGCATTCACTGATATCCGCTCTTGTTTACACTATTTGTCAGCCGTATTTAGAACGGTTTGCATACGCTACACCAGAATTTTTGAAAACGGCGACTAACTAACGCCTATTCTTAGATTATCAGCATACCCCAAGCAGTGACACTCCTTTCAGGTGAGCTTCCGGATTAGACTGTCTACTAGGGTAGCCCCCAGCAAGGGACTCTTTTTCTATCTCAGCAATAGTGCTAATTCCTTACCGTGAAGAATAATATTAGGGGGACCAAAATTTTAAAGAGAAATCTTAGTATAGTACACAGATTGATTCATGAAAGAACAAAGGATGGTGGACGTATTTGCCGTAGATGTCTGTACCTGAAAAAAGCTTAACAAAGTAATGAGTCGTGCTAACATCTCTATACTTAGTAATAATTAGGCCGCGTTGAATGTTCTAAAAATAACTAGTTTTGAAGACAAGTTGATACAGGGGTCCCTGATAGAGCTGGTTATGACAGAAAGTTACTATGGTTTGGGTGTCAGAAGACTCTTATATGAAAGGTAATGACATGGGTAATCAACAATATAAATTAAGGCCTTGAGAATGTATTTTCATTCGTACTTCACCGTCAGCAACCACGTTGTGGAGATTTGTAACTTAGCATCTAAAACCGTAGGATTCCTAATAAGCACGTGCAGGAAATTTACAGATACTTGATCTATTTGCAGTGTTTCGTGCCTTGCTTAGACCAAATCTGAAAAACGCTCGCATAACAACTCTCGCTTGAGGGGCTACAAAATAATTTCTTAAAAAAGTTTTTTCCTCGGGTGAATTTACTCTTCAGGAGGAGTAACTTACGAGTAACTTTAATTAAAGCATAATTTTGAATTGTTAGCACAACGCAGGGAGAAAAACAGAGTTAATTTTTTAATTAGAGTTGCGAACAATCTGATCGACCCTCCTAGGTTGTTATCGCAAATTAATTTTAATGAGTTCATTCACCAGCTGGATCAATAATTGGTAGTTTTATTATGCCTATGTGTAAAACCAATATTTTAAGGAAAGCTCCTTAACACACATTAATAGATATGTTAGCAAATTGTGTAAGGATGCATTTATTTTTAAACACAAAAATAATTAATCCGTTATTTTTCTGTTACTGTAATTATTTTTTCTTCACTCCAGTAATTATCATTGCCCTGCTAATTGACTTATTATTTTCTCGAGGTTTGTCCTTGATTTGTTTTCCTTATATTGATTTTAGACTAATTTAGTATTTTAGTTTAATTTGTTGTTGTTTACTGCATATTCTATTTAGAATTGTCCTGTTAATGGTTTTTCTGAACAACAAACGGTATTATTATTATTATTTTTTTCACTCCTCCACCTATTCTCAAACAGTCCTATTCATCCCTGTCTCCGCAAGACTTTTATCGATTGTCCAAGGGCCAGCTAAGGCGTCTGGATGACCTTTTAGAAACATTTTATTAAAATTACATTTTAATATTACAATGAAGCTAAGGATTTAAATAAATTGTTATCCTTCAGTTGAAAATTGTAGATCTATAGGTAATAAAATGTCCTTTCATCCTACCCTACTCTTTAGTCACAACGTCATATCCAGCAGTAGAACATGCAAGTTTACCAAAATCCTTCGCCTTAGCGATCTGGAGTTCGAAGAAACCACTTTGTGCATCCTTAGGATTCTAAACTTGCGAAATAGGACCTGCTTCTGCATAACAGCCACTTACCCCGTACAGGTCAATATGGCTCTAATAAACTCTACTGTGTGCTGTGACATTATTTCCTAATTTCCTACGATTATTGCGATAATATTGATCCTAAGCCCAAGATATATTTTCTTTAACTCAAATGCGAGGTCTTGGCAGTTGAAAATTGTATATCTATAGGTAATAAAATGACCTTTCATCCTACCCTACCCCTTAACCACAATGTCATTCAGCGGTAGAACATGCAAGTTTGCCAAAATCATTCGCCTTAGCGATCTGGAGTCCGAAGAAGCCACTTTGTGCATCCTCAGGATTCTAAGCCTGCGCAATATGACCTGCTTCTGCATAATAGCCGCTTGGCCTGTACAGATCAATATGGCTCTAATAGATCTTACGGTGTGCTATGGTAGTGTTCCCTGGTTTCCTATGATTATTACGATGTCGTTGATCTTAAGCCCAGGATATATATTCTTTAACTCAAATGCGAGGTCTTGGTATTTATGCATTTTATTTTCATATTTTGTGTGAACATTACTTCCATCAAAAAAGTCAATAATACACTCTTTTTGCAAGACAATCAGATCTGGTTTATTTTCTTGTTGGTTCCAATATATTGTTGTGGTGTCCTTAGTCATTATTGTATCCAGGCTGGTGATAATGAATGCTGGGATCTTCTGTTGGCCGAAATCAAAGGTGTGCCTTAGATAGGGGTATAGTTCTTCCAGTGCATTATCATACCGTCCTATGTGCAGTGTTTTTGCATATATTGGACAAGCACTAAGGACATGATTTATTATTTCTGTTTGATCCCTACACACTCTGCATTTATCACTTTTTATTTTGGGTTTCTTACAGTATGTTTTTCCTGTGGTACAGTGTAATAAAGATTTTTGCTACTATGAAATTTTCAGTTTTGGACATAAGACTACTACTCTTAAGTTATCCTTATGCAAGTTTCTGGGAAATATAAACGTCCTTCGTCATCCTCAGATACCTTTCATGTGTAGCTTCTCCAGTATGTTGGTCCAAATTGGTTTTATGATTGTGGCTTCTTATTTCCTTTATTGTCTCCTTTATTTCTATGCTGTTGACGATATTTATGAAGAAGAAAAGTTTTGAACTAACTTTAGAAGGATCATATGAAATTTTTATATTCAAATATGTTGATGTAATGGTGATGGTATACAATTTGTCAGTCTTCACTCACCCAGCGTTCGTGATAAATATAATCTCTGTTTCGATACTCTGAGATGGTGTGATTAACATATTGTTATAGTTTTTGTAGTTTCTCTAACCATATTTTGCAATCCCTCTAACGTCCACTTTATCACTCCGAAGCTGCACCCTACAATTGCCACCATCAGCATGTTTCTGGCAACAACCCTATTTTTTTCCAAATAGCTATGATCTCCACACTTTGCGGATTTTTTGGAAATATTTCCTCCTTGAGAAACGGATAAGTCTCGTTTGGCTCAACATGCTTAGGAAAAAGATCACAAGGATTGAATGGGACGAAGCGACAATCCTGACAAGAGAGGAATACTTCATAAAAAGGAAAGCATACATGGCCATAGCACCAAATGCCGTAAGCATACCAAGCCTTGAAATCAAAGATGTCTGGTTACAAATGATTAGGAATAACTTATGCAAAAGACCGGCAACCGCGATGCGCATATACCTGTAGCTTAAATATTGGTTGTAAGATAGCAATATCTGTCTCCCCAATTGGCTAAATAATTAAGTGTTAGATTAATAAATATTCTGAATTTCAATACCGAGTTCGAACCTCACACAAGACAGAAAAAAAATGGTGCTGGGACATATTTGTTAAATTAATTGCAAATGATGAGTTTGGCAAGAAACAGCCCTCTTGAGGGCTACCGTGATGACGGCAGTAGACGAACTGTAGAAACGTTGGATCGTCAAAATCCCAAAAACTACGGACATAGCCCAAACAACAACTTAAGTTTGTAGATAATATGTTTGAATAGAATGAATGAATCCCAGAAGAATCAAGACATAATTGTAAATCTTCTTTATGGTGTGACACAAACTTGTTGAGGTATACAGTATATCACGATGTAAAATACGACCACTGATAAGCTCGTTTTTCTACATTCACAAGCATCCTGTATTAAGATTGCGTGTGAATATTTTATCACCTTTTCCACTGACTCCCAGTTTTTCGGCTACATCCCAAACGTCTTTCCCCCAAGATAAGCAGAGTACACTAACAACTTTACTTTTTTTCTTTAAATTACTTTAACTTTCACATGCGAAACGTCTACACACTCCTCGCCTATTTCAACACAAACATCCGTTGAACGACTTCCTTCCGTCTCGCTTTCGAAAGCTCTTCCATAAGTTACGGAACACGATGCAATCAAATCTTATACATTCAGTACGAGGACCTCTCGAATTTTCACTTACGAGAGATAGATTTTATACTTATTGTACCATTTAAAAAATAAATCGATTGCAAAGATATATAAAAGTATAGAAATTTAACCTCGATTTAAATAAATATTTCAGATATGATATTATTTCTAACAATACCTCACATCAGTTGGGTCCATCAACATAATTGTTCACGTCAAAACTTTACAATTTAATAAAACGAATTCATATTTTGTTACGTGGAAACTGCATGACAAAACATGGATCCTGTCAGAACTTCTTTAAACTCACGACATGGGATGAGAGCCTATTGTTGGAAACTCAAAAATATTTTAACCTAAACAAATATTTCTCTTCTATTTTCCATCATATCTTTCCCATGTATGTACACTTCACAAAAATTACTGCGTTATTTTAAAACTAACAGAAAAGTTTAATATTAAATTTACACTGGAAGTAGGTCATTTGAATATTGATGCATGATAGACACCATGATAGAATTTCATAGTGCTTGCTAGAAATACGAACAGAAGAGATCTCAAAATTCATGTATATGAAATACAAAATTGGCCCTAAGTATAAAATACTCTAGTAAACAATATTTCTAATAGAATTATTCTGTCAACACATATGAAATACTCATATTTTGATTGCTAGGTCACCGTATACCTTAATAAACTTATACTTGAATATTAATGTGTCTGCGGCATTGATGGAGTCGAAGAGGATATCCGCAGAGTGGAATTTTGTCCCATCTGCTGTCTCCCGTGGTCGTGAGCGAGCTACTACTGAAGCTGGACAATAAAGAACAACTTTGGGGTATGCAGATGAGTTTGCCATTTTGAACCAACAAATTGTACAAGCATAGACCGAGGAGGAGGATCTAAATATCAGTTCCTCTAAAAGGACCACAATAGCATTCACGAGAAGGTAGGGCTTAGGTGGTCTTGGATTCCTAAAACTCCGAAGTGAAGAAATAAAACTGTAGAAGGAAGTGTCATCCTAGACTCCAAGCTTACTTGAAATAGACAGCATCAGAGGATTGAAACCAGGGCGGGAACAACACTTATGTTGGCTAGAAGAGGTTTTGGAAAAACATGGTAGGTTAAATCATGTACTGAACATGTATCACAGTGGTCAAATCCATGATCACTTATGCATTTCTGGTATGGTGGATAAAGGTGCAGCAGCAAACTGCTGTAACTGAACTCAACAAGATACAGAGGCTGGCGGTATTAGATAAGCTGGAATCAATCCAACTACAGAACAGGTTCGAAGAATTGATCTGGCCAAAATCACATTATTTCAAAGAGTGAACATAAAATGATAAATAGCGATACAGTTTAAAATGAGTCTAATAAATAAATTGATTTAATGTGATCTAGGAATCTCTGCACAACGACTATAATTCTTCTTATCCATGTATTTCTCAATTCTTGTCCTGTTGTATATAACATTCGGAAGTCCAAAGAAACTGCGACCATCGTTAAATCAGAATTTATCTTGCAAAAGGGAATGGCACAATAGCATGATGCCTATTGGCGTCTTCTTATTATTATTATTATTTCACTTAAACCTAACAATATAATATATAACAAAGTACGTAAATTGAAAGGTTAGGTAAGAGTAAATGAACTAGTTGTTTCGTTCATACAGCAGTTTAATATATGATTACTAGTTTCGCCTTTTAACAGCCATCTTCAGATCACTGGAAATGCAAATTGATTAATTGATTAGCATAAATAATTCTGTTAAAATTTAAATATAAAACTGATGAAATTAAAACTAGTAGATGTAAATAATATAAGTTAACAATAACAATTGACATTTAAAAAAAAATATGCATTAAAAGTTTACTTACACGTTAATAGGTAAAATTGTCTATCATTAAGTTAAAAAAACACCAAACATGAATAATAAATATGGACGATGTATTCTGCCTATGGAAGGATGAATTAGATGATGTTAACAATTTCCTTACATATATAAACAATATACATACAAAACTACACTTCACACACGAAATAGAAGATAACAATACACTGAATTTCTTAGATTTACAAATACAAAAACAAAGCAACAAATTCCACTATGCCATATACCGCAAACCCACTACAACCAATAACATAATTCCATACGATTCTTTTCACCATCCTTCACAGAAATATACAGCATTAAATTATTACATACAAAGATTACACAATATACCCCTTACTACAACTGAATACAACAAAGAACTTAGCATCATAAAACAAATTGCACATAATAAAAAAAATTCCAAATAACACAATAGACAAACTCATCTATAAACATAAAATAAAAACCGATCCATTGTACATAAAAGAAAATAAAAATAACATATATAGAAAATTTATACACAACAATCTTTCTACATCAATAAACAACCTTTTCAAACCATTTAATATACAATTGGCGTATAAGTCACCTCATAATCTACAAAATATGCTTTGCACACATACAGAAAATAAAGACAAACTACAACGAAACGGAGTTTACAGAATAAAATGCGATGATTGTGATGCTACTTACATAGGGGAAACTGGCAGAAAATTAGTTACCAGAATTAAAGAACACATCAAGAAACAAAATAACTCAAATTTTTATCAACATTAGTAGAATTTGGACATAAAAGCATTTGTGATGATAACAGTTCCTTACTTCACAACTGTGATAAAGGTCAAAAACTTAGACTGTTGGAGGCATACCAAATAGAACGGCATAAGAAAATATCTAACATACATCTTTTAAATGAACAAATAGATTATAATATTAAACCAATCTTCACTTATTTAGATTTGACAACCAGCTTAACACAGCATTAACATCCCATATTTAGATAACCTGAATAACTTTTACACACACATACACAAAACACACACACATTCACAAGGAACACACACAATTTCACACATACATAATTTTTTAAACAATCTGTCGCAGTTTCGGTTTACCATAAATACACATGGACACATTTTGCATATGTTAAATCATAAATAAATCATTTGTATTGTTTTCATTTTGAAATAGTTTTTCTTATATTTTAATGTATATTAAATTTATATTCAATTATTATATATAAATGTTGTGTCCACGTAATTTATTATTCATGTTTGGTGTTTTTTAACTTAATGATAGACAATTTTACCTATTGACGTGTAAGTAAACTTTTAATGCATAATTTTTTAAAATGTCAATTGTTATTGTTAACTTATATTATTTACATCTACTAGTTTTAATTTTATCAGTTTTATATTTAAATTTTAACACAATTATTTATGCTAATGAATTAATCAATTTGCATTTCCAGTGATCTGAAGATGGCTATTAAAAGCCGAAACTAGTAATCATATATTAAACTGCTGTATGAACGAAAGAACGAGTTTATTTACTCTTACCTATAACCTTCCAATTTATATCGTTCATTGAATATTTAGAATATAAAGTACGTAAATGTTATGGTCACTAGCCTTACCTTTTACACAATGCAGTTCATGAAGGTTCTTTAATTGTTTTTAAAATTGCAGGGGTAATTTAAAACTAATAAAATACGTAAAATAAATAAATAAAACAAGTAAATCATGTAGAATTAGCGGATGAGTAAACTAATTTATGTAGGTACCTAGGTGAACAACAACAAACTGCCATATTGGGAGGCTGTTGTTTGAAGTGAAGTTAGGCTTAGAATAATAGCAAGCAAAAAAGTCAGGAATTTGAAGAAAGTATTGTTAGGTATGCAGCCAATGATTTTTTTTTATTATCCGTCTAAGCTTTCACAATCAATTTCCTCAGAAACAAAAGTCAGTCCTAACGTTATCTACTGAACATGTGGTTTCCTGTTAGGATTATTTTACATTGTAATGTCTAGTTTGCAGTACAGAAGTACAGCCGGTACTTCTACTTAACTTATAAATGCCAGTATTGCAAAAAAAGTACTGCGATATAAATTTACGGTATAAATGTATTATTCGTGGTTTACAACTTTGCCTATGTGCACTTGTGTTTTAGTAATACTTCAACAATCTTCCCTGCTTTCCTTCGATCCAGAAACTTTCTCATAATAGATCTTATATGGTCCGGTGGTGGAATATTTTCTTGTTTGTTAGTCAACATTTACTGGTAAACAATTTCTGGCATGCAGAGGGAACAGGATTATCGTCACTTACACGTGTGCATTATCAAATCTTCTTTCATAAATTCTTCTTTCTTTTTATACATCCTACATAAAAGTTGCGTCCGCCTTTTGGAATTATAATTCCTCTAAGGTACGGCAATAAACGCTCCAGACGTAGAGGAGGCGACTGTGATTGCGTCATGGTTTATGAGAAATTCCCTAAGAGTTATGGGCGAAGAACGGATACACGGTTGAATTTTATATCTACATTATTGATTCGATTCTGAATTTTACATTAGTAGCGGTAACGGAAATGGGTCGGAAAAGAAAATATTTACGATAGTGCGACGGAAAACTTATAGTGGATGAAATGTTCTGGCGAATGGAGTTGAGAGGGGTAGCATTCAGTAGACGAAAAGAAAAACATTGACACAAGCTATATAGAGGTAATTTACTAGTTGAACAATTTGCTACACGTTGTTTATTTAAAAACAAAAAAAGTATTTTGGTATGCTACACTGGATGTTCCAGCCCAGAGATCCCTGCCTATAACTTTTTTGTTTATAGATATCTTAAAATAATAATAATATTTATTTGTATGAGGGTTACATACTTTACAAATGAGTTCAAAGTGCGTTCTATAGCACATTAATATAAAAATTACAGCACAAGAAAAAGGGGAAAACTATAAAAAAAAATCTATTATAATTATAAACAAGGAAACGGAAACATACAGTACATTGCTGATACGTAAACGCAAAAATACATCAAAGCAAAACTAAACCTTAATATATATGTGATAAATGCATAGAGTTTGCTGGACTTACACACATAGCTACTCATTATTTATAAAGGATCTTAATCTAATTAGTCCCTCTAACAATAAGTAAAAATATAAATTATTTAATTGATCATAGTTTTCTATAGTTAATATGTCATCTATTGTTTCCCTATTGCTGATATTACTAAGGTAGTGTAGTCTTAGATTTTGGTAAATGGGACATCTTAGAAGAATGTGGTGCACAGATTCCTCTTCCAATAAATTGCTAATGCTGTAAATGTATCATTAGTATTTATCAAATGTACCTGTTTATTGCGGCATAACTTGATAGTGGTTTCACTCTTACTTGACTGACAAGTCCCAGTTTTCTTATTGAAGTACGAAATCCCAGATAATATTCTCCACAGCAAAAGAAGCTGATGTATCTGTACATCCGTGTATACGAAGAATTAATAATACTTTCTACATCCTTACTGATTGTATCGTTTATTGCTCGTTCCAATATATCATTGATATTCCATTCGTACTCTCGATAATTAGCTGTTAAGTCAATACGTAATTCAAGCGATCTGAACCATGTATTTTCTTCCCATTAGCCAATGGGAAGGAAATACATGGTTCAGATCGCTGCATCTTAAAATATTGTCAAAGTATTATTGCAAAATAATTACAAATGCAGGAGATATATTTTTTTAAAGAAATTATTAGAAATGCATTTTTTTTTCCTTGAATACTAAATATTTCGAAAACTATTACTTTAAACCATATGATGTGTTATACAAATTCACTTTATATTGCGCTCAGGAATCGAAAAATGCAACAATATATAGTGTGTTCTATTTAAAATTAGAAACTTTCACAGCGAACCGAAAAAACTAAACACCCTGTATGCATAAAAATATTTTTTTTTCTTTTTTAAGTAATGGCTCGTACTTTCCCAAATAACTTTGACTTAAAACATTTTTAAATTAAGTTAATAGGTATACCGTAACTGATCGATTACAGACTGTTGCCAGACCCTGTATTTAATACTAGTTAATAATTAATTTTAATTTTATCTTCTTATATTGGAACTATGGCTGGGAATAAATCAAAAAACACAACTGGCTACGCTTCGGTTTATTGTAAAACTTTTTCAAAACCATCTATCTGTAATAAATTACATTTTTTTTTAATTTTATAGTTTATATATATTTTTTTAGCATCTATGATTATTTTAGTTTGTATTAACTGTTTACCCAAATTAAAATTTAATTACTATCCACATTAAAATTTGTGCTACACTAGGTATAAAACCAACATGGTTTTCTGTCATAATTGTAGCCAAACATTTTAAAATTGTATATGAGACAACCAGAGTGTATAAAGTTACTTGTTAACAAACAAATACTGAAATGCATGCTGGCTCGAAGGAGGATTTTGTGTTAAGAAATGAACATTTTTTGTTATTATTTTTATAATTTTCAATAGTTTTGGGCAAATACAAGGATTAAAATTAACGTTAAAACAGTGGAGCGTAGATTTTGGATAAATTTGCTATGTCGATTCGAGTGTTTATGCTATTTTTGGTTTTCTTGATATAAATCATTTCTAACATATTACGTTTATAATAATTTTTTTCTTTTGCTAAAATTTTAGTTGAGTCACAATTAAATTTATGATTGAGCTCATATTCATGTTTTTTTAAGCTAGTTAAGTTAATCGAAGATTTATGATTTTGCACTCTATTTTTTAAATATTGTTTTGTTTGACCAACATACACACTATTGCAATTATTACACGGTATTGAGTAAATTAAGTTTGAATTTTTCCAGAAAGGTGTCTATTTCATTTTACTAAAACATGATCTTAAATTATTATTGTTTTTGTACGTTACATTGATTTTATAAGGTTTAAGAATAGCCGTAACTCTTTCCGTTTAGTTTTTTATGTAAGGAGTTGTTGTTGTTACATAAATTAGTTTTTTTTTTATTTTTTGTGGTGCTGTAAAATTTGTATAGTCGTTGTTTTATAATTTTATTAATGAAATTCAATGAATAATTATTATTCTTTAGTATATTCTTGATTTTGTTTAAAATTTATGGCCTATATTTAGAACTAGTAAGTTTTATTCCACGATTAACTAACACAATGATTACATTTTTCTTGTGATTTTGTGATACATTTGCATTGCTGTTCAAGTATCTTCCGGATGAGATTTCTTTATTATATCATGATGTAGTCAAGATGCTGTCATGTTTATGAATGGTTACGTCTAAGAGGTTTAATTTGGAATCTTTTTCTATCTCTAATGTAAATTGTATTTTTGGATGATAACTATTGAACTGTGTTAAAGTAGAGTGAATGTTAGTTTCGGGTAATATAATTATAGTCATCAACATATCGTTTATAGAATGGAATTTTAAAGTTTTATCTTTTTATTACGGTCTCCTCTAAGTCTTCCAACACAAGTTATGCTATCACACTTGATATTGGGGCTCCCATCGTCACACCATCAATTTATTTCTAGTATTTGTTTTCATATTGAAAGTACATAGATGTTAATGTTATTTATACAGCATTTAGAAATTCAATAACAGCTAAGGTTGTAAATTCTTTTAGTTCACGCCATTTTTTTTGTGTTGATTTGTTTAGCTAGTTAAATTGGGATGTTGGTGTACATTGAAATTACGTCGAACGAAAATAGTTTTTTATTACTATTTAATTTAAGAGTTTTGAGAGGGGGTATTAAATCAAAAGAGTTTTTTAAGTAGTAATTGTTGTTTTTGGTTATATTACAGATGGAGTCGGCTAAAAATTTGGATAGCTTATAAAAAGGACTTTGAATACATGAGACAATAGGTCTTAAGGGCGTTCTTGGTATATGTAATTTTGGCAATCCGTATATTTTGGGCGGTAATGCATTGTGAATTTTTAATTGTTGTGCTGTTGTTAGGGGTATAAGATTTTGGTTTTCCCAACTTGTAATCAGATTATTGTTAAGGTTTTGGAATTTGCTGGTTGGGTTTGATTTGGGCTCTGTGTATGTACAATTATCATTTAAATCTCTTATAGGAATGAAATAGGAGAAGCGCTATCTATGTGTCATTTTCTGTAATACATGAGTGTTTAATGTATTTTTCCATACTATATGGGGAGAAAACTTGTATAATAATGTTTAGATCAGAGCACTTGTTTAGAAAAGATTTGAGAAAAGGCCATTTTAACGTCATAGTAGCCTTAAATTAATTCCAATTTTGATTAGACTAATCCTTATTTCTCAATAGCACTCATTCTGTTAATTGCACAATACTTATTGTTCAAATGAACGCATCGAGTTAAATTAATAAAATAAAACTAACAATGTAATATCTTTCTGCTCTACGTTTTTTTTTTTTGTTAGATTAGCTATTTATCATTATTAACGCAACAATATTTTGTAGGTACTTGTTTTATTTAAAAATAAAATGCAAAAATGTCTGATTCTCACTGAGGACGCTGCCAATATTAGCGTTACATCTGACAATTATTTTCTGAGCTAGAAAAACTCCACATACATGGTTGAACGACCTTCAGAAAAACAATGCCATACTTCAGCCTAGAATATACATCATTGTAGTATAAAAAAACCATACTGCATGTAAGGGTTAAGTTTCTAATTTGATAACAAGCGTTATTCATTTTATCAATAACATGGTATACTGGTTCTTCCAATTTAAAGTTTGCATTCATAAAATTCCAAATTTCACTTCACTCCTAGGCGAGAAAGAAAAGTTGCCTATGGAAAATCGGTCAAATGTTGAAACTTAAGAATATGTAGGTTGTTTCATATCGTATGAGGTGTATGGTATATGATTATAAGCTTAACGTTTTCAGACAAGTAAACTGTTTCACTCAAGATAAACAACCCGTTTAATTGCCCAAAATGTAATATACATTTTCCATTATTAAACCGTGCAAGCAGTGGTTATTAAATTGTTTGTTTACAGTAAGGGTGTGCGTTTATTTACTTTAAAAATTAGGTCATTTATCCCAACAACCTTACATCAAAAACACATTTACTTGCCGCAATTAAAGAGGTCGGCTGTGCCACACGCTATGATCCTTGACTTGCCAGTATTAAAAATATAAGCGAAATTTCTCTTACAATCAATGAAAAAATAGGTCAAAAAAAAAGATTTCAAATACCGATTAAACTCTCGTGAATCATGAAAAATCGCTCTGTACTTTCCAGTGAGAATAGCCATTATCAAAATGGTTTCGGAAAATTCGTTGGTATCCTTGATTATATTATACGTCCGTTCCTTTCTATAAGTGACATATAATTGGGTTCAATATTTGTAAACTAATAACATTAACAATGGTGCAACCCATCTTAGCTCAAATTAATACAGACACTGCCTGTCGATTTTAATTACACAGTAGATTGAAGCATGGTTAATAATAACATTACGGAGAGCGACAATGGTAACTGGCTTTCATCTTTCTTCCAAAACGGGCGCAAAGTTACAAAGGAATAGGCCGCGCTTCAATTTTCACACGAAGTAAGGAGCAACAGCGAAAATTCGAACACACGCAATTTAATTTACATTACAAATGTTCCTGAGACGGTATAAAGTTTGCTTTATTAATCAAGTCATTAGCTGCGTAATTCGAGCGGATTCATGCAGCGCTCCTCATTGTAGACAAATTACGTCGTCATTTTCGTGAACGGGAAGGTTAACGGAAAATCGTAAACATAACTGTCGAGTGGTAGAGCTTGACATTGTTAATGCTATATTAGGATAAAGTTTCCGACTTTATCCCAAGATAAATAAATATGTCGCGTTGTATGTAATTATAAAACATCAAGATGACAATAAGGAAGCATTTACGTTTGGAATTTCCTACACGGAAAAAAAAGAATTTTTGAAAAATACCAACAATTGTAACACCAATTCATACAAATTGTCTCATAGGATTCGTTGCAGACACCAATTGTGGTAATGAACCGAATATTATTGTAGGACTTTTACAGTGGGAATTTTCTCCTATAAATATGTAATAATATATCTTACAATAGCATAGGAATATTTCAAATGTATCGAGCACCCCTTTATATTGTTAACTAGTAATAAATGCAACAGCAAATGTAGATAAAGGAATCACTTTCTTAGAATAGATTTTTTCCAACAATTGTGAATTTAAAGGTAACTATTTTGCAACAAAATACCTAATAGAGTGTTATAATATTTACGCGTAAATTTTAGCTGTTGATAATTAATGTTTTAGGATTTCAACTTTACTTTCAGTAGTTTAATGTTAGCTATAATACAAAATAGCATAGGGTACTTAGCGTTTTGGAGTAATTTTTGCAACAACACGCGGTGCAGATTGCTACAAATTACTGAATATTTTCACATACATTATATATGTATTGTAAAACTATTATTGTAGATGTGAAAGGGTAATAGAATAAAGTTTTCCATTTCCAATAAAACAGATTTATTACAATGGACCACAAATTAGTACATTGTAGACATACAGGTAACAATACAAACTAAACTTTAGGTACAAAATATATTTGTATTTTGGTAAAAATTAGAAATTGAATTGGCCTTCTTCAAGTGTATTATTCAACTTTCTTCCGAAAAATCTTCACTGAGTGTATACTCGCGTTTTACTTCGATTAGTAACAAAAAGGAGGAACACTAAACGTGATGCAGAGCCTGTAAATAGAAATATTATACTAGTAATCAAACAATTTCGTTCTATTCGGGATATCGTTTTTTTTTTTTTCGTAGTGATAATGATTTAAAGATGAAGACTACAACTGCCACCGCTAGACAAAATGGTGATACCGTATCAGGTTATTAGTACAGCGCGTTACTCTTTTAAGACCAATTATCAACAGTTACCAACTCTTTTGGAAACAGCTACATATTATGAACGCCGCTAATAACGTAGCGTTACTATGTTTAAGACGAATTTTCAATGGTTCTCTAATCGGTTGGGAGCAGTTACATACGTGCTCCGAAGCGGCCATTTTGGTTCATTCAACGGTTATTACACCAAATCTTGCAGTATATGTATTTTATACCTAGTATAGTTAGTTCATAATTGCCAAGTGGAAAATATTGATGTTATCTAAAAGATAATAGAAACTACATATTTACTTACCTGTAAATCTCTCTTGTAAACAACTAAAGTCCCACTCTTCTAAACGATTTTTTACAAAGGTATCCATTGCGTGGCCACTATCCACTGCACGACTGCCTAATTAATAAACGAATAAAAACTTTTGTGAGGGGTAGGGGTGGAACACAGCGAACTACCAATAGGAGCGCGACCCTTGATCACACCACCCCGATTGTTCACGAATTTTAACGAAATGCAATATTTTAGAAGTGTACATACTTAATTTTGCATTTTTGTGTGGGAAATGTAGAAAGTATTTGTTTTATAAATCTACTACTATAATTATAAGTTTTCAAGAATAAAACATAAACGTCCATATTGATAATTGGTGAAGTGGATAATTCATATTGATAATGGAAAATGTGCTACTACAAAATAGCTCCAAACATTTATAAAATTTCGCTGTACAAGAGGTGTAACAGTACCATCAATTGATGGATATTTTTCATACAATTTCGGTTCCTACACGCTTATTTCAATGATTAATAAAGTATTTTTTTTGGTGTAAAAACCAACTTACCCTACCAGAATCACATTCAACGTATATATAGGCTGTGTCATTTATTAACTAACAATATCCCACATAGTTATTATCGTCAATACTTTTCAACAGAATGATTGCAAACAATCCACTCTTTGCTATATATATAATGGCTAAGGACCCCAACGGGGTATCGCCTCTCCTAGAGCTTTCTAGATCTAAAATACGGATAGATCAATCCCCATCCTCTCCTATATCCTCTCACACACATCCTCCACCTGTCCCTGTCCTGTGTCTTCTCCTGCCTCGATGAATCCGGCTTTGTTAAGTTTCTTCTTTAACTTCTTGTAACCATGTAGATCTAGGCCTGCCTCTTCCTCTTCGCTCCTGGTGCCATTCCAAGATTATGCGGAATTACTGCACCATTCCCGCCCTCAACACGTGTCCAACCATTTATTCTCTGCTCTTATTTTTTTAACCACGTCACATTCATTAGCTCGTTGGTTAATTCATAAATTGGTTCTTCTTCTATATCACCGTTGTCCATTTTTATTGGGCCTAATATTGTTCTTAGTATTTTTCTTTCTTGTATCCTAAGCTCCTCTTCTTGTCTTTGGTCATCGTTATTAATCTCTGCAGCGTTATGTACTATCGGTTGTATTATAGTCTTATAATTCTCATTTATGTTCTCTTTCCCAATATTTTACTTTTTAAGAGTTTTCTCTTTGCTTGATAGGCCTTGTTCATATTGGTTATTCTTTCTCTTATTTCTGCGTCCCTGCTCCCGTCATTTGTTATTGTCATCCTAAATATTAAAATCTGTTCCCTTTTCAAATGTGTAGTTTCTATTTTAACTGAATTATTTTTATTTTCTCGTTTCGTGTCTAGTCTCATTAATTTCGTTTTCTCTTGTTTATCTTCAGTCCCATTTTGTTCCCTTCTCTCACCATTCATCCAGTATCGTTTGGTCAACTGTCGATTTTTTGATACATTACGATATCATCATACGCTATATATTTGTGCTCCCTTGTGTCTTATGGTACTCTTATTATTTTTCTTATAAATTATTCCAATGCTAAGTTAAATAATGTTGTCGATAATGAATCTCCCTTGTCTTACCCCTTTATTTATTTTAAATCCTCGTCTGTCCCTTCTGCGTGTTTACACTTACTCTTGTATTTGACATTGTCATTTGTATTAATCTCCTTAATTTATGTTTGATTCCCATTTTCTCTAAAGCTTCCATAAGTTTGTTTCTTTTGAGGGAGTCAAAAGCTTGTTGAAAGTCGACAAATAACATTTCTACTCCTATTTTGTATTCGTGTGTTTTTTCTACTATTTGTTTGAGCGTATGTATTGCGTCTGTTGTTGATCGTCCTTTTGTAAAACCACATTGATATTGTCCTATTAGTTCCTTTGTTTTGATTGCTAGTCGTCTCTGTATTAGTGTTGACAATATTTATAAGCTGCACTTAGTAATGTCAGTCCTCTATAATTATTGGTAATTTTGTTGGTCACCCTTCTTATGTATTGTAATAATTTGTCCAATGTTCCAATCCCGCGGCATCTTCTCTTCAAGCCATATTTTTTAAATTAATTGATATTCTTTCTTTGCATGCTTCTCCTCCGTACTTGATAAATTCTATATTAATGTTGTCTTTTCCAGGGGCTTTACCATTTCGGATTTTATTGATAATTTCATATATTTCTTCTCTTGTTGGTGTCTCGTCCTCATTACATTCCATTGCGCGATTTATTTTATCATCTTTTTCAATTTCTAGATTATCGTCGTGGTCGTATAATAATTCTCTAAAGTGTTGTTTCCATACCTCTTTAAACTGTTCATCATTTTCTACTATTTTTCCGTGTCTGTCCTTAATGCCTATTGGTTTCCCTTTATACGTCTTGTTTTGTTCGCTGATCTTTTTGTAGAATGATTTTGTATTTCGATTCCAGCTTTCTTCTATCTTCTTTATTTCTTTGTCCAACCATTCTCTCTTGACTTTTCTTATGTTCTTTTTAGCTTCTTTTTTATTTTTTCGTATGTTTCCTTATCTTCTCTTTTACTACTATTTATCCATTTTAGTCTAGCTTCGTTTTTCTTTTTTATTATTTCTCGACACTCATCATTGAACCAGCATTTATTTTTCTTTTTTACTGGTCCTATTATTTCCCTTGCTACTATGTTTATGCTGTTTTTTATTTCTTCCCATTCTTTTTGTATGTCCTGCGCGTCTTCGCTTGGTCCGTTCAATAGTCGGGTCATACGTTTTCCAAATTCTTCTTTTATTTGGGATCCTCTAATTTTTATATCCCACTTGGTACTTACATGTTTTAAGCTCTTTCTTTACTTTTTGTCTTATCGTTGCAACTACTAGAAAGTGACAGTAGCGCCTCGTATGTTCTGACATCTTTTATATTGGTCTCTTCCTTTTTGATATTAATACATGATCTATTTGTGTGTAAGTTTTTTGGTCCGGTGTCAACCAAGTACTTTATGACATGGGTGCTTGTAACATAGTACTACTTACAACATACTTGTTCTTATTGCTAGATTCGTTTAACCTTTGACCATTGTTATTCGTTTTCTCATGTATTGTAATATTTACCTGCTATTTGCCTTAAGTAATCCTCCTTTCCTATTTGCGCGTTACAGTCTCCCAGTATTATTATTGTGTCTTCTTTTGGTATCTTCTCATATTCCATTTCTAGTTTTTCATAAAAGTTATCTTTTTCTTCATCTGCAGCAATTTCTGTAGGTGCGTATATATTTAAGATTGAAAGGTTAAAAGGTTTCATTTGTAATCTGATATATGCTATTCTTTCATTTATAGGTTTGAAATCGATTACCTTATCTTTAAGTTTTTGCATCACAATAAAAGCCACTCCATATTGATCCTGTTTTTGACTTCCCGAGTAAAGCACTGAATAGTTTGCTTCAGTTATTGTCCCATGTCCTTTCCAGCGAATTTCTTGTATGGCTCTTATATCAATCCTATATTTTTCTAGTTCATGTTATTTTCTTTCGTTTTACCAGTTTCTAACATAGTTCTTACATTCCACGTACCAATTCTAATTTCTTCTTTCTTCCTATTTCGTTTCTGTATTTTTGTTCCTTGTTTTATTATTGTCTGTTTATGTATACCAGGTTGAGATTTTACTGCACTTATTTTCTCACTTTTATTTTCTTCATTATACCTCCTTTGTAAATTTGTTTTATTTGATAGTTGTTCTCCATTATTCATTTTTCTACATTCTATCCTTTTCGTTTGCGGGTCGTATCGGTCGTGTCTATTCTATTTTCAGTTTTTGGTTCNTCAGGCCAAATTAAAGATTTAAACATGGGCGCCACAAAAAAACAGATAACCCTCAAGGTTCATTTCAGGGAATGACAACAAACATGAAAACAAAATGTGCGGTGTAAGTAAATTGACTTTCTTTATAATCCCAATAATTGAAATGGATAATTCAAAAATAAAAAAACTGTAGTTTAATATATTATATATATATATATATATTATATAATATCTTCATTAAATTTCCATATAAAAAAAAAACATTTAAATACAATCAACAGGGGAAAAAACCTAAGACTGAATGTGTTGGATTAAATAACCCCTTCGTGAATTTACAATTAAAAAGGACAATGCAAATCTTTAGCAAACAAAATGTAGATTCGTTCTAGAAGGAAGAATCTTATACCACAAAGTAATCCACGTGGTCTCAAAAATTCAAAGCAAACTAAAATTTTAATAAATTAACGTAGAGAAACAACCAAAATCAAATGAAATTTAAAATACAAGGCTCTAGCGATCTCTTCACCTACCTCCGAGGTGATTAAAATACCATAAAATTAAAACTAACAAAAAAAAAACGGAACATTGAAACTCTTAACGCGGTTACTTCTAGAACAATTATTAACGGCCTTATACATAAATTGTGCACAATATTATATACACCAATTAATAAACTGAGTTTGTTTGAATAATGATCAAAATTAACAAAATAACGAACAAATCCTTACAAATGAAAGATTGCAAAATGGATGCAAAGAGCTCAAAATTTACATATACTTACATTCGCGACAATGATTCAGACACTGCCTCAAAGTATAAATAACAATTGCCGCGCGCTGCGACAGCCGCAAAAGATCATCGAATAATGCCTTATAAGAAGGACCTAACCATGAGAACACAAGCTAAACATATAAGGGAAGAAATAAACTAACTAACTGCAACAATAAAATACATCAATACCCAAACATAAATTCTTAACAAAATACACAAATATTAAATTTAAGTGAGAATTTGCGCGCGGCAAAGCCAAAGCTTGATTTTCGACAAATAACAAATTGAGCTTCAAATAACCGGAGTGCAGTCTACAGGCAGTATGTAATTCAGCGCATTAATTTTATTTTAATCATTTTTAGCGTATTTTTTCATTAACGATGGTATCAAAGTTTTCGTTTCACACCATAAAACCTAGCGCATGTGGCAATCTAAAACTATTGTTTCCGGGACACTATTTCCCATTACCTATTTCGAGTATGAATCGCCTCAGCTCCACTTATCTTCGTTATATTGCGCTTATACGTCCCTTTGGGGCACGCAATTCCGTGTCTCCGTTAACGTCTTGCATCATTGCGACTGCATTGTTTTCGGACTTTTTGTTTTCGATTTACAATAGAGTATTCAATAAATATATATATATATATGAAAAATACGAGTGGATGCTGCGGATGTTCACTAACCAATAAACTATTTTGTTTTATCTGCTTAATTTTTAAGAAAGAGGTTAGTGCGTGGAATAAACAAGGGTTAAATAATTTAAAGCATATCGCAGAGAGGGCAAAGAAACCGGAAAATTCGTTCTCTCACATGAATATATGCTCCACTTTGCTAAAATGACTAAAATTTCCAGTATTTTAGGCAAAGTGACTTACATGTGGACAGTGACAAGTGCTTATTTGCGACATACTAATTAAGTCAAAACGAAGATGTGGAAAAAAAAATTTCAAAATAATATTTTATATAGGTTAATTATGTGTTAAAAAACTGTGAAATCTTATCCTATATTAGAACAGTGTAAAAGTGAAAAAGCGAATTTCAGTATTTATGAGCAGAGACATTTATGACGTAGGTGTAGTGGTGTTTTGCCACTTTTAGTTTTCATAACAGACAACAACCTGAAAAGCTTTTTTGTCGGAAACACACAAACTATTTGTACAATGCCATGTGCGACAACAGAATGTGAACGAATGTTTTTCCACCCTACAACACATTCAAACTTTTCTCGAGAAGCATAAATGTCAAGGCAGGTTTTTTATTTTGTGCCCACCCACTTTCATAACTCATGAGCCGCCTCTGGTTATTAGGATAAAATATACATTCATATTCAAAATACATTAACTTCAAATTAATTTATTTGCGGAATACTCCATAATAAAAAATATTTTTGAAAAGGAATCAACAAAAGATTTCGAATCCTAAAATATAAAATGTAAATTTTGTAAACAAGAAGCCAGTATTTTCTAAAGAAGAAAGAAGAGTTTTGTGTGAGCAAAATTATACGTGTGAATTTTTCATTATGTCATGTGTTTTTTCAAAAGAGGTAACGTTGTTTGTGTACTTCAGACGATCTTCCAATTGTTTGGTGTATCCTCTGTACACATCATCGCAGTCACAACAACGAAATTTTATTGTGACCGTTTACATGAATTATTATAATGGTTGTCCTAATTTCTAAAATGCATGAGTTTTTAGGAACCTGATAGTTTTTTTTTTTTTTGTAAAATTTGCTTTACTTATGAGAGGATTTCTAGTCGATACATAGGTCTACGAGTAAAATAACAACACAAAGTTTTAAGATTGCTTTGATGTAAAATCAATTAACTTACCGGAGAAGTTGGATTTACTAAATTTTCAGTTAAAATTTTGTTTTTATTAACTCACATAATTCCCGTGTGCCTTAAAGCCGAGTACCTTAAAGATCTCGACTATTACTTAAAGTTGGTAGTTCGAATCTTGCTCTAGCCAATTACAGTACCGTTTTTAGGAAGGAGATTTGGCTCTGCAGAGAGCGCTGATTTAAGCTTTATCTAAAAAAGTGAACATACATCTAGTGTTACCTCGAGAAAAGTTTTATTTTGTAAATTTGTTTCTTTTCTTTGTTAGTAAAATTAAATTTGAGGTGGGGATATGTTATTAATGAGTAATCTATTTAACGTCTAGAAAATGTAGGTGTGCAATTCAGCTTGTAAATTAATCTTTCAAGATCTAATACAAGTTTCAGCGTGATTCTTGACATGATATTAGCACTACTAAAATAACAATACTAATATTTATTGACAATATTCCAAGCCTATTTGTGGTCAACAAAGAAAATTAAATAGAACAGGTGCGTCATTTTAAAGAATATTTTGCGGTCAGACACATTTTACTAACTTATCACTCGAAAAATGGCTAACGCTTAATAGTACTAAATATTAATGCTGGTGATTCCACTTACTTGGCTTGAAGTAAGCTCCATTTTGTACACCACGGATTTTTTTGCAGCTGGATTGAACTAAATTACATAAAAATGATTACACTTGCACTTTCAAATCCTCAATTATGTCCCATCACCCTGTATGACGATCGTGCAGACGTACACATGCGACGTTGTTGTGCGCACATGCAATTAAAGTCCTATTGACTTTCGGAATATTCCGATCTGGACAGCGAACGATTGTTAGGCAATTAAGGGGTTATTTTACGCCGTTGGACCAATGCTCTCGTTCATTCATTAGTGGGTCGCATCAGAATCGACCTGGGCCAGTAGAGGGCACATCTTTCGCCGCCGACCGCTTACACGTTTGGCATCGAATTTGGACGCGGTCGCCCTTGAATCGGACAGTAATTTGTTGGTATTGTTGCGATGGTAAAAGCAAACATATTTTTGAATTGTTTGCCATTGATTTGGGTAGTTGATCGAGGGCACTGCAGTGTAATTAATTAATAAATAAACACCACTTGCATCTAATAAATATGGATAAATAAGAATTTCCATGCACAAAGAAGAATAAGATTTTAAATAGATTACACATAAAACTATCTTAATGATACACGAGACGCCGCAAATACCACTACAAGAAAAACTAGAAAGGGAAGAATTGAGGGAATTTTGATATTTCGAAGTCCAGTTTTGGTGACCTAGATTAGATTTGTCACATATTCTTTACTTGTTACCACAAATTTCAGCTTATTTGTATAAGGTTATTAAGGTGTCTGCCATTACCTGCTGTCCGTGACTCCCACCGCCTCTCCTACAAAGCGCAAACAAACATTTTTGGACCCTGAAATTAACAATTTTAAGTGTTGATATACGTTGATATACACTTTTTATAAATACTCCTCGCATCTCAGTCACTAAAAATAATTTCTCTCGCCGCTATTTATAACTACCACTGTTCCTTATCTCTCCCACATTTTAGTTTATTCCAATTGACACTTCCCTCTAGAAATGGTGTGTCGCGTTACATTGTGGATCTAACTATATAATATGAATAATGGTATTATACTTCTCACAATTCCGGAGTTTCATTCTTAGGTTTACAGCTTGCTATTCATTTTTAAGTTCATTCCTTTGTTCGCGAAAGCGCGTATCCTTTTTGCGCATTGCCACGTGCCAACTGAACCATGGCCGTCGCAAGTAAGCAAACAGCTCGTGCAATAAAAGGTTATCTATTCATAGTGGTTCATTATGTCTTTGGTTGATAATGGGAATCTCTGTGCTCCTAAAATCGTCGAAATAATAAAATCTTGTGGTAGCGCGAAGTGATCAGATATTCATGTGTTCTATTCTTCTTATATAGATAGTAGTGTTATTGTCTGCAATTATCTGGTATTAGACGCATATATCCACTTTCTATTAATAATTTTTATAAGCGCGTTGCCCCGCTCTTGCTTTATTCATCGTCGAAACTTTACCTGAAATGAACCAGATAGACGACATTCTTGCAGTTTGTGTGTGATTGGTTGTGTTGTGTTGATTTCAATAATTTTTAAATTGGGGTAACATCAACTTTTTTTTTTTTACAATAATCAAAATGAAATTACGTTTCAATTTATGTCTACATAATTTGAGAAACTGTATTTTATCTTTACTTTATTAACTTCGTTTAAAAAGTAAATGCTTTGTTCGCTTACACATTTTCTTTTAGTGTTACCTTATATCGCATGGATTTATTTTAAGTTTCTTCTTTCTTCTTCGACAACTTAATTTCCACTCTTTATTTGATAACATTTATGTAGATTTGTATATTTGATACAAATGTTTAATGCGAAAGTGTGTTCATTGAGGGGGACATGCTAGCTGCGGTAGATAAGGCTATTTCCAGCAAAATGCTTGTGACTTTCAAGCCTTATATACATGATCATAATTGCGGAAAATAGTGTAAGAAAGTTTTTAATAGAGAAAATACTTTTTGGCAATAATGGCTCTAAATAGAAATAAAAAATAAAATTAATATCACAATTTTCATTGTGTAATATCCTCTCCGCATGCAAGAATTGCGGAATACCCGGTGTAGTACTATAGTTTTAATTATGTGGTAATAGTCGATGCATAGCGTTAGCATATGATATATTATATTATTACTTATTAACTACTATTACTTTAATACAAAATAACATTATAAGCATTACAAGATTACATAGTAAGTTTGAGCATCATGCATTGCACACAGTAAAATATTACATTACAGAAATTACAATAAAAATTTTAACCGTTATTATCAAAAATTATCAGTGCTATTGGACATTTATATTAACAATTAATAGCATGAATGCTAAGGTATATACACTTTCTCTACTACACGTTAATAAACACCATTAACAGAAGTTTATTATATAAATTTGTATTTAGTCTCTGTATCTTGCTAAGTTCAGTTATAGTAGTTCGCTGTTACACCTTTATCCACCTACCAGAGATGCATAAGTGGTCATAAATCTGACCATCGTCATATATGTCCAGTACATCACGTTATGTCTTAACCCCCATGTTTTTCCATGAGAATTTCTAGCCAACGTGAGTATTATCTCGGACCTGGGCTTGAATAACTTCTATCAACAACATTCTTTTGCTGCAACATATTTTTTGAATCGTTCACATTTGCAAAAATTATTTATTGTAACCAATTTGGAGTAGTTTGTTTGCAGGTCAGATGAAGGCTTTAGAAATTTGTCTAAAAATTTAACGTTAAGTATTTTGTAATTACTATAACCTTTCACCACACACTACTTTAATCATCGCAAATATCTTGGTTTATTTCAAATATAACACGTCAGCGTGCTAATTCGAAACTGCACCATACGAAGCACGATAATTTTAATACCAGGTGTTCCAATATCGTTTCCTTTTCTTCTCATTTAAATCGGAAATTACCGGGAATCGTGTGTTAATGTTGCAGCAGTATCAACGACTTAATAAGGCAGCATGTGTCGAAAACGTCCGTCGACCGAACAAATCGATAATTTTAAATAAATTGGATCACGTTATGCGCCCACGACACGTCACCTTCCACCGAGGAACCCGGTCATTAGCGTCGGCAAGGCGTGATCGAGAACGCAGGGTTGGGCACATTAACAACTCCTTTTCGTAAGCGGAGGGCGCTAGAGGTCGTGACCAAATTATGAATAATCATTAATTAGTGGCGATTCGAAATTGAGGTGTCTACCGCGGGCGAAAATCGCCCGAAAACCGAGACGTGAAACGAACAGAAATTGTGAGCTCGAAGTTTTGGATTCGTTTATGAGAAAGTTTAATTAATGATTTACGTTATTAGCGGAGCTTTTAAGAAAATTAAATCCTTTTGACGACATTTCAATTGTGTTCTCACGAAACACTTTCAGGAAAGATGCATCTTCCCTGGAAATAATGAGATGGGGATGATCTGGATAAGGGGAAAACAATAGACAGGTTTAAATTTTTATAACACTCCAAAAAAAAACCTTTGCAGTCTTATTGCGACCGTGAACATTTGTATACCAGTAATGCTTAATGTGTACTTACTATCTCGTACTAACTTGAAATCGAGGTTGAAGAAATTTAAAAAAAAAAACATGTAATGCCATTTCAAACAAGAGTAAGGCCGGAAACACATTGTTCTGACGTTGTTGCAATGCGTTATGTTGTGACGTGTCGTAAACATATTTTTCTGATGCATTGTGTCGATTATGTTACAAATAGCCACTTGGTTTAAAATTTTGTTATGTATTTTTATTGTACCATGATTTCAAGCTCGTCAGACGAATTTGAAGAGCAAATTGAGAAGTGTGCTACACCGCCATTGTTATTGACATACAATTTGAAGGTTTACATGGAAAAATAGAAAAGAGAATTAAAAAAAAATGATACAAGCTTTCGAAAAGCGATCTGTACAAGGTATCCATTTATATTTTGATCTCTACCTAAGGATTGTATACCGGTTTACCGGTAAATTATTATTAAATTGACCAAAAAGCGTTCAGTAAATTTACCGGTAATTCGGTAAATGAAAAATCTATACCAGAAATTTTTATCTACGAAATATTGTATTTATAGATATGTATTTAAAGGTCTAAAAGGACATTGAAAATAAAAAAAAAACAGGTAAGTCTAAGTAACGATATACCCACTTATTAATTTTATGGGAGATGTTTTTTGTTTAATTTTAATTTAAACTTTCTTGAGATTGAGGACCGCTATAATAGAGAATATAGAAAAGAAACTGATAAATACTTTTGATTAGAAACGTATAACCAACAAAAAAAAAGCAAAAAATTGAAAAAATAAGAATGGAAACAAGATGGATAACGAAAAGCAACGCAAAGAAAAGCGAGATTAATGTTCATTAGTTGCTAGGACGGTTGCTAGGACGGTAGGAAGCAAAACACTCCACTTTTCCTACTTGCCGTTGTCAACAAATGCAATTACAATTCTCTCGTTTTATGGTTTTTTGTGTGGATTTTATTTATCTCTCCAAAAAAGTTGAGTTAGCATATGATCTGGAGTTTTTTTAAGATTTTTAAAAGTTTTAAATCGTTTTTCTTAAAGAGTAAGTAAATGTCTCATTTTTAAATATTTAAAAATAATAATAATAATTATAATTCAGTACAATGTAATATGTAAATTTTGTATGTGATTTTTTCATATTGTAATATATAAGAACAACATTTCACATATTTAATTAAATTAATAGCAATTTTGAATACACCACATTATGAAAGAACGTTAATGCATTGTTGCCAAAATTTGTACCTTAAATATTTTGTTTTACTTCTTACAACTGTTTAAAATAATTAAATACAAATATTTATTACAAAATTCTAATATTATGCCTTAAGATTATGTAAAATATGTATTATTCTAGCCTAACTTCTAACCCTATTTTCTTGAGGAATCCCCATTAATGTCACACATGAAAAAAACAATTACCGGTAATTTACCGGTAAACCGGTATTTCCATTTTCATTTACCGAATTACCGGTAAATGAAAAAATCGGTAAATTTACAATCACTATCTCTACCTATAGATTATATTCTTTAACATAGAAAAAGATTTTAAATACAAAAGTTATAGAATTTTTGCTGCGCGATACAGGGGTAAAAATATAAACGAACACTCTATACAAGGGAAAAATAAACTAGAACATGTTAAATAAACATTCATGATTTCTCACGTTTTGAATTAGCAAAATTTTGTTCATTTTTGTTCTAATATTGTCAAAGCGCTTACACTTTGCGGGCGAAAAACGGTATGACGGTTCTGACATTAGTGACGATGTCTGACGGAAATCTAGATAGGGTGGCATTTGACACGACACAAAAAGTCAGAACTCGTCAGAAGGTGTAGCATCAGATGAATCTGTGTTCCTGGTTTAATTGTTGGGAATCGAATTCTATAAGAAACCCTCATCAAAAGACAAATATAATTGGAATCAATACAATTACATTTACAATCTCCAAAAAGCAAAATTACATTACAATAAAAGATTGGGATTTGATTGGACTTTTCTTTTCCGAACCGGACCAAAATGCTTTCTATACCAGACCACAACAGGAATTTTTCAGTTTTGTTAAATCAGAACCGTTATTTTATTTGGGTTCGAATCAAATAAATGTTTATTTGGGTATTAAGAGTTTTTAGTGCAAACAATTAACAACAAAGGGTTTGACAAAAATACTCCAAACTGTGGCACTGGTAATACTGCAAACTTCTTCTAGGCCCCTCACCACAAACTGCACTAAACTGGACGTACGTTTCAATAGCAAAGCTATTATTATCATCAGTAGAGACACTGAACTGAGTTAGGAAGAAGTTTGAAGAACAAAGGGTTTGGAAAAGAATTAAAAAAGAATTTGGACAAAACAAAAGAAGTTGATTTATGCAGTCAAGTACAAGTCACAACGGACGATTTCAACAAATAATTTGTACAAATAGATAATAATTTACAGAAATCGATTGATGATAACGGAGAAGATATAAATATTTCTGCAAAATACAAATAAGTCACCCCCAAATACATGTATTTTGAACCAATGGACTTGCAAGGAGTGATAAATATTATCAATATTCTAAATAAAATGAAAACGAAGTATATATATGGCATAAATACTGCACGAAATTCCCAGAGAAATTAGTAAACCGTTGGCAAATGTCATGCGAATCATTGCTTAGAGGAAGAGACTTTTTCACAAGAAATGAAGGTAGCGAGAGTGGTGCCCGTTTGCAAAAAAAAGAAGGAAATAAGGATGAAGAGAATTACAGCGCAGCATGGATATGTATCTCAAAATCTGCCATTCCTGCTGTAGCAGATGCTGGAGATGAAATATGATCTGCGAAAAATCGTCAGAAAAGTGTTGAAGTGGTACTGAAGGCGCTTGAAAAACGTTCTGCGAATCTGTGTCGTATAGCTTACTATCAACAAAGCTGCAACACTATGGAATTAGGGGTACAGCATATAAACTATTAAAATCTTACCTTTAGAATAGGATGCAAGTCGTAAGCTGGAACCATCATCTGTCGTGTCCTACAAGGTTCAACTTTGGGGCCTATATTTTTTATAATATGTGTATATGAACGGTCTTCTTTGGGGTGAGGTGCGATAACTCCTGTAAAATAAATCACATTAGAAATAACACGTTACAGCAGCGAAGGCATGGTGTGATTCAAATAAATTAAAGAGAGATAGTTACCTTTTGGTCAAGCAGTAACGGGCAAGTGACGAACTTCCTTGGAATAACAAAGGATACTTCAAAATTAAGCACAGCAATATTCGCAATCAGACGCATTAAACACCTAGTTACCCAGGAAGTTGCAAAGCTAGCGTATTATGTAAACTTCCATAGTGCAGCTACTTATGAAATAATGATTTGAGATACTTCTACATAATTGTAGGAAATTTTAATTCTACAAATACGCGCGTTATGGACATCGTGCGGGAAAAACGCAACACTGGTCTACAACAAATTCATAGAAAGATCATTATTAAGAAAGCATCAAAGAAAAAGACTGAAGAACTACTGCAGCTCAGTAGGAATCATTTTCGCACCGTAACAGAACTCCTTACAGGCCACTGTGCGCTGAAAGGACACTTACACAGAATTGGGATCAACACTAAGCACACTAACTGTAAGACTGTATAATGGGCGAAAAATGAACCCAGAGGATTGCTTCGATTAACCTGCCAGACCTGTATAGATTAGTACAGGGTACCAGGATATTAGAATGGCTGGTATGATTTAATAGGAAAAAGAAATGGGATATTAAATACAAAAAGCCAAGAGTCCGCAATATTTCTGGACACTTGAGGTGTAAAGAAAAATATGTAAACCACTATTTGCTTCAAACATATTTTTTTCTTAGCACCAAATAAATATTTACCATTATTAAAGACATAATTTATTTAGATTTATTAACCAAAAAGAAATCTTTTCTCGGTATATAGATATACCTAGCAATGTTAAACTGTCAGATCCATATCAACGAATTTCCTTTAATATCAAATATAAATAAAATAAAGTCAAAGATTTAACTGCAACCCTATTTCAATAGATTTTCAAACAATATTAAAAAACTGCAACCTTTTCTCTCCTTTCTTCTAGAAAAAAAAAGATGTCTTTCATACCAGTTCATTACTTTTTATATCCAATTTTATTCACCTATCAGTCCGTTTGAATACCAAGCTCGATCTAAAAGAAAAACTTCTGGTTTAGCGAATAGGCATCCTCGACAATAAAAATTTGTAATTCAATAACCAGAAAAGGACTAGGCATCACAATAACAACGATTAAATAAAAATTTTATAGACCAAATTTTCGCAACGGTGCACAAATACAAAATCCTCTTTTCGGAACACCAACGACACGTCAGAACCCAGTTGATAGGGGGTGGAACGTATTCCGACAATGAATAGGCTAGCGCGTCAAGTCAAAAGAATAAAAGCCGAAATGTTAGGCGACAGCCAAATCTCCGCGTACTATCATCTGTCATAACTATTAACAAAGCTATTCAGGCAATACTACTATTATTAAGCTGTTACTCTACTACTACATGCTTCGTATAATATAATAAAGTTTCGGAGATGGAAAAATTCGATCGGCTCGACATTTTCCGAGATTTATAGTCGACCGTTATCGGCCAGCGGTCCAGCACCCGTTCTGAGGCGATTAATTTCATTAATTCGGTCGTTGTTTCACAATAAAATAAATTACTTTGTTATGTTGCTGGCCTTCGCGTTATTTAGAATGTACGTCTGAAATATGTGTCTTCACGTTTTATGCATATGAGACGGAATCTGTGTGGTCCAGAGCTTTATCTTTGGTGGCTTAATAAGGCGCTGGGACAATATCTGAATCGTTTGAACTTTGTAATTAATTTAAAAGCGTTACGACAAATATTTAATCTGTACGTCTCTACTGCGTCTTCGATAATTAACATATTTACGGAAGCATGAAAGCGTCTCTGGTAATCATGGAGACATTATAACGCGATGAGTTAATTTTCTTAATTATATTAATATAATAAATGGCGCCAGCAAATTAAATAAGCTGTATATGTTTTGGAAATGGAAGAGAAAGGATATTCACAAACATAAAATAATCTTGTTTTACGTTCTGCAGTACATTCAAAAAAGGCACTTGAATGGTAGGCACAAAATAAACTTATTACTGATAAGAACTTGCAATTTAATTTTGAAATTTTGTCCGTTCGTTTTAACTAAAAAGGGATTACTTTTTTTGGGAGCCGTCTTACCTGAAATCTCCGGAAACACTGCAGCCTCTTGACTTTTTGCAATTAGTCTCCCATTTCTTTTACCCATTAAATTATAGTAATTCTTCTAGAATTCTAGTACCCTGTACTAATCTGTACAGGTCTCTTAGTTGGTTGATCTAAATAATCTTCTTGGGTTGATTTCTTCCATGGGGCTTTTCCAGTCAGCGTTATATCCAGAGGGGTGTCCCTCAATGGTCGATATTAGGACCACTTTTTTTCTCAATGTTTTAATGAAGATCATTCTAAGGTTCAGATTCAGATGCATGCAAATGATACGCAATTGTATTATTCCTGTTCTTCTTCTGAAAGTAGTACTGGTATTGAGAGAGTGAATGCTGACTTGAATAGACTGGGCGCAATATCTTTTAAGCATTCGCTTAACGTTAACCCCATTAAGTCTACTGCGATGGTATTTGGCAATAAAAATGGAAGACTTTGGTGGGCTGAGGTGCTTAAATGTGAAATTAATTAATATGGTGGTGGTTGGGCAGTACGAGGAGACAAAAGAAACCTTGGTATTGTGATTAATATATCATTTCGTTTTAGAACATACATTTCTAATTGAATTAAGAAAAGCATATCTAGCATTAAAGTTGTTATATCCTCATAGAAAATATCCACATCAATCGATCAAGACGTTGCTTAGTGATTCATTAGTTTTATCTCCTTTTACATACTGTTCTGCACTTTATGGATCATATTTAGATAAGTATACTATTATTCGACGAATTCAAAACGCTTGCATAAGATTTATATTTGGCATTCGTAAGATGATCATATTTCTCATAAGTTTGAATTGGTTGACTATGTCCACTCGTAGAGTGTTGCGTTCTTCCTGCTTATTTCATAAAATTTTACTTTAAAAACAGCCTGTTTATTTATTTAATCAAATCTATTTTCGTCAAGACGTACATGATAAAAAAATTCCGTTATTCTGAGAGCAGAATCATTCCTTCGCCGCATCGAACTGCTTTATATGAGAGGGGTTTCAGCTACAACATCTACAGGCAGTACAATAATGTGCCAGATGACTTTAAGCAATTTAATGTAAAAATTTATGAAAAGATATGTACTACAACAACAGTTTTAATTTACACTGAGGGCCAGTTGAAATTCATTTTATAAAATTCATATATATACAATTTAGTTTTTTTCGTCTATCACTGCTCACTTACTCTTAATTTACACATTTAGATTTTAAGTTAGTTTAAGTTATTTGTAGGCAATTGTTCCTTACGTATATCTTTATTGTTATTTAAGGGTAAAGTTTAAAAGCAGAGTAATAATCTTGTATTATAGCTGAACCTTGTGGTTTTAACCGAACCACAAAAATAATGTTTGAGTTTTAATTTTTCGATTTGATACTATGTATCTGGTATTGTTTGTTGTCCGTAAAAATAAAGGCTTCTATTATTATACTATTATTATTATTATTTTTTGTTTCTCAGAAATTGCCTGTATTCTTGCGTTCATCATCACACAATATGCGTTTTTTTTTTTTATTTTTTAGTAGCAATGAGATACAACTACAATAAATAATCATTGATGGAATAACTAGACAACTAGATAGATTAATTCGGCAACTTAGGCCTCTTTCAGTCGAGCCGATTAGTTGATTCCACTAGTTGAACGAACGGTTGTCAAGGAGCATACTGATATGAACCCTTTCTCACGGAGTCAACTTGTCCGCTTCGGCGGTACGAATATGTCTTCAATGACAATCAGCTAGTTGAGAGTAAACCAGGCAACTTAGTTGAATCAACTAAACCGCTTCGTCTGGAACAGGTCTTATTGAACAGCTTATAGCTATAACATTAGGTTAAATTCTTCTAAAAACGATAATGATTTGTGCATGGGTGATAATAAATAATTAATTTGGCGCGTATTGTTTCTATGTGAATTGTCTAGTTGTAGAAAACTCTAATCTACATTTAGAAATAAAATACACTTCAAAATGTGGGCATCAAAAAGAATTAATATTCTTAATTCTAAAAATATCTTTGCAAGATATGTTAAGGCAAATACGATGCGTAGACCACGTTTTTGTGATGAAAATATATGCTTAACGCCATAACCAGATCCTCAACGAATTATCTTATAGATCACTTTTGAATGTGATTATTAATAATAAATTTGCAGAACAAAAGTACCGAGTTTTTCAAATTGTATAGAGTATAGCATACCTTAACCAATTCACAACAAAGATTATGGATATGTTACTAAAGATTGCAACAGGTATGATTGCTAACAACGAACGACCTTGCTTGAACTTCGTCCCATCAGTCCGGTAACATTATCCCTACTAACTAGAAACAAATTTTCATAGAAATCACTCGTTCATCATCATTATCTGCCTGCACGTGTTTTTAATACCAAGAATTTCCATTATAGAGAAGTGTCAACGGATAATTGCCGGCGCTTATGTAAACTACACCCCATATTCAGGCAGTTTGCCTTTATGTGCTTTTTTCTTACCCACGTGTAAAATTCCTCGTGTGTAGTTCGGATATTTACGACTGCTTAGACATGGAACTTGTGCGTTGGTATCGGTTGGCTTTGGACTTATATATTAGTGTCATCCAATTAATGAATACACTAAAAATTAATTTCGCCCATACAAAAATGGCCAAATACCACTAAATCTGACCCCAAACACTTCTCAGACGCTGCTATAGAATTAAAAAAAAAGAACTGGAGATTTTTTTAATATATTATTTATATTTAAGAATATATTTAGAAATTATTTTAACTTGTTCCAATATACCAACCACTGTTCTTCATATTATACTCAACCTTACATACAGAGTGATGGTAAAGTTCTGAACAAAATTCATAATTGGTTTAATGTTTTATGAAAAACGCTTGGACACGTTGATTTTAGTTTGTTAATAACCAGCATATGATGTAATACTTATAATCATGCCATCACATATTTTTGCGCTATGAGGCCATTATTTTTTTTTAACAACTCCTATTTTTTCTACAGTTTTTCATAGACCTTCTTCCCGCGATTCTTACGATGATATAAACAAATTGGATCTTAGATAACAATTTTTTGGGGGAAATAACACATTACCTTTAAAAAATGAACATTTAATACTAATGGAAAAAAATGATTATTAAAATTAAAAAAAAAAAAAAAGTTATGCCACTGTTCGAATTGTTCTCCACCAACCATTTGGTAACATCTGTTAATTAGAAATGTGGACTTCTAATTAACTCGTGCATAAATTACAATATTAATTGTTGTCGTGAAATCATTGTACAATAGGCAATTGCTGCACGCTTTACCATAGTAACAGTAAATGACGTATACTTCATATCACCTTAAACGACACAATCAACTTTTGGATTAAACAAAAGTGTTTTTGTAAATATCCATAGATTATTAGGTATTCCATTGACTTTTGCTAAGCTAAACAAAAACCGATATAGCAAAAGTGTAATATAAGTAAACTGTAAAAAATAAATGTCTTTGAAGTTTTAAAAAATGGCACGTTTAACGGATCATAAAGAATTAAGGTTTGACTGTATCTGCCATAAAGTTTCAATTTATTAAGTAATTACAATATTACTTAATAATTGTGTAACAAAGTTTCAATTTATTAAGTAATATTGTAATTACTTAATAAATTAAAACTTAATGGCATGGCGGAACAAACCCTATTATTTGTTAAGATTTTTTTTGGAAAATAGATCTAATATGTAGATATTGGTAATGCAATCTCATCGATAAAAGAGGTATGGAGTACCACAAGGATCGGTCCTAGGGCCCGTTCTTTTTATTTTGTATTTGAATGACATTACTAATCATATTACTGATAAAAATATTGCATATGCTGACGACACCACAATTCTAATAACTAATAAATGCATAAAAACTTTAAATGAAATGAGCCAAAATACATTATCCGAAGCTACAGCATATTTTGCAGGAAATAAACTATGCTTAAAGAAAAAGAAAACTCAAGTGTCTTGGTTTGGTTCTGGACAGTAAACTAACACGGGGGGCACACATTGAATCTTTGGACACAACCTCTGTCTGTGATAATTTGCATGCTACGAAATTTAAAATCAACAATAGTTTTGACGCATTTTTAATGTCATACTCTCTTCCACTCGGTTATGAGTTATGGGGTTTTACTATGTGGTGGTTCAGTCCAGCAAAAACAAATTTTAAATATAGAAAAAGATTTATGAAACTTAGATTCGCATTTAATTTGCTAAATATGGTACAAACCAATGCATTTTTCAGTGCCTGACCCATTGCAAAGATAACTTGGCTTCTTATGATCGTCATGCAATTCATGACACAAACCATACACAAATTGCATATCCGCCTTTTAGACTCACAAAAAACTTAAATCCATTTAGATATATGTCAATTAAATTATATAACATGCTGCCTAACACGTGGAAAGAGTTAAACACCGTAAAATTTCGTAATACAATAAAATTATTCCTAAAAAAGAATTTTTAAAGTGTTTGGTGTTTGTCCGCTTATAATATTTATGTTATGGACTATATTTTTATTTGCATTTTTACATTGACAGGTGCATACACGATGGTCACGTACGAATAAAGATTATTCTATTTGTTAAGACAATTTTTAGAGTTGCAAAAAGGTTTTTTTTCCGGGCTGTTGAGCCGTGGTCTTGTGGAATTACTTCCGTACGTTTCGTTCACAACTGCAGTGAACATTTTCAGCGGCGAGGTTGAAGTCATCATCACTAAACGACGAGCCATCGCGAAGGAAGCTTCAACCTCGCTGCTAAAGATGTTGACCGCAGTTGTGAACCAAACGTACGGAAGTAATTTCACAAGGACATGGCTCAGCAGCGCGGAAAAACTTTTTACAGTAGATTCCGGCCGTGAAAGCCTAGGCAACACTTTAATTTTTAGAGTTATTTTTATTTTTAATTATTCATATGTGAGTCAAAATAAGTTTAACACCAAAGTGCGGACCGCGCGCAAAACATATAACGCTAAATAGAATAGTGTAGAAACTTCCGCGGACCGGATACACGAGGTCTAACACTTCACAGCGCGTGTACGGTAAAAATATTTCATTTGAATGTAATCGATCAAATAGCAGTAGTAGATCTTATCTCGAAACCGCAGGTCCGCGACGGATGTTACAATATATCCCGCAAAAATGGTGTTCATGTCATATTTTCTTTACTATCAAGCTATACGGAAACTTTTTTCTCTTGCTGTACCCTAAATTTATTGATGGATTTAGACGCAAGCTTTTTAAAAAGAACAAATTTTTATTCCTTTTTCGAAGACAAGTTTATACATTCGTAATTAAAATACGAACTAAATATATAAAAGTAATTATTTCGCACGGTCTCCGTAGCGTTATTCTTGGTACGTGACTTATATCCGCTTATATCTGTTAGATCTTGGTAATTTGCGGTAGCGTCATGTTACACCTCCGCGGCTAGAAAGGTTCTTGGCGATCCTCGGAAAGAACCGGATCTATGTTTCCTAGAACGTCGCTTATCGGCTTCTTTCTTCTTAAATATCTTATTTTAATCTTTCTGTAAATTACAATTACTAATATAATTGATTACAATACAAATAATGAAAATGAATTCAAATATGAATGATGCTCGCTGACTCTTCTTAACTCGGGGAGTGGGCTTCTGAAGATCCTCTTGTATCCGATTGAATCTTGCAAATTAATTTTATTTAATTTAATAGGTATTTTATTTTGACTTTTAAGAAACATGTGAATTATTTTTGGTAATGAAATATTTGTCCTTTGATTATACCTTCTTGATAGGTAAATTTTTCATTATTAACATTCACAATTGAACAATTTGGTTTTATTCTAATCAATATATTAATTTTACTTCTAAAATTCCCGTTTCATTACTTGATAAATATTTTTGTATTATTAGGAAGCATGATTATAAATCACCGGGACCGATTTGTTGTACTAATGTCTCTTCTACGGTAATTTCTATTTTGTCACAATATCTTTATTTTTCATAAGATTCAATAAACAATTTTCAGTTTTCGGTAACGGTTGTTCCTTGCAGATAAGATTTCTTCGACTTTTGGGCACAAACTTGTCTTCATGGCATATGTCTATTCTCTATTAGCAAATACGATTGGGATAATGGGATCAAATGATTATTATAAGGAACGGAATAAATGCGATAAAATTATATATATGATTAAACAATATGGGTACAACTATATTAAATGTTATTTCCATCATCTACGTATGTGAAGATACTAAATATTATAATAACTAAAAGTATTCTTAACACTAAAAACTTGCTCTGGCTGATACAGAGATTTCATTGATCATTAATGCTCTTTCTACCACTAATTGGCATAATCGATGGGTGTAATTTTCCCATACTCGCGAATATAAGCGCATCTCGAATTTCGATTAAATATACTGGGATATTATATCATTACTCTGACCAATTTGTTCGATCAATATTTGCAATATTTGATAGTGTTTGCGAGACCGTTATCTGCGTCATTAACTCGTCCATTTTATCATCTATGATTTCTTGATTCTTAGTGAGTTTCTTAAATAATTCAAACAAGACCAGCCTTGTGTGAAATCGATTTGAGCATTGACATACTCCATTCTTGTTGTTTTAGTAAACTGTGCTGATTTTCCTCTAATACTTTCATTGTAGCATCTATTCTTGCCTTCTCTTCACTATCCATTAATCCAAACAGCCAGTTTGCTGCATTGCCGACTTATTTAAGGGTGATCTTCGTTTTCTTGGATACTCCGGGAATAATTCATTAAATTTCGATTCTGTTTGATAAACACTTCTTATTGTTTCTTGAATGATTTCGTAGATTGATTCATCATTATCATGTAGATTATCAAGTAAGTATAAGTGGTTTTACTTTTGGGTAGAATCTCCTTAGCGTACGTTATAATAAGAGTTTGCGCTTGTTCTTTAGTTGTTTAACACTTTCTAATAAAGTGTGACCTTTTATTTTGTAAATGAAATTATGTATAATTCTAAATAATTTCTCTTTCAATATTTCTGATGTTAAAATAAATAGAATTTTTCTTTCTGGGACTAAACATTCTTAATTGCTCTACTATTGTCATCTCTAGGTGCTTGTAATGGTAATGTGGCGATTATTCTAATTTTAACCAAAGATCTTTTCTCTTCTAATTATAGGTGTAGTTAAATTGCGTGTAGCATCTAAAATAATTTGGTTGTCTGCTAAATTTAATATTTTTTTCTGTATATCGGGATTGATATTTCCACTTCACCATTATCTGAATGAATAGTATTATGAAACGCTACTTTCATCGTTTACTTGATTATTATTATTATTTTCTTGAGGTATACTATTTATAATTTCATCTAATTCATCTATTGTTATATGAGCAAAAGGATCGTCGCTGTTAACGACTAGGATTCCGAATCATCATCTATACTGTTTAACAAAATTCTCTACTACTTTTATTCTTGATAAAGGATCTGCCTGATTTGATTTACCCTTTTTGTAATAAATTTCGTAATCATATTTCCGCTAATTTAATCTCCATCTAGTAAGTCGAGAATTGGGGTCTTTAAACAGAAAATAGCCATTGTAGTGGCTTATGATCAGTTTTAATAATAAATTTGTTTCCGTATAAATAGGGCCGAAAATGTTTACATGCCCAAAATCACTGCGAGCATTTCTTTTTCTATTACCGCATTAATTAACTTCGGCTGATTTAAAGTTCGTGAAGCGTATGCAATGGGATGATCGTCTTGTGACAAAATAGCTCCGATTGCAAAAATTAGACGCATCTACTGTTAATTCAAATTGTTTAGAAAAGTCGGGATACTTTAATACGGGGTCGTTACATAATAGTGTTTTTACATTTTTCAAAAGCATCAACGAATTCAGGAGTATGTTTTACCACTTCCCCTTTTTTCAAACATTTAGTCATTGGCTTTGTGATTTTAGCAGATTATATATAAATTTTCTATAGTAACCAAGCAAGCCTAAAAATGATTTATTTCTCTTTGATTTTTAGGTAGTGGGAAGTTTTTGATTGGCATCAATTTTCTTAGGGTTTGGTTTAATACAATTAGGTGTAATAACATGTCCTAAATATTCCGTTTCTTTGCGTAAAAACTCGCACTTATCTAATTGTAGTTTTAAATTGGCGTTTCGTATTTTTTCAAATACTAATTTTAAATGTTTAATGTGTTCATCTAATGACGGTGAAAAATTATGATATCACTAAGTACACTAAACAAAATTTATTCAATACTATCTCTTAACATATTATCCATGGCACGCTTGAAATGTGGCTGGACTGTTTTTTAAACCAAAGGGCATTCTGAGAAACTCATAATGTCCATGTTCAGTGTTAAATGCTGCTGTTTTAGCAATAGATTCAGGATGCATTTGAATTGTGGTGGTAACCGGATGCTAGATCAAGTGTCGTGAAATATTGACAGCGTCCTAATTTGTCCAATATATCTTCTATATTTGGTATAGGGTATCATCGTCAATTGTTTCTCATTAATTGCCCTATAATCAATCACTAAACCTGGTTTTTCTTTTCCCACTTGCATCTAACTTTTTTTCTACTAAGTTTACGGGTGAACCCATGGACTTTGACTGGGTCGGATAATTTCGTCGTTTAAAAGTTGTCCTATATGTTTTCCTATTTCTTGTTTCATGACATAAGGGAAACGTCTAGCTTTAAGAAAAATTGGTTGTTCATCTTTAGTTTTAATTTCATGTTTTACAGAACTATTGAAAGTTAATTTATCTTCAGGTTTTTTAAAAATATCAACGTAACTTTTACACAATTGCAAAATACGTGATTTCTCTTCATGATTTAAATGGTCAGTTCTTAACATATTATTTAATCTCTGTTAATGACTCTGTATCTTGTATATTATATTGATAAAACATGATAATTTTCTAATGGAATAGCTTTTAAAGGTTTAATTTGAATTTCTTGTTCTACGTTGATAATTTTGAATTTCTACTAATGCTTTACCCTTTTTAACAGTTGTTATACAATTAGGTATTCGAATTTGATTTTGATTTATTTCGTTAATCATTACATCACCTTCTATATGATTTATAAAAACCTCTTTAATTACCTTTTCTTTTGCTGGTATTTTAATAGTTTCTGATTTTTTGAATTTTATTGGCAGTTTATAATTTCCTCTATTTAGATTACCTTCTAATAAATTTATGTTAAATTGCATCGCTCTTTAAATCCTCTAATCTATAATACCATCGTAAAATTTATGAAATTTAAACATAACCATTGTTAAATAACCGTTAGATTTCAACTCGTAAAAACAAGGAATTTTGGCAATTTAATTAATCACTATGTTACCTTTTGCTGTTCTAATTTCTAATTTTCATCAAAAATGTTATTAGGATAATAATAGTTTTACAATTGCTGGTCGATCATAGAAATTGTGCTTCCTGTGTCTACTAATAGTTTTAAAGGGGATTTTTAATTTCAATGTAGGTAATTCATTTAAATTTAAGTTGGAGAGTTCCCCTGCGAGGCAGCTGCAATAAATTTTCCTCTTCGTCGTTTTCTGTTGTAGATCTTCTTCGTCGGTGACATTGGGAATTACATCGGATTGAGACTCCATAGGTGGTGCTACTGGAATATACCATAATCCATCATTTTCGTATAATAATTGGTTGTAGAGTTTCTTCGTAATTCCATTTGGTTCCACTTCGTTCGTATACATCTGTTCTGATATGGTTGTAGTTGGTTTGATCTTGTGAAGAAGTTGTGCGGCTATAATTTGCTGATTTGGCTACTGCTGTGGATACACCTGACATTGGGGTCGGTTTTGGCAGGTCTGTTTTATTTGTCCGGGTGTGAAAACATTCTTTGGTGGGCCAAAGACTTGTCTATTTGTTGGGAAATTCGTTGTTGAGGATAATTGATTTGGGGAAATTACTTATAGACCTCTAGGAAGGAACTTGATTGGTTAAACTGATATCGCATAGATGAACATTCGACATTTGGGGTGCTGGTTGCTGATATTGACGATTTGGAATTAAAACGTGCGGCGGTATTGTGGAGAAGTTTGACGTGTATAATGAAAGTTTCTGGTGGATTTGTTGAAATTTGGATCTTTTACTGCATTTGATCTTGTTTTGAATTCATCGCGTCTTGAGCGAAACCCATTGCTTCTTCTAAATTTTCTGGTCTTAATAGTTTTACATGGATTTGGATATTTCGGGCAAATTGATTAGATAAACTTCTAATGCGGTTTGAGCATAAATGTGAGCTCTTTCTGCTTTATGTTGGATTCCCGGTCTTGCGCTAGTTTGGTCATTAATTTGATAAAGGTCTGCAGACGGTATCCAAAGACATTGGATCTCCTTTGATGAACTTTTAGTATTATTAAACTCGTGAACGAGTTGACCGAAATCCTTTTATCCGCAAAAAATGTGATGGCGCTTTTAACCAATTCCACGTATTTAATTCATTACGTGAACAAATCAATGTTTTTGCTCTATCCTCAACTTCCCTAATATAGTACTAAAAATTACGTCTTTTACTTCCGGACGAGCCGCATATTTTGTACAAAATATGATCGCAAGTATTTACAAATAGATTTATCAACTTGCTTCGCCGCTAAATATTGGAATAGTATCTAATTCTATTTTAATAACTGATAATTGATTGCCATTTCTGTTTCTAATCTAAAGTTTCTAAATCTTTCTATTAAATCTTCCAGTTCGTTTTGTTTGGGGACGTTTGACGGGATTGTCATTCACGGAAATAATTGGGTATAATCAACTCGGATATGTATTTCAAATAATGAAATTGGGACTCGCTAATGTCAAGGGAATCGTATTTGTAACTTTGAATAGTAATCACTTTGTTCGGGGATGACAAATGACTTCTTGCTTCAGACGTTGGAAGTGTGTAGGTAAATGATATAGCGACCCACCTTGCTCTGAAGGTGCGTAGCCTGTCTATATTTTCCTAACACTCGGGTCTCTTGCGTCTGCTTGTTGTTCGTTGGCTCTTGAAGTATTGAAATACACCAAATTTTGCAAACACTGATTTTTACAAATTTGTAAGCCGATCCTACTGACTGCGCAAATTTATTGATGGTTTAGACGCAAGCTTTTTTAAAAAGAACAAAATTTTTATTCCTTTTTCGAAGACAAGTTATACATTCGTAATTACAAATAGACTAAATTATATGAAGTAATTATTTCGCACGGTCTCCGTAGCGTTATCTTGGTACGTGACTTATATCCGCTTATATCTGTTAGATTCTTGGTAATCTTGCGGTAGCGTTCATGTTACACCCTAGATATGTTTTATGGCTTTCCAGTGTCTTTTTGTGAAATGGTGTATGCTATCAACAATAGGAGTCGTAATTTAGTTTAAAGAAATAGGTAATAGATAAATATGTTTAAAAAAGTCATTTCGTCGGTTTAAAGAATCCTTTCTGTGTATTTACTGTTGATTATATGAATGTAATATAAAGTTATTGCTATTTCTCAATTTCAATTGCTTTATTGCTTCTCTGTGTGGTCAACACTTTTTCCATCGTATTATCAGTCTTACTTCAAGTAATTTTTATGCTGCATTTAGTTTGGCTTTGTTCCTGAACAAGCAAGTATCTATTTCATTTTAATATACGACCGCCACAACAGATAATTTATTTACGCTTGACACGTCTATAATCATAATCATTTACATATACACAATTTGAAATAATAAACAAAATGATCTATACGATTGTATATTGCATTAAAGCCTTAATAATTCTTAACACAAAATTTCCATTTATTATCGAGGTTATCGCCGAATTTCTCAGTACGACTGCATCCTATTACAGTTTAATTCGAAACACAGATCGGAGGAATTAACTGAAACGTCCAGGAAATTGAATATCCTATTATTAGGCGACTCATTTCTCGTATCGCCCCGCTTTGTGTGGCTTTACATTTTTATCGCGAGAGGTCAAATTAATTTCAGATAATTAATTTATTGTTATTTTTCTTTGTTGTACCCTGTAAGAGCGCGTCACCATTATTATTGTGCGTGATTAAATTCAATTTCTTTAACGATTTAAGTGTGTCATGTTTCCAATAGGGTATCACTATCTTAATTGAATTGCCTAATTTAATATAAATTATAGCAGTAAACACATAAATAATAAACAGAATTGAAAACGACCGATTTTTACGTCGAATAGAATTTCCGATAAAAGAATGTTATAATGAGATAATATACGCAGCGCCATCGATTTTATACTGTTACGTTCATTGAATGTACAACTTTTAAATTTCCCTCGACGGTTATATTTATATTCGTTGACGTGTATTGCAGCTGTGAATATGATATTAATACAATTGTGTTAGAGATTGTGTATAGGTATATGGGATTTTGTCATGAACACAGCGGACTCCGAAATTTAATTATTTCGAGATAAAAATATCGTTGAATTTAATTAAAAAATATTATACCCATGGCGCGCGTTCTTTCAGAGATTCGAACGAATTAAACTAATTTATTATTTAAATTTGCACTATAAATCGTGATATAACGTCGAGCAGTTTTTTTTTCATAATTTGTTTGTTTCATTTTTGATACTATTATTATATATTTGATTGGTAACAGCTCCGAATGAGGACCACTGATTTGGCGATTTATATTGTAAAGAGTAAATCGCCAGAACGATACTAAAATAATAAAATAATAATGTAAATAATAACTAAATAAACTTATTACTAAAATACAAAATATTATCAATGATAACTAACACTTTTATATTACTTGAATTTTATCGAATTCGTGGGCTACAATATTTTATTTATTTAAATTCTGGTCAGGTAAAGTCAAATAGTAACGGTGTTTATTTGAAATGATGGTCGAGCGGTGAGGCATCGGCGTTGGTGAGGTGATTCTGAACCAGAGTTACATCCGGGGGTTTACCTGTAAAGAAGCCACCTGAGCATCCGTCATCTTTAATTAAAGCCAACAGCAGGTTACACAGTTAAATGTTAGGTTACACCCTAACAAACTCGGTTCTCCCGAAATAAACTCCGGTGTGTTCGGTTCACCCAAACTTCGCTATGTCCTTGTGATTCGGGAGCTCGTGAGCGCGAATCCCCCGAGTTCACAGAAGGTGCATGCGAAACCGCCGGCGGCTTCCCCGTGCCCTTATTTTTACGACCCCCGACGCCCAGCTCCTGCGGTCAACTGTGCCGTGCGGATCCCTCACATCACAAAGCGTGCCCCGCTAGACGACTAGCTTTCCTAACCAAAGCGCCCTTAACCAAAGCATGCTTAACGTTACTCAGGCTATTTCGCAATCTAATTCGTTACTCTACCTTATACTAAAATAAAGGAATGCTCTGTGATTTAGACTCACCTTTAAACGGGTCACAACCTCACATCTACTGTACTACGACTAATTCGTCACTTTACTCTAAAGTATATTATCGGAATTCAACCGTCTCAGCGTTTTGTTTATTTGACTAGTCGGCGTGCGTGCCTTATAGCGTTAAAGAACGCCTGTGGCATCGGTATCAAATTTCAGGCCTCGTCCTCTACTTATCAAAATGCTTTTACAAAGTGTATATACAGTTCTCTCCGTAAAAATCGAGAATAGTTTAATACTTTTTGTACATAAATGGTAGACGGTACAAACCAATTAATGCATAGAGAAAAATATTTCTTACATTCGCCATCCTGCGTTTCACTCGTCCCGAGGTGACGTCTTTTCCTATTCATCGGATGCGGAACCATCCTCCACGGGGGAAGACACGACGCCAATCTTCCCCACTCACTGTACTACGACTAATTCGTCACTTTACTCTAAAGTGTATATTATCGGAATTCAACCGTCTCAGCGTTTTGTTTATTTGACTAGTCGGCGTGCCGTAGCCCTTATAGCGTTAAAGAAACGCCTGTCGGCATCGGTATCAAATTCAGGCCTCGTCGCGTCTACTTATCAAAATGCTTTTACAAGTGTATATACAGTTCTCTCCGTAAAAATCGAGAATAGTTTAATACTTTTTGTACATAAATGGTAGACGGTACAAACAATTAATGCATAGAGAAAATATTTCTTACATTCGGCATCCTGCGTTTCACCTCGTCCCGAGGTGACGTCCTTTTCCCTATTCATCGGATGAGGACCATCCTCCACGGGGGAAAGCACGACGCCATCTTCCCCACTCTCACTGTCGGTGGTATCGGATATTCCTCCTGGTGGACACCACTGCTTCATTCGATCCACAGCAACGGTCCTTTCTTGCGTGGTCCTCTGAGCTGTTCGATTCGTTGAGGGCATATCTTTAATTCGGTATCGATCGTTAGGCAATACGGCAGTCACAATCATTGGCCCTACGAAAGGGGATACTAGTTTTCGACTAGTGCCGGTGGCAGATGGATTTTGTTCGATCAGAACTAGGTCGCCTTCTTTATACCTTTTGGGTGCCTTGCGTTTCCTATCAAAATACTTCTTTTGCTTGGACTGTGCTTTGCTTATTTTGTGCGCTGCTTCTTCTCTTGTTGTAACCAAGTCATGCATTATCGATGGAATGGCAGCCACCTCATCTCGTAGGACTGAGTCGGTTCCATACCTTGGTGTATAACCCAACATGAGTTGGCTAGGCGTTTTTCCTGTTGCACTATTTACAACATTGTTTATAGAAAACTGGACAAGCCGCACCTGTTCATCCCATCTTTCTTCCTCTAAGGTAGCCGTCATCAGAGCGCCTAAGACGGTCCGATTTAATCGTTCGACCTGTCCGTTGCTTCTTGGAGTAGCTACCGCATTCAAGATATGTCGGATGTTGTTCTGGTAGCAGAATTCTTTGAATTTCTTGGAAGTATAGCAACTTCCTTGGTCTGAAACTATTTGTCTTGGAATTCCATATGTAGCAAAAATGTCTTTGAAATAATCTATTACATATTTGGTTTTAGTGGATGGGACCGCTTTCAGGAAGGCGAATTTAGTAAAGCCGTCGATGCCAACTATGAGGTGAAGATTACCTCTCTTGCTTTTGGGGAAAGGTCCCAGGTGGTCAACGTGAAACGTTCTCATTGGTTCGGGAGGTTTATCGATGGAATGTAGAAATCCCTCCTTCTTCCCACTTTTCCGTTTATTATATAAACATGGAATGCAGCAAGAAATATAGTTTCCTACGTACTTTCTCATCCTCGGAAACCAGTAGCTTTCACACAGTCGGTATAGTGTCTTTTCGGTAGCAAAATGACCAAGATCGTCATGTGCTGCCTTAACCACTTGCTGTCTCATGCCTGCTGGAACAACCCATTGCAATCCGCGTGCTGTTTCGATACACGCGACCGTTTCTCAGTGCATAATTCTTATAGATGTTCTTTTCGTACTCGGTTTCCGGAGTTTTCTCTAATACTTTGTGAATTTGTCGGATCTTTTCATCAGCTAATTGTCCCGACAGTACCCAATCGGTAGATTCAATGGTCAACACAAACTTGTTAGTCGCTGCGTTTTCGATAGTTGCCGTATCCTCGGTCCGCCTTGGACTCTCAGGGGTATTGGATTCCTACTCAAAGCATCGGCATGACCCATTCTACCTCCGGGCCGATATTTTACAATAAAAGAATACTCTTGGAGTTGTAACCACCACCTCGCAATTCTGGGTAAAATTTGCTTCTTTTCGCTGGTAGCTTTTAATGCATTGCAGTCGGTTACTACAGTAAAATGTGATTCCCAACAGGTATGCCCGAAATTTTCTTATGCTATCGACAACCGCCAACGTTTCGAGCTCATACGAATGATAGCTAGGCTCAGCCCCTATGGTTTGACGACTGTAGTAGGCCACTGGATGGAGTCGTTCGTCTGGGTGCATCTGCAACAGTATTCCTGCTAATCCGATCGAACTCGCATCCGTGTGCAATTCTGTTGGAAGCGTTTCGTCAAATATTGTTAATACTGGCCGTTCAATAAGCGACTCTTTCAGCTTTCGGAAAGCTTGTTCTTCCTGCTCTTGCCATTTCCAAGCAACACTCTTTTTCGTCAAGTTAGTTAGTGGTTTCGCAATTACAGCATATCCTTTTACAAAAGTGTCTAAAATATCCTGTAAGACCTATAAACTGTCTAACTTGATGTACAGTTTTTGGTGTTGGAAACAATTCAATTGCCTTTGTTTTCTCATGACCAGGTTGCACCTTACCATCTGTTATTTCGAAACCCAAATAATTTACGGTCCTCGTAAGAAACGAACATTTCTTCAAGTTCAGGGTCAGGTGTTCTTTCCTGAAAATGTCCAAAAGTTTCCGTAAATTTCCGAGCCCTTCTTCCACAGTTGTAGAATGAAGTAGCACGTCGTCTAAATATACTGCTGCGTATTCTCTGGCTGGTTTGAGTATTCTATTGATAAAACGCTGAAAAACTCGTGGAGCGTTTGTCAATCCAAACGGTACTCTGTTAAATTCGTACTGACCACCAGGTGTGACAAATGATGTATATTTTTTTGATTCTTCCTTCAATGGGATCTGGTAGTAACCAGATCGAAGATCTAGACTGATGAAATATTTACCACCCTGTAATCTGTCAATTTGATCATCGATTCTCGGCAACGGTTGATTATCTTTTATAGTCATGGTGTTGAGTTTTCGATAATCTATGCACAACCTTTGCTCTCCGTTCTTTTTCTTTACGAGCAAAACCGGCGAGCTATAATCAGAATCTGATTCTCTAACGATATTGCAGTCTACGAGTTCACTGACCATGTTCTTGACTGTCTCCTGTTCTGCCGCGCCATCCGGTACGGACGATAAGAGAACGGCTGGTCTTCTTTCAGTTGTATTGTCATTCCGCAGTTTTAGCGCAACCAAGCTCAGCGGGTGTGAGTGCGAAGCAATCTCTATATTCGGTGAGCAACTGAATTAAGTGATTTTGTTGATCTATCGTTACAGGCCCAATCTTAATTTCGTCGCGTGGTAGCTCTTTCAGGGGTATCTCTGTAACTTTTAGAACCTCTTCAAGTGGTTGATCATCTTCTTTGCAAGGGTATGCTCTAACCAATATTTTCTGTGGTTTAAACGCAATTTCGTTTTCTGACAAGTTAATACATGGTATCGCTGTCGGCTGACCTGGCTGTACTCGAACTATAATGCGCGGAATACAATATTCTTGTCCTTCTTGTAAGCGTACATCAGCTTCCACGAATAAATCTCCCCTGTAGGTGGCATTAGAGACATAGACATGCCCAAAATGTTCAGGTGGTATGATCAATGGTCGTTCAACTCTTAAAGCTACTTTGGTGTTTTGTACAGATTCCACATCCTCTTTGGTTTCGTTACTATTCCGAACAAAACGTAAACTATTCTTATCCTTAATTAAATAAAGATCCGGCAGTTCGGTAAAAGGTCTTCCAATCAGGGCGGGCACGGTTTGAACATAATCGGGTACAATATGTACCCTTCACTTCTTCCTCTATATTATCCACGGTTAACATCAGGGTCGTAGAACCCAGCGTGGTAGTGGTTCCTCCTCCATACCCTTGTAGAGTGATCTTGTCCGAACTGTCGTACTTTATTCCTATACGATTAATTTCACCTAATCTAACTATATTACAAGAACTTCCTAAATCTATGTATGCAAACGATTGCTGGCCATTAATCAAGATTTGTTTGTAATATTTGCTGCTTGTTGGTTCTTGATCCCCGGCTAGTCAATCAACTTGTTTTAGTTTTTCGGCTTTTGGTGGCATCTTTTTATTCTTACGATAACAATCTTTCTCCTCGTGTCCGTATCGTTGACAGAATGTACAAGTTTTTCGCCAACCTCTGCAATCTCTAGCATAGTGCCCGTTTTTTGGCACCGGAAGCATGTCACCACATCTTTCGGTTTGATTTTCGTTGATGGGACGACTGTCATTTTTTGCTTTGATTTATATTTAGGCCTATCTTGTTTCTGTGAAGGTCCTGGCATATCATCAACCGAATTCAAATACTGATATAAAGCTTCAGGGGTGCGGTATCCCCCAGATTTTGCTCCTGTTTTCACGACGATATCGTCTATTCCTCCAACTATGCAAGACACGGCATCCGAGTCAGTGATTCTACACGCATTTAATAGGGATAATTTTTCATGAAAATATCGTGCAAAGCTCTCATCTGGTCTCTTCCGTCTTCTTAACATCTCCTGAAGGTCGTCACAATACTCTCGTTGGCTAGGAAAAGCGCTCTGAATTTTCACTTTCCATTCTAACCACGTATATTTGACCGTTGGAACCTTTGTACCACACCTGTGCAAGCCCCTTAATTTTGACAACGCAAAATAAATTACGGTCTCTTCTGACCACCCAAATACTTCTCGCAACTCATCTACTTTCTGACACCATTTTTCGGCGGTTTGTTCTCCTAATAAAACCGGTACAATATTCTCATTTGGTAAAACAGTCTTTGCCTTATGTTCGGCGCTAGTCTTAATAAAAGACGAAATAATATCTGCCAACGATCGATCGAATCTGTCGTCGAACTACCCTGTATACTACTTGCCGACCGCGACGGTACTGGGCTAGACGCACGTCGTTTCCTGCCACGCTGTGCTTTACTCATCTTTGAATTTTATTTAACTCGCTATACAAAATTAGGAGGGAAATAATTAGAATAAACTCTATTAACCGCAAATACACAAAGAAATTCGATTCGTAAATCAACGCTTATGGTGGAAAAGCAATAAAATCTTTGTCCCGTTCCTATTGTTTCAAATTTAAACCCCGTAACACCTCACCAGACGCCTTTGAAAAATTCAAAATATATTCTTTTTTTGTGTATTATCCCACTTCTGAAAAATTGTAAAGAGTAAATCGCCAGAACGATACTAAAATAATAAAAATAATAATGTAAATAATAACTAAATAAGACTAGTATTACTAAAATACCAAAATATTATCAATGATAACTAACACTTTTATATTACTTGAATTTTATCGAATTCGTGGGCTACAATATTTTATTTATTTAATTCTGGTCAGGTAAAGTCAAATAGTAAACCGGTGTTTATTTGACAATGATGGTCGAGCGGTGAGGCATCGGCGTTGGTGAGGTGATTCTGAACCCAGAGTTACAATCCGGGGGTTTACCTGTAAAGAAAAGCCACCTGAGCACTCCGGTCATCTTTAATTAAAGCCAACAGCAGGTTACACAGTTAAATGTTAGGTTACAACCCTAACAAACTCGGTTCTCCCGAAATATAACCTCCGTTGTGTTCGGTTCACCCAAACTTCGCTATGTCCTTGTGATTCGGGAGCTCGTGAGCGCGAATCCCCCGCGAGTTCACAGAAGGTGCATGCGAAACCGCCCGGCGGCTTCCCCGTGCCCTTATTTTTACGACCCCCGGGACGCCCAGCTCCTGCGGTCAACTGTGCCGTGCGGATCCCTCACATCACAAAGCGTGCCCCGCTAGGACGACTAGCTTTTCCTAACCAAAGCGCCCTTAACTAAAGCATGCTTAACGTTACTCAGGCTATTTCGCAAATCTAATTCGTTACTCTACCTTATACTAAAATAACAGGAATGCTCTGTGATTAGACTCACCTTTAAACGGGTCACAAACCTACACTCACTGTACTACGACTAATTCGTCACTTTACTCTAAAGTATATTATCGGAATTCAACCGTCTCAGCGTTTTGTTTATTTGACTAGTCGGCGTGCCGTAGCCCTTATAGCGTTAAAGAAACGCCTGTCGGCATCGGTATCAAATTTCAGGCCTCGTCCGTCTACTTATCAAAATGCTTTTACAAAGTGTATATACAGTTCTCTCCGTAAAAATCGAGAATAGTTTAATACTTTTTGTACATAAATGGTAGACGGTACAAACAAATTAATGCATAGAGAAAATATTTCTTACAATATGGACATTAATGTTTCCCTAAGTCTAAAATGTCTATTTTTTTTTTGAGCAAATGAAAACAAAATTTTAAAAACTATCTTCAAAGTATGCTATTGCCAGGCTATGTGCGAGGCGTTTTTGACAGATTTAACGTGTGGTAGTAATAATCTGAAAGGAAAAGTCACTAAAGGTAACTAAACTTTAGATAAAACATGCGCTAAATACAAACAGATTTGTTAATTGAGTGTGAATCAATATTCGTAAATTAAATTAATAATTAGAAAGTGGTTCGATACAATATTCAACAATATTTATTTTCAACAGTACAATTGTAAGAAGTACAAGTTTTCACATTTCTTATCATTGGTTTCCTATAATTGGTCAGTGTATCGGATAGAAATAAATTCATATTTCACATACAGTATGTCTACTTAAGTTGGCGCCATATAGAAAACTTCGTTATTATAAGTTTTACGAAAAAAAGTTAGCTCCAAAAGCGCGTAGTTTCTTCCAGAATGCTTCAGTTCAATGAATACATCTACCAAAGAGATTAGACGGAAGAGAAATTCAGCTCATCTAACCTTGGTGTCTTCCGAATGGTGCATGCGATTTGCATCGGTGTAAAGGAAGTTTCCTGCACAGTGCAGCAAATGGGGCAGCGGAGAAATATGAAGTTGACTTGAAATTTCCGCAAAACCCAAACGAACAGATCTTCCTTGCACAGAAACAATTGAAAGGCAAAAAGTTAACCTTAGAGCGGGACATAGGCAGAAGAACATGTATTCGCAGTTTTTTTAGATGCATTAACGAACAGCGACTATCAACGAAATTAACGTTTCGCTCTTAAAATCGGAAACCTTTTCTCGAAGAGTGAGGGTTACATTATATCATGTCGAGATGGTGTATTTGCCTTGGCATTCCAAAAGCAGGTTTTGAAAATTTTACTGATGTACTGTAGTGTATATTTTCCCCTATCTTCTTCAGGCTTCTGCGATTATAATCATCATTATCCGTAATTACATCATAATACTCGTTGGAGCACCGGCTATGATCAGGATACTCTTTTATCAGATCTTGTTTTCCCTCTTGAGCTTCAATAGCTGACAATATTTTTAATGGACAAGTCATACACATAACTGCGATTTTTTTGGCAGCTCGATTTCCCGACTTAACCCCACTAGATTTTCTCTTGTGGCGTTATTTAAAACTACAGGTATTTCAACAAAGACCGTTCAGAAATGTAGGCCAGTTAGAACGGATAATAAGAGAAACGGTTCAAAAAATCACCCGAGATATGTAGGAATGTGTTACGGGAATTTAAAAAGAAAAGAACAATTACATGTATTAAACACGAAGGTGGATTCGTTGAGGGAGTAGCGAACTGAAGCTAACCGTTACTACTTGTGATAACAGTAATAGTATTTGTAATATGTATATGTGTGAAAAATAAATGTTTTTTATTAATTATCTTATTGCATATTTTTCATTAGCGTGCATCCGTGAAGGGTAACAAATCAACAAATAAGCGTTTGAAGTGTGACGACTGTTACTTACTTATAAGATATAGCTAGATTTTACAAATAGGATTTGCAAAATTTAATTAAAATTGAAGTGGTAAAAAAAATCTTATCGAACTTTCTCATTTTGCGTGCACCCTATACATTAAATATCAAGTGTGAATAGCTTAATATTATTGTTTTTGAAAGCAGAGATTTTTATAAAGAATGACTTTTTTCAAGAAAGTTACCATGTGGTCCCAACTTAAGTGGACGCACTGTAGATGATTCGTGCGAGGTTTACCTAAAAGCTGTAATTAATATTGTATAGTTGAAATTATAATTAGAACAGAATTATTTTATATAAAAGCAATGTATTTGACTACATCGAATATAAGTAAAGCATTAATAAGATTAATCTAATGACTTGTTTCAATAAATGAATTTGTCAATGTAATCAGGTGTGGAGTTCTTTATTCCTTCTTAGTGCCCCTAAGACAATAATATATGCAAAATAATTAATTACCCTATATCTTAATATGAAGACGCTACCTATTCTATTAGTAATAGAAAAAAAATCACAGTAGCTGACAGTATATTGAACATATTCCCATTTTTAGCAACTGTGAAATCAAATCGTTAAATATCAAACAATTTCAGCCCTACCTCTCTTATAGAAGGTTGCAAAAGAAACATAAAATACGCCGAAAAGTGAACAAAACACATTCCTGTCATTTACCTTGATGGTTCAAACGTTCAATTTTTTTTTTTTAACTTTGTCCCTCCTACTGCACTTTTAATAGTATCTCGACAAGAAGACACCAAGCTGAAGGAGAGAGACCTTTGTCTAACAGAGGTCCACGACAAGGTTATTGTTTGCATAGTAATTCGTAAAAGGACATGCCAAAGCCGAAAGAGAAGCGGCCCTTTGCGGCTAGTGTACTAATGACCGGACTCTGTTAAAACAACATTTAATTAGGTCTGAGCGGACGACAGAATTATGCTCTCGGCAGTACACTGTAAAAATAACTATGTACATTTCTTTATTGTGTGCACAGCCATCCATAGAAGATTCCACTTTGGATTCTATAACAAAATTGACCTTTTATATTTGAACAATAATTAATTTTAGATAACAATGAATTTATCTGATTTAAAATTTACCTACTTGAAATTAAGAATTATTCTAAATGTTGAATAACTTTTTTTCTGCAATTCTTTCAACGTTTTTATTTTTACTTGGAGTTTTCCGGAGGTTCATAGTGAAAAGTAATAATCTTATACAATGAAATAGATATAATATGACATCAAAATATATATTGCTATGGCGTTTCCATACCGTCAAAGTTTTAGAAACTGAAATTATAAGTGGCCATAACAATTGGTTTCCATGATGTATGTATTTCTTGATGAATTGACCACAACAATTCAACATTTACGCTCTCGATTAACACTAGAAACTAATTTTTCGTATTCAAAACCATCCCTTTCATGGTTTATGTAACATCTCTTTTACTCTGTAGGTTACTAAAAACTTCTTCCGAGTTATGGTGTGGCTCAAAACTTTCACTCGACGTTTCGCTGTCCATACTGACAGCTTCTTCAGGATAACTGAACTGATTCTCCATGGTCCAATATTCTTCTTATATACGCCCCTGGTGCATCCACCATGTAGTTTCCGCTCCATTGACTATAACGGTTTTTTCGTAGTATGCTCTTCCACATGTTGCTCAGGTGATAGCGAGAAGCTTCTCTGTTGACGGTTTTATTCTTCTCTATTTCTATGGCTTCCCTGATGAGTCTTTTCCCGTAGTTCTTCACACACAGCAGCTACCACTTTTACGTTGTTGAAGTCCATTTTGTGCGCGTCCATGTCGTGCATGTGTTCTGCCACTACTGATTGCTCAATCATTCTTAATCTTGCGTCCCTCTCGTGTTCCTTTATTCTTGCGTCGATAGTTCTTCCTACAGTACTGCCCGCATTGGCATGCTATCTTATCTTATAGACACCCTCTGTGCGCCCCTTGGCTATCCTATCCTTTGCAGTTCCGAAGCGTACTTGTAGGTTGCGTTTCTTCAAAATTCGACCTACTTTTTCGGTGACTCTATGTATGATAAAGACGCCGTCCCTCTCCGTGGTTTTGTAATTGTCTCCAGTGTTGTCTTCTTCTTAGTGACTCTCCTTATGTCCATGTCAGTGTAACCATTCTTCTTCAGTGCTTTCTCCAGATGTATCTTTTCACTGGTAAGATGTTGCTGGTCACTGATGGTTTTGGCTCCGGATAGTAAAGTTTATATTAATGTCTTCTTCTGTATCAGATAATGGTGAGATCTTGCATGTAGATATCTATCGGTGTGCGTCTTCTTTCTAAATACTGCGTGTTGTAGTATTCCCTCTTCTGTTTTCTTAACCCATAACATCCAGGAAGGAGAGATTTCCATTTTGTTCTTTCTCCATGGTAAACTTAATGACTGGGTGCTGCGAGATGATGTGTTCCAAGAACAGTTGTAGTTTTTCTTCTCCGTGTTGCCATATTACAAAAGCATCGTTGACATATCGCAGCCAGCACTTCGGTTTCATATCGCTGGAACCTATGGCCCCTTCTTCAAATGCTTCCATAAACGAGTTGGCTATTACTGATGATAAATTGTTTCCCATTGCTGTTCCGTTCTTCTACTCGTAGTATTTTCCGTCATTCAAAAAATGTGTCATAAATAAGCACAGTTTTATTAATTCAATGATGTCTTTCTATCGTCCAAGTTCTGCAAGTACGGCCAGTGCGTCCTGCGTGGGTATGTTGGCAAATAGCGGTATAATGTTATTAGATCTGCATTCCTCTATTTTACTGCTGAGGGGGGAGAGCATTCTACTCCCTAACATCGATATCATATAATAAAAGTTAACTAGAAATTGTAATATCATGTTTCCTTTTTGTTTATTTGTTTGGAAAGAACGTGGATTTGTGATGAAAATAATATAGGGGGAAGCATGAATGGACGATGTTTACCATGCCTACCTTTATAATTATTTACGTTAAGGTGCGGTAAGTGTCATTTACAGCGCGAGAATTCACTTCAGAAGAATTCGAGCGCTGTAAATGACCTAACCCATGAAATCTGAATTAGGTTCTTTGACCAAGGAAAATATTTAGAACATCATATTTAATTTAATAATTAATAACCAATGCCAATGTAATAATCAATAGATGTGAGTTGGTACCACTGCGTTTTGACAACTGAACTCAGCCTTAAGTCTATATCTAATTAATTTTTTTATGATGATTTTTCATCAATAACAAATAAACTAATATTAGAAATATGGGTAATGCCTTTTCTTTAAACCAAATTAAAGGATATTATGCATTGAAAAATGGTAAAAGCGGTAAAATTAACCTGCATCAGATGACAGGTAGTGGCTATGTTTATAGTTGACAAGGCCAAAAATAAATTTTACAGCACACATATTTTATTGTAACAAGTGATGAAACCGTATTTTTTGCCAACGTAATAAACTTTACTATTTTTTATAATCACCTACTATTGCAAAATTTATTGAGTCTATAAAGGTTAGGTTATGAAATCAGACGTACAAAATCGAATTTTAACAGTGTAGTGTTACATTATAGAAACTTTTCGGCCTGCCGGTAATGGTCAAAGGGACAGAATGGTGTATCGTATTGCTAGGCGGAGCACCAGGGCGCCGATGCTGACTTGCTTTTTACTCTTCCACGGTCTACTTCGATCGCTACTATTGATACTCCGAATTGCTATGTATACACTCATAAGGAAGGGAACATAAAGTGCTGTAGCGTAATTTGCATACATAAACGTAACCCAAGTATGCCGAGTAATTAGGAAATATTTTATTTTTTAACTGTGTAACAAGTGCTTTACGTAGACATGTCTAATTGCATAGTAGAGAATAGACCGTGAGTATTTGAACGCCCTAATTGGGTTAGTAGTGTCGTAAACCTATCCTTTGAGAGGCAAACCGTACCAATCATTAAATGTAATTAGCTCTTTGGGGGTACCGACGCAGATTGCTTTCAGATTTTATTAGTTTTTTTTAATATAATAAAAACTAGGCGGCGAAAATCGATCTTTCATTTATTATTCAACGATACGTAAACTTGAAATTTAATCTGCTGCAAGATAACGATGGCAATTTTTTAGTAATCACCTCGTAACACGATACTAATTTTTTCGCAATTTTCTAAGTCAACAAGGCAATCTTCAACGCTATTTACATATCGCTCATCCTATTTTATCATCAATTTACCTGCCGCATTAAAGCGAACTGGACACCAAATGGTTTCCAGATCCATTCAGCGACAGCGTTTTGGCAAGAAATTACTACCATCTCATTATAACGCCATATGGTGTGAAAAATGATGAAAATTAGCGTCCGCAACGAAAAATAATAATGTGTTTTCAATATAAAAACGAAAAAGAACGCATGCAAAAACAACAGATGCTCTACGTAACGATTATTTTATAAAGTATATAATAATCAAAGGTAATGGTCCTAAAACACCACCGTGTTCGGCATAAGTAAATTGCGACGGCGTAAATGACCACGTTATATATATCCCTTAAACATATAGTGCGCTTTCATATACAATCTATTTGAAAATAAACAGGCAATACTAAATTACGTAAGTTCTGTAATTTTGGATTAATTGTAACAATTAAAACAGAAACGCAACTAAACGAATCGGTGACAAATACATATCTTTTTAAGTAGTAGGAGTATTTATTATCTAGTGCATAGAAAGGATTCTTTAAATCAAAGAAATCATTTTTAAGTACATTTCTTTCGATAGAATATGTTACCAGCGGGTCTATTGTCTGCCTACTCCAGAAAGTCGAATCCTAGTGTTATTCTCCTTTCATTACTCTTGCTAATATGGTAATTCATTGTATTTAGGCATTTTTCTTTAATGTTACATTTCTTTCTTTTAAAAAAAATATTTATTTGGCTGCCCCAAATCTCAAAGCATGAAATAAAGCATATATTACAATAGAGTTGGACAATTCATTTTCAAGGTCGTAAATTGGGTTACCGACGCCACAGTGATTCAAAAAAAAAACACAGCTCTATTCTTGAAAATAACAGTACAAACAACACATTTATTTTATTACAAACAATATAAAGCATACAAAAACTATTTCATAAATAATTTTATAATAAATTAAAAGAATAAATTTCGGTTCCACAGTTTCTGTATTAAACTGATTACGATCAGACTTAAACTAATCATGAACAAACATCTTATATGGCATTTTAAGAAAACTGCTTGGCAGTTAGTTGATATTTGTGTATTAATGAAACACAATGAAAATATTAATTAATCACCACTATTATAGTAGAAGTAGAAATCTTCTTGGGATTTGTTAGATGGTCATTTTACAATTTTGAAATTTACTTTAAACTATTGAATTACTTAAACATGAACGATGATATAAATTTTCTCCTATTGTAAGATCTTCTGTATAAAAAACTGACTTGCGAATGGTAAACTATTCATTGAAATAATATTTTAGGAGAAATGTATAAATAAGTTCAGCACTGGTCTATCATCTAAGAGCAATCATCGAAAACTAAATTCATCTGTTCATCGATGCCTTTCTTTCCAAGGAATAGTGGATCAATTTTTAAATTTGTTTACTAACCGGTGAGTGAAACTAAAATAACAATTTAAAAAGAAATTAATTAATATAAAAATCTAATTTTAAATTTCCAACGAGTTTTCTTAGTTTACAAAATACCTTACAACACAATATTAAATAATATTTACAATAAAAAAAACCTGTGTGATTAGTCACAGTGACTGTATCTGTGACTGTCGAACAGACCGGTGAAAACACAGTTAAATCCATTAATTTGAATGAATAAAAATTGATATCACTACAATATACTACAGGTTTCAATGTAATAAAAATCTTTCTATCAGTGTTTAAATAAAAAAGCAATTAAAGAATAACGCAGCGAAATAAATATTACAAACGCTGTTGCAAATACATTTCTTCTATATATATACAGTGACCGGCAGAAAGTGCGCAGCATATGGGAAATTCTTATGTCTCTGAATTTGGTAAAAAATTTTTCTTACAAATTACCTCTGCATGTCGTGAAACTAAAGTGACACTCATCAAATCTGCCGAAAAATTAATCATATACAAGGGTCAAAAATATTAAACCATGCTAAGAGTAAAGTCCCTCAGTTTTTTGGTTTAGAAGATTCTTTTATTAAGAAATGTTGTTTCAAATTCAACGCATTATCCAAATATGAGGTTTCGCTTAATTTTAGCAAAAAATGAGATTTAATCATTTTTTCGGAATTACCCTGTATACAAAATTAATCTAGATCTCTGTATACTTTCTGAGAAAAAAATTATGCATACTATGTCAGAATTAGTTAATTTTAACATTTTTTATAGCCTTGAAAGCGAAAACTTCAAGATGGGAATTATTTTTGCTGCACAATGTTTTCAAATGAAAGAAATCCATTGGGGATAGGTCTGGCGATCTTGGCGGCCAGGAATTTTTTCAATAACTTCGAAGAGAAAAAGAAGGTAATTTTTAATTTTTACATTTGGTAATTTTGGGGCAAAAAACATTGGAAATTTGGTCCATGTTGTAAGTAATTATTTTGTTTTATTTTAAAGCAGCAAAAATAATTCGCATTTTCAAGTTTTTCTTTTCAAGGCTATAATTTTTTTTTGAATTAACTAATTTTGGCATAGTATGCATGATTTTCTCTCAGAGAGTATACAGAGAGTAGGATATGACAGTTTTATGATTTCGATTACTTTTGTATACAGAGTAATTCCTAAAAAATGATTAAATCTCATTTTTTGCTAAAATTAAGCGAAATGTGAAGATATTTGGATATAGCATTGAATTTCAAACAACATCTATTAATAAAAGAATCTTCTATACCCAAAAGCTGAGGTACTTTACTCTTAGCGTAGTTTTATATTTTTGACCTTCCCTCGTATATAATCAAATTTTCGGCAGATGTGATGAATGTTATTTTAATTTCAAGATATGCAGAGGTAATTTGTAAGCAAAGAGATTTACTAAATTCAAAGACAAAAAGAATTCCCATATGCTGCGCACTTTCTGCTAGTCACTGTATATATATCTTTGCCAAGTAATAGATACCTTCTTCAAAAACGCATATTTTAATAACCACTACTTATAAGCGCTCTTGCGCAAAATTCGCCATATTTATGAGGTAGCGCTGCGATGCCATTGCTGTTGATGAACGTTCAACCACGTCAGCAATTTGACCAAAAATTATTTTTTAGTATTGTATTAAAAATATTAAATCAACAAATATTTGTTGGTTTATAATATTCAGGAATAATTTAAAAGGCATTTGTATTTCCACTTGCTAAAATACAAACGCAATTATAATCGCTTTTAATGAATGCAAACAATCCGATTAAGTGATTACCTCCTTCTCCCCATCTATGTCAATTAAATTTCTTTTTTTGACACATTGACAGTGATATTTTTCTTTCTCTTTTCAAAAGACAAATATAGTAATACATACCTAATATCGAAAAATCGAATCAGAAATGTAATTAAGCAAATTAAAATTCTGAGAAAATCCGACGCAATTAAGCTAATATCGAGAAAAAGATGTTGGAGAAGATTATCCAACATTTATTTTAATAACAGTAGGTACAATCGCCGACATTAATATTTAGCACTCGAACCTGACTTGACGTTTTGATGGTGGTGGTAAATATTAATGTCGGCGGCTGTACATGAGTAGTACATCCTTTATTATCTTATTTATTTTATTTTCATTTTATTTGACACTATTTTTTTCTAGAGCCTCATTACTGTCACATAAAGAGAATGATTACTTACAGCGAAAACTTCTCAATTGCTTAAGATTTTCCGTTTATATTTTTACGTTTTTATCCAATTGTACTAGTTTTAGTGCCTTAATTTTTGCAATTGACGCAAATAAATACACAAATTCTGTAATTTAACTGACGCTGTAATTTAAAAAAAAGAATGATAGAGAAAACGCTGGGTCCCTTTGAAACAGTGTATACATGCACACAGATATAATAGTTGCGTCGCCATTAGAACGTGAACGGATGATATAAAGCTCGCCGAGAGCTAGATAAAGCAGCGACTAATAAACATGGTGCGTTTAATTAATGTGAAACTTTGTTTACGAACTCTATGGTTTAATTAATTGAATCGTAATCGGCTTTATAATTACATACAACATCTACATATAATAAAGTGATTATTAACGTGCTAGACGGCGCAAATGAATGGCTTACGCTACAGAAATATTCATAAATGCAATATACAAGGTTCACTCAAAATGTTTGATGTGTTTGATGGAGATTAAAAACACAAAATCGCTTATTACCGTTTTAGGAGCTCTAATGACAATAAAAGTTATTATATTTGGCTCCGATTGAAATGTACTCACACCTAATATTATGAGGTTGTTGACTTGTACACACACATAACGCATAAAGTTCATTAAACGACAAAATATTGCTAAAGAATGACATAATATTTACATTGGAACGAACTATCATGCAATTAATATTTCTGATTCGCTAAATAAATAAAATTCTTCGCATACTTTTTGTTAGCAAGTATGTTATATCTATAGCGTGCTAACACGATTTTGTTTGGGTCACGCGCGTATACAAGGGGGAGGGGTAATGGGGGTATTTACCCCCCTCCCCCATGAGCCAGCGAAACATAGATGCAAATTAAAATCTTACATCTAAAGAAGACAGTCATCATACCCCTCACATGATGATGACACGATAATTTTAATTTAAAATTATATCTAAAAAAAACTAACTTTTTTTTTAGTTAAAATAAATTTCCACTATCCATGGCGACCAATTAACATGGCAATTTCTTGAAACTATCCGCTCACCGAAGAGTTGCCTCAGGAGATTCATTGTGACATTGGCTGTATGGGGGTTGCCCCATCCTGCTGAAACCACATTTCGGGACGATTTTCTACTGCAGGACGTAGAAAATTATCAATCATATTCCGATATCTCTCACCACTAATTGTCACACTGTTACCGTTATCAGTTTCAAAGAAGTAAGGCCCGATAACTTCCTGCTGGTCACCCCACACCAAAACGTGCATTTCAAAGGGTGCGGTTGGCGCTGATGAATTCTCCTTGGATTTGCCGATTGCAAAAGGGGGCTACATGAGGAGGAAAATTAATATAATGACTAACAGCCAGGCTGTCATTAAGGCAGTCTCGAACTCCGTAACTAGGTCAAAACTAGTTAGGGACTGCAAACAATCCCTCAATGCACTGGCACGAGACTACACGGTGTCTCTGATTTGGGTGCCAGGACATGAGGGTATAAATGGTAATATAATAGCCGACGAACTAGCCAAGGAGGGCTCTAAGAGACACTTCATGGGTCCAGAGCCCGTATGTGGAATTACTAAGGATTCCGCAAGAAGGGAGATCTAGACCTGGTTAGATAAAGAAAGTACAAAGAAATGGAGGTCAACTGAAGGTCAACTCTATACCAAAGCGCTGATAGAGGATGAGGATGTTAGTTTCTCTGATAACCTACTCAGGCGCAGTAAGAAAGAAGTTAAAACCATTACTGGGTTGGTAACTGGACACTGTCCCCTGAAAAAGCATCTATACAACACAGACCGGGTAAGCGAACCGTGGTGTAGAAGATGCGAACTACAGGAGGAAACGAGTTTACATGTAGTCTGCACATGTGAAGAACTGAAGGTACTCAGGCAGAAATATTTCGGGAGAGATCTATTGGAGCCCTCGAAGGTTCTCAAGTTTCCACTGGGCAAGATACTGGGCTTTACAGAGAACACCAAGCTGCTCGAGTGGAAATCAGAGAATAAATAGGGATGGTACAATAAGCACCTAGCTCAAGTACCCGAACATTAAGTGCCCACCCCAACTTTAATGAATGAATGAATGAATGCCGTACCCCAGAACCGACAGTTCTGTTTATTGACGAAACCATTCAGCTGAAAATGAGCTTCGTCACTCATGATAAGTTGATTACAAAATTTATTGTTTTCTCTGGCTAATTCTTGGATGCGAATCGCATAATTTCGGCGCAGTTCGTGATCCACAGGTTTCAGTTCGTGCACTAACTATATTTTGTATGGAAAGATCTTTAATTAATTTTTAAAATTCTTCTTAAGGATGTTCGGGACATTCCCAATTCTCTAGAACTCCCTCTTCTCGTAGATGTTTCCGGTTCTTCTTCGACACTGGCTCTAACTCTTTCAACGTTCTCTTCAGAGCGCGCCGAACGTGATCTGCCAGTAGGTGGAAGGTTGATCACAGAACCCTTTTCCTGTAAGCGTGCCATTAGTTTCCGAATCATCGTCGGTGAGGGTCTTTGTCTGACGTGGAAATGGTTGCGATAAGCTCTTTGCGGTAAAATAATAAACCTGTTATTTTGAAAATAATATTCGACTATATTTAGTCGTTCTTCCTTGGTGTAATTCATCATGCCCAATCTCCGAAGAATCCGTTATGATATACACCTGTAAGTAAAGAAAAAATATCATTAGCAAAGAAGTTATTTACATGCCAAATCCTGCACTGCCTTCTGGCCCACCTGTATATACCTACCTACTTAAATACGATACATTGCCTAATCACTAACCTCGAAAGAAGCGGCCTATAGAAATATAAAGATATACAACTTCTCATACAAGGCTGAACTTTCTGTAGGAAATATTCTTGTCAAGAAGGGAGAATGATGTATATTATTATATCCACGGCTTGTGTTTTAATGTATGCAGATAATACCACTATAGTAACGTCTGGTGTTGATCTTATGGATGCCGAAAGACTTACTAACACAGCCATGAAAGATTTGTACACCTGGTACTCTGCCAACAAACTGTTTATTAATGAAAGCAAAACTAATTTCATGGTATTTCATACGAGACAAAGGCATGATACTACAGCTACAATAGAAATTAATGGTAGGTTGCTTCAGGGTATTTCATCGATGAAGTTCCTTGGAGTGCACCTACAAGAAAATTTGATCTGGGAAGAGCACTGCAAAGATCTTGTAAAAACTATTAACAGCAAAGCATTTTTATTTAGATCCCTGATAGAAACAGTGTGTCCACTAGTGTTCTGCTTGCTGTCTACTTTGCCGAAATTCAATCTAGACTGATGTATGATATTCTTTTATGGGGCAATTCACCGTGGTATCAGCGGGTTTTCTTGGCTCAAAAGCGTTTAATTAGAGTCATTTATTGTATTTCACCTACCACTTCCTGTAAGCCATATTTTCAAGTATCTAACATATTGCCGGTGTCCAGCATGTATATTTTAGAAGCGTTGTGCTATATTCACAAGAATAAAAATCAATATCCAACTAATGATACTTACCATTCATTGAGCATTGTGGGAAAAGGTATAGAGTATGTGGGCCATAGATTATATAATATGTTGCCTCATAATCTAAAGACTAATGAAAATCTTAATACATTTAGAGCAAATGTCCAAAAACATCTTTTAAATAAATCTTGCTATTCAATAGATGAATTTTAGTTTAATTATTTATGATTTTAAGAATTATTTATATATTTTTTTCTTTTGTCTAGGATGAACCTTCAAAATTTATTATTACTTTTTAGAACAAAAGTGCTTAATTTACTTTTTTGTTATTAATTAGGATCTTGTTTTTTTTTTTGTTATTACCAAATTAAGAATTACTTTTTGTTAATGGTCTTAAAATAATTTGATTTTGATTTATTTTCTTATGTATACTTTTATTTTCTCAATTTTTGTAAATTATTTTTTTCTTTTCTGCTTTGACTTATCTGATTATTATTATGGATTAATAAACATTACTTACTTACGATTTCTTCCATTTAACAATTTAACTAAATATTGCTTGTGTTTTGTCTGCTTTTGTGTTATAAAAATATATGATTACTGATTCTTCTAAAAGCTTTATGTGCAGCACATGTGAATGACTGACATACCTGTTTGCATCCTTTTACATTTATTTTATGTACTTACATTGAATGTCCACTGAGATTAATTCATAATTATTCGTATTCTTAGTAACTAAAAAGCTGTTGTATTTCTAAAACTAATGTTCTGTGATGTTACTTGCCTCTTTTGGTAACCAAGTCATGCAAAAGTCCTCTCATCACAGTTGATGAAAAACTAATCTCTGTTTATAATTAAGTGGTCGGGCACACACGAAAGAAACTAATTTCTTCCTGCAAGCAAGTACAATCTGAATTAGCGGTAAGTAACAACAAAACGCTATATAGTTGCGTAAGACCCGACGCATTTATTAAAATATTTTAGTTTTTCTTTCAATTAGCCGAAGCTAATCTGGCGGCGATCGTTATACAGATGCGATCGTTGGTTTTATTTCACCGTCTTCAAAAACAAACCAATACGGAGAAACAAAGGCGAAAGAAACTGAGAAGAGGTCGGCGGATCGACGCTACACGAAATTTAAACGACAAATAACCAGTTGCCCGACGACGAGAAATGTTTAATGTTAATTATTTCATTTAGTTAACATAATGGCGTAGTACCAATTAAAGCAAGGCTACCGGGGTTTTCTAACACGCCAATTAAAATATTTTAACTGAATTGCTGTTTCTCCTTTTCTCCTCCCCCCTTGATGCCGATGGTAACGGGATGTCAACCTTTTCGTGTATAAAATATTTGATTATTCCCGCCGAGATATGCCCACTTGTATGTGGGTCTGTGTGTACGATAATTAATTCTTTCTAATTAAAGTTTTTCTACTGCCCCGTATATTACGTAGTTTAATGTCGTCGCTGCTTGATGACGGTTTGTTGGGGCTATGCGTTACCCACTATAATTATAATAATTTCCTTTAACATTTATTTATTTTGAAGTTTCGTGGAACCTATTAGGTACCAACTTTCTTTTTTAGGTGACTTCGGCCATAAATATGCTTCAAATTATATATAATAAATTTCTAGACAGGTTTATTAAATTAATTATAATGTGTCTCCGCATCTGTTTGTACAGAGTGTGTCATTTTCACACCACAGGTTCAACAAGTTTCAATAATATTCAATGCAGTGTTGGGAACAACACAAAGTTCATTCACGATCTTGGATTTGGCTGCAGTTTTGGAAAGGAAGCGCGAAATTTAACGAATGCAACTCATGCTTTTCGATCTTATGTATTAAATCTAGAGCGGTACGGTCAATAATAAAAAAGAACACTAATATCAGTAATAATGTGGAATAATAACTACCTTACCTAATATAGTTCTTTATGAAACCGAACTTTGTAACAAATTTAACAACCATTTTATTTATTTGCCCTCTTAATGTTATCTTGCAATAATTTTTTTAAAGAGAATAAAATTGATTGGGATGTAATTGATAAGTACTCAAAATCGTCAACCACTGTCAACCATTCGCTTTTCATCACACCTGTGATTGAAGAAGACATCACTACGGTTATTAAAAATATGAACGCTGCATTTATTGTTAAATACTGTTCACCATTTATCGTAAAAGTTTTGACTTACCTTGTAAACTTTTCTTTTGAAAAAGTTGTTTTTCCTTTTAAGTTCAAAATAGCTTTAATGAAACCTATTTTCAAGGCTGAGGACCAAATGACAAAAAATTATCAACCTATCGGTTTAGTGTCTGTATTTGCAAAAGTTTATGAATCTCTTATAAATAACAAACTAATGAATTATTTCAAACCTTTTAATTACCTATCAGTACATCAGCAAGGTTTCTGCCCTAATGATTGGTATGATTGGTTTAAGTCTTACCTCACAAACCGCCAGCAAATAGTAAAACTGCCTATAGTAAATGAAGATATATATTCCAACATTACGACCACTAACATCGGCGTGTCCAAGGTAGTGTGCTCGGCCCACTTCTGTTTATTATATTTTTAAACGATCTATTTCTAATTAATCAATCAAAACAATAACCAGAAAATCATTAGTTTTGCGGATGACACAAATATTGTAATCAAAGAAATAAATTTCATAAAATTAAAAGAAACAGGTTCATAACTACTACGAAACCTAAAAGAATGGTTTGAAAGCAATCAGCTAATATTAAATTCAGCAAAAACAAAATGCGTACTTTTTAAAATTAATGAAAGCACGGAAACGCCTAATAATATACATTTAGATAATGAAAAAATAGAATTAGATAAACATTGCAAGGTACTAGGCCTAGTTGTGGACGATACGCTGAAGTGGACGGAACACATAACATTACTGTGTGAGTGAAAAAAAGTCCTGTAGTCAATTTCGCGACAATGAAAGTTGTGTATCATGCTACCATACTATCAATTATACGCTATGGGATTCTAATACGGGGAAATTCAAACGAAATCAATAAGATTTTTCTACTACAAAAACGGACCGTAAGAGTACTGCTGGGTCTTAAAGCAAATGCCTCACTGAGAACCCTTTTTAGGAAAAATAATCTCCTGATAGTGTATGGACTCTATATCTACGAGTGCTTCGTTTTCACATTTAAATTCAAACACCTTTTTGAAGAAAATGAGAAAAATCACATTTATAATACAAAATTTAAAAATGATTATAATGTACCATACTATAAATTAACCCAAAAAGCAATAACTTACAATAGTATAACATTCTTTAATAAGTTGCCAAGCAAAATAAAAGAAGAAAAATGTATAAACAAATTTAAACATGAAGTATTTAATTTGCTTTGTGGGTTGGAGCCATACACTGTCCAGGAATATATGAATTATACAATGTAATATGTATCAATTATATCTTTTTTTCTAAGTGACGCCTGTTTCTTGTTATTATGTATACTTTTTTTCTTTGTGTTTACATTTAAAACAGAAATAAACAATTTGAATTTGAAATTTGAAATAAATCTACGAACACCGCTATTTTTAATTGCCTGAATACTATATATAGTAATCTACACGGTTTGGAAACGTTCGTTGATTTATCGAAAGCCTTTGATCTTGTCAATCATTAAATACTTCTACACAAACTTGCGCATTACGGAATTAATGGTTATTAGAAATTGGTCCATATTGTAAGGTATATTGAAGTTAGGTAAGTAGAATAAAATCCTCTTAATCCTTACAACAATTTTAATTTACACTGGAACTAGTTTCGGCGAATGATGGCAACTTTCAGCCAGAATCTACATTGATATAAAATGAAATACTAAAATAATGAAATAATGATGATTTTAGTATAACTGTAAGCCTAATTACAATGAACTGATGGGGCTCATTCACTAGGAACGGATCTGAGTATCTGCCTACCAGGGGTCATCAACGCTCCTACGAGGTGTGTAAACCCACTCTCATCGCTAATCACATCTCAAGCTTTACATATAATCACCTACTAAGTGAAAAAGAGTTTAGTTTGTGCGCCCGCTAGAAGCCACGTGCCAACCTCCCCCCCAAACGTCTGTAACATAAAGCTGGTAATGTAGTCATTGAACTAGCTCGAATAGTTCTTGGACTATCAGTCCCACTAGATGACGTAATGAAACATTAAAGAAATGCCTTTAAGCACGTGACTCCTAGGCGGCACACAATCTGAGTCATCAACTGACAAAACCGGGACCAAATATGAGCTTAAGATTTGGGGGATTCTCCTTGTTAGCTTATAACAAAAACTGATGGAATATTTATATCATCATGTTTGATGTTAACAGCATATTTTTTTTGGTTTCCTCTTGTTTTTTGTTATTGTTAAGTTGTATTCGTAAAAACGTAAATAATTAATTACGATTAATTAATTGTAAACTTCTGCTTGCTTATTATTGTTTTTTTTTGTTTTTCTATGGGGATGTACAGGTTACAGTTTAGATCAGTAATGAGATTGTTGTCAAGCTATATCTGCAACCTTTTGACCGATAATGTAATTCTTGTCATAATTTCATCATAGCATATTAAAAACTTGTATTATAATCCGGTTATTACACCATGGATTATTATCATTGTTTCCCAACTATTTTTTTTTTTTGGGTTTTTAACCCGGTGAGTATAAAAACACCAATTCTATTAATTTTAACTATATCCAAATCCAAACACACAACTAATTTTGGTAATACAATAATTCAAGGATATAACATAATATCAATTTTGCAACAATATTTTAAAGACTCAAAAACTACCGTCGCTTACTTACAGTGCAAGTATGGAACCATGCATAAAAATAAGTCTAAAACGAGGTATGACGCTAGTATTTTGTATGTCTGGTAAAAAAAAATATTCGTTCATTGTAACTGGAAACACAAATTAGTTTTTGATAATTAATATTTTTTTTATTACTGCCACACAGAAAAAGATCGCCAAAGGTTAAGTGCCGGGTCAGCGTTTACCAATATCGCGACAGAGTCGATAAGATAATCCCACCCAAGTTTACGTACACATCTACACATGTTACGTATATATCTCCGAGAAACGACCGTAAAAGGTTATTATTATTGTTATTGTGGTGGCGCGATTAAATTCTAAACCGCCAGCGTAGATGTATTAAATCTGTCAAGTAGATAATTAAAAGTTAATTGAATCGGACATAATTAATACATTGACACTGATAAGAGCCGTGCTCGCCAAGTCACGTCAAAGTGTTTATCCGTCCACATGAGATGCTTATGGTGCAGTAAATGATTTGATGGGATTGACGTCGATAACCTACACGTGTAAGATGAGTGGTCGAAATTTCTTCATTTTCATTAAAATTCTGTAAATAATGCGGTCACTTCAAACAGTTTTAGTCTTAATAGAATAACAAATCGGATAACACCGTAATATAAGAGCAAAATATTCAGATGTACTAAATAAATAAGAAAAAAGAATGTTAAACCGAGGATAGACTATATTGCATTTAAACAGTGTCACCAGGAAATTTGACAACATTTTTTGGAGAACTTTTTATATGTATATGTATATAGACTAATCCATCAAATCGGCTCATTAAAATATTTAAAATTTCTAGAAGAAATTAGATTTTGTAATCTGCAACAAAATGTTGTTCCACTTACACGAAACGTTTTTTCTATGTACCAGATACTGTAAAGGTATTGAAATAAGCAGCAACACCAGCTTTAGAACAATTTTTGAAATACATACAATATATTTAGATAACTAGACCAACTATACCATGGTGTTTTCTGGATATAACACCTTGTTATAATACAGTTCGAGGAAACGAAACCTACATGTTTGTGATGCATTATGATTGAGGAATACCTATTCACAGATTACGCAAGAGCAGTTACTAAACTATCGAAGTTCTTTTTTGAAGCAGAAATGTACAGTGTGATCATGAATTTAAAAAATAAGAAAAGTTCCGCACCTGATAATATACCTTGTAATCTGTAACGAGTTGTTAGCGATTTTCTTGTGAAACCAATAACTAAGCTTATTAATCTTTCCTTTTCAAAAGGTATTTTCCCGGAAATTTTGAAAACTTCAGCTGTGTGTCCGATTTATAAAAAAATGCCCGTACAAATCTAGCTAAGTATACACCAATTTCAATCACATCAAATTTTTTGTCTAAATATTTGAATATGCCATGCTTACCAGACTTTTAAGTCATCTAGATAAAAATAATACTATTACTGACAGCCAACACGGTTTCAGAAAGAACTACTCCACTGTGTCCGCAGTTTATTCTTTGGATGAGGTTTTGAACGCGATTGACATTGGTCGGTGCTCTGCTGGGATCTTTTGTGACCTTACTAGAGCATTTGATTGGGTCGATCATAACCTTTTAATGGAAAAATTGGAAATCTACGGTATTGAATGTAAAGGTGATTCATTCATTTCATTTTAATATGTTCGGCAAATTTGTGTGGTTAGAAATGTTGTAAACGACCACCGATCAGTTTGCATTCACTGGTGGAAAAAGGTGGTAGTACTAATTTTACTAGTCAAAATGTATTCACGGCACGAATCGAATACCCAGTAATTTTCACTTTTAATTCCTGCACATTCTGATTTACCCATCTTTTAAGCATAGAACTACACAGATAAATGTCTCTATATTGCAAAAAGTGAAATTACTAACTAAAAACGTAATTGTTATTTAATAAGCGAACTCATTTAACTTACCTGAGATAATTATATTCTTATTTATGTTATTTTTTTACACGGTTTTACATTTCGAGCCTTTTATAAATAAAAATCTAATGTGTTTGAACTTAAATGTTGTCTTTATCGTACAAAGTCGATCATAACTGATATACCAGAGTCCCATGCACACTATTTCACTTAAACTACGCGCTTTATTGGAGTAGAGGACATTTAAGCAACATCCTCCTACAGCACCTCCTGCCGTACTAAAGAATGAAAAGGGGGTAACTATTCATTCGTGGTGATTTTTTTAATGCTAGCGCGACCTCTAGCCTGTTTCAGTCAGAAATTCAACCCCCAAATGCCATCTGACAGTTGAGAAGGCATACTTATGATTAGAAATTAATAAAATAGATGACAATAGGATGTTAAAAATTTGTATTTACTAATTTAATTAAAGTATTATATTTCAAATTTATTTTTTTAATCCCGGACTTTGTGCCAACCTGTGACATTACAGTACATACCTTTAACCGTGTATTGACATGAGGCTATTATATATCTCCAAAATATCAACCCTAAAAAATCGTTGTTTTGGCGGAAAAAAAAGTTGTCAAAAAGATGTTTTCTCGAAAACTACTTTCTATATTTCATTTATTTTTTTATATGTTGTAGAAATACATTTGTGGCTAAAACATCAAACGTCTGCTCCATCTATGTTTTCAATACTTTTTTATGGGTTATACCCCGTATTAAAAAGCAAGCAAACTCTATTATACATAGACTGAAGTTGCAGAACATATGCACTAAACTTGTATATCAATAGAAGGATAAACAATCTGAAAATATGATGTGATAAACAAAACGATACTCAAGGAGTCGATTTTAGCTTCACGCTTGTAAAAACATCCATATATAAGGCGTATTCAAAGCTTTCAACCCAAGCTCAGTGTCCAACACACGACCATTACCTCTACTTCCTGACATACTATCGCGTTTAAAATTCAATGGTATAAATAAAACAATTGACAATCGCATGGAGGCATCGCATCGACCACATTCACCACTCATATTTAAAATATGTACATATGTTATATACTATACTTATATACTGCATATGTCCGTAAGTAACTTACACATATACTTTTCGTTCGATCTTGCAAACTAGCGGTTCATCTGATTTATACATCACGAAATTATGGTCGAATAAAACAAAGCACAGCAATAGAGCCTTCGAAGTTGGTAATTTGCAAAATAGTAGAAACGAATAAATATATCAAACAAAATCTTTCGCAAAACATTTCTTACGTTTATTGTGTTTGCTCCTCCATATAGAGGAATATATATATATATTATCCTTTCATAGTTCATTGAACACATTATTTTACAATAAATTAATTTTATGGCCATATTATCTAGATATGAGGTAAACATACTTTATATTTGACAGGCAATAAAAATATCTTCGATGTCAATAACCACCATATCACTGTACGAGTATTCTCATCCAAATATCTCAGAAGTACTAACTGTCATCAACATTCTTATCTAAAAACTTCCACATCTCAAAATGTTTTGAAATTGGCTTCGGCCTAACGGTTTTCTACTTTACTGTAACAAACGAAAAAAAAAAAACAAAGTATTATTTCAAATGTAGTTCAGAATACGTGCATTTGGAAAATTTATAGATTTCTCTTGGATACAATCCTTTGTAGCAGTGAACTTCATAGCGAAAACCTCGTTTTTAGTTCTAGCTTTTTAATTAAGCAAAAATTGGTAAAACTCTTCAAGTATCAACCAAATTCAGAGATTTTACTTTAATTGAACTACTAAGGGTGGGTTTATCAATGCAGAGATAAATAAATTAACTTACAGATAGAATAGCAACAGAAAGATTGAATAATCTAAACCGTTTAGCATATGCAATTACCTGCTAGATAATGGTTATATGGAAGCTAAATTTGTTCAGCACTTTATTTGAAAGGTAATGTAGATATCCATCAGATAACTACTTGATGATACACATAATTATCGGTGATCATAACCTACAAATGTAAGAAGTTAAGCAACTGCAAGACAAATATTTGGAAATATTACACAGAATTCATAAAAGGATTGCAAGCTCTTTACAGTGAGAAATTAACAAATGTATATAATTAATGTATATAATAATTATATACATCACTTATATACATTAATTATATACATTAATTTGTTAATTTCTCACTGTAAAAACCTTGCAATCCTTGCATAATTGCCATCCTGCAGGCCTTTCAAGATCTAATATCGACATATGTTCGGTTAAACGCTCGTACTTACATCTCCTCTTAGCTTAATTGGTAAAGCACTCATCCGGTAAACGGGAGGATGTAGGTTCGAATCCTGCGTGGGGAGAAACATTTTTCTTGGAAAAAATTCCTCCTAATTATTACTGTTAATAGCAGAAATACTTTAATTTGTTAATTTCTCACTGTAAAAAGCTTGCAATCCTTGCATAATTGCCGTGCTGCCGATCTTTCAAGATCTAATATCGACATATGTTCGGTTAAACGCACGAACTTATATCTCCTCTTAGCTTAATTGGTAAAGCGCTCGTCCGGTGAACGGGAGGATGTGCGTTCGAATCCTGTGTGAGGAGAAACAATTTCTTGGGCAAAATTCCTCCTAATTATTACAGTTAATAGCAGAAATACATTAATTTGTTAAAATTCATAAAGCTTATAATAATTGACTTATTTTTTTTTCTATGCTTTTTATTTATGAGGATCAGGATCTCATTTAATTTAATATGTGATATTGCTTATGCTTTAGTTTACGAAAGTATTGTTTCTTAAAATTAAATAAAGAAGGCATTGGAATCTGTTATTAAAAGTGTTTCTTTCCTTAACCGAAAACGAGTTACACATTCGCAGTCATCCCACTTTTCAAAATTGTCAATTCTCGGTCTTACTGTGTAGGGCCGTCGCGTCGTTCGTGTCTTAATAAGTGTGCAACGTCTTCGTCTTAACCACTACTTAAATAATCCGCGATATATTCCATTGTAAAATAACTACGATATAATCAGCCTGCGGCTATGTCATATGTGTCAAATGTCAAACGAGACGTCAGTCTATTTTCTGCTAACCAATTATAGCGCGTATTATTTACCCTGGAGTGTACTATTAACAATCTTGTAGACCCTAAACTTATAATTACAAATATAATTATAAACAAGTACAAAACTTTACCTGTCAGTTTACGATATCTGTCAGTTGCTTACCTCGCACTTTTATCCTTACATTGATAAACCCTTTAGGGTGGGTTTACGGGGGTGAAGAAAATGGAAATATGTAATATGTAATATTATTTAAACAATATTTGAAAAAAAATGTGATTTGCAACTCTTTCTCAGTATGTTTCCAAAGATTGGCATATAGCTCCAAAATTTAATTCCGAGCAACTTTTTCAAATAACCTTTTTGCATATTATGTCATCTAACCTCACTTTTTGCCGCCTCTTGGAATACTTTTTAAATCTGCCGCCATACTAGTGTTTATAATAAATATAATAAATTTTGAGGCTATTAGACATACTTATCTCATCAAAGAAAATTTCCCATATTTAAACAATAAAAAAAATCTCTTATGTTGCAATATTTATGCCAGTCCCTGTGTAAGATGTGTATTTGTTTTTTTTTTAAGGGTTAAATAATGAAAACTTTGAAACAGTAAATTTTTGTGCATTGTAAAGCATATAATACGATTTTCTTCAGCATAATATAAAACACTTAATTCCACTTCTTCAGAAAATGGGAACACGTGGATCCCCGTTATCAACCAAAAACCGAAAAAATGAATAAAAATAAAAAAGACCTATTACCTAAACATGCACCGCTAACTCCCTCTAAAAAGGAAATATATTTACAAGTGCTTTTTCTACGCCTACTTGATCCTTCGAAATATGAACATTTGTCCAGAATTAATCAAATCAGATGTAGTGCGAAGTGATCGGACACGTCTCTATTACTACACTATGTGCAGTCTTTGTGATATCTTTTGACATAGGGCAATGTTAATATTATTATATATTCAGAGTTGAAAGAAGTTCTCGGTATATAAAAAAATATATTATTCCAATCAATTTATTTAACCCTAGTAAACCAAATAATAACAATAATAATAGAAGAATAACTGAAATAATTGTCACCCTTTTTCTATTTTCAGGTACCTCCGCTAAGATCAGCCAAAACAAATTGCCAATCAACTTTAAAATACCTAAACCAAAGTTATGATAGCAAGGCAACCATTTACAATGCAAACATACATACGAAATCGGTTTTGTCCTGGATTATCCGTTCCTGTCAGTCAGTTTTGCAAATAAAGAAAATCCAATTTACTTAACACCATTTCTCTAGAAATATCTGGTTAAACTAAACGAAACTAAACCTTCAACCAACGGTCACTTGCTCCAACGATTGTAACAAAATATGTACAAAGACGCTTTGAAAATTTGTTACAAAGAAGATTATCTTAACGAAATGTTTTCAAAATAAATAAATAGGCGTTTTACACAAGCGCTTAAGAGATTATTTTAGTTTCTGCTTTTCGATCCTTCAAGTCCTGGTTAGGATATTTACTAGATAGGGAAAGGGTTTATTTAGGCGGGTGTAAACACTATGTAGTTAAGTTATTATTTGTTGAACGCGTAAAATCTAGAGTTCGACGCTTTGGAAAGGCCACTCAAGAAAAATTAAAAACACATAATCTAATTTAAAAACAAAGGCAATATAAGGATAAATATAAGCAACTCGTAAAAGTTATCGACGCATAATTACAGGAATCTGTAATTTAAAATCCGTTTCTTCCATTCGTTTGAAAACTAAAAACGGCAAAATTAGGGTAATTAACTAAATTAAAAAGTGAAAATTAATTGTCCAGGCAAGATAATAATCGCTCCCAAAGCGATTTTGACTCGTTAGGACGGCACATTTTTCGACTGACGGAGGGTATATTCTGGGTACCTGAATTTTTAATTAGTTTCTGAACGGAACAAATTTCATCTATAAAACTGTCATCTTTGGGAGCGACAAAAGAGAAAACGGTTTGTTAACAACCGACTTAATAGGTGTTTACTAAAGAGTAGCATTTTTCAGATTTCACCCGAAGATAATTGGTGGCAGAAACAAAAAAAAAATCGACCGCTACGGGACGAAAAAGTTTTGTACGAAGGGCGTAAAACAAAAAAAACGGATGAAAACGAACGAGAACCATAAATCTTTCTAATTATATTTTAAAATGGTCGAAAAAAAAAATTATAAATCATCCTTGTATTGCCGTGTAATTTGATATTAGAAGCTAATTTATTTAGGTTTACTGTGACAGTTTGTGATTCTTTTTTCCGAACAACTTTCAGTTTTTCAAACTCCTAATTAGAGAATTATTTCATTAAAATATAAAGCTAATACTGCTATGTGTTAGGAGATAGGAGCTATCAATTATGTAAAGTGTTCCTCATTATGTTACAGTAACATATTATTTTTTAGCGAATTATTTATTTCCCTTTAAATTTTTCCCCTGTTGATATTTTATGCATGAAATGATTACACATCCATAAAAATTACACTGCTTAAAACAATTAGAAAACATTTTAGCTTCAGTGTCCCCTTATTTTTTGTAAATATCAGTTACATACGAAAAAGTATATTATTTTGAATCGTGTTTGCTATTGAAAATAATGCCCATCTTGTGACAGGGATGAAGTTAATTTGACAATAAAAATCCAGCATTTAACTAAAACATTTAGGTTAACACACAATGCAGATCTGAAAAGTGCACCACTGACTCATTTCAAATTTAAAGTGAAGGCCATGCTGTTGAACAGGGAACTATACAAAACGGAGGAGATCCTAACTAATTAACGTGTATAGTATTTTCTATTGTATGTCTATGTATGTGTATATTTTTTTGTTTTTTATTTATATTGACTCTTGTGATATATACTTAAAGCAAAATTTATATTGACAATTTTCTGTAACGGTATGATTACAAATATATTATTATTAATGAATCAAAAATATCACCAATATAATAATTAACAAAGTAATTTTTTTTTAAATATAATTAAGTACTTGCGGTGTGTTAATCATTACATTTTAGTAATTTTGGGAGAATTATTTGGGTTAATATGAACACAGAAAATGTGTTTCATTTATCAAACAATTAATGTTTTTTTTTTAAGTTAATAGAATCACGTTAACCCAAAGATTTTCTCTTTAAAGAAAGATCATGTTATGAGATCGTCACTGCTGTCATTGTTATTCTATAAATGGATTTTATGAATTTTTGAATTTGACTGTAAGTATTTTTTAGCGTTCATTTTATATTTTTTCGTTTTTGTTTAGCTATACCACGTCCCATTTTCTGAGAAACCGTTTCAGCTTTATGCAACTTTTGCATCACCACTTGAAACTATTGCTGTTACATGTATCAGTTTGGAGAAGATTAAATCTCAAATTTGAAAATTTGTTTTTAAATACAAATCCACACGGAAAAACCAATTTGTTCAGGACAACAAAATAATTTCAAATAAATTTTATCGTGAAAATTTAGTTAATCCAACAAAATATTCCGTTATTTCAAATAAATAAAGGATTAAATGAATTTGGTTGAATTAACCAAATATTTGTTTGCCCATATTTAACTCAATATTTAGTTAACTTGAACAAAATTTGGTATTATCAAATACATCGATTTTTCAATGTATAATAACCATAGTTGGTTTAGTTTCCGAATGTTGAAGCCGAAATGCATCATACGGTAGTATAATATTAAGATGTGGACTTAAATATTCAAGAGCATTTGTTTTTCTAGAATAATGACTTTTCTGTGTTCATTGAATGAATATGTGTTTTAATAGTTACTATATTATGCTCATTAAGCTTTTTGGGTTTATTAAAAGTTCGTTTGTCAATATAAGCTTATTATTTCTTTTGAATTAAATCTTCCAACATTTTTTCACTTACTGAAGTTTGTTTATAAATGTACCCTTACAAATCTTGATAATTTCTCCATTCTCGTTAGGAACAGTGAAAAATACTATATTTTGACGACGGCTACCTTTTGAATCCGTGTACAACCCGTTTCTACGTCTACTTATCGATACAAGGTGTATAAGAATCATAAGGTATGTACGCTATACAGTGGTATTTTGTTTATAAAATTATTCATTTCGAAATTCTCTCTGGAATTAATATCTTGCAAATAAAATAACATTTACTTGTTACCTATATACTACAAAATAAACATTATTAATTTAATTTATGGTACTACTGCATTAAATCTAAACTCACTTTGCGTTACTGAAACTTTAATAGGCTTCTGAACTCCTTTATAAAAGACATAACTTTCGTTGAATCTTTTCCTTTTGAGTTCTTGTCTAAATCTGACAGACTCGTTTTCGTTTATTTTCTCCTTCAGACTCCATAACACTAAGCACGTTTCTCTTCCTTAATAAATACAACATTACACATCCACCATTAAGCTGAAGCACGAACAAGTAACTAAATACATACCTCGATTGATAATTGCATGGCATCATCCACGTAAGCATGAAATTTACAATGTTTGATATTGTAAAAAAAATCGAAAATTTAAATTATACAGGGTGTATCAGATATAGAAGTAAATATAATAATATGTAGCAGTTGTAATCATATGCAATCAAAAAGTCTTAACGCACAGGGGGTCTATCTGTAAGCATTAACGAGAAAAAAAATATTTTATAAATGCCGTGGGCTAGAGTTGCACCTGTGCCCAACCTAAATGCTGTCCCGAGTATACCCCCACATACCACTATCATTCAGCCATTACCGCTGTTAGTTTTGTGTGGATCGCCGCTTGGAGTGCAAACCACTTCGAACATTTTATTTGAATTCTTCCCGACTTGAAAAAACCATCCTTTTCACGACCACCATGATTTCATATAAAGAAAATCGAAGCTTGATGCATCGGCAAAAGCGCGGGAATGTATAGATTCATTTTCGCACGACATCATAGTAAAAAGGCGTGTTTGCAAATTTTCTGTATCTACATTTATTTCTGTGTAATTCGATTCAATTCATTGTTCATCATTATATGATTAAATAAATCCAAAAGAAAGATAACTCAGATTCATGTGGTACCGTTTATTAACAACTAACTCTCGATTCGACAAAGCAAAAGAACAATATTTACGGTTTTTGTAACTACTGAATAGGTATAGGCATATCCGGTGAAACTGGAACGTCTTATCAGGATATTAAGAATAATACTTTGCAGAGTTACGTAGAATGCTCTTAACAAAAAAGGAATGTTTATTTTATAAAAAGAAGAAATTTAAAATGCCTCAATTTTGCTAATTTTACAAGGGCACACTGGTCGATTGGCCTTTATTTATTCAGAATGACGTTAAATGAACTTACGGCATACCATTAAGAATAATACTAAATGAGTGCAATGTATTTATACATAATACCACGTTTAGCGGGTGCTTAACATGACGTTTCCTTGAATCAGGCCCGACTAAACAATTTTGGCTCTAAATTTTACTTTTTTTTATTCTTTAATGATGAAATCCGGTTTCGGTGGGTTTGTGCTTTATATGTCGTGTAGTTAACACCCAAGCAAAATTTACTTTTTTATTTGATACACCCTGTATATAATAACGGGCCACATACACGCCCTATGATACACTCAAAGTCAAAAATCTCTGCGGGTGATATACTATTGGATACCCCAGTGACCAACTATATTTATTTCATATTTTATAAATATTTAAAAAATATTAAATCTTTCTTGAATATTAGTTATATTAATATAATATGCATAAAATATATTAGTAGAAATATATTAGAAAACATTTAAGAAATATATATGTTATGTAGCATTAATAATATTTTATTGCAAATGTTTTCTCAATATATTTTTCATAACTCTGCAAGAATATTTTGCTTTGTATTTCTGTAAATATTTATTTCATATAAAAATTTTACTTTTGTACATTTGGTGCGTAGGACGAATACATTAAAATGGGTATAATATGCATGCATATTAAGTAGGTATGTACCTATTTAAAATAATAGTTTAAGGATTAAATTAGATAATATATATCTAATATGATTTAATTAGTATCTAAGTTGAGCGCTGTAACTTTTCTATTAATATATCTGCGTTTGTATTATATTATTTGTAATATTTGTAAGTTGCGAACGTCAACACAACACCTCTATTCATTAGGGTGCCGGTGTTATAGGATTTAGTATTGTTTATGCGTCTGTGGATTAGGTACATAGAATGTATACGCACACGTGCGTATCATCAACGTTTTCATTCGTTTGTCCGTTACATGTTATAGTTTATAATAGTATACGATTAGGGCAGATTAGGGTTAACTGTGTAATTAATTGTTGCGGGGTGTGTTTTAATTTTTGTGGTGACTACGAGGTAAGCAAAACTTTGAACATGTCATGGTATTTATAAGATAATTGGAATGCTCAATATCGCTATGTACAGAAATCGTTTAATAATATAATTGTAGGAATTTTATGCATCATATATGTACTGCATCTACCAATAAATTGCTAGTTGATTTGCTTAAGAGATTCATCTCGGTAGATAAGCGTCATAACCTCAAATAGAGGTTAGAATACGTTGTGCTGTTTTATTGTTTGTACGTAGAATATTTTCAAATATTATGAAATAAAGTAAAAATAAGTATCGTAAGTATTAGAATGTAGCTACCACTCAAATTATTGTAAATGCTCCAATATTAGTAGGTGTTGATAATGTTGTACGATGTTTTATTCATGGTATGATCTAATACAATTGGCATTGTTTTAGAGGCCACAAGCAAACGCCATGAGAGCGCCACTACCGAAGATATGAAAAAAGCCATAGGGTTGTACCTGGCACCAGCCAAGGCTAGATTTAAAAATGAGTATTTTTCATTTTTATTGGCTTATTCAAATAAAATGATAATAAATACGTTTGTTTTTTATTTAGAACACTTCAATTAAAAATAGTGATTAATTTGATAAACCTTCAGTATGCCTTAAAAGATGCCAGAATTATTGATTATTAACTTGTATGGTGAGTGTGAAAAAACAAGTTCTTGCCTTTTAGACAACTCTATGTATGTTTCAACTTTTCGTTATCGACGTTATACATTCTAAATAACCAAGAACAATTTAGTTCATTTTGACAAATTAAATAGATTGCATAAAAAATCTCAATTTTCATATAAATATTTTACAAATATTTTAGAAAAAATATAGCGCTTACATTAATTTTAAAATATGGAATAAATATTTTAATTGTGCATTTTATCTATATTTAGAAAAAAAATATGAAAAATATATTCAAAAACCTCTCACGAAAAATATTTATAAGATATATTTTTAAAAATATCTGTGTAATATTTCTGGCTGTTAGGGTAGTTTCACTTGTTAGTTTTTGTTCTGTAAATAATAAACAATGTAACATATTATTATGGCATGACTGTTGGATAATTAATGAATATATTATATAATAAATAATTGACATTGTGAAATGTGCAATTATAAACCCAACCACTACCTGAACGGTTAGAAAATATTAATGGTGCCTGATAGAAAAATAACAAGACATATAGGGATAATGATCCTGTAAAAGGATAATGTATGTACGTAATACACATGTGCAGTACAGGGACTATTCAAGATAATTAAGTATATTAAACATTTACAAACTGCCCTTATCCCCTCAAGCGAGCCTATTAATCCTGCTAGATAGATTTTTTCTCGTCAGGGCATATCTCTAACGTTTACCGCATCACCGGAATATCCACTTAATCATCTACTTAACAAAAAGATCAGTCACCGAGGGACGAGGCGGGGAGGATCGGTCGAACACCCCAAAACGTCGCCTTTTTTCCGACAATAAATTATGCATTTCACGCTCACGACTAGAGCACAATGGTCGCTCTCTCCCAAAAGTGCGTATTTAGCGAGCGTTTAAAGTACATTAACAGGGGAGGAAATAAATACAAACGAAAACTATAATAATATATACTGGAGAGGCAGTCAATAAAACCGGCAGATGGTAGTGATTTTAAATCGTCGCCGGTACTGCAACGTCGTCATGGTTACTGGTTAAACATAAGAGACCGTCCTCGGCATTCGGGTTCGGTTGTCGGCCAATGAAAAGTTTACGGTTGCGATTTATAGTTGTCACAATTTCCCGAGCGTTTAATATCAAATTAGCTCATACGCCATTTGTTCGTCCGTCTCGAGAACCAATCCCGGATCAAGTCCGGACGAAGACGGGGACGCCGAAATAACAGTTTGCAATAAACGGGTGACGGGTTACTTTCAGGGGTCGTAGTTCTAATAGCAACGACAATGAGGGGAGTAATCACTTGGCGGTGACGACATTGAACAAGGGTCATTGAATTTGAAAATAATTACGAAGTGATTTATGCGTTCATGTTAACTATTGCTTTTATTAGTATAAAATAACGACATACACGAATACACATACGTAATGGATGCATAAGAAATAGCAATTAACTGAAATGATATGTCTATAACGGAAGTAAATTGTTATTCATATTTTACCTATATTAGCTGACTTCAAGAAACAAAAAAAGGTACAAATTGAAGGGACCACATTGAATTTCTCTTCTCGTAATGTTCAAGTATTAATTTCACGTAGGGGAAGGTGGGGCAAGATGGGAACATTAAACTTTAGAACTCTGCATCGGGATTGCAAATTGATATACAAATTTCTAAGTACACTTGTTGTAATCTTTAAACATTTATCTGCTGATGGATGAATTTACAATTTTTCGATGGCTACTCTTGATGTTGTGAGAAAATTTTGAAAAGAAATGTGTAAATACACCATCTTGCCCCACCATGGGGGCAAGATGGGGTTCCAGGTGAGTTAAGAATGGATCGTACCATAAATCTAGGCAATAAGTAAAAAAAATTAGATTCTTAAAATATTCTTAAAAACTTGCAGGAACAAAGCTTAAACTCTTTAAAGCGGAACTACTTAAAATAAAAAAAATACAATACGATAAGAATATTAAACTTAATCCTCACAATTGAGACAATAGAAGACGAACTCATCCACGTTATTCGAACAGCCTCCATGTACCCAACCTCGCCACCCATGGCATTGTATCAATACTTCCCCTTACAATACTAACATTGAGCGTCATCTTCCTCAACAGAAGAACTTGATTATTTCCTTGACGTTTTCTAAAAATCTATCTCTTTGCTTTCCTTACAAAATTCAGCTTCTTGATCTCTTCTGTTTTCTTCTTTGTCATATTTTTTTCCTTTTAGCACTTCTAGTTGCCTTAGGGATTCTCCAGACTTCTATTTTCTTGTAGCAGATTTTTATACGTAATGCTTGTAAAGATTGTTGTCTTTCCCTTGTTACGTTTTGATTGAACCTGTACTTTATTCCTAACATGAGAAATAGGCATTATGTCTTCGAGAAAGCATAATGGCATATCCAGGCATAACGGACCAGACTGAAGAGTGAGATAGTAATGTCCCCATGTTGCCCCATACCAATAGCTCCATCTTGCCTCTTTGGGACATTTTCTGGTTATGTTATAATAACATATTAAATATTTGAAATAAACAAATAACGCACTATAGAAAATACATGCAATACCTGTCAATTAATAAGCACAAAAAAGTGTAGTTGTAAATAATTTACTTATGCTTCCGATACTCGCCGTTGAATTCACCATCAAAATAATAACGAAATTCTGGAAATTGCAAAGTTCACACGCAAACAGCAATAACTTTGTTATTACCACTAGTAAAGTTTTCTACATTACAATAAACATAAAACAGCACTTGTCAATATTAGGACTACTATTATTTGACAGATACTTACTTCCGTTTCGTAGATAAGACGATATCCCCATCATGCCTCGTGGCCCCATCTTCCCCCACCCTCCCCTACTTATTTAATATTAAAATTATATAGTTTAGTAAGTTTATTAATTTAACAATTTTATTCCACTTATCTTCAATATTTATTTTTTAAATTTCTATATATATATATATATTATTTGAAAAGGAGTACCGACCGGAACTTCGTTGAAGAATAAACTTAAGCTATATGGGTAATACGGTCTTTAAAATAAAACTGCTAAATAGCCTCAAATATTTCGTCATATATTTATGACTTCCTCAGGAGGACATCTACAATATTATAAAGAATATGAACCAATAGTAATAAAATATTTAAAATAATACTTACTTATATATATATTATTGTGACTTCTATAATAGATTTGCCCGGCTAATGTTTTTTTTTAAAGAATATAAATAACTTTCTAATTAAATTTGCCTTTTCTTTACAGATACCTTCCTCTATATCCTTAATGATAGACACAATACAATCCCAATCCACTAGATGGCTATAAAATACCACTCTAGATCATGCGCACTAGTGATCTCCCCTCTTACTGACCAATGAGTAATTATATCTTTATTATTCTTCCAGTTGTGAACTAGTTGCCTTGGTGGCTGTACAACTGGTGTCTCCTAAATCACTAGCTTGTATATTATTATGCCTTTACTTTGTTAAATATTGAATTTATAGTTTGATCCTTAATAATTCAATGTATCAAATGAGCTTTCATTAATTAACCAGTGTAATTATTAATAACATGTATAATTTAATAACAAGTTTATATCGAAAACATAAAGAGTATAAGAACTCTTACCTAAGGTGAGTATACTTATTTGGAATGTTCAAACCAAATATTTATCAATTATCCAGTATATATTTGGATTCTTTAATTCTCGAAATAACCTTTAAATATCCCGCTATCGTAAGAGAAAGAAAACCACCAACCACGTTTACCAACTTATACAAATTAAAATTTCAATCTCAACTGTCATCTTACAAACATTAACAGTAACCTCAAAATATTAGAAATGTTATATACTCATTTACACAAAACTTTAAACAATGCTTTGACCAGATACCTCGTTTATCAGTTTGCACAAATGCCAGAGTACTTCAAAATGGAATTTCCTTGTAGTGACAATCCAGATCAACTCAGATGTTGGCAGAGAAGAGTTCAGATCGGAAGAACAATACCGGTATCGTAAAAATCCAGGGAAACAAACCTTCTTCGCAGCATCCAAGGTGTATAACTACATTCGAAACAGCAGAGACATGCATGATTCCGTATAGAAAATGTACCAAGATATAGTAAACAGCAAATTTCTTATAATGACGAATAATCTTGACGTTTCTTCTGAATATTTTTAGGTCGAAGGTAATTACATGGATTTACAGAGAAGATCCCCTTCAACACCAGATATGCCACAGGAATATGGTTTAATTCATTACACTTGATGAAAAAATAAAACAGCTTTTTCAAAGATTATTTTATCAACAACCACCCGTATGCAAGGATTTCACTCATTTATTGTCAAAGAATTACATTGAGTCACTCCCCCATTCAAGTAAAGTTGAAACCTAGGATACCAGGGATATTGTACAGTTGCCAGACGATAAATTATATATTCAATTTCCATGACTACAAATGCGAATTAACCCAAATTATACTGGGCTTACAAACAGGTGTGTACATAAAATAATAATTACATCTAACATGGTTGATACCTTTCCTCTTATGAAACACCACAATATAATAGATAATTATATTTATATTTATAACTTGTAGATATCCTGAAGATGGCCAATAGGGACCGAAACATGTAGCTAAAAAAATTATAATAAACAGAATGAAATGAATAGATTTATATTTTTACTTATTTTCAATTATACTACAATCTATTTACAAGAAAAAACAACGATACATTAAATTTCAATTAATGTGTCATTTACAATTGTAATAGATAACCTCAGGGTTTACGAAAAGCTAGATACTTATTTACACAGAAATTTAAACAACAATCATCAACAAGAAGTACCTCCAACATCAGCTAGTACACGCCACAAGGTATTTAAAAATGGAATTTCCGCGCAGTGGCAAACCAAACATGTTGCTGAAAAGAATCCACGTGAAGAATACAACGCCGGCATCAGGGTAAAAATCTTCCAAGCATCCAAGGTATATCGTGATACTTAAAACAGCAAATCATATACAATTCACAAAAGCAAATACAGGTGAATTTCTTCTACTGACGAAAGATCTTGACGTTTCTTCTATATACTTTCGGCCCAATGGTAAATACAAAATTCATACAAAAATTCAATTTCGACGAGATTACGGAAATATGATTTAATTAATTTAAATTAACGAAAATGTGTAACAACTTTTCAGAGAGATTTTTATCAACAACCACCTCGTCTTCATGAACACCCAGCCATTTATTTTATAAGAGCTACATTCAGTCTTCACCGCTGAATTAGTATCGATGCCAAAGAAACTAAATTAAAATTATACAGTTACCGTACGATGAACATATATATCTAATTACCACGGCTACGGTGCAGATTAATTAATACCCAATATACAGTGGATTTACAAGCAGGTATGTACACAAAGTAATAATTACATTTAAAACTGTATAACTAAGAATAAAATATGGCCACTGGCTCAAGAGTTTGATTTAATGATATTTTAAAATAGATACACAATTCCTTTCTGGAAAAAAAACATTTTCATTATATTGATCCTCATATTTACTTATCTGTGTCATAAAAGCAATCATCATGGAAGAGGGAACACCATAAAGAACTTTTAAGTACCACAAGGAAATACATAAAGCATACAATTATTACACTTAACTTACCGAAGCGGCAACTCTTAAATTCTCTCCAGAATATATCCAAGGCATACGTAACGTAGACGACGGCGGCATAAACGGTGTTGCAATTAATTCACTTTGTACATTCGCATAAATGACAATTTCCCTTGCAAATTTCGACCGCGCGAGGTAATAAAGGGGCGCAAGTGTCCCGGCGGCATACGATTACCTCGAGTAAAAATTCTCGCGATTCTCCGAGACGACACAAGAAGTCCGACCGGCGTAAAGATAAGATCCATTCGGGCGGCTTATATCTGCATTCATTAAACCGCAAACGGGGGCAATTTCAACTCCAGTTATACAACATTAAACGGCCTTAAAGCGTCAAAAAAACCGTTCCCCTTTTTACGGAGTTGCTAAGAATGCGAAATTGCGACGGTTTAATGTAGCAGAAAGAATTGGCCAAGGAAATTATGTCTTCTCTTATTTATTCTTGAAGATATTTAGAAATTTGCATCGCTTCATACACGGATATGGAATTTAATCGTGGTTACTGTAATAAAATTTAATTGAAAATAGCCTGGATGTCCCATGTTGAATGTTCAAATGTGTGTGTCAAATGTCATTTAAAATTATTTGCAGAATTCAAAAGGATATCTTCATTTCAAAAGCACTGCTGGTAAAAAAAAGTTATTGATACACAGCAATAATGATTTCGTTAAAATTAACAAAAATTTAACAAATTTTGTAGCTCCAAAAAGTTCACCAAAAAAGAATTGTTAACAACAGCGACTCAAAATTATTACCGAAGAACTGTGTACAATTTTTTTAATTGGTATAGCAAAGATAATCGCCAATGTTTCCCTAATAAACTCGCAAAATTCGCTTCTCTTTTTGTCAAAATAATAAATTAAATTGAAAATGCATTACGTATTAAGACGCAACTGGCATTCTTATTACTCCGGATTTTTAAAAATTAACAAATCCACAAAAATAAATATTGTACATAAATATGATAGACAATTTTTGTTAACTTAACTCATTAATTTTTTTAGTATACAAAAATGTATTCCTTGACTTTATTTCTTTTTTGTTGTAGATTTTCAGTTAATTGGGTAATTCGGGCATTTTGGAATAAAAATCTAAAAAAAAATAAAGTTTATTTTGACGTTTCGCCGATATACACTTCGTACTTTTTCAAACAAATGTATATTAAAATAAATCTAGGAGGTTTAAAAATTAAAAGGATAAGTAAAAAATAAATGATAATTAGTTCCATATTCTATATATCAATTTTCCCTTTTCTCAACTTAAAAAAGTATGTATTTCTAATGAATTACGATAATAAACTTAATGAAAGCTAACATTTTTTTTTTGTGGCATTGGAGATATCTAATAAATTATGTTCCTTAAGGAAAATCTTAAGATTTATCAATTACATGCTTAATACCCTGTAACTATCTGCCAATCATCAATTGCGTTCATAATTGCCCACTGCGTTATTCCAACTTACAAGTTTCGACACGAAGTAATTAAAGTGCTGTTGAACCATAAAAGAACGCACACATTAATTTGTCACCTGCTCAAATCAGAGTAGGTATACAAATTAAAAAATATAAACTAGCAACACTATTTGTTGCATTAACAAGGGTGTTGTGTATATTAAGATAATTTTGCTAAATTGACAAGATTTAAAATGATGATATTTGTGGAACTTTGGTATCCTATATATTCTATACTATTGATTTACTTATTCCCACATATGTTCTGCCTTGGTTCTAACTATACAGAAGTGCATTCAAAGCAAAATATACATACCCATACATTTATAATATTTATATGCACTCATTCTATGTTCTACTTTGTGTTACACGATAAAAAAAATTTAATTTGAATGAAATAGAGTCTATTTTGGCTTCAACGTCACACCTCTGAGATGATTCCACTCTGTTAGAAAATTCCGGCAATGTTATAAACAGGGCGATATGGGAACCGCGTAAAATTTAAAAAAAAAAACAAAAAAATTATATCGGGACGCAAAGATTGTTAACGATTAGGGCAACGAACGTATTCATCTATTTCGGCCGACGGGACGTGCGTTACTTATAAAAAAATTATAGATTCTTTTGAAGAAGTTTAGAAATTTCTTACGGATACATATGACAAATTCCCATAAAACGCAACGCTATCATCATTAGCAAAAAACTGAACCAAAAAATAATTCCGATTTATACATGGGGTGGTACAGTGGTGTTCGAATGACTGCCGTCATGATATCATTAATCTGAAATTCCGTCTAAACATTCATATCTTCTTCCTTGAGTTAACAAACTATATTGGCCAAAATTTAAAAATCCTAAAATCTTTTTTAATTAAAATGTCATAGTTTTTATTAATCCGTATACCTTTGGCAATTTAAATATATACAACTTTATTTATTTCATTATTTGCATTGTAATTTAATCTCTTTCCTTTTTAGTACTTCTTGTTTACTCAATAAAGATATACCTATTATCATAAATAATTCAATTTTATATACTCATTAAACTCTGCAAATAAGCTTTTAAACCAAAAAAAATTAAGTCATACGTTATATCTTATAACCTATACATAATAGATACATTTTGGGCCTGTTCTACGTCATCAGCCATCACGCAGTCAGCCTTTCCTTCATAAAACACAATAATAGCGGTGGGCAAATTAAATACAGTCCTATACCTGCATTAATCTCTAAAACCGTCGTATCGTGTCGCTTACTTATTTCACTTATTTGTTTAATCTACCGTCACAGCGATCGTATTTTATACGAATATCGTTTAACGGAGATTTCGGTGCCAAAAATGCGAGGTCCATAGGCGGTCCTAATGTTCTAATAACGACGATAACCGCAAAGATAGCGGTGGCGTTAATTTCTGATTTTAATGCCGCACTTTTTTAATCGATCCCGACTGTGACGTGAGATATAAAACAATCGCTTTCAACCACACAGACGACGCGTACGCGCGAACCCCTAAGCGCAATTGTTCTCGAAACGCGCCATTCAAATACCGCAATAAACACCAGATATGGCGCCATTTTAACGCTTATCTTTTGTTTTAATGATATTGTACCGGGGCATCAGTTATTTAAAATGTTTTTTTTGTGTACGTAGTATCAAGAATTTTCGCAACGGCAGCAAGCTAATAATTACAGTTTTTTTTTTTGTATTTTTATGTAATTTTCTATATAAGTGCTCCCCATCATACTTAACAACTTTAGCAGTGATTATGAATTCTACTCTTAAAAAGACTTAATGACTTAATAACATAACGGCCAGTGCAAAAGTGGTACGACGGTTTTATAAAAAAACACAGGCAAATTTCAGAAGAATAATAATAGTCTAGCTGTGCCTAATTCGTACGTACTAATGACCATTGGCCTAGTTAGAATTTTTTCCTAGGGGAGGCTGGGCTATGATACCTCCCTTGCTAAGTTAAACAATGTTGTCCATAACGAATCTCCTTGTCTTACTCCCTTTATTTATTTATTTACTCTTGTATTTGACATTGTCATTTGTATTAATCTCCTTAATTTATGTTTGATCCCATTTTCCTCTAAAGCTTCCATAAGTTTGTTTCTTCTGAAGGACTCGAAAGCTTGTTGAAAGTCGACAAATAACATTTGTATTCGTGTGTTTTTTTACTATTTGTTTGAGCGTAGGTATTACGTCTGTTCATCGATCATTCTTTTGTAAAACCACATTGATATTGTCCTATTAGTTCCTTTGTTTTGATTACTAGTCGTCTGTGTTAGTGTTGACAATATTTTATAAGCTGTACTTAGTAATCTTAGTCCTCTATAATTATTGGTAATATGTGTTGGTCACCCTTCTTATGTATTGTAATAATTTGTCCAATGTTCCAATCCCGTGGCATCTTCTCTTCTAACCATATTTTTATAATCAGCTGATATATTCTTTCTTGCAATGCTTCTCCTCCATGATAAAAACTATATTAATGTTGTCTTTTCCAGGGACTTTACCATATCGGATTTTGTTGATAATTTCATTTATTTCTACTCTTGTTGGTGTCTCGTCCTCATTACATTCCATTGCTCAATTTATTTTATCGTCTTTTTCAATTTCTAGATTATCGTCGCGGTCATATAATAATTCTCTAAAGTGTTGTTTCCATACCTCTTTAAACTGTTCATCATTTTCTAGTATTTTTCCGTGTCTATCCTTAATGTCTATTGGTTTCCCTTTATACGTCTTGTTTTGTTCACTGATCTTTTTGTAGAATGATTTTGTATTTCGACTCCAGCTTTCTGCTTGTATCTTCTTTATTTCTTTGTCCAACCATTCTCTCTTGACCGTCCTTCCTTATGTTCTTTTTAGCTTCTTTTCTTGTTTTTTCGTATGTTTCGTTATCTTCTTTTTTACTACTATTTATCCATTTTAGTCTAGCTTAATTTTTCTCTTTTATTATTTCTCGACACTCATCATTGAACCAGCAATTATTTTTATTTTTTACTAGTCCTATTATTTCCCTTGCTACTATGTTTATGCTGTTTTTTATTTCTTCCCATTCTTTTTATATGTCCGCCATTTTTCGCTTTGTTGGTTCAATAGTCGGTTCACACGTTTTCCAAATTCTTCTTTTATTTGGAGTCCTCTAATTTATTTATATCCCACTTGGTACTTACATTTTTTATGCTCTTTCTTACTTTTTGTCTTATCGTTGCAACTACTAGAAAGTGATCTGAGTCAACACAAACTCCTCTGTATGTTCTAACATATTTATATTGTCCTTTTCTTTTGATATAGTTCATGGTCTATTTGTGTGTAAGTTTTGATCCGTACAACCAAGTAACTTATCCATACTGGGTGCTTGATAGATAGATAGATAGATAGAGCTTTTATTGTTGGTATTGCCAGTAGGCAATACTGAAGACACATTGTCAATGTTTACAGAATTACAATCACACATAAAAATAAAACTTAAAATACTACACATTTTGACATGATAGAGATAAATTCCTCAACGGAGTAGATGACAGTGCTCAAGAAGCAACGCCCTTAGTCGACGTTAAATACTCGTGAAACCGGCAAGAAGACTTTATATGGGTTGTAACAAATTAAATAATTTGATTCCCATCGAAAGTAGGGGATCGTCTAGTAATTTCCAGTCTGTTTTAGTGGCTACTGTATTAGTTCTCTTTTGCTCTTGTGTTATAATTATGGATTGTCAGAACATTTTAAAAAAGTTAATTGATTATCAAATATATAACAGAGCAACTCCATAATGTATATACTAGGCAGGGTAGAATAGCCAATCTCTGAAAGTGCGGTGCGACAGGATTCGTAACTTCCAATACCCACTAAACATCTCACAACCCTTTTTTGGCAATAAAACATCCCGTGATAGTACCGACGAGCCCCAGAATACTATGCCATAGGTTATTCGTGAATAGACTTCACTATAATAAAACTTTAATAAGTCACTGGAATGCAACACATATTTTAAAATTCTTAATTTGATAACAAGAAGTGTTAATCTTTTTAATAAGACATTCACAGTGCGAACCTCAATTCAAATGTTCATCCAGAGTCATGCCTAAAATTTAATTGTTGTTTTACGCTCTATATGTGAACTGTTGTACATTACTTATTTGTAGTTATTTATCGAATAGCGCGAAGTATGAAAAGTACATGTAATTAGTTTTAGTTTAAATTAAGCCTTAACTTATTGGAAGTAAACCATCGACGCCAGCTTCACTAAGAAGTCTATGTGCTTCAATTGTACCTCCACAGGATTACCTGCGACGACAAATGGATGATGTTATCATCGGCGTATATAAAAAGGGATGTCGCACATACTATACTTACAACTCATACTCGTTCTTATTCCTGATTCGTTAACCTTTGACCATGCTTATTAGGTTTTCTAGTATGTAATATTTACCTGCTATTTGCCTCAAGTAATCTTCTCGTTACAGTCTTCCAGTATTGTTATTGTGACTTGTTTTGCTATCTTCTCACATTCCATTTCTAGTTTTTTATAAAAGTTATCTTTTTCTTCATCTACAGCAATTTCTGTAAGTGCGTATATATTTAAGATTGAAAGGTTAAAAGGTTTCATTTGTAATCTGATATATTCTACTCTTTCATTTATAGGTTTGAATTCTATTACCTTATCTTTACGTTTTTGCATCACAATAAAAGCCACTCCATATTGATCCCGTTTTTGACTTTAGTAAAGCACTGAATAGTTTGCTTCAGTTATTGTCCCATGTCCTTTCCAACGATAAATGATAAATAATAGTGACCCTAAAATAGAGCCTTGCGGTACATCGCAATCAACGGGTGCCACGTCTGATCTATTCCCAGCTATTTCAACATATTGGCATTTTTTCTTCAGGACAGCTTCACGAATTGTAGCTTACCAGTATTCCATAATAGGAACGCACTGCCTATGTCACACCATATCAGTCGAATGTATTATTTTTGCCTGTCTTCAATACTGAATATGTGCGTCTTACCAATACTGCCATATACCTAAATACAATTGAAGGGCTTATTGTAATAAAGTGATATGCCACAAATAAAAAAAAATGAGTTATCAAGCTTTGAAATTTTAGAAAAATGCATAAAATTGACTACAATTCAATTTAAAATTGAAGTTTTTTTGGTGTGGCTTATCATGTTTTTACAATAGCCCTTCAATCACATTGATAAGAAACTTACTCATTTGAATTTAATTTTTAAACGTACAAAACTGTTTTCGCGCAAGCCATCATAAAAGATTTCGTCAGTCATCCCATATCATCGCAGTAGGTGCTTGACTAAACGAAAACCGCTATTGTAATCGATTCCCAACCCTAGTATATTACTCCTTCCTCGTGCAACCCGACTTAATAATTTTATCTCTCCCCGAAACGTCAACAGATATCATAGCTGACGAACGCGCGTCGCTGTCACTCACATCCCTAATCCGCCGTTAAGACTCTAAACGTCGTTTAGGATGACAACAATGTCTCCGTTCCCGGAGGAATCGGTTATGCGAGGTGGTCCGCATCTTGTTACTCTAATGCCCCTTGTCTAATAGGATTGCCGGGTTATTGAATTTCGCATACATTTTACACGTGTAAAGGGTGGGGAGGTTATTGAGGCGCTTTCTCGGTGTCAGTGGATTGTTGTCGATATCCATCGGGTGTCTTAAAACTCGAAAAGCGACGACAAAACAACGGAGCCTGTTGCAAAATTGAAAGGTGTAAGTGACTTTGAATTATCTCTGGGGATTCGAAGCCTGTGTGGTCTGAGTTGTCCTTCCATTGGTAAGGCGGGGAATAGTAATTGGATAAGCACTGACCAGGTATTTCATTCGAGCCACGCGTAAGGAAAACCAACTTGCATACTAGGTATGTACAGTAAAGAAGTAATAGAAAAGACGAATTACACACAATTATTATGCTTATTTAGCGATTTAAAAAGAATACCTACTCTTTTTTCATATGGAAAAATACAGCTTTGACTTGAAAACTTGGCAGCATATTAATGGCAAAGTAAAGTTTCTTATTTGATCAAAAAACTCTCTGATTAATACTAAAATAGATATTTAAGTTGACTGTACAAACATTTTAAATTAATGAAGAATATCTTTAATTTATAATTTGACCCATTATTTCATTAAGCATATACGCTATTGGTCTATCCGAGATGGGAGATATAGTACATATACACATAGTTGCCAATGCATTCTTCCAAAACGTTTTGTGAAAAGCATGATAAAATACAACGCACTCGCGATGTAGCGAATTGGAATCTTTTTACGCACAAAGAATCTCACACACCAACGCCACATAGTCGCAGCGCGCGAGCGCCGAAAAGATTGTCTGTCACACCACAAAATTATTTAGATTTGCATATTTTTCAGTGGTCTACCTGTATCTAGGTTTAAACATTAAAGACATGAATTCAACTTGGGATAGGAAGGGAAATAACTTTGTGTTAACATAATTGATAGATATTCAAATTTTGTGTGCTTTTATGCATTAAATTCTAATTAAGTCAGGGGACAATGGGGCACGTTCGGACACTAAACTTTAAAAACGGATTATATTGTTATTTAATGGGGTATGGAAAGTTTCTTCTACACTTTAATACGTATACATTTTTGTATGAGATACTATATAAGAAATACGATAATGTTCCATGGTTTTTCTCGAATATACCTTTTTTCAAATATCAATTGTCCGAATCTGCCCATACCGGGGCACTTCCGTACAAAACATGGGACACATCCGTACATTAAACACAAAAACTTTGATAAACAACTCTTTCAATCACAGTTTTTAAAATTTCAAATGAAAAGCAATACTAGCCAACTATATTACTGAATGTTTAAATTATTAAACTTTACAGCAAATTTGAAATATCCAGACTATTTAGCGGTTCCTTTAATGTTAGTTGATTGAGGAAGCTTGGAAACGATATCGTCGCGATTAATAAGAGAAATATCACAAATCCTACTTTCCTTTCTTGTGCAAAAATTTTACCTCATGCACCGATTCTAGGTCTACAGTAGTCACCTCTTAGACTACCCCAACATAGCACTTTTATGCGTTTCTTAGTAGAAAAACTTCAACCAGAATGTAACTCCTAAGAATATGCTCTCATCATCCAATATACTTTGGAAAAGATCTCATTCATGCAAAGTTTTCATCAAAAACACTATCCTGACAGAATCTTCCGTATCTCCTTCTTATCCGTGTAGGCTTCTCGAAATCAGAAGAATCACTGGAACGATCCAACTTGCTCTTCTGTATCTTGCTTCTCTTCATTGGAAAAATGTGCCTTCTCTTTTGTCAAGTGCTTCATAATTCATTTCAGTTGCAAGAACTTAGTTTTCTTGAAAAATTACAATCACGATACTATTAATTATAGAGGTCACTATATCGAAAGATTCTTTATTAATACTAGAAGATTCCGAGGGTAGATCCATTTGATATAATATGGTAATGAACTGGAACAAGGACGGTTAGTTATACTAACTCCTAGAAAATCATCATCAGTAAACACTAGGTTATTTATTGGCCAAATGCCTGCTTTAAAAAATGCTTTGGTGATGTTAGCTGGTGTGAAAGTTTGTAAGTATGGGTCGTTGATAATTTTTGGGATGTCCTGAGTTTTTATCATCTTACCAGGATTATTGTTCATATGATCCTTAAAAACGACTTTGCATTGTGCTTTGAATGGCCCATACACGGATATATCTAGGGACTGCATACGATGCGTCGAATGAGGTGGTAGTTTGTAGTTTCTTCTTCCTCTTCTTTTCCAGAATCATCATACGAGTCTCCATATTTCCGTTTTATTGCTTTAATTCGATCAAAGAGGGTTGACTTTCTAATATTGAACTCTAAATCAGCTTGTCTTTACTCTTTTCTGTTCTAGTTACGCTTACTGCGATATTTTTTAAAATAGTTTCGGAAGTTTCTCCTCGGTTAGTTTTTTTATGTAGGTGCTGACCATTTTCTATGAACAAATACGTATAATATTTATTAGTAACAGTTTCCAATGGGGCAGGTTCGAACAGTCCGAACGTGCCCCAGGTTAATTGTCCGAATGTACCCCACATGCACATTTTTTCTTCAAAATGATGAAAATTAATTCCCTAAATGTTAGGTGCTACTAACCTGCTATGCAATTATAGATTATTTAGCGGTATTTCACGATGTATAATTGCTAGAGAAAGCTCAGTTAAAAAATAAAACCGGGAAAGCTTATGCTACTTACCTCAAATACTATTATAGGATCTTAAAAACCAATTTTTCTTTAGTAAAAAAAATGTTTATTGCTCTAAATAAGCAAACTTTCAGTACACAATAGCACGTCTCACTAGCAACTTGACGTAAGCTTCGTCTTAAACTAACACGATGTTTAAGGGGTAATTTCAAAATGTCCGAATGTGCCCCGTGTCCGAACGTGCCCCAGTCACCCCTAAACTCTACCAGGGTACTTCCATGTCGACAATATTTTCCCTATTGTTAGGAAAAAAATCAGAAATATAGATTTTTACCTTTAAACAAGTAAAACTTCTATGGAAATTATCACCACCATAGAAAATTTACTGGTGATTATTTCAGACTACGTGAAAAAATCTTGGAAAAGTTATTCAAATTTCGCAATTTTACTATGAATACTCCAGACTACAAGAGAAAAAACCTTCGAAAAACCACCTATGGTTAGAAGTATTACTTCTAAAAGCAAAATACCTGTACGATCGTTTTAGGGGAACAAAAATTTATAGGTACAGAAATTTTCCCAATTTTTTTAGTGTGTAGGTAAGTACCTGACATAAAGCAAGAAAAAATAAATAAATAAACTCGAAATAAATAATTTGGAAGTAACAGTACCGGTAAAATGCGGAAATTCCTGAAAAAAGATTGGTGGTGATACTTTGTACAGGACATTTACAAATTACACTGCGTGACACGATTTTCGTACCTGAAAAATTGATTACTATTATGGTTTTCAATTAGTTACAATACGTAAGCAGTGGATGTTTTTTGTTTCTATCACGTCTTGTTTTTGAAGTATACACTGATGGCATTAGATAGGCTAGGCCGATTCTGACACAAAATCTTGGGAATTTCAATGGGGGTAGAGTTCACATTTTATCCCCTCATAGATACAATATGCATATTTACATGTCACTTCGTGCTCGTAGCGACAGATTGAACTATTCTACCTGATATTACATTACCGGGTGTCCAGCCTAAGATGCAACGGTCTATAGCCGATTTATTATTGCTTTTTTTTTGGAAAAATGTTTCAAATAAATGTTGGCTCGAATCATATTCTACACATTTTAAAATTAGATTCAGTAATGGCGGACTTCCGGTTGTACCGGAAGTAGACACTTTATTATTTTAAATGGAACACCTTGTATATTACTGTATTTTTGAATTCCTTGTTAAATTTAAATAACAATACGTTGGGACTAAGTTGTACCGTTTCCGAATTGCATGACGTTTTTTTCGAAAAAATGAAATCTGCGTGTTTGGCAAATATCTCCGGAAATACGAAAGTTAGAAAGATGCCGGTTTTTCAGTTTTCGCTTAATTATGAAACAGCACACGTCTTTTATTTTAAAATTGTTGCGTTTACATTACAGAATTATTAAATAGGGCTCTGTAATTTTCGAACTCTAAAATCATGGATAACTTGATTTTTTTAAATTGACTGATATAGCATGATTTTTTAACAAATGGATGTAAAATTTGATTTTCTTTCGATTTATACGGGTGTCATTGTGTCTAATCTCCAAAAGTTTTGGGAGATATTCGCGGCTTTTCAGTTTTTCATGATAGATACGTATTGCGAAGCGCCGACCACCTTTCCCTCCCATTTTACCAGGCTTGGGACTAATTAACAAAACAAAATAAGTTTTGTCGTTAGTTTTAATTTTTTTGTCGTTAATTTAATCGAATTATTGATAATTAAATAAAGCAATGTGTATATTTTTTACCAATAATTATTAGTTATCGTACCGAAAAAACAGTACGTGATAGAAAAAAAGTACATAGGTGTTCTTATTAAGCGATTTGTATAAATAAATAAACAGGAAAAATTGAAGTGGGTACTTAATTTTTTTTTTAATGTGTAACGTAGTGTTATTTAGGATTCAGCAATGATGTGTAAGTATGTATTTCAGAACATTATTTTTTTTTTAGAAATTTCACACCCACAACTGCTGACATCGCGATGAAGCAGACTGTATGTAGGTAGGAATGATGAACATTGCACAGCCGTCTCCGTTCAACAGAAGCAGTCAATCAACTGTACAGCGCGTGCAGTCACATTCTATTTCGCGGGACACTCGAAAAGGCAATAGCATTAAATTGATTTTATTAATCCCCTCCCCCCGCCACCCTCGACCAATCCCCATTCCGGTGGGAAGAACGCCCGCTAGGCGGGAAAAGTGGAGAAAACTGCCAATCAGAGAGCGACCGCGAAGTAAGCTACTCACACGTACGCATCCGGATAAGCCGCGACACACACGCACATGCATACACACACCGACTGGGATTTTTAAACGCGGCCCGTGCAACGTATCCCGCTGTCCACCACCACACCGATTCCGGCACTATTACCCACTACTACTGCCACTCTGCAACTCTACCGAATGTAATTGATTTGTTCTCTATTTTAATTTATACGAGGCATGGGGCCTTTGTTAACGTTAATTATGTGCCATGGTTGACACTACGGGATGAATGAAAAGAACGAGAGGAACCTAGGCGGCGAGAGAGATAGAGAGTCAGAGGGAAGAGAACGGCACGGGGTAGAAGGAAGAAGAGAGAACGTCAGAGCTCGTTTTCGATTTGATGTATTGACCAATATGAATATTACGAGCTTGACGGGTAATGGGCCAAATTGAATATAATGAACAATGCGCTTATACCCCATTACAGAACTTTTACATTACACCGATTGAGTTGAATTTATTTTAGCCAGATGATATTGTGGAACTGTGAACGTAGATCTTTTATAATCCATATAATCTATAAAGGACATAAAAATACAAAAAAAAATACCTCCATATACATTATGTTTCATCAGTACTTAACAAAACGGAAATTGAGGTATAAACTTCTCGTGTCAAATTTACAGCAATAATCTAACATTTTAAAATTCTACGTTCTTTACAAATAAAACAAAAAAAGCTAAAAGGTGAATTATTACATTAAAGTGCATGAAACAGTTCCCAACAGGGAATGGAACATACGTAGCAAGAAATAAAACTAAAATGTTTTCATTTTTTATTTTTAAGAAATTCTAATTTAACCTGATCAATATTTCAAAGAAAAGAAAAAAAGAAACTGTTCCTTACTGTACTGACTTTAAAAATTGCTTCTCGACTAGCTAGGAAAAAATTTACTCACCTGCATTTAATACAAGCTGTAAGAGGCCGCTAAATATGGTTTCTAGTTGGGGAAAACTTAATCTCTATTAGACTTCTATTCCAATCCAATCATAAACCGAAGCGTTTTTAGGTTGATATGACGATCATTTTCTCTACAGATTTATTTTTCTAACTAGAAGCGGCATCCAGTACAAATTATTTTTAATAAATAAAACATTTTCAATTTTTTTCAATATTTATTATTTAAGAAAGTCATCAGTATCACTAAACTTCAGAAGTATAATTAAGATAGATTTGCGACTTGGATTACCATCAAAATTAATGTAACGTTCGAACCCGCAGTGTATTCGCTATTTATCACAATCACTAACTTAATTCATTTTATGTTCACTTTTCAAAATAATGTGATTTTGGTATGAACTACATTATACTAGTTTAAATTTTATATTTATTCATATAGACAACTAAATATTATTTAGAGTTTACGTCTCTACCACTTGTGTACCCCCGGAAATCATTGTTGACAAAACATGAAAAGAATTAGTCGAATAAAAAGGAACAGTCTTTGTATTACACAGAACCATATAGTCATAACTCTAGAATCCTAATTATAAGCTGGCGTGTGTTCGTGTCAGAAATTTAAAAGTGTACATGTATATATATATATATATATATATAATTAAAATGTATAAATAGAGATTTACATAGTTTCACAAGAGCGAAAGAATATGAACTCAATTATTGTAAAACAAGTTTGGAAGTCGTTCTGTTAAAAATGAATTAGAACAAGCTGCAAATCAAAGAAAGGGAAAGACAGACTTAGAACAGAATAATAATAATAATCAGAAGAAAGGAAAAAAGTATTTGGCAAGCAACCACCCACCATCACCAACTTTTTCTGAAGAAAGGCTTTTATAATAGCTACAAAAGCTTTTATATTCTATGATTCTTCTTGTACTTTAGTGGATCCTGATGATCAAGTTTATGATAAACGTGTAAGTTTGAGGAAAATAACTTCGTACTTGTGAAAGTCCATGGGAAAGGAACATCTCGAAATTATGTTGTAAAATTGTAAAGCGACTTAAGAATGGCTTTAATGTTAGATTTCTAAAACGAAATATGCCTTCCAACCGCTTCATATTCTCCAACGAAGAACCTGCATTTGTTGAAGAAGATGACATAGTTTGTGGTTTACCAAACCCATTACAATCTGTGAAAGGACGTTATGAAAACATGTTCTATTTCAATGTAAACTTGTCCGAATTTAGTTTACAATAAAACTTTCCTTTATTTTGTACATTTTCAGAAATATTTTTTTAAGGTGTTATATTATTCTATATCCAACATCGTTAGTTAACTCCATTATGGTGTTTCAGTTAACCCAACCATAGTTGGGTTAACAGGACCATACGGACTTTTTTTTAAACTAACGCCCTGCTCTTGGAACAATAGTCAGCCCTTTAAAAGCTACCTTGGCAGTTAGTAAATGTACTAGGTAATATTAATATATTAGCTGTGTTCGCAGAGGAATCACAAACTAGTCAGAGCCAATCATATACCGTGAAATCAGTCAGAAAACTGTTTCGGATTTCTTTGAGCCAATCGAATCGCGTCTGACTAATTTGTGATTCCTTTGCGAACACAGCTATTGTAACGCTACGGAGTAGCATAGTGTCCGGTATAAAGAAAATAAATTTTTGAAAATGATGCTTTGATTAAATTAGTAAAAATCAAATTTTTAATATCCCAGTGTCATCAATATTCATGAGTTTGGAATCATAAGTATGTCCTCTCAAATGTCAGATGGTATGCAGGATGAGAATTTCCGATTGAAACACGCTGGCATAAAAAAAATACGAATAGCCAGTTACTCCCCTTACATCACTTCAATACGTAAGGAGATGGTATGGAAGACTGTCGCCAAAATGTCCTTTACTTCAATTTGTATGTTCACAATGCCCAGTTTCCAGGATATCGTACGCACGATACTCTTGTACATCGATTATGATTAATTTTGTATGATAAAGAAAACATTTAAGTGTGAATAAAAGTGGTTATATTTAATAACAGAATTCGAAATATGAAACCTTGTACAGGCTGTATAAATATAAGGATATTCTTATCTCAGGTAAGTTACGTGAGTTCGCTTATTCAATTACAATTACGTTTTGTTAGTAATTCCACTTTTTGCAATATAAATTCATCATAGAGAACATGAATACGTTTAAAATTAAATTTAAAAACTCCCGCGTTTTCTCTGAACGACCAAACTGAGTTACTCTATGCTTAAGAGACGAGTGAATCAGAATGTCCAACTTTGATGGTAAAATTACTGGATATCGGTTCGTGCCGTAAATACATATCAAATATTAACTTAGAAAAGTACCAACTTATATAAATGTTCCCCCAGTGATTGCAAACTGTTCAGCGATTATACAAAATTCGTAACCTCAAAATTTGCCGAACGTACAAAATACCTAAAAGTTCTTATAAGTGCATTTAATTTTAGATTAGGATTAAAATAATATGTTTATTTTTAGGTAGATTTGGACGAAGAATATCTTCGAAAGAGATCAATTCACCGGACATCCAGGTAAGCAAGTATAACCAGGCATCTAATGAGGGCTCTAGTACTTCTAAACACGGAGAATGGCTCGGGACAGGAACATATATCAGGAAAATCGTCGTTGGAGAAAATTACCCAAAGATTATAGGTAATATTTGGATAAAACTAATGTGATAAACTTTGTTTAACAATTAATAATCATTTTTAGGTTGGAATTTGGAATAAAATTGGATTTTATCAAAATAGCCATTAAATTGAGACACGTCTGCCTCTGACGGAGGTTGGCTAGTGAATCCTCTCGATTTGAAAAATTCTAAACAGACTTTGATAGCGATTATCCTTCGACAAGGAGGACAAACTGTCTCAGAGTGTTCGTTAATTTCACCGAAGTGAGGGGAATATACGATATTTAAAACTGAAAATTGAGAATACCTATGTGATCGAATAGACTGTGGAATGATTACACAGAATTCAAATAAACAATTATTGCAAAATTCTGGAATCACGTTACATTTAATATAAAGTAAAGGTAGGTGTCTCTAGATCATGAAAAAAATATATTTAAACATTTTCAACACTTATAACCATGTAAAATTTAGAATATAAAAAAAAAATTAATTATTGTACAATAAGTAGTCAACCATTTATACACATGACATTTTGACGAAACCAAATTCCAATAATTTCCCATGTCTTTCTGTTGACATATCAATGCAATTGGATTACCAATGCCTATAAAAACATTATTAGACTAAGTTTAAATAAAATAAGTACACTGTAAAAAAATAAAGATGTTCATTTAAATTGAACTTTGATCCAACTTTGATCTGTCAATATCTGTTATAAAAATATACTATTCGAATTCTAATATTCGATTTCGATGTGTAGGTATATCACTGCTGATCATCTTTATTTCCTGAAGGGAACATTCTGAGGGAAAACGCCTTGAAGGACTTGCCAAATGCAGAGATTTCCTACATCACCTGGACATCGTCTGGCTGTCTGCTGCTGTTGTTATAACAAATTATTTTTAAAATATATATAAGTAAAACTAATAACTTTACACTTAAATAATATCAAATGCTCATTCCACGACAATATATTTAAGTAGTTTTATTTTTGTTTACTAAAATTACCAACTTGGTACTGGTTAAAAAAATGGTCTGTTAACCCCACGTTCCTACTAGCAATATCGCGATAGTCGACCAAGTGAACTGGTCAATCTCATTCTTAGGTCCCTAAATATTTTAGAGATTGGTATATATACACTCAAAAATTTATACTTCGGCCCAAGTACCTTTTGAGCCTTTCTGGCAATTACAATATTTTTAACGGTCTTTCTATTTTTAAATTTCGTTGCATTATTAAAAGACTCTATACCGAAACAAAGGGAATTCCCAGTACAATAATCAATTGTATATCAAATTTTATGTAAATTCTCATTATAATTTATATAGCTATTTTATATGAGTACAGTTGGTATCCCATATTATGTGCTAATGAAACGTATATTAATGTTTCGAATTACACATTAAAAGTTAATACAATGGAATTAATAAATTGATCTACATATAATGTCGTAAGGTCATTCTGATTGTTATATATGTATCCTAAAATGGTGACTAGCTAACTGCTATCAATTATGATGATTGACAATTTACATGCAAATGAAGAGACGTTCTTAAAAGGGAAATAATTATTCAAATAAATTTTCCTTTGATATTCTCACCTCTGCTGGCCTATTCGTTTTGAATTCGTGATGTTTGACAATAACAATATATTTTCAGGCAAATTAATTTGAATTGAATGAACCCGATGATATAAAATTCGTATTTTCAACTCAATGTATTATTAGCAAAAACGGATACATTTAAATTCTAATTATGGATAAGCTATTCCTATAAAAGCATACAGGTCACGCTTTTGATATTGTAGATACTCACTAAGAGCAACCAAAAAAAAAAAATACATATTCCCACACAATTTTGTGAATCTATTTAAAGCGAACGTAGCACTTTATCTATTGACAAAGTAATATTTCCTATTAGATGTGCACTCCTAATTGAAAGATAAACAGCGTTTCTATGGTTTCTGTAATTTGGTAGAAATTATATAAGCAGACCCGAAAAACTTCGTCTTTTTACATTTACATGGTTTGCGGTGAATATAATAGTTCTAATTAGGAGAAAATTATTGATGCTGGAATGTATTACGAATAGGTACTCATATTATTTGTTATCTGCTTGTAAATTTATGTTGAAAAAAAAAATATTAAAAAAAAATTCTATTTTGTTCTGGTTACAGAAAAAATTTCCGTAACTCCTTTCATGCTCTTTATGATAAAAAAGAAACGGAACCTCAAATAAGATGCTTATATCTTTCTCTTATTTACAATAATTCTTGATCTAGAACTTCAACGTCCCAAAAAAAGCATGTTCTTAAAATCGCTATTATCATGAGTGTGGTAATGGAACAGGTTCGTGTGAGTAGTTTTGAAAGCAGTTGATTTTATATAGCATTTTAGTTGCTTGTTGCAAATTACCCAAAAAGCTAACCACAATAAAAAAAGCATACCGAAACTAGTTTGTACAAACTTTTCATTTAACAACCAAAATGTAAAAAGCAGATTTACTTACTAATATTTTTTTGAGACAATTTTGTGCCCTTAAAAGCATACAGGTATTTTACTTCTACAAGTAATATTTCTAACCATAGGTAATTTTTCGAAGATTTTTTCATGTAGCCTGGAATATTTAATGTGAGTTTTCCGAGATTTTTTGTCTGGAATACTCACAAGTAAAATTTCTAAGGTAGTGATATTCTATTATGTTATGTATAAAGAAAAAAATCAGTATTTCTATTTTTTTTTTCTAACACAAAGGAAAATATTTTATATAGAGTTTATTTAATTGGAATTTAATGCATAAAAGACAAACAAAATATGAAAAATTCTAATGCTTAGCTTAAAACCACTGTACGCCAGTTACCCGTTGCCGGTTCACATTAGCGGTTAATTCAAAAAAATCAAAGGCCACCGTATGTATCCGGGAAACTGAAGTAAGAACAGTTCCTAAGAAATGTTTATCTGGCAAGTAATTAATAAATATTTGATAACTATGTCTACCATGTAGAAAACTTATATCGACTATGTAATGTTAAATGTTGTGATATGGGAGAACCGCCATCTTCCCGGCAATTTCTGTACTAATATGTTTAACGTATTTGCTACTATAGGCCAGATAACTTTGCTATTATATGTGTATAACATCATGACGTGATGATTTAATACAACTCTGACCTAAATCTACTACTACTTTGTCTGTAACTGTACCGACTTTGTATAAAATAAATATTTTTTTAAGAAAATCGTATTTGATATCATATATCCAAACAAATATTTTGCTGCTGTTAAGATAAATTATTTGAATAAGAGATATTATTTTCAACTGTAATTTTCCAAATTGCAAGAAATGTTAAATTTTTCCTAATTGATATTAAAATTTTTCTTAGTAATATTCTACGAAACATAAATTTTCCCATTCATATTCACCAAAAAAAAAACATGCATTATGGGGAAAATTCTAACATTTCGAAATTTTCTCAAATGTCTGTATCTATTATATCTACCTCCATTCAATACAAAAATTATCAAAAAAAAGTGATTTTTACCAAGAAAAATCACCTAAATTTTTAGTGTGTAAATTATTAAGTGAAGTGTGAGCTTGTACGAAACCAGTGCGGAAGATCTAGCAGATTTCAATAAAGTCAACAAGATTTATTTCTAATCATCTTTAAAAGACCTTATAAAATGTAAAACCAATTTTTATTAAGATGAATATATGTGGATTTTTTATTTATAATGGTTATTATTCCTATTAAACATGTCATTCCTAGTAATGTGAGCTTCATCACTCTATATTACACAGCTTTTAAAATTAGGATTTTGTTGACACATTCGTGTATATCACTTCTTTTATAATCGTTGGGCTAGAAAAAAAGAATTCCAATTCTGTAGCGATTCTACTTATATTTTCTTAGAATTCGAATACTCCTACAGCATTTTCGATTTCTCTGGAAGAGATGATTGGAAAGATTTTCACACATCCCAAAACAGATTTATATATTTTTTCGGTCGAATTTTTCTAAATGATCCGGGATTTTTGAAATCATTATTCAGTCTTTTGAAAATACAAGCATTTGGTAAATTCCTTTCGGCATATCTCAGGAGATGCAGATTTGAAACTCTCATAGCGTTCTTCCTACTTTCAATATGTGCTTGCAACATGTCATATTTTTCACAATTATTATTATTTTGTTTAGCTGTCCATAGATCTGTCGTATCCATAGCACGCTGAAAATCTATTAGAAATTTAAAAATATATTAAATATCTTGCTTAATATTTAGAATAAACACAGGATTTTGTATGTTTTTGTAACGTAGCAAAATTTGTTAGTTGATCATAACATACGCTACTATAGTTTATAGTTTCCATTTGAGAAAAAAGATAAGACGTTCCAACTAAAAAAGAAATTGGAGGATTATTAGAGAGAGAAAATCCCAAATAAAGAACTGTATGAAAAACATCTAAATATTTTTTAAATTTTTAATACTAATTGTAAGAAAGTTATAACATATAATAAAATTGAAAAAAAATCATTTTTTTAAATATCTTGAAAATATATAAATTTGAAATTTAATTTCACCAATGTTTTTATCTCGAAGAAGCAGCTCTGGCTTGCTTGATCTCATGTTTTCGTATCTTCGCTGCAAAGTATGTTTACCTATTATGCACACCCAATTTAGTCCAACCTGTACATAGTGTAATAATATTTCGAATTATGTATTTCTCCACACCAGAGCGTATTTCGTAACACTAATGCACTGCACTCAATTTGTGCATCAGGAAGTATTAAAACAACCTTAACTTATGCGATCATTGAAAATGGTGTCGGTAAATCAAATAAGAATAAGAAGGCATATCTCATGTGTGTGCTTAAACATCTGAAATTAAACACCTCAGAAACAAATTGACTGATAATCACACTCACATTCCAAATTACAGTAACATAAATTGCTAACGTCGTAAATCATTGAAATACCGTCATTCTTTTCACCATTATCAAGCCTCATTATCGTTGTGTTCTATAAGAAAGCACGGAAAAGAACGTCAAAATAATAGGAGTATAAAACAACTAAATAAAACAGGGAGACAAAGAAGAATTGTGAGCTCGATAATAGAGCAAATTGAACAGACATTCCAGCACGTGACGCGATGAGTTTAACATCAACACCACTGTATATGTGTATAGTCTGTCCATCTCCAGCAGGTATCGAGAAATTATGCAAATGAGGTAATGGGCCGTATTAGGAGAGTGATGCGATAGAAGACGATGTTAATAGTGCAAAAGCAGCAGAGAATCCTGAATGTATACAACAATTTAAAGAGTGGGAAATGTTTTATTTGATTTGATACTTGGACGAAACGTTTTATGACAGCTATAATACCGTCAAACGGAGTAAAGTGAATCAAAAATATAAGTTTTTCGTTAATATTTTTATAAACTTTGAAAAAATAATTTTTAAAAGAATAATTAAAAGTTTGTTCATCATTTACTTAATATAATTTGCATTTGTTACTGCTATAGAATAAATATATTACCATTTTTTTTTTGCGAAAGCGTGATTCACTTTACTCCATACATTAAGTAGTAAAGTGAATCAGATGTATAAATATTACATCCTTTTCACTTTTGGATGTTTCTGGGTAAGGTAAACTGTATTTAAGAATTTTTAAGATCTGATTAGCCAAGAAAGTTAATTTTATCGAAAATGGTCGAAAGAAAAGGAAGCAACGTATTAAAATAAATTTTATTCTGTATTTACTTCTATATCTTTTTGAAGAATTATTCAGTTGAATATTCCTTCAAAAAGATAAAATACTCATAAAAGCAGTGCTGAGGGAAAAGGAAGACAGAAAAAGAAATGAAAAAACCATAAAGAAATTAAAACTTTAAACATCAATCTTAATATCTATCTAATTATGTTAATATCCAAAAATCCTCTTCATTAATTGCAAATATATGTAAGGTAAAGTCAGGTAAGTGTGTAACCGGGGCAAGTGTGTAGTTTGGCTATATTTATTTTTAAAATTGAAATACGGACGTCCTCTTGTTATAACACTAATGTACAAACTTCATACTAGTTTACAACAAAAGTTTCGCATCTCCTAACGGTAATAACTGAATATCTTGTGATATATCATACCCTTAAACAGGCATCCAGTTTAGTATTACACTCTTGGCCGAACTAAAGGATAATGCTATTAATATATAAAATGCGGAACAATTACACACTTGCCCCATTTTGCTGGGTAAGTGTGTAGTATTGACAGTGATTAAAATTTCTTTTTTTTTCTAGTAAACCGTTGATAATTATAAAAGGTGTATCTATTGTAAGCTTTCAACTCAGCATATATTACGTACTTCTACGTGTAACATTTATCAAAATGTCTTATTATGTGAACAGTGTTACATTTTCTTCGCACTATGCAATTTTTACTACACACTTACCTGACTTTACCTTAGTCCCCTTTCAAGTGACTTGATTTGTACCGCTTGGTAAAATTGCTCTACATTAATTTCAGATATTTCGAGATAAACGACATATCCTTGAGGAGCGGAACTAAAGTCATAAAATAAATAAAAATTGGAAATGTTGCGTAATATAAAATCATAACTTATTGTCAAAATAGCTTTATTAGGAAATTTCAACATCATCAACACTGATTTGACCGATTTTTAATTAATTTTCATTGTGATTCGCTTTACCCGATGCTTTGTCTATTTTTTAAAAAAATTGGGGTTAAGTTTAGTGTATATAACTAGCACAACATTTTCATAGTGTATATTATTGGTAAAGAATAAGAGACAGTGGCGGTTTCTGTATAGGAGCACTTGAGCACGTGAACCCCCTAAACAAATCCTCGATTACAAACTAATAAAATCTATTACTCGATCTTAATATATTCGTGAAATATAACGCAGCGAAACGAGTAAACGACGCAACGTTCCTTTTTATACACATCGCGAGGAAGCGACGGACGACGGAGCACGTGCGCCGAGTAGGCGGGACTGCGTTGATTTTGCCGATGTCTAGCCGCATAAAGGACGTAGCGGTGGTAGGGAGGGATACAGCAGACTCCATATGAACTGTGCACAAATTGACTGTGCTCCTGTGCTCGGTTTCGTTACGTTCTCGGGTCACGTTAATATATCGATCAACATTCAGATATCGTGTTTTACGAATAAACTATATTATATATATTTTGTTTATGAATGACTCACCGTTCACAGGTCGTAACTACCATAAGAACTAATACTGTTTGTTGGTGAAACTTTTATAATGAAACCAAGGGTGCGTAAGGATGATTTTTTTAGAAAAACAAAAATACATTCGTAACAGCACAGCCTGCAAAGCCGCTACTAATGCGCTTTGGTGCAGCCGACAAACAAAAAAGAAAATATATAGTACGTAAAAAAAGTAATGAAATGAAATATACAGTACGTAAGAAAGATAATGAAATGCACACAAAACAAACAAAGTGGTATTATAAGTAAACACTAAACAATATATAAATAAGAACTATGGATGCGAACAGTTTTACTGTGCAGTATTTGAAAGACAATTTTAATTCATTTAGTTATGAACAAAAAATTCAAGTTAAAAGTATGGGCAGACCAAAACCAGAACTTAATTTGATGCAAACTACAAAGAGCAAATTTAGAGACTTTACAAGAAAATTTAAGAAGGACATGTACGAAAAAAATAATTGGATTCTTCTTGATTTTGTGAACACCCTACGCTTCCGACCACGAGCCGCCACCGGTAAGAGAAACAATATCTAGCAGCTGATAGACCGAAAATCACCCTTAGTGCTGCGTGCATTCAAACGTTCAACCGATTTTTGAAATAGCAGTCAAAGCATTTAAATATGCTTAATATATCTGATACTTCCGTGAAGGAAAAAGCAACGTATGCCATACCTAGCCTAGTATTACTTGGTAGACAAGGAACATATGGGAGTAATATTATCGGAGGGACAATAGAATTATTGAAGTTCATGTGCTATCGTCTGAAATACAATCATGTTGCGAACTTATACGAAGAAATTAGATCATTCATTCATTCAACATTCTCAGAATATAGTAGGCGTTTGTGAGTATTTCTCTGGAATATTCAAACATTCTCGGCGCACAATCCTGGTTTGTTATCGGAACGTTCTGGTGCTACTTGGGTTCTACTTGACTGTCTTATTAGGTTGCCGCAACCTATAGAATCAGGTTCTATTTACTTGCCGACTTGCTTCTCTGCTGGTTTTATGTAAATCAGCCTAGGAACTATCATCACAACACCCAGTGAGAACAAGTTGGTTACATTTACGTGAATTTAACGTTGTATTGGTTGAAACAACGTTAATGGTTATAATTAACACGTTTATTATATAACCAACTTTTAACTACACATTGAAGAAACGTTATATTAACTAAGAAATGTAACGGATAGTTTAAATTTAACTAAAATAACACGTTGTAGTTGCATCGTTTATTTTAGGTTATAAAACAACGTTACAATATGAGAAATTATTAACTGAAATGTAATGCATAGTTTAAATATAACTAAAATAAAACGTTATAGTTTCACTGCTTATTTTACGTTAAAAAACAACGTGGAAATATGAAAAATTATTAACTGAAATGTAACGCATAGTTTAAATGTAACTAAAATAAAACGTTTTAGTTACACCGTTTACTCTACGTGAAAGACAACGTTGAAAAATGAAAAATGTAACGCATAGTTTAGATATAACTAAAATAAGACGTTGTCACCGTTTACTCGTTGAAAGACGTTTAAAAGACAACGCCGAAAAATGAAAAATTATTAACTGAAACGTAACGCATAGTTCAAGTACAACTAAAATAAAACGTAGTTTCACCATCTACTCTACGTTAAAAAGCAACGTTGAAATATGAAAAACTATTAACTGCAATCCAACGCATAAGCATAAGTATAGTTAAAATAAAATGGTGTTAAATTTGTTTGTTTTAAAATAAGATGTGCTTTTGCATGAATGAATGCAAAATGTATTTAACAATAGGTAACACAATTACTGTACTAAAACTGCACTACTGATGAATGTATCATCCCTCCCCCATTTCAAATAAACTCTTCCACCCCTGTTGCGCATCTGCAACGTGCACGGTGCACTTGCAGTCACATGTTTACTACGCTAGTCGAGAGTTGGAACTTTTCTTTATATTTATAACAAAGTTTTATATTAATATGTGATACGCAACAATCAGTGTATTTAACTAAACGGTGAGTAGGTAGGTACCCCATCAATTAAGTCTATCCAGGTTATATTTGCATATACGATGCACATTGCACGTATAATTATACACAATATACACAATTGGCAAAACAGCATAGTAGCCATCTTAAAATAAGAACACTAATGTCAGAAAATTTAACTATATTCTAAAATTTGGTTCTTGAGGAACCTGGTTTCTTAGTATACACCACCTTCTTACTTTATTTTCAAATATATAGGTTAGCGAATGCTGATGGTTCTAAAATCTGGATTCTTGTATAAAAGAAATTATTCTAGTTGCTGTTACATGACGTCGTTGCAGTGAAGCATAACTGGAAGGGAAGGAACACTTAGTTTTCACAAAACGGGAACCAGAGATAATACGGAAACTATAGTAACAATATACAGTGAGTATTAAATACTTTCATTCGTTTGTAATACAAAAATCTAGGAAACCAATCAAAGTAAACATTAACTTATATATATATATATATCCCTAAAATTTACAGCCTGTAGTCCTTGGTGTTACTTATGATACCTATTGTTTGAGTCTTCCATTTAAAGTTACAATTAAACAATACATACATACAGCAGAAAGTGCAGTGAAGGACTGGTTGAAATATACGCCCCAATGGACTGTTTGGGTAGAAGACCTGGATGTGCAGAAAAAAGGAAAATGTATATATCTATAAATGAAATGACGTCGTTATTTTCTTAGTTTTGGTAAAGAATTCTATTATCTTTTTATTATTATTATTGTTTTATTGCTTTATTATATTTATAGGTAATTACATTTTAGTTTTTCTGAAGAAGCATTTATGTTTCATCCTGAGTTCAATACTATGATGTGATCATTGAATGATTTAATTAAAATAAAATTTAATTTAGTATTGGACATTATGACTTTTAATCTATAGCCAATTTTTCGTTATCACCACATAAAACAGCACTGTAAATATAAAGTAACATATATGTCACATCTGGAACTTGGTAAGTGTTGTACAGTTTCTATAACGCAGCGTCTTAGAGCGCATGAATGCAACGAAGCTGATAATTCACCCTATAATTTATAAAGCTGTTGATTTTCATACATTCGGCACCTCACTAAATTAGGCAGATGTGACGTTACTACTACATGGTTATAAAGGTTTGATATAGAAATTTTATTAACCCTTCGTTAGTGTGGTGGAGTATGCCATACCCCAGTATGCTTGCCTACATAACGTACTTTTTACGTTTTACAGAGGTGGTTTATTAAACGTTAAAATACACCTTGTGCTAAACGTTTCTATTTAACGATATTTTCTATTAAAAATTAAACGTTAAAATAACATTAGCATATGACGTGAAATAACGCTTAATAAGTAACTTTTTGTCAACGTTTTTTGTCGGGACATAGATATGTCGTTTTAAAGTTGCTTATAAACGTTACGAAACGTTCGGTTACCGTTAAGAACAACGTTTTCTTAACGTTTATGTTTTTATTAGGCAGTTTCCCCATTGCAAACAATAGTCTTTGATTTTTGCGAATTAACCGCCAATGTGGACGTGCAGTGGTTTTGGAGCGAGCATTAGAAATTTTCATATTTTGTTTGCCTTTTATGCATTAAATACCAATTTAAACAAACGCTTACCATCACGGCGCTTTACTGCATTTTTCTTTGTAAATTTACTTTTAAACAAGTAAAACTTGGAATGCAAAAAAAATATAAGGTAGTCATATTTTTCAATTCTACTTGTGAATATTCCAGACTATATACGTGAAAAAATATTGGAAAACTTTTAGTTACCCACTTTTCGAAATTTCACTACGAATATTCCCGGCTACCTGAAAAAAATCTTTGGAAAATTCCCTATAGTTAGAAGCATTACTTCTAGTAGTAAGTAAAATACCGTTTTAGGCGCATAAAATTGCTCCAAATTTGTACAGGAATTTGACTGAAGTTTTTAGTGTGTAATGTCAAAGTCAAATCGTTATATCCATGGACAGACTATACCAGTTGATTTACCCATTCTAAATCCCGTAGTTTCACTCACATCGGTGGCGTTTTCGAGTCGACGAAAGAAAAGAAAACATTCCAGCAAATTACGATTGTTATTATTAAAGATACCAATTAGTAAGAGGCGCACTTCGGCAGACGCGCACTGCGAATAAACAGCACGACCGACGCTGTGCAGTGGTGGGAGATACGGTGCGGAGCGTACATGCTTAAAAAAGCACCGTACAATCGGCTGAGAGTGTAGGCACATTGTCGTAGAGACGAAGGTAATGTCACGCCGTATTAAAGTAATAAATGTCGGGCGGGGCTTAGATAGGATCGTTACGCCCTCCCGAAGGCATGGTAACTTGCATCTGGTTCGGAGCGTATCAGTCTAGTGGTATCGAGCAGCGTTGGTGTACCGTTTGCGAGACGCACGCCCGTCAAGGAAAAAAAAAGTCACCAAGAAGTCGCAGGAACGCACATGCCTACACTATTTGTTGTTAAAATTACCGCTCCTGTATCAATATCCTTTATCGCGCGTGTGTGGAGTGAATTAAATTACCCAAGTGACATTCGAGCATCCTCTCATCGATGTGTTAGAACTCGCGAAAATGGAAGACACGAAGTCCGAACTGAATCTGAAGACGAAGATCTCGTTCAGTGTGGAATCTCTTCTGTCGTCGAAGCCCCAGTCGTCGCCGAAATACGATAGGAACGAAGAATCGACGGAGAACGATGAGGAACGTTGTGAATTCGCGGACAGACTCAAGGCGATGGACAGTAGTGCGTGCGACGATGAGGATGACGGTGAGAATATCACCGTCGACGAAGACACGGACGATCTGGAGAGCAGGGAGAGTCTCAGTCCGAACTCCACGTCCCATACGGTGATCGTGCCGCAACCTCTGCATCCTTCCATGCCGAGGATCTTATCGCAAGGTCCGCCGCCGCATTGGGGCTTTCCGTGGGTCGGACACAACGCTATACTAAGATCGTCTTCACCACAAAGTAGGTGTTGCAATTCTAACGATGTTATGCGAAATGTCTAAATATCTTGACAAAGCTTATGAACACGACAAAATGCGAATCTACATCTTCGAAATAGTATTATGCTAGTGCTGTTATCCGAATTCGGATAATTTTGGATCCGGATAATTCACTATCCGGATCCACTATCCGAAACCTCAAATCCGGACTTACTATCTAAAACCTCAGATCCGAAACCTCATATCTGGTACGATACTCACTAAGCTTTGCCTAACATCTATTTAAGTAGACAAGTAGCAAAGTAATTTTATTTATGGAATTTGCTCTACAATTCCATATTTTCTTCATTAAACGTTGCGAAAAAAAAATGAATTATTGTTGGTAAAATGAATGAATGACTTTGGTATAAGTCTGCCCATAGATATAACGTTTTAACTTATTCACTAGCACTGTAGAACTTCAGAAAGGAAATATAACCCAAAGACTATTATAGAAAACGTCTAATATAAAAACATTTATGTTGAATTTTGAAATATATCGATATGCATACATAAGTATGTATTTACATTTTTAAGGTAAATACTTGTTTACATTAAACTTTATTTAAATACTATGATTATCGTCATTCCTAATTATAATTGTATCGTGATATCGAATAGGACTTTACTGATCCTGCTCTACTTTCCGCGAAGTCCGTATCAATATTTACACCCACTGTTTCGAATTAGCTAATAAAACGTAGTAGCTTGGAGATTCTTGTTTGATGATATCTATGCAACTTAATATACATTAATGTCTGCAGGGATAGTACACCGAAAATACACTTAAATATGCGTTCATTCAGATAACTCCCTCAAAACTAAAGTAATAAATATTTTATAAAACTGACACAAATCAACTTAACCATATTTATTGTAACATTTTACATAACATCTAGTAACATTACCTTATTTACAAAAATGTTTTTTTGACTTTTTAAAAAATTCTAAATTCGTAGTACGTGTAATTTCATTATTATATTTTAATTTTGTAAGTATTATTTTTACATCTTTTATTACTATTGGTTCATATCCCTTTGTAATATTGTAGATTTCCTCCTGATGAAGTCATAAAATATATGACGAAATATTCAGGTGCTTAAGTAGTTTTATTAGACCGTATTACCCATACAGCTCAATTTATTCCTTAACGAAGTTCCGGTCGGTACTCCTTTTCAAATAATATTTTATAAAACACTATATTTCCGATAACAAACACAACCAAGTTTAATTAAGGCAATAGAAGGTTTAAACAATATACATTGAAAAAATATACATTTATATCATATCATAACTTATATCAGACATTCTTCATAATTTACACAAGATATTAAATGGGCAATAACGAATAGATGTTTTTTATAGTCATGAGTTAATCTACAACAAAAATATAATATAAACTAAGAATTTTGGAAGATGTTTTCTTAACGTACCCACACAAGTTTAAAGCGTATTCATTCCTTAAATTTGTATCGAACCAATGACAATATTTCATACGTTTCCTAAAATTTAGTGATAATATTTACTGCACAACAGAAATTTTATGAAGAACAGTAGGCACCAGCATAGTGTCTTTAATTGAACATAAAAGGATTATATGTTAGTTAATTATTTTAATAATATGACATTGCTTGGCCCGAAATTGCAAGTAATGACGTAACTCGTCTGTTATAGTAAATGACTAGTATGATAGTATGTGTATTTCTACCGATTTGTTGTGCAGTTTGTCGTAATGGTTTTCCTGGGCTGTGATCTAAACGAGTACATATATCTTTGATCAGATTTTCAGTTAGAGAGAGAGAGAGAGATCTGATGATTTTCTCTTTCCAGGTGAATAATGGATGTGTGGAAAGGTAGTTTTATTATCAAATTTAATTTTTATAAATTCTAAAGCATTGCTGAGTATCATTACAATACATCACCACCCCGTTAACCTTTTCGAAAATATGCCTCCAAAATAACCACACCTTGCTTTAGTGTAAATGGCATTTTGCAAAAAAAAAAATCCTGTACCTAATATGGAATGAAGGTGTAGACTTGAGAAAGACAGTATGTGAAAACTAACGACGAAACACAGAAGTCAATTTTGACAGTAAAATGTTAGAAAACGCTGTACTACTAAGTTCATAATGGTGTTTGGATGTAAACATTGATTTGCACATAGCGGAGAGTATTGTAGGATCAGGACAATCATTCTCGATCTCAGTGTACCTTATCGGTTACTAGTAAGTACTCGTCTTGTATATATTATAGTAATAGTCTTTTATTTTCCAACAGGTGATAGACTCAAGTACAGGAAAACATACATACATTTCAACTAAAAATAAGAATGAATATAACTTAAAAAAATTAGCTTGTGTGTCTAGCTGTTAATTACTACAATTCGTTTGTATATATGAATTGTCACCTAGAATTCTATCAAGCATACTTTTGTACTGCAATACCATTAGGAATTATTTAAATTTTGGGTAACTAGTTGAAACTACAATAGCTTAGCTAACCTACTCATAGAATAACCGCTAAATAACTATATGACAGCTATTGGCTATAATTCAATAAAGGCTCTTTTTGATGGCTAATAGGGAAGTTGCGTATTACTTGACTTGGTGTGAGATTCTGTGCATATCTGTAGCGCCCGTAAAGTTATCTGTAAGTGTGTAAGCACTCATAATACATGCTTACAGCTTTACAGATAACCTTAGACGCTACAGATACGCATAGAATTCCACCTTTAATGTTATAAATAGACTAAACTCTAAATTTGTTCATAAAAACGAATGATTTTTAATATAGGCTATTATTTTTACTTTATCACCTTGCCAATTATTTCATTTATATGAGTGGCGACACTACTTTAAGTTAATGGACAGTATCAATTGCACACTTAATGTAAGTTACTATAATTGCTTATAATTTAATTGACTATTCGCAGCTGTTTAACCAGAGTAACTGGAACCGCCGATTATTCGTTGTTATCTTAGCTGGCACAACGGCAGCAGCTGCCATCTGTTGTTCAGTTACCACACCATCCGGAGTAGCCTCTAGCTGGTTAAGGCGGTGACATATCAGCTATTTCTTCGATAGCCGCTATTTGGCTAGTTATTCAATAGTTAGCCATCTCTAGGAATAGGTAATGACGATACTTCTTCTTTAATTTACACATATGTATCTGCTAGAAGTGTATATAAGAGTCCAAGAAGTAAATATATTGAAAATCAAAAAAAATGAGATAATTCATTAATTACGTCATTTAGGCAATAATTAAGTACTTGAGCCTATTAAGTAAATGCAGAGTTTGAAGAATAGACTAAATGTTTTTAATCAAGCCAGTGTATAGATATAGGTTTTTGGTTCTAGCTTAAAATATTTACACAGTGAGAAAAAAGATTATTTCCCGCAAAGAAATACATTTCTTTAACAACAGTTATTTTACAGTAAGAAAGTTTATTTGAATTAAATACAATAAATTAAGGCTGATGTTAGTGCTTTCTTTGAAACGATTAAATTATTTCTTCTTTCTTTTTCTATGTTTTACAAAATAAATTACTTTGTACCAAAGAAATAATTGTTTGGATATATGATATCAAATATAAATTCAGATAAATTGCCCAAAAAATATTTATTTCATACAAAACCGCGTTACAGACAAAGTAGTAGTAGATATACGTCAAAATTGTATTACAAAACTGAAAATCATCACGCCATGATATTCAAAACATATAATAACAAAGTTTTTTGGCGTTTAGTAGCAAATACGTTAAACATATTCTATGTACAGAAATTGTCGTGAAGATGGGGGTTCTTCTACTTCACTACAACTTTCCATACTTGATATAAATTTTCTACATGACAGAGATAGTTATTAAATATTTATGTATTACTTGCGAGATAAATATTTCCGAGAAACTGTTATCAAGACAGTTTCCCCATTGCATGTACGGTGGCACTTTTTGCGAATCAACTGCCAATGTGGAGGAGCAACGGACAAATGGCGTGCAGTGATTTTGACTGTTTTTTGGTCAATCTGTTAACACCTGTAATTTCATATTTACGGAAAAATTATGAGGACGAAACCATGCCGTGGACAGTAGCTGGAATCTTTGTACAATATATGTTTAATAAAGTTGTTTTTTTTTTGGCCAAATAAAGCAATTATTGAATCAGATATATGCTTTATCAATTACAATTTCGCTTCGTACAATCAAATATTTATTTGGATATAAATTCGGCCAAATATTCTTTACTATTCCAAACAAAGTATGACGTAATAAATATTTCTTTGCTACTATTTAAAAGAATAATTTATTTGGAAGAATGCACATTTATTAACAACAAGGAATTTTTTCTCAGTGCACCATCTAAAGGAGTTGAGTACTTTTTAATAAACCTTAATGAAGAAAATATTTACTTTACTATAATCAACTTTAACAATACCAATACGAAACAACAACACTTCGTGCTAGTTGAATCAACCATAAGGTATGTGTGTATTTCAGTATTTATTGTTATTGAGTTAGTCGCAACAGCTACTTAAGTATACAATCTTATTATTCGTATTTAAAACTAGGAAAATACTTATATCACAATTTTATGGTTTATTTAGCTTCTTTTTTCTGTCAGTGTGCAATAAAAAATTGAATGAATGAAAAAAATAATAATAATAATTGGGAGTTCTTGAGTCGAAAGTATCTATTTTTTTAAATTTCTCAAGGACTTGATTAATGATCTGAGAGATTGTCAGAAATTTCGTTTTTAACAATTTATTATTTTATTTTCCTAAGTGTCGCTAAAATTGCTAAATTTTATTTAAAAAAGAACACCAAATGCTACAAAAACGATTATTTGGCGTATTCTATAAAAACGCGAAAACTTAAAGCATAAACTATAAATTAATTAAATTAATTATAAAATATATTTGCTGGTAAATTTAAAAATATAGCATCATATTTTGATTAATTAATCTAGTTATAGTCATCTTATAATATGAATATAAGCTCAAGTTTGTTGTATGTGATAATGTATTTCACACTAAGCGAGGAAAGTGCTCTATTGAGCAATTACACACCTCGCCTTCGGCTCGGTTTATAATATTTGCCCGCGGCCTGCAATAGCACTTTCCTCACTCGGTTTGAATACTATTTTTCCCAGTCAGTCCAATTTCAATGAAATGTCTAAAAATAATAAAGACATACTTGTGAGTAACATGATAGATAGTAGGCTTAATCTGTCAAATATTTTTTGATAACTGTCAAGTTAGCATCATTTTAAAAATGTTTAATAATAGTTTAATTGAAATTTAATACCTAATAATTTAGCAATTATCTCATAAATGGGCTCAGACTGGGTTGAATCTACTAATGTCAACTATCAATAATGTTACATACATTATAAGATGTACAGTTTCATCATGTCATTGTCACTTCTCCTAGGGAGGAAAAGTACAACTTTCCTGCCTGCTGGGAAAAAAACATATTATCCCTCATCGTTCGTAACAATATTCTTCCGATTCTATATTCTCGGTCTCGATTCTTGGATTTCGGTTTTCAAGTCTTGGTTCTTGGGCTTCGCTTCTCAGATTTCAGTTCTCGGTTCTCGTTCTTTATATATCAGTTACCTATACTTATACTTATAAATTTTACTTTTTTAGTATATCACAGGCTAATCATACATATATTAATAGCGCCTGGAAGTTTATATGTTAGTTTGTAAGCATGCCCAGTAGATGCTTACGGATTTATAGATAACCTTGCAGGCGCTACTATATCCCACTATAAAACCAATATACCACCACATGGAATGGCATTGTATATAAAATCTAACACTATAAATTTGAGATCATACCTGATCAATAACTCATATTTTACCTATAGATAAAATTAACCAACGCTATATTAGTCGTATTTCAACTGAACTAATTAATTTACTCTCGCTAATTTGTTTTGACATTGTTCATAATTAACAAGAATTAATAACGTGTCATATTATTAAAGCCAATTATAACTCACACATCATTAAGGAATAAAACGATTAACCATTCTAATAGCCAATGCTAGCAATAACAGTAAGGTAAAACTTGGTATGGATTTTCAAGTATTCACAAATACCCTTTATAATTTTTTCATTCTCTATAGTAGTTCTTGGGTAACGGTGGTTTAAAGGTTTAGAACCCTCAACATCCTTCAAACATACCGGGTAATGTTAGTATAAAATTTTCTCCTTCATAGATTTACGTAATCTTGCTACTGAAACCAATAAACAAACACTCGAACTTATAAAAATCACATTTACTTTTTCTCTCACAAGTTCCAATGTTTTTCAAAAAGCGGGCATAATTTTAATATAGAAATTTCCGCTAATGCTAAGAACTGCATCGATCTGATGACATCGCAATTTTAATTAAATGCGCCAACATCTTGGGCATCATCCCTCAAGATTTACATAATGTTGTTACTGAAACCAATTAATAAACCCTCAAGTTATAAAAATCGCGTTTATTTTCCATCTGAATCAGCGACTTGGTGTAGATATAATATATTTTTCACCCCACACTTACAGTATACGCACAAAAATAACGATAACACAATAAGCACCTGTTTAAGTTCTATTGAGGACCGATTCAAAATACAAATCCTTTAGCAATTTAAAATAATAGCCTTTACATAAAATTCGTTCACGAGCGAATCGTATTTTTATCATTCTTCTTATCCTGCTCCTTACCGCTATAAGCATTTACGATAATAGGTTCGCTCTCTATCAAGAATAATTTAACACAATGTAAAATATTGAAAAATGAAATAAAATTTAGGTAATTTACTTTTGGAAGATATTTGTAATGGCAAATACATTTACACAATACACGCACAGCTCTGGTGACAAATATCATAATTATTGTCTTATATCAATATTTGCCACAGTTTTGTCTTTAATAAAAACTTTTTATTTTAAAACCCCAGTATCGTACATACTTGTTTCAGAATATTTTTGTAAATTTTTTTTTTGCTTTAGGATTACTATGATTAACAGTCACAGTAACTACAAAAATACAGTTTTCCATAAGTGCCGAACAATTAGTAAATGTGTGTTCTTGCCTATATGAAAACTATATTAATATTTTATTGAACCAGAATAAAATATGAAAAAAAAATCAATCGTTAATCGATTTCCACAGTTTACAAACCCATCAAACTGTCGAACTAATACCCGCACTTAAATCGTTATTTATCTCATTTAAAGTTTAAAAAAAATGCACCAATGCACACACAAACAGCACACGCATTCAAAGAACCATGCACATTAGAAGCGCTTGCTTATTCCGCGTCTCCTTACAGTTGGCGTACGTGCATATAAATACGTCAATTTAGTAGAATACTTTATGAAAATGAAACGTACCGCAATTGCTTTCAATTTATTGATGCCGATGTTTATGGCTAATTTGCAATAAATAATCTATAATTATTTTAAATTACGCACCATCGACTCTGAATGCTTTATATGTACGGTCATGTCTACCTTTGTGTATGTAGGAAGCGAGTTGGGTCGGTCATTTATCTCCGTTTGCAGCCACTTACATGAGGATTTTATTTAAATTGAATTAGTATAGCAACTTATATGGAAGGTAGCCGTACTTTTTTACGCGAGTGAAAATTGTGAAATTGAACAACATTGGGATTTTTAGTAAGTAAACTGGTTTCAAATATGCCAGCAATTTCTTTCATTGGCTGATTTGAGACGCTAAAAAAAACATTACATATTATGTGAAATGATGAAACGATTAAGGACAAAACAACTAAAGGGAAAAAGGTGATAGGAGCACTGAACCCAATATTATGGCACAAGAATATCAGACGAGAAAGAAAAAAGGAATATACAATACTATTCTACGATCGGTGATTATGTATGTCTCTAGCGTTTGGCAATTGACATAGAAGAATAAAAACAAATTAATTGCAGCTGAAATAGACTTCTGAAGAAGGGCAACAAAGAAATTAGAATTACATGTAAGAAATGAAAAAATAAAAATAAAGATGGAAAGCAGAAAGAACACTACTAGAAGATATATGTGGAGCTTTTTCCCAAAACGCAATTTCTGACAAAAACTGTTTTTCGAGAAAATTGCAATTAAACTCGGCTCAGTAAAAACAATTTTTTTTGAACTTACATTTTAGAGTAAAAGGAAAAATTAAAATCTCTAAAACAAATATTCGCGAAACAATTTGTTGAAAAATTATATTTGTAACAAAAAACAGAGAAAAATACAAAAATAAATTGCATTTTGAAGAAAAAACAAACGAATTTCTGTTTCACTTTTTTTATTTATAAAAATATTCGCAATTATTATCTTCATCATCACCTGAGTCTTCATTTTCTGTCTCATGATTGTGACAGCTACTTACAACCTCAATTTTCTCTAAAAGATTTTTGTAAAAGCAAACTTCTCGACATTTTTCCACTCTTTGTCATAGAGTGTCATCAGGGTCTCAGTGTTTTTCAACTTAAGTGGTCTTACTTCATTTTCTAGCGGCAATTTCTCAACCGTCACAGAGCTGATGGATGCTTCTTTTCAATATGGTCATAAATTCTTTTGATATATCATCATTTCGGTAATTTTCTTCCATTTTCACATGAATTACTTTATTTTTGTTTTTCGTATTTATTTCCTTTTTAATAAAAATTCTTTTCATATTACTAATTCCAGTAAGTTTTTTACAGTTAGTGTCACCCATCTTCTTAATGTCCCAGATCACCCACTCTTCTCCCAATCTTCTAACTCTTCCTACTTCTCTAAGAATTTCTTCATAATCCTCTTTTAACACAATCTGACTTCCGTTTCTGTATTTTTTTCTATTTGACCAAAGGTACGATGTGCAGTCATGTAAGAATGCCCCCTTACGGGAAAAATTACGGTTAAGTTGTCAGGGTTTTCAGGAGCATCATGGTATAACCAAAAACACATCGAATGTATAACATAACAGTTTTTATTTTGCTCTGCGCAACCGTCGGCAAAAGATCGTAAACTTGTTACGTTATCTGGTAATTTCGGCGGAATTTGTAAAATAACAAAAAAGCTATGCTATTTTATACGTAAAGATATTAATATTGTTTGACTAAACCAGAAAAAAACGATAACTAGTTCGTAGAAATTGCAGTTTGAAAAAAGGAATGCAGAAAATGCGATTTGAAAAAAAAATAATGTAGATATTGCAGTTTGAAAAGAAAGGTAAAATTAAGACCTGCTTTGGAACGGTAGTAAATGCGTTTTGGCTAGAAATGTATGTATGAATCGAAAGAGACCGACGTAAGGAACTTAATGTATTCAAAAATCAAATTTTTTTTGCAGAAGTTGCGTTTTGAAAATAAGCTCTACATATACAGATAACTGATTTGGTATGGATACGTATGAAGAATGAAAGAAGAAACACTTCAAAACTAATATTGGATGGAGCATGGTATTTTTAACTACCGCATTGAATACAATGTAAAATTCTACATCGATTGATATTGGAGTTTGGTATATCTATTCTTTATAGTTTTTGAAATTTTTAATGCAAGAATTTCTTGCTTAAAATTACTTAAAATATGCCTAAATTCCAAATATCAATCAAATAAAATATTTTTCCTACAAAACACTCATTTTCCGGAATGAGGCGTTATACTAAAGTTGCATTGCTTGGTAATAATTGATATATTTATATCATTAGACGTTTCCTCAGCGTTACGATCTCTAGGGATTTATCCTGAATCTAGGGATTTTTCAGACTTGGAAATTGAAAGGGATTTTTTACAAAATTGTGTTAAATCTGGAGATTTTTCCTTGACTAATAAAAAACAATTATTTTTTAGTGAGTTTTAAATAATATGATTACTCTAACGCATTCGGGAAATTTATAGATGTCTACGAAATGGAGATGTCCGTTAAGAAATATTATGCAGTAGCATAACAAAATCATTTAAGATGATAGATTGATCTGTTGTAATTGCAAGTAAATAACAGCATTTTCCTTGTTACAGCCAGCCTCGCAAATATGGCATCCAACGGAGGGCCACCCATAGTTAGATGTGCACTTAGGAAACACAAACCGAACAGAAAACCCAGAACGCCATTCACGACGCAACAATTACTGGCTTTAGAAAAAAAGTTTAGGGACAAACAGTATCTTAGTATAGCAGAAAGGGCGGAATTCTCCAGTTCTTTGAGACTGACTGAAACACAGGTAAGGATAACTTCTTATATCGTATACAGGGGCCGGCAAATGTGTGGGAAAACCTGATTTTTGGCTAAATTATGGGTAAAATAATCTTAAGAAATATTTTTGTAGTATTTTTATTCTAGTCTGTAACATATTTTGATTTCCAACAACTATCATATGTTTAGAGATATGACGTAATCAGTACTTTTTAAGATAATATAACCTGATGGTAAAATGATAAAACTTAATAATAAACATCAGAAGTAGTACTTAACTGGCTATAATGGAGGGTGACGTAAACTTATAGCTTGTAATTGTTTTCAATTAAAAAAAAATCAGCATACATCACCTTTACGCCCAGAAGGATTATAATTATTAAATTATATATTGAAATATGCAAGCAAATCATCTTATGTAACCAATTCTGTAGTTTAATATATCTGATAAAAACAATTATAATAAAAGTTAAAGTTAAAAGCAGTCATTAAATAATAAAGCAGGTCGATTTTTTTTTGTTTTGCAAGTGGTAAAGATTATTAAGCTACTCTCGTCAGAAATCTATGACGTGAAGATACTAGTGACCCTGGTTTGTACATTCCTATCTCATTGTATTGTACTATTTAATGTGTGAGTACTAAGTGGAATTATTTCGTTTTCCCATATTCAATTTGTTATGTGGCCGATCTATCACAATATAGACTAATTGGATTTCTTTATAATTCAGAGAAGATAAACATGGGTGTGTACTAAACTAATTTTTAAAATATTCGACAAATTGCAGCCTAACACAAATAAGTATTTTTCACTAGATACCCAATGAACCAATATTTTTTTCTCAAATAAATTCAACAACAACAAGGTTAGTACACACAATCGCCGAAGCAAACTTAAATATTTGCGTTTAACTTTACATGAATTGCAAAAATGTCGATAAAAAGTTTGTTTGGAAAATACTTTTATACAAGTTGTAATTTAATATAAGATATAATTTTATCTAAATAGCAAAATGGATTTGCCCTTAGGTTCATTGTTAATTTAGGGCTTTCGCACAAAATTCCGTTACTCAAATAACAGTATGTTACTCTAGCAAATTGCCGCAGTTATACATCAAAGTATTTGCAACTTGCTGAATAAACAGCAACATTCCAATCTTAAAACGATGATATGATTTCTTTTTTAACCAGAACCGTTAATATTAGTTGAATGATGTAAGCAAATATTATTTATGAATGCAAAAATATGCACGTGGATTGTAAAATGGGTTAATAAAAAACAGTCTTGAAAGTAACGACTCTTATTAAATTAATTATTATTAATTAATATTAATTTTATGGCGGAGAGTTTTGAAAATAGCATTTTCCTACTGTATTTACTTAAACTGATTGCTACAAGGTTTAATTATATCATACATTCATATAAATGCAATCAATTAATTCTTCGTATTAGGTGCAAAAAATTATGTTAAAAGAAGTGCAGAAAGCTCCGTTGCCTGAAGATAATTATTTTAGCAAATGTTAACGTAATCTCAAAACATAAACAGATATATGCGTCCAAGGAAATTGAATTGCTTTGCGCAAAGAAAGAAGCAAATAAAGAAGAAAAACATACCTATAAATAATTGGTGACTGGTAAATATAAATAACAAATTGCGGTTTTTTTTAGTCTGTAATAGTTCTATAATTATTTTAAACTGTACTTAATAACCACAGGAAGTTACTCAAAGATAAAGCACAAAAGAAATTGACGCTTTCCCGCTGTATTCAGCCGTAGATCGTGAGCCTGGTGCTACAGTGCTGGTGAGTCAGCGTAATAATGGGAATGATATAACATATGAGCATGCATAAGTCAGAGTAAGACGAAATATTTTCTGCCACAAAAAGGAAAAATTAGAAATGATTTTCTCTACATTTTGTGTGAATTAAAACAAAGAAAATCCCATGAATTGCAACCATTACTTAGAATCGAACATGATCATGTAGATGCGATCAAGACAAGCAGTTTTATACAGTCAATATCCAGTAGAGTTAATCCTGTTAAATTTATGGCAAAAGAAGAAGTGTAAAACATATTGTAGTGATAATAAATCAATTATTAAAAATTACTTTTAAGTATTCATGAAACTTTTATGGCCTAGCTGGCACAGTAGGTGTAATGTAGCTGAAAAGAAGCGTCGCCAGAAAATTCTGTAATCACCAATGTGAGCTAGCAAGAGTTGCTTAATGAAATATTTATTTATTACCTTCTATGAAAGTGTTAAATAAAACCAGCAAATACCTAACAAAATTATATCAACGTTTTGAACTAACTTTATCATACCAGCTCATCAATTATTCTTCTATTACAGGTTAAGATATGGTTTCAAAATCGCAGAGCAAAAGCGAAACGTCTCCAAGAAGCCGAATTAGAAAAACTCAGATTGTCCGCAAGCCTTTGCTTCCACCGACATTTGGCCTATTTCCAGGCGGGCTGGACACATAATATCCCCTTTCCTAGCAGCGATGGCTCACAGGCCACCGCATTTCGCCAGCTTTCCGGGCGCACACGGCCCATTCCTGAATATACCCAGTGATAAAAATACTTCCGCATTTTCAATTTACGAATTACAAATGACGATAAGGTGAGAATTTTTGGCGGCAAGTACCGTTAAAAATGTCTTACCTGTGATAAGTGCAAATGTTTTGTAAATATTTTAAACAAGACTGATGTATAATGTTTTTTTTCTATTTTATTATTTTATATAACATATCTATAAATATGTTTTGTTTTTCCTTTGTATTCCTGTGCATATATTTGTGTATAAAGATGAGAAAAAATAATCTTGTAATAAATGTGTATAAATGTATATTATATTTTGTTTAACTTTTGTATTATTAATATAATTATTATTGTTTATTGCTTGTATATACGTGAAGCTGATTATTTAAATTGATCTATTGTAAATAAAATAAAAATTAAATTATCTTAATAGAAAATTGGCATCTTTTCTTTTTACATTGATAGTTTTCGCGCAAAAGAACTATTACCTGTAACTACAATAAGGCCTAAATAAAAACTTGTATCAAAATAAATAAAATAAGTATACGTTTAGACCGTTCCACTAAACAAAAAACGGAAAATCATTTTAAAAACACCTTCTTGGTCACCACCCTGTCATCTGGTAATACAAACAATTTGCTGATATCTTAACCTAATCTTAACCAATTCACACAAAAAGAATTATGTTATTCGAAGGCATTTGTAAGCAATACTTTCTTTGGAATGGTCGTTGATAACTCGAAAACCACGAAACAATACTTTCATAATCTAGGGAAGAATGAAGTATGATTATTGTATTATACTGTGGCACCTTTTTTGTGAAACACTCTTATCCGAGTCCACTTTCTATTTTTTTTTTCTCTTAACATTATACTAGTGCATACGGTCCTGAAATGTCAAATTGCTCTCTAGAATAAATACAACAGGAGTAATAAAAAACGAAATTTCTATTGCTGCTTTCAAGTACTTTCCTGATGCCCGGTAACATAAAGCTTGTGTAACCAAGTGATTTGCTAATCATTTGTTAGCACTAACAAATTGTTAAATAAAAGTCGAGTACATAAAGTTATCCACTTGTTAAATATCGAGTAATTAGTTGACAACTGATTAATGGCTGTTGTAAACTAGTTAACTGTAAGTTTACTAAAATTGATAGTTCATTTTGGTTCCGATAGAGAGCCAACTTGAAACTTTGACGTTTTTACCTAGAATTTCAGCAATTGAGGTTTTACTTCTGGCTTATGTCAAGTTTATTATAACGATTATAACCATAATGGATATATGGAATGATGAATCATCGTCCTCCAATGAAAAACTATTCGATATACTAGACAACATATATGCTAGACGACATAGACCACGACGACTGTTCAAGAAGAATCATGTAAATATAAGAAAAAAAGGCAAATATAGTTGTTTTATTTGCCTTTTTTTCTTATATTTACATGATTCTTTGGTCGTGTTGGTTGCTCTTTCTTCGTAAAGTTGTATAATGTAAATAACTGCTTTTTCATTCTTAACCCAATAGTACTATGATAATTAAATCAGATGTAATTTTTGCCGATACTTTGTTTTTTTTTGTATTTAATTTTAAATACAATACGTAATTTTTCTTTGAGTCACCCTGTATACTTCAAAATATTTTTGAAATATGCTCCTTCTGTACCTGTATAACCCTTAACAAAAAAAAATTGAAAATGTGTTACCAATTTTCGTATATAAACTGACGTGAATGTGGTGACCCATCCTGTATATTTTTTAACGTTTTCTACATTGTTGCACGATAAAATGATATACCTGTTATTATTATTAACACAATTGGATTTTTATTTTATTTTGAGTTGACCAAGTTGATCCTTTGAAAAGAAGCAACTACTATTGTTATGCAAGATACATAGTATATCAAAACCAGTCCTGAACAGTGTGTTCTAAAATATGAAACCCATGTACAAGACTACTTTTAATTAAAGAAGAAATTAGAAAAATTAATATATTTTTTTTGAAGAAACCCGTTCTAATCTCAATTAGGCGGTATGACACTATAAAAGTTATTTGACAAAGATCTTGTATAAAACATCTTCGGCAAAGAGCTTTTACAACATTTTTATAAAAGATGTCAATCTTTTATCAAATATCCGGCCAAGATGTGTAACCAACATTAAAGTCTAAACTTTAGGCTGATGAATATCTTATTATTATGAAATATCAGCACCCCACTAATGCAAATTAAATGCTGAAGCAACTAAGGTAAGTGTAAGGAAATTATTTTTTGTGATCGCAAATTTGGATCACTGTGTGTAGGCATATTTGTATTTGATTCGGCGAAAAATAAGATTTGTTCTTAATCTTTTCTGCCCAAAAATAAAATAAGCAAAAAATAGGACTATTCTTCGGTTTTTTTAACCGGCAAATCCAACGGATATTGTTTCCATTTGTATACACAGAGGCACATACAGAAAGCATTCATTAGTTATGATGTGTTAAGTTTATGGTAATAAGTTTTGGTCTGTTGGATTTTGTTAATGGCAAATACCCGTAACACAACAGGATCACGTACAACCGGCACGGTAATGGTTTCAGGTTCAGCAGTGTCCCGTTCGCGAGCAGGAATAAAGTCCTGAGAAACCTGGGAGGTATCGGGGCCGGCCTTTCGGAACGGATTTTCCGCCGATGACGGGAAGTCGAATAACGAAAGGCGATCGGAATTAGACACGCGAAATCTGTCGTTAAATTTACACGCGCGAAATACAGAAGGCGAAGGTGGGGGGCGGCAATTGTTGCTTTTAATAGTCGCGCGCGTTTAGATAAATTCTACGAGCGCGCGCGCGATTGAATGAGAATTCGCAGAAATTGGAAATGGGAGTCGGCTGTCGCGATCGTGATTTTGAATACGAAATGGTAATTTAGTCCGGTAAAAATCCCTAAAGGAATAACGACCGTTTTATTTAGGATTTAAATGAAACGTTAAAATCGATTGAAACCGCTACCAATTCTTCTTTATTTAGTAAACGATGTTAAGTAATTAGATATATATTTAATTCGATTCAATTTATATCGTTTTCTTGATGAAATTTAGCTCTTCAAAAAGTAGACCAACATCTGCTTCCGTAAATTCATGTTTAATATTGGTATTAACAGTAGTATTAAGGTATGATAAATCATAAATCAATTTTAAAGTAACAAGGTAATGAAAACACCCAAACAGAGAGTAATTGAACGGATGAAATTAGATGTCAATTATTTCCATGGCAAAAAAAAAGGAAAGTTAACTTAAGCTTAAAATGAAATTTGGCAAAAACTTGATAACAAAATTTTACATTTGGATAATTTATTGGCTATAACTTTGACCATACAAACACAAAGCAAAAATTATGTAATCTCTTCCATTTACTACGTAAATAAACATAAGATTTTAGAGCGCACGTTTTGGAATGCAGAAAAAAAAAGGTTCCCTTTTTAATAAAACAACTTGGTCAGAATTTATTTATTTATTGTCGGTTAGTTTCTCTGTCGTAGCATAGAGGCTATAACAGCTGTAGTCCTTCTATTTCTCAAGGAGGTGTTATATTGGGCAGCCCATTGGCGGCTCGTGGCAATATTGAGTGGTGGAGCCACCCTCGGGCCAATAAAATGGGGGGTATTTTATTAATTTTACAAAGTTTTGAATCAGTTTGCAGTAATTTATTACCTCGTCTATTACTAACTAAAATAATATTCACACAAAAAAAATTATGTAGACAAATTTAGAAGCAATTTTGAAATGAAACATATATTAAGTTCTTATCGGGAGTACTTATCTACCTAAATATAAATACTAACGTATTTTCTTCGAAATTACCTATATTTAGTTTTTAAATGCAGTTTTATATCGACGAAAACCTAACACGACATAAAGCACATGGGTAGGTCGTTGAATAAAATTTAATGGAATAGAATTAAATGGAAAGAATAAGTAGAATTTGTATTCTCTTTGTGTGTTTACTTAAGCAAATGGCTTGTTTTTTACTTAAAATACTATTATGACGAATTTTTCAGAAATAACTCCCTTATTATATTTATCACTTCATTTTTATAACTTTCACCATAAGAAAGATATGAATGATATTTCATTTTGAAATACTGTAGTTATTAATTTGCGCGTGATGTCATCCTAGAATAGCACTACGCTTTATTGCTATAATTAATAAATTTAAGCCACTCACACGCTTGCTTTAAATTTTCCTACCGTAATAGTGGGAGACACGCTTCCTTACAGTGAGCACTGACGTATACTGATGATGCGTCTAGGAATGCATGCTAACCACCGCGTGACTCGACCAATCAACTGGCAGCAAGCCAAGACACGAATGGCCCCACTTCAATGTAATTTTTGCGTATAGTCCGACCACCTCTTCCGCCAATAGCTCCGCGCGAAGACCTGTAAACCGTATAAAATCGGAGCCGATCTGGATGCGGCAACCCGCTTGCCGCTTGTCTGCATAAATAAATACAAAGCGTATTTCGTCGTATCAAATCATGGGAATCTCAACGTTCGTTCTTTACTTAAATCTTTAAATGTGTGTGTGCGTGTATATGTGTGTGTATGTGTGTATGCATATTTATCGGTACTTTTACAGAAAATAAAAGCTTTTTAGTGATTAATTTGTGATTTGCAATAGTAGGATCATAGCCCCGTGGCTGTTTTAGAGAAGCCCCCACTGGAGCAGCTACTGAATGTGACATCTTCTCGCTTGATGGTGTTACTCCTTGAGAACCATTCAGAGCTTTAGGGAAAGAGAAAAGGATCGTGCAAATATTATCATTTAGTCAAGACATATTACAATTAGAGATAGATCCAATACATAAAAAAAGTAGATATTTGAATAAGTCTCAAAGTACATTATAAATTGCTCTTAAGGATTCACTTACTGAGGATGAATTTGGTGTGCTAGAGAGTAGATTAAGTAGGAAGTTGGTTGGTTTGAAAACTGTCATTAGACAACATCATCACAATGGAAAATGTCTCAATAAATAAGTGATTATAATCTTGATAACATTAGTAATAAAAAATTGCTATTTGTTAAAATCAAAGTTACATACACACAAAAAAATCTATTATCAATCTGAATATTTTCATTTATTCAGAAATCGAAACTTAATATATATTTAAATGAACTAAATCTTGTTAGTTAGAACATAAGAGTAAATTCTCTGAAAAGACAATATACTCTTAGAACAAATAGTATAAATATTTGCATTGAAGTATACTTCCTCCAAATGAACATTGGTATTGTTGTAAGGAATAAATTTATGCAATCATAGTAAGAAAGTCTGTAGATTCAAAATAAAATCCCTTATACGTTTGCTATAATGAATTACTGTATAAAATTATTAAATGTTTTGTACTGAAAGCATGAAATATCAAAATGAAATTACCATAATATTGAAATATTTGAAACGAATTTTACTCCACCATTTATTGTACAACAACTCATCTGTCATTGGTTTCCTCTTTTTTAGAGGGGTTTAGGGGGGTTTTGCATATTCATACGCTTTACTTGGCGTCACTTTTTGATTGACCAGCGAACAGTGTTGTTGGTTGTGAGTGTAAGTAAATCTAAATGGATACCTCAGCTGTTTCACAGCTACTTAGAGAATGGGGTGGAATGGGGCTGATGCACAGATGCTACCATTAAAATATTCGAAGGTAAGTACGTACGTGTTACCTAATATTAAATGATTACTGGTTTAAAAAACTTTGAAATAATAAGAATCAGCGCCATTGTGTCGATAATATATGAACATGGTAAGTGTGTATATTAACAAACTTATGTAGGTATTTACTACTTATTAGTTTTCACTAGGTAATACCAGAAAATTATTATACTCATTGAAATTATATCAGTAACCAACGCCGACTATCTATACCTCCACACATCAATATCCCGTGCGCACTCCTGGAGTACCCCGATACGCTACCTTCTCCCAAACACTGTAAAACTATAAAGTATGACAGTAAATTTATTTAATTACATAATATTTCTTTATTTATTAATTTTCCCCTACCGAGGTTTTTGTGTTGTATAGACACACATAATTAATAGGTAATTATTACCCTTGAATAGTAGAAATGCTTAGATTAAACAGGTAAGTATTGTCAATTCAATATACTTATATTTTGGAACCAAATAATGGCAATACTTCAAATAATACTTTTATATACTTATATCAAATGTCCATAAATTATTAAGGCATAAATATGATAGTTTCCAGTTGAGTAAATCCATTTACTCAAATCTAAAATAATTATTTTTGTGGTGAAAATATTATATGTTCATAATGATTTTAGTATATTGATTACAAATTCACGGGTTTGGAAAACTGAACAAATTTTACACAATTTTACATACCTTTTCCAACAACTCACACACAAATTAAAAAAAGGAACCTACTACCGTCCTGCACGATATAAGAAATAAATAAAAATAAGATCATTGGCTCTCGATATACGGCATATAAGTTATATAAAGCCAATTATTACAGACGCTATTAGGTTTGAGAGTGCGGTGAGAATCTCCCCGATCCCGGAACCCTCCCGCTAAAGCCGACCAGCAATAACGAGAACACGGCCGCTACCACTAAGAACGTTCTCTTAATTTATGACGTTCAGGTATGTCGACCATTAATAATTTAAATGTTAATTTGTTAATTAATGATACAAATTGCTTTTCTCAAACGTATTTTACGATTTCTCCGGTGTATCGCTGACCGCAGCAATTGTCTACTCTCGCATACAAGGACGTTCATCGATACTTGTTCGCGATGTTTATATATTTAAGTACAGCCGTATTCGCTTGGTCAATTAGATCAATTACATGTTCAGAGCAATCTTGATATAATAAATCATTGATGTAGCTTTTAATTATAGTTGCTTTCAAGTAAAATCTTCAGAGCAATGGCAGTTTATCGAAACTCGTCCACCAGAAAGTCCAAGAAAACTCATGGTAAGATAAGAATTTTTATCCACGATTTTTCTTCTATATTACTGCTATTTATTTCCATATTTGTTCCTTTATCCCATGACTTTTTGGAGCTTTTCTCTTCTTCTGTCAGGAAATTCAATTACGATTCCTTTCCGTTCTTAATGTTCTTCATCGTTGTCGTAATAATGCTTTCGCGCCACAACAACTTACCGTTCACTTGGCAAGCGCAGAAATCAAAAAGTATGTTTTCTTTGGGAGGAGTGACAGATGGGGACAAGGCCTGCCGACTGGATCTTATTTGCATTGAATAAATGAAAGCTTAGTGAAGTCGCAAACTCTTGGTAATGTATCCAGTCTCAAAAGGCGCTATAATCGGATAGTTAGTATTTTTATTATTTACTGGTTTTTATAGCGTTTATGGTTGGTAATTCCCTAAGGATATTAACATCTTATCAGATAACCTAGAAGCTAGCTTGGGGTTGCCTGAAAAAATTAAAAATCCTGGCTTTGTTTGGTGTGAGTACCGAATTAAAAGAGCCTGCAAGGTAACAAACTTGCAAACCAATTTGCAAGGATATATATAATATCTGGGCCTAAACCGGATCTAGAAATAACAAAAGTTGCGATACGTAGTGCAGTGGCTGAGTGGATCGTAGAAAGACACCAGTTTCAGAACTGAAACAGCGTTGAAGGACGAATACACAGCGAACGGATGACGAGACAACTATCTTAGCCATTAGTTGGGGATGCGCTGGCTCTCAACCGACTGCAGCTAAAACAGTGGCGAGTCTACTGACAGGACACAGCTATCTAAAAAAGTACCTTATCTTTCTTAGAATAGATGTTTTTAAAGATGAAACTTTATGTAGATTACGCAACAAGAAGGACGAGACAACTCCTTGTTGTTTTTAAATACGTTACATTGGAATGGCAAAGACTACCATTGTTGGGAGGAATCAGTTTGATGACTCATCTACCAGAAAACAAGATTTAGTAGACTAATCGACTTAAGTAAAGAAATAATAAATATAATAAATAAATAATAATAATAACACAATAGACACCAAGCTGCGGTGTTAAGGAGATAATAAGAATTGGGAGGATAATAATGATTCGTACTTAGCAATTGAATCTGTTAATCGATTAGACCTAACAACAACAGTGCTCTTTATCTATTATGGCCACAATGGTTGTGCAACCTCGTAGCACCTCGGTTATTTAATTCCATGCAAATTGCAGAAATAAGTCGACACGCTACACCACTTTAATTGTTGCTGTAGTTGAGTATAACATCAATGTAGTTAGATTTACATCCACGAATCAACGTGGAGATTCGGTTTAAAAGTGGATAATTTATTACCAAACAAGAAGCTGTCATAAGATGCATTTTTTTAATTCGTCGCAAGTATATTGACAAAATTACTCACACTTCAAAATATCTCATCATAAATTCCACTTCACTGCGCGCACGTTTCAAAACAAACCCATCATCATCAGCAGTTCAATGCTATTACTAAACTACTGATGATCAGCTAGTAATATGTTCAATCAAGAGATGAAGGCATGCGGACCACGTTACGCCGATTTTCATGTGTTCATTTTTAGTTTTTTATTATTCAAGGATAATTAATTTTGGAAAAGCTATATATAACCTCATTTATAATTAGTTTTAATAATTTGGTGTACGTTGGATGTTTTCTACTTGAATGGATAAATTTAATTTTTTTCGTTGATGTTATAAGAGCCTGGAGATGGCCAGTTTCTGCCGAAACATGTCACCTTTTATATATAGTCTGCACATTTTTAATGTATAAACTAAAGTTTGATGCCTTTATAATGATAAAATTGTTAAATTTGGTTATAACCATGTGTTCTATATTATTATATGTATTGATAATGTGGCTTATAAAATTTTCAAACTCATTATTTTTTATTATAATTAGGAATAAGCCATTAATTTTGTCCTTATGCCTCAATTAATTGTTTAAATACAGAAAAGTTGCATACGAATGTTGCCATTCATAAATTGTAAATTAAGAAAAACGTTTAAAAAATAATGGCTTTTAAAATCTTATAATTCAGACGCTATAATTTAAGGCTCGTTGTCACGGTGATAGTTCAACGCGATTGTCACTGTCGTGCTAACATGTTAGCTAACATGTTAGTTACTATCCTGATAATAATTACCAACACTACTGCATTACTTTACAATAATAGAAGCAGACAATTAATAATAGCGTCTATTGAGATAATTACTGCAATGGCTAATGTTATAGATACTTTTCATTTACCGTTTAGCGCACCTCACTTCAGTTTTGTGCATCAAGCTACGAGTTACTTACTATAAATGACGTAATATGGCAACAAAATAACTTTGACGTGAGCAGTTCGTATACTTAACGCACAAAACTGAAGTGAGGTGAGTCAACAGATAAATGGAAAACAGCTATTATAGCAATAATTCCACATAAAAGACGCGAAAAGCACAAAAAGAGACTGAATACGTAAGTGGATAAGTTGTCAGTAGTTATGCAATATATTTACGTTGTGTATGGTCAACTGCCAGACAGAAAATAAGTTATGTTTGTTTTTTTAGTGACAGTCATAGTGGCAGTTGCTGATAGAAAATGAATAATACCAGTATACATATGGTTAAAAAAATGTTCCGCTGGCGTACTATAGATGGCACCACCAGTATTCTCTTATGGAAATTTATTACCACTACAAATGCACAACAATAGAAAATGCTGGTGGTGTCATCTATAGTGCGCCAGTCGAACATTTCTTTGACCATATGTATACTGGTATAATATTTGCTGATAGTTACAATCATAGATTATCATGACAGCAATAATACAACTTTCACAACGTATACACGTTGCTACTTTCACAATAATTACTATTGCGATAGTAACTGTAACATTCAACTATTATCGTGAAAACGAATCTTCCTTCTTCTGATATAACAGGCATTGTGGACGCAATAAGAACGATACAGGAAATATCTATTTATGAGTGATCATATACAAAATACCCGCATGAGAGAAGAACTTCAGGTATACACTACAGTAGCGAAATCATGTCGACTAGGTAAACTGAAATAGTACGACATACTAGAAAAAAACTAAACCTGAACAATCAAGGTAGATTCCTAAAAGATATATAACAGCTGGTAGTTCGAATCACAAGCAAGAACTTGAAATAATGGAATAAAATGTGATCAAAGAACTGGGGTAAATCCTAAAGCAAAACAAGAACAAGCAAGACTATCAAAACATATCACATCACAAAACAGCAAAAAAAACAAACCAAGTAGGAATTAATTGAAAACTCCTTATCCCAGCAATAATGTTTAATTACTTTCCATTACCATGTTTAGAGACAGTCAAAATCTACGTCAGCACAATGACTGCAGTGACGCCCTCTCTGTAAATTGACAGTGACTTCAAAATGCAATTGGTGCACAATCGGACCAGTTAAAATAGAAACGAATTAGGTAGTTGCTTTGCAAAACTTAAGAGTCAATTACATTATAAGGGAACTAGGAACTAGATATGTTCTACTTACTTCTTCTAAATAGGTACACTAAACAATGATATTTTTACACTGTAATAAAAGTTCAAATGCATTTAAAAGGTTGTATACTTTTGAATGGCTATATAGCATATAAGCGCAACCGGATTTTTTTCCTTATTCTGACAATCAGCTTATCCTTCTTCTGCACTTTAGTACAGGTCTCGCTCTGTAATTGCGTCCATCTTTCAACCGTTGACGTAGAACTGCGAAGATAGATTGCCAATAAAAATCTGATTATATTCGTTTAAATGCCGTGGAATCTCGTATCCTCTATTACCTATCCGTCTACGTGCGTACGTTCTGGGACATTCCCTTCCGATGGAAACGCAACGTTCAGTCATAACGAGCGTGTTCCTCGCAATCGCGACTACGCATCTAAATTCACTCATTTAACGCCATAAATCAGTATATTTTTACAGCAATTTCTTCTCCCGCTTCTCTATCGGAACGAATGCTGAATTGCACGAATCAGTACCATCCCATAAGCATATACACTCCCCACTGTTATGTGAGCAAAGTACGATAAAACAGCGCAAAACACAAATAAAATGATCATATTTGCAGTAATATGAAGAATGCATGTTCACCGCTACCCTTACGCTCTCGTATCATTCATCATTACCACTTCTAATTCAGGGTCATCTATAAATTTATATTAACTGTATCTCTGAAATTAGTATGTGTAACTATCCAGTACTTTACTTTCTTACATACATTTCGTATATACTTACTCCACGACTTGCTATACATTTCCTATCTACACAATGCATGTATCTTTTTTGTGGTTTTCCAATCTAATAAGCTCAAGTATTGAATTACGTTACTTGAATGGTTGTACATATTGCTTCTGTATGTCTATCCTTGCTGAAATAATTCATACAAGCAGCGGTTGAAATGAAAACGCTAAGATGCTAAAACGGCCTTGGTTAACATTATACATAACTGTAAAAATAAAAGTTTATCTTCACTTTTTTCTAACAACTCTATAAAATTAGTTACTGACAAAGTGATAAGGAAACCTACCAGGATGAATGCGATGAAATACGCGCAATAATCATCCATAATAAAGTTTTGGTTGCCAAAGAAGTATCCCTATTTCTAATTGCAACAATTAAAAGAAAGTTAAAACATCAAGCTTCGTCGACAGCAAAATAAGTTGGAATGTTCTGTATGGTAACAACGTTATTTTCGAGGTCTGGGTTAGCCGTTTCGGCTATTAGTCTGTCAGTCATCATCCTAAAAAACATTTTTATTAAATGATGTGATGCCAGTCTTTTTAAATCCGCTGATAATGTTAGCTGGCCTTTGCTTCTTTTCGTTTCTTTAAATATCTTCTAAGCGACATATGACACAATCCGAAGTCTTTCGCAATGCCACGAAACTTTTTAGTCTTATCCTCCTCCCAAATAGCTGCTGCTTTTTCGTGAGTTTTTTTCCACGTTCAGATTTTCTTCTATGCGCCCTCATCCTACAAAAAACAACAAATTAAATAATCTAAATATTTACCAGTCGCCACTACCAGCCAACACACAAACCTGCGTCGAAAAAAATGTCACTTTTAGCCCCAATGCCAAAACCGACCTTTCAAAATTAAGTAGTAAAAAAAGAAGTATGACTGACGCATCTCTGCTTTTATGGAAAATAGGTTGTAGACCAATATTGCTAAAAAATGAGAATGTTATTAGTTTGTGCACGTGTTCCTCTCACAAGAACACTAGCGCAACTAGAATGCACGGCAAGCTGGCCGATGGTGGTGCGGTCATTTGCAGTTCTGTTTAGCTACCACTGTTGCCCCTGTACCTACCTACCCTGTCACAATCAGCCCCAGTCTCCCCCACTTCAAAATCACCCAACCATTAAAGATGTGGTGTTTGATTTCAAAGACGGTTTTCATAATTTTTATTGCTTAATCAAGGTAGCTTTTATAAAAAACGTAATCTTCAAACGAATGTAAATCTGACATTACATCGTGGCTTTATAATGTTAAATTTACATTCCTTTGTAGATCAAGATTTTCGTAAAAGCTACTTTGATTAAGCAATAAAAATCATGTAAACTCTCTTTGAAATATCAAATACATATATATTTATACTGCAACTTCGGGCGTCCCTCTAGGGTGAAACCTTGGCCCATTATAGTTTAATATTTAAATTAACGATCTGCTGTTAGCACTTGAAAGCCGTGTTCTTGCTTATGCGGATGATTTGAGAATCTTTGGCAAAGTTTCTTCGATCTCCGACTGTAAAAATCTACAGCGAGATCTGTGTGTTAATAATTAAACTGATGCCAAAAAACAAGATCAAGATCAGCACTCATAACTGTGCAGTAGTAACTTATACGACGACCAAGAAACCGCTGATTTTTGATTACTTTATTGAACAGTTCTTTATTTCAAGGCTAACGCAGATAAAAGATCTAGGGGTTATATTCGACCAACGACTTCAGTTTTCTGAACATATTTTACACATTTGTATATCTGTGTCACGTTCACTGAGATTTATTATTAGAACTTGCAAAAACTTGCTAAAAACTTGGAAACACTGAAGAAGCTTTTTTATTCATTAGTTCGAACAAAGCTCGAATATTTCTCGATTATATGATACCCGCACTACACCTATCAAATTTTACTTAGACGTCCCCCAAGTAAGCCAAAATATAAGTAAATACTTTAATTGTAGTGAGTCTTACGACCATAATTAGGTATATTCATTGGTTTAAATAGGTAAACCAAATACTTTCCAATTATAATTTGATGATGCATTTTATAATTATTCTACACTACCAGTTTCGGTTGATATGCCTTCATCAGGTGCTTAAACTGAATGAACTGTGAATATAACACAATTGTGATAAACTAACTGTTTTATAAGGAAATATTTGAAAGTTTGAAATTTTACATTGTACATTATAGTCAAAAAATGGATGCAAAATTAATTAAATTATTGTATTAGCTTTTTTAATTAATTTTGCATAATTTTTTTGACTAATGTACAATTTAAAATTTTAAACTCAAATATCTTTTTATAAAAAAAAATCGCAGTTTATACTAACGCAATTGTTTGGCAATCACGGAAGCAGTGTCTTTTTCCTCGTCATCGGCACTAGAACCTCTTTTGGATCTACCATCCTTGCACATTGTTGTGGATAGAGAGGCCAGATTAAATGCATTTCGCAAATGGCTAAAGGAAATAAAAAGGAATGCAGATGCAACGAAAAACACTGACGCAAACACACTGTTGAAAATATTATCGGTGTTGGCGTTAATTTTGCGCTAGTCAAGTATTTTAGTGTTGATTTTTACAAACTTTTCCAGACAAGTTGACTACGCGTATTTCATAGAACAGAAATTACTAGAATTTCGTGTGAATTCTTTGTTCAGATATGGGGATTTACTATTTTTCTAGACATTCAGAAGTGTCAACCAATCAAAATTTTTCCCTCGGATAAAAATATAGAAATCCCACCTAATCTAATACGGTATTGCATTATACGCACCACGTGCATTGCACATGTATCTGTTTTCGAGTTGGTTTCTGCGTATTAACATATCCAAACAAACCACCAAACGTGTACTGACCTGCAAAGTGTAACCTTGTGTTATTAAACGTTAATTCCAGTGTGCATAAAAAATGTCAACACCTTAAAGATGTATTGGGAACATCTATTTACGTAATTAATTCAGATATGAGTCAAATAGCATAAACATTCACTTAATTTTATAATCGTTCTCAAAAAATCATTTTAAAACTGGCACGTTTAGTTGAAACCAAAACTTTTGAATCTGCATATTTATAACTGAGAAAACGTCTTAAAGAGAGAATATTATAGTACCAAGAAATAAGAGTTGCATATTAAAAAGACGTCGTGTTTAGAAAACGATGTTAAATCAACTAATAGACCGCATTCATTTAGTTAAACAGCTAGTCAATTTGTCTAGTCTAGATCAAATAAAATGTAACTAGAAGTATTTTATAATTCCATGTGTCAGTTGGACAAAATAATCCCTTAGCAATAGACAATACTTGACTATCTTTGCTCGTCAAAATCAAACTAGCATAGTTCTCGACAAAATAACACAAAAAGAGTGTGGACTTCTCCTGACCATTAAATTAGTCAAAAAAGTGTTAAAATTTTCAACAGTGCAGACACCTGCTAGTCTACGAATAGCTCATAAACCGAGTAAGGTGTGGGTGCAGGAATATTTTGTCGCAATCCAAGGATCAGAAGACATTACAACCTGGGAAAGCACACAACGATTTCGATCTCAATGTATGCCATTGCGGTGTGTGCTAGAGGGATTTTGGATAAGAAATATACCCACAATTCAATAAAAAATTTCAGTGACAGTCAGGCGGTGCTGAAAGCAATAGGGGCATATAAATGCAACTCGAAATATGGAGCTATAAACATATTCTAAATATATTGAGGATGGCTAATACTCCATCCCTAATCTGGGTACCTGGGCATATTGGACTCATTCTCGGAACTGAAGAGGTAGACACCTTGCAAAAAAGGGTGCTGCTGAGCAATTTCAAAGACTAGATACCTTAAGGGCCTAAACTTAACGGACACACTCTAAGATAACATCCGCTCTACAGTAGATTCTAGTGGTCGCAGTGCACAGGACGATTAATCGAACCATGCGGCTGCTATCTCCTACTAATCTAATCTAATACTCACCAAAATTCAAAATCAAATTTCTACGAAAAAAATTTAAAATAGTCTAATGAATCAGTTCGGTGAGACAGCTGTATACAAATGAGGAAAACTGACAATAGAAGGCGTGTCATCAAAGTTTGGAAGTTACGCCCCTGCTAGATAGGGGAAGTTGGGGCAAGATGGGGCCACGAGTCATGATGGGGACATCATCTTATCTACAAAAGGGTAGTAAGCATATAGCAGACCTAATATTGACAAGTGTTGTTTTATGTTTGCTATAATGTAGGAAACTTTACTAATCGTAATAACGAAGTTATTGCTGTTTGTGCGTGAACTTTGCATTTTCCAGAATTTCGTTATTGTTTTGATGGTGAGTTCAACGGCCAGTATCGGAAGTATAAGTAAATTATTTACAACTACACTTTTTTGTGATTATTAATTGACATGTATTGCATGTATTTTCTATAGTGCGTTATTTGTTTATTTCCAATATTTAATATATTATTATAACATAACTAGAAAACGTTCCAAAGAGGCAAGATGGGGCTATTGGTATGGGGCAACATGGGCACATCACTATCTTAACTCCTCAGTCTGGTCTGTTATGCCTGGATATAGTTGGATTTTTAAATATAGAATTAAATCGTTTCATTACTTGCAACAGGGTTGTCGTGGGTACAGAAGAGAAGAGAATGAGTATGAGGTTACCACAAACAATTCTAGAAAGAAAAGTGGAAGAAGCGCGTCAGCTTGCTGGACCTCTCCAACCTAGAAAATCATTAGGCTAAAAACACTTTTTCTCCCTAGAAGACGAGACAGAGCTAGTTACATATTTGAAAAAATGGAATTGGGTCTTTCAGGATTAACAATTCAAGATTTCAGAAACCTTGCTTATCGATGATCTGAAAAATTGGGGAAAGTTCATTGTTGAACAAATGCAAAAATTGCAGGAAAAGATTGGCTGATAGGATTCGTGAGATGTGATCCGGACTTATCAATTAGAAAACCCGAAAGGACAAGAGCTCTAAGAGCCATTGGCTTTAACAGAATAGCGGCAAAACAAGTTTTTGATTTGCTTGGCGAAGCTTTTGATAAGCATAAATTTACCGCAGACAAAATTTGGAATTGTGCTGGGTGTATCAATTGCACCAAAAACAAAGCGCCCTAATTTCAGCAGAATAGGGAGCTACTGTTACCATTGAAGTCTGTTTTAGTGCAGCAGAAGCTTATTTACCCTCCAGTGCGTGTATTTCCACGAGCGAAAATGAATCTATAGCTTATGAATAATTGTTTTTCGAGAGCAGGGGCTGAAGTTCATTGAAGCGGTTGGACGCAAACAAACATCTATTCTTGATTTGAGAAATTCGTAGATCTAGTAGGAGCCTCTAGAGAATCGCCGGTTTTACTGCTGCCGGACGGAACATCATACGTATACTAGAAAATATAAAACTCATCTATTTTGCTAAAGGGCATGGGGTTATGTTTCCTGGCTCTTGATGATAGCTTCAGTTCAGTTATTAATGAAGTCTCCATTATGCTTTCTCGAAGACATAATGCCTATTTCTCATGTTAGAAATAAAGTACAGGTTCAATCAAAGCGTAACAAGGGAAAGGCAACAATCCTTACAAGCACTACGTATAAAAATCTGCTACAGGAAAATAGAAGTCTGAAGAGTCCCTAAGGCAACTAGAAGTGCTGAAGGAGAGTTAAATGAAAAAAAAAATGACAAAGAAGAAAACAAAAAATCAAGAAGCCGAATTTTTGTAAGGAAGGCAAAAAGATAGATTTTTAGAAAACGTCAAGGAAATAATCAAGTTCTTGTGTTGAGGAAGATAGCATTGTAAGGGGAAGTATTGATACAATGCCATGGATGGCGAGATTGGGTACATGGAGGGTGTGCGAATAGTGCGAATAACGTGGATGAGTTCGTCTTCTATTGTCTCAACTGTGAAGATTAAATTTAATATTCTTATCGTTATTGTATTTTTTTTAATTTGAAGTAGTTTCGCTTTAATTTCAGCTTTGTTCCTGCATGTTTTTAAGAACAAAATCTACTTTTTTACCTATTACCTAGATTTATGTTACAACCCATTCTTAACTCACCTGGAACCCCATCTTGCCCCCATGGTGGGGCAAGATGGTGTATTTATACATTTCTTTTCAAAATTTTATCACAACATCAGGAGTACCCATCTAAAAATTATAAATTCATCCATCAGCAGATAAATGTTTAAAGATTACAACAAGCCTACTTAGAACCTTGCATATCAATTTGCAATCATGATGCAGTGTTCTAAAGCTTAGTGTTCCCATCTTGCCCCACCTTCCCCTATATTATTGATGAGATAAACATGTTCAAACTGTGCAAGGCTGAAATCAAACACAAAGATTTTTAACCATTACTACTTTTGCAAACATTCAAATAAATAATTAATGTTTATCCGTCAGGAAAGTGCTATTCGTTCACCTGTGCCTTCCATGTGCCCTTATTTCTCATATCGTATGCACGCGTCGAACCTCCGATTCCCAGAAACATCTATACCATAAAAAAAAACCAACGAGAGCGTCCTGAGCTCCCGACGGGCTTCCATCATCACAACATTCCATAACTCGCCAAAAATGGCGATCGCAGATCAGAGATAGCGCCCGACCAGCGTCTCCTAAGGGGTTCCTCGTCCATTTGGACTTATCTCGCAAGTGTGATGGAACTAATTAATTAAATTCCGAGAAGGAACGGCGCGCGTCGTCGTTCCCTTCTTCGTCGTTCCTTCTTTTGTTTTTCGCTCGGCGAACAATGGCCACTCGCCGAGTGTTTCTAAGATCGCGTCCCGTCCCGTTCTAACGCCGTCCGATTACAAGCGGATCGCGTCTTTAAAAGAGGACGGAGTTACGCGATCGCGAAGTCCCAGATAAAACGAGAGAGCGAGCGAGGAGATGGGAATTTCTCAGAAGTAATTTCACAAATTGCCTTCTACTCTTTAATTTACGCCCGCGGGCTCGGATAAGACTCTTACGCCCTTCGGAGTCACTCTCGCGCTCCCGATAAATTCGCGAAAGACGTACGTCGCTGCTCGAACGGCGACCATATCGAGATGGGGTAGAAATCGTACTTATAAATTACTATTCAATAGCCGACTCGGTCTTTTAATTGGTGGCCGTCGGCGGGCGATCTCGATCGCGTTCTCCGTCCTCGTCCAAATCTGTCGCAGCACGAGAGAGAGACGAAGAAACGTCGTTGCGTCTCGTTGTGCTAGACGGGTTTTTGTACGTTTGTTATTTAACGACCGATGTAGATTAATTAATTTCGTTGTTGAAATTAATTGCTTTAATTATTATTAAAAGTTAAATTGGCTTCAAATAATCACTTGTACTGTTTTTTTGTTACTTACGAAACGCGTAAGTACCTAATGCGCTCCGTCGAGTTTATATTGGAAACCTATTGCAGCGGTCTTCTCTTGAACTTTAGCTGCATGATGATGCGCGCATCTCTAAGTGAACCATTCGTAATTAATGAAGCATAGATAAATGTGGAACACATTAGTGAGAGATTAACAGCTGAACGCCGCATTTAACCATATTTGTAAAGTTGTGACAGTGACAATTAATAATGTTTAGTTAATTTCGTTTTTATTCATTCCTATAAGGTACAGAATAATAGGAAACAATGCAACATGTCAATAAATACAACTAACAGTACGTACACACTACCACACAAAAAAATATACCGGGCGTCCCAGTCTAAAACTTTTTTATTTATAGATATTTTTTATTAAAATTCGAAATGTGTTATTTACTATAAATTTGCAATTGTGTAATTAACCTACTGCTGTGTACTGATTGAATTAAATGAAAATTGCAAAACTGATTTAAATAATAAAATTAGCTAGCCCAACGGATTAGATTTTAAACGCAAAAGAACTATAAACCTCAAGTTACCCTCGCGAATTAAAACTTGAATCTAACCACGAAAAGTAAATTGTGGGTGAATGAAATCAGACTTTCTTAATTACCCGAAAAATTGTAAAGCTTTAAGTAAACAATAAAGAACAGCATTTTCAACCCAATGACGTTAATTAACAATCAATTTATTACAACAACGGGTTAAATTACAGATTGTGCAGAAAAAACCTTGAACTGAAGGTTCTGGCCTAAAATAAAAACTGCACTTGACTCTAAATTAAAATAGGACAATGCTATTTCCTATGCAAAGCAAAAGTTTTGTTTGTTCAGGAAGATTATCCAAAATACACGACCTTTGAACTTCTATCCACGTGGTTTCACAAATTAAAATAAACTAAGCGTGGGCAATTACTAGAAAATTACAAAAAATGAACTAAATGCAAGAACAATGCTTCTACTCACCCAACCGAGGTGATAGATAATTAAAAATGAAACAGCAAAATTAAATAACGGAAAATTAACCCTTTAAACTATAATGAGGAAAAATAAACTAAAATGTATATTCCTAAACAAAAATAATAATTAATCTTATATCTAAAAAGTGCACACTTCAATATATTAACAATTATCACAAAAAGAAATCCTTGTTTGACTATAAAAATTACAGAATTAAATTTCAATATCAAATGAATTACAAAATGGCAACAATGATATACAAAAATACGACTACTCACGTCAATAGTCGAACAAAGAACAAGGAAGTACTTAACAAAACTCTACAATTGTTTTTCTTACAAAAATCCCTCTCTCTCAAAAACTTACAACGCAGACGTAAAACATACGACAATATTTAATAGAATCCGCATTAAATCTACACAAGCAAACGATAGACATATGAATGAATGGATTAAATAAAAAAACTTACCACCAAATAAATTAAAAATGATACAATAAACTCTTTAACTAAATTTATACAAACCAAAATAAAATTGTGAAAAATTCTCGGTTGACTGAACAACAACTGTTTTAGCAAGGAAAACAACCAATAACCAGCAAATATGCAACTTGAATACACTCAGCAAATTGGGTTGTCTAACCACAGCACTACGTAACTTTCTGGATCCAAAAACGTATGACTTTATGAGCTTTCCTTAATTACCAAAAAATTTATTGTTTATTTTTCAATCTAGAACAGCGATGGTGAACTTATGACCCACGCAGGCTTTTTAAATGATCCACGCTTTGAATGTCATAAACTTAAGAATTATTAAAAAGTATAAACATATATATCTATAATGCTGTATAGGAGTATTTTCTTATCCCTATGGTAAATTCTTTATTTTAAAATTCTTGATTTTGGAATTAGTTGAAATTCAAAGCAGTTTGGAAAAATAAATTTGAAATCTTGATTTCTCAAGTAGAGAGAAATATATCTGTAAATAATAATGAAAAGTAAACTTGCAAATGCTCTTTTAAAACATGTTTAGGTCCACATATATGTGAAAAATTATTTTATTTAATGAATTTTGTAAAATCTACTAACAAAAATAAACTTAGAAATGAATTGACTACGAAGTGTGTTAAACTAATGAATACAATATGAACCTAATATTAAGAAACTATACAAAAATAAACAGCAATTTCTCATTTAAGATGCTCCAACTTTCATATACATGCATATAGCTACAACTAAATTTATTAATAGATAATACTTCCTAATGCATAATAGTATATTAGTTATAATGAAGATTTCTTTGTTTTCTTTATTTATTGTTCATTCAAAAAACTCAGTGCTGAATTGACTGCCGATTAAGTATAGTGGCACTAGATATGGTTATGCATAGTATCGCTCACTACATTTATATCAAATTTCTAACATCAATCATTATTTTTTGGTCTTCACGTGTAAAAGTAAGAGTTATAAGAGAAAAGGCTCAGATAAACCATGATAAAATGTTACATACATCCATTCTGAGCGACCTAACGGATGCATTAGTGTTATATACAGACGGATCTAAGTGTCCGAATGGTTGTGGTTGTGCGTACGCAGATGACAAGGGACAATTGGCAGTAAAATTTAAGTTAGACCCTAAATCTAGTATTTATGCAGCTGAGGCGGTAGCAATTCTAGAAGCGTTGAAATATGGGTTATCAACCGATCACAAGCATCTAGTTATAATGACGGACTCAATGGGCGTATTAAAATCTATTCAACAACGAAAACACATTTTTGGCTTGCACCCAATTACGGTTGAAATAATAGAAACGGTAAATCAACTAAGATTAAAATCGGTAACCGTTGAGCTATATTGGATTAAGGGACATTGTGGAATCCAGGCCCACGACGCTGTTGACGAATTGGCAAAGCAAGCTTGTAGGGATGGAGAATTATACAGACCTATTCTGACCATATCTGATTTAATATCACATTCTAAAGAAGCTATTTTAAAGGCCGATTGGGACAGATATTGGAAAGAAACATATACCGCACATATGACGCACTATGCTTTCGTGCACCCTACAACAAATACCAATTCATGGTATATAAAATATCCAATATCACGTTTCTACCGTACAACCTTATCTAGATTAAAATTTGGACATGGAAGATACCCCGCCCATCTGCACAGATTAAACATAATAGATTCACCAAAATGTATTTGTGGTTACGAACAAGGTGATTTGAACCATCTCCTCCTAGCATGCCCTAATCATTTTTTTTTTTTTTTTTTTTTTTTTTTAAGGGGTGGTAATGCCTAAGCTGTATATTTCAGCTTATCAGGCCCCCGCAGAGCCAAATCTCCCTCCTAATCAACATTACGACCCCGGAAAAAACCGATTATTATTATTATTTAAATGTAATAAATGAATTATATGAATATATGGTGTTGAACTCCATCCCATTACCAACCAATGTCATAACCCTATTAAATTTAAATAGTAAACCAACTTGTGATAAGCTTGTAGAAATTATAAAAAAGGCTAAACTACTCATATAGTTCTACTATACAGCATACCCCATCCTATTAGGTCCTCTGTGGGTTAACCCGTTAACCGTTGGCCGATTTCATGTGTGTGTTTTTTTTGAAAGTCAGTCTGATAGGCCCCAGGCTGTGAAGTGTGTATCCCTGTACAATCCTATTACGCTGGCATATGGGCTTAGATCGCGAAGGCCAAAAAAAAAAAAAAAAAAAAAAAAAGAGAAAAGGCAAACGTAAACATTTTAGAAAATTTTGAAGTAGGAAACAAAAAAGTAGTTTTTAATCATCCTCCCCTTCTCCTCTCCAAGTGACGCCACTGGCTTAGTGACCCACGACGTAGTACAAAAAAAGAATGGACAAAATTTGATACACTTCTAAAAAAGGTTCACCAACACTCATCTAAAGTATCTCCAATACGTTAAAAATATTTTCAACAACTAACAAAGCACCAAGAAATTACAAATACTGCAATCTTTTTTTTTTTTATTTTTTTTTTTTTTTTTTTATACACCTACTTTTTTAAATGAAATCTTATGATTCCACCGCCTCAGTGAAAAAGATTTTTTTTCCAGTTCGTATAATATTAGCATTCGAATTAAAAGTTATTTGTGTTTGTAGACCAACCACATGAAGTGTTACTCAATGATGCTGAACGGTGAGTACTTTAGGGTGAACAATTTGATTTTGAAATTCAGTCCAAATTTCGTTTATCCAAAATAACTTTTAAATGGTGACAGATAGAAAAAAAAAATTAATGGTGACCTTTCACTTATCATGAACAAATTCAGCCTCGCTATTACTTGTTTGGGGAAACAGCCCTCCTACACCCTCACTATTTTGCAGATTGCAGAATATGTGTACTTGTATATTCTACGTAGTCACTGTGTTTTTGTAGTATTCAAAATTCTGCAATCTGCAAAAAATCTAAAGATATAAAAAAATAATAAAAATTAGAAAGTACTACAATTTTATTCTTCTTATTTTAAAGCTACTATTAGAGCTAAAGTAAGAGCTGTCATTAAAACTGTGGCTAGGGGTAACTTTAGATCTCATGTCTAATCATAGCTTTAGTGTTAGGTCTATTTAATGTTGATCTAATGGCAACTCTAATGTCAGCTATAACCATAGCTCTAGTATTAGCTCTAATTTTAGCTTTAATGTTAGCTCTAAATAATAAATTCAGTATCTGAAATGATTTTGACAAGGAAATAGATAGAACCATTATAATAAATAATGTCGAAGAAAATAAAAAAAGAGGAAAAGGAAATATATTTAAAACATTTTCTACAAAACCTTACAATAATATCGTTTTATAAAATCAACATTTTTTTCTCAATTGATAATATTAGACATTGTATATATTTAAGTTAGTATAGCTTTAGAGGCAATTAGCTGAATGAAGAAGTATTTATACAAATTACACAATTAATATTTATATAGTACTACACTTTTCCTATAATTTCAATTAGTCAATTTATTTATTCTTTTTATAAATATCTGTGAATTACTTAGTAAAAAAAAAAAACAATCTCTGGTAATCTTATTTGAGAAAGATTTTAGAAAGCATTTAGGTAGGAATTCGATCTATATGCGTGTATGTTATCATTCAGTTTCACATTCTTTTATACCGGCCTTTTTCTTCATAAAATAGAAGGAAAGAATTATATCAACGTTGCTGTAGATTTCTAATTACACATTGTAGCGGGAAATAAATTTGCTCACAGATTATCCGAGTAAGGCATGACTAGTTTTTCATATTGCATTCCTGAAGAAAATTTAACAATAAATATAACGTGTCTAAATCGTTAGAGTGAACGGATATAGACAGTAATACGCCAGCAAAACATTAACTAATTAATTAAGTACTACATCTGTTTTCTCTTTCTAACATGTACTGTATTGAACAAGCTAAGACTTATATGGTTGCAGATGTATGTTATATTTCGCTTACGAGAACTATCAAGTAGAGGTTCAACCAGTTCAAAATGTTAAGTGCTTTGTAATGCCGATATAGAGATATTAACACCAATTTTTAAGTATTGCAAATATAGGTATATGACAAAAAAATTAAATAAGCTTAATGTGAAAAGTTGTGCAAAGAATTTAAAATATATAAATAATAAAATTAGTGGTAATTCTACCAATTAATATTGAAATTTTTAAAAATGTACGAATTACAATATTGTTGGTAACTATGTATTTCTGCAGAGATTTCATGTATTATTTTATTTTTTTACATGTTATTCTGATTAACACAGATTCCTAATATAAATTTACATAAGTTGGCCTTCAGTATTTTATTAATAAATAATAATAATGGTTTCAATCTTGCAACCCTCCTATTAATATTTAATAAATCAGGAGTGTCTGGATTAATTGAATCACGTATTGCAACCAATTTAATTTTCAATAACGTATAATCATTAGAGGTAAAATAAATCCTATAATCAACTAAACCAAAATTAATGTAAATACTTCAGATTAATTTTCACTAACATCAAAAAGGTAATACCTTAGGTAATTATAAATCATTTTCACCTGCAAAATTAAAATCGAACTCGTTGGAAATCATTAACCACATAATAATAATAATTAATGCTACAAAGTGAATTAGATTAACAAACTAGTAGTATATTCACTTCTGATTAATACGCAATTGACATTTTTTTATGAAATTCGGATTTTGGTAATTTTTAAACACTTGTATACTTTTCAATATTTTTAAAGATTACTTAATTATTAAAAATAGTCACAAACAAACTAAAAATTTAAATGAAACACTTGCAGTTTTTCTCGAAGTTTCATAAATCTTTGTAACACTCATAATATAAAAAAAATGCACACGGACAATATTTAATTTAACACTTGCTCCTACCAAAATCACTCAAAGAGATTTTATTTTTTATTTACATGTTCTACCACACAGAAATATAACTGAAAAATATATAGTAAACCTAAATGTATACAGTCTAATATAACAAAAAGCCAAGTTGTGCAGAGTGAAAGGAATTAGTCCTTGATTTTTTTATAGAATGCCCATAATCAGTTTTTGCTTACATTTTTTGAACGTGGTTGCTTAAGTAATTCCTGAGAAAAAAAATATTGAATTTTTCCACCCTTATGTTAATATTCCAAATGGGGTGGCATCAATTGATTTTTGGTATTTACAGTAGGTGTGGCAGTAGTACTCTTTTGCTTTAATTTCAATCCGATAGCTTTAGGGGCACCTTTCAATGGCTTATCGGAGTAGAGCCTTTTGAAATGGAGTTAGAAAAGCCAAAAGAGCGCATTTTGGCTAAAAGATCATGATTATCTATCTGATCAAATGCCTTCTGAAAATCCAAGTGTATTACGTTAACCTGTCTTCTGTTATCTATAAATTCAGAAACAAATTGGGTGAAGCAGGCCAAATTGGTTATCGTGACCTATTTTACTTGAAACCATGTTGTAATAGGGATATTAAATTACAAATTGAGGAATAGATATGCTTATATAACACAGTTTCAAAAAAATTAGTAAAGTCATATATGTATTAGTGATATGGATCGATAGTTATGAGGCTCAGATAGGACATATATGGGCTATTTTCCAAATTGCATTTTTGAATATTCTAATATTAAATTAAATATGATGTGCAAGGGCTTCGCAAAGAAATTTTTAGAACATTTCAAAGCACATTCGATTTCTTCCACTGTAAAGTATGAGATACTAATAAGCTCATTTGACACATCTCGGCGTTCAAATACATAGAACATATTTGTAAATATAGTTTTGGGAAATTAGCAAAAATCTTTCAAAAAGAATGAGTTCTCAAAACTTATAACTCACATAATATTATTTATAATAAACATATGTGACTGTAATATAAAAAAAATGCACTATTCTGTTTCATTGTTTACCATATGAAGAGTTATTTGAACAATTTAAATCATTTAAGGATTCGAATTAGGAAACACTGTTTATCACAAAGACATATGAAAAATGTGGTCCAATTGTTCTCTTTTTGAAAATCTTAATATTGCTGCTCAGATGAATAGTACATATCAAGAAATATAGCATTGCCCAACGAGAAATTGAAGCACACTCGATATCTATTGAACATTATAATTAATGACGGAATTGCAAGTATGTATTATAGGTACAGAAACTTACCATAATTGTGTTACCATAATTGGGAGAACACGATGAATCGTTTTGTCCTCTAACCACCCGGGTGTTTTTCCTGGATTAATAAATTTTAATGCTGAATTAGACCTTGTTTTAAAAGATCATTTAGAAAAAGCTACTGTTTCCACCTGAATATAACTTCTGTTTTCCTGAAAATATCTGTGAGGAAACAATTAAGTGTTACCCATAATTTAATGAACTGAAATTCTGTAGTGCCCTTACTTTATGAAATAATTCTTTAGTCGAACTTTGAAAAAAATAAACACTTTCGTAATAAACAGTATGACACAATAAAGACATTATGCATCGGCGATGCTTCCTCAAGAAAAGGATTTTATCGATGGTATTGTAGATTTTAATCGAAGTGTTATGTTAAATTTGCTATCACCAAAGATCATCGTCGCATGGGTTTCAATAAAATCAGTATATTAATCAGTTTTAAAAGTTCTTTCTTATTTCTCTATTACCTTAACAAGAAATAATAATAGTCAGTAAAAGTATTGGTATTCACAAAATTTGCAACCACCATATTCCCGTGGGGTGGCACCTATCGGGAGCGTTCCCAGGTGGCGGATAGGGAGGCCCAGCGCACCTGACTTGATTCTTTAATCCTGAACAGATGCCCTGGGTTGAGCGGTTATAAGCCTACCAGACACCATGACCCAGAGACCTGAGCGGTCTAAACCCCGCAATATGGTGGAGAGTGACTGGATGTGCCTGAGCGACTAAACCCGCAACATGGCCTAGGTGAAAGCCGGTCGCGGACCAGCCTCCGGCCCAGCTGTAGTGTCGTGGCTTAGGGCTTGCACCGGGTTTTACGATGCCAGCTTCTGTTCCACTGAGTGAACGGTTGCTGTTAAAACCATGCTCCTTCTGCTGTTTGTGGACATGTCTCACAGGCGGACGGGGTGGGGGGTCTTGGCTTCACCGTCCGGACCAAGAGGAGACAACCTCAAGAAAAACCTAAATCCTAAGGTGGAGGGGGCCAAGCCGAAGGGATGCGTGGCTGAATAGATGATCAGTTATTATTGGTACCCACCTGGGGGCAACAGGCGGCACCCCCTTGTATACACGCCTTGTGCCTATAATGGGAGCTCTGTAGGCATCGACGAAATACTTCTTCCGTACTCGTGGGACTTATTATGGAACCAAACAGAGAAAACAAACCTTAGGAGTCTGAAGAGAATCACAACGCATGGAGACTGAAGAGACTCCAGAAACTAGACCAACAGAACTGCACAGCGGTCTGACAGTGAGACTGTGAGAAGAAGGACCAGACACCCCGGGAGAGAAGAGTTTCTCGGGGCGCAACGGAAGAAACTGAGGAAGATGAGGGAGCAGGGTATTGACACCAGCAATATAAGGCTCCCCCTTCCACAGGAAAAACCAAAGAGTACGCCTGAATCGACAGGGGCCGTTAAGCGAACCGTGTCGACCAGGGGTACTCCTGAGGAAAAGGCGACCAAACGGACGAAACTTGCGCCCGGGGTCGCGAATTACAAGGCTGCCCTCAAGGGGATTAAAGCAGCCATTATCCCAAAGGATTACCCGGCCAGCGTGGTGACTGGGGAATCCGTGGGAGCCATCAGAGAGGCCCTGATGGGCATCATAGATAGGGCGGACAGGGCGCCGAGGTTTGAATCCTCCCGCCTCATGGACGACTACTATGGGGTAATATGTGCGGAGGAGGACTCGTTCAACACAACGAGGGACTATCTCGCACAAGAAACAAATTGGAAGCTGATCAGAAGTGATGAGCTTCCAAAGCAACAGCGAGTGCTGGCATTCCTACCAGAGACTACGAAAGAGGATCTGACAGTGGGTTTGAAGCGACTCGAAAGACAGAATCCGGGGCTCAAGGTCGACCGTTGGGCAACCCTCGGCTCCAAGTCTTCCGACAAAGGACTGCACGTGAGTCTTCGGATTGACAAGGATTCTGAGGAAGCGTTGGTGAGGGCTGGTTGGAGACCTTATTACCGTGATCAGAGGGCCAGTTTTGTGACCCTTGAGAAAAATAAACCCAGTACGCAGGAAGAGGGAACCTCAGAGGAACCTCAGACGTCGACATCTGGGAATTAAAATGGCGCTGAAGATTTTGCAAATCAATCTTCAGCACAAGAAGACAGCCACGGCGGCACTCTGTCAAAGGGTGCTGGCTGAAGACGTTGACATCCTACTAATCCAGGAACCCTGGATTACCAAAGGTAAAGTGGGAGGATTACAGATTAGGGGAAGGGAGCTGATAGTGGGCGCACCCAACACTAAAATCAGAACCTGTATCTGTTTCAGATCTGATCTGGACGTGATGCCAATCATGGAACTGTGTACCGGAGACATGACGGCAGCCAGACTTAAAGTGACAATAGATGGAGAGGTACTAGAGACGATCATTGCGTCTCTGTACCTACCCATCGACTCACCAGAAGGACTACCAGGATCTAATATGGAGACCCTGGTGGCGTTTACCAGCAAGAATAAGCTGGAGCTAATTGTTGGAGCTGATACCAATGCTCATCATGTGACATGGGGTAGCAGGGACAATAATTCAAGAGGTAAGTCTCTATTTGACTATTTGTGTAGTACTGAACTTGACTGTCTGAACCGTGGCGACAAACCGACGTTTAGGACATCGAGGGGGGAGTCACTGATTGATATAACTCTCTGCACTCTAAGGGTGCGGGAAAACATCAGGAATTGGCACGTATCGGACGATCCATCTCTGTCTGATCATGCGTACATATCCTATGAAATTTCTAATTATGCAACGGAGCTAAAAACGTACAGAGATCCCAGAAGGACTAACTGGGAGTCCTACAGGGGAGATCTCTCTGCAGCAGCCCGTAACTATCCTGTAAGGATCAGGAATAATGAGGAACTAGAGTTGGCCCTTGTATGGTTGCAAGGGACCATTCTCTCGTGTTATGAAAATAACTGTCCACTAAGGGAGCGTCGCTCGCCAAGACAGGCTGCTTGGTAGAGTAAAGAGTTGAACACTCTCAGAAGAGAAACACGCCAGTTATTTAATAGGGCGAAAAAAACGGGAAACTGGGAAGCGTATAAGGCTAAACTAGGTACCTATAATAAAAGAATTAAAGAATCGAAGAAGAAGGCCTGGAGGAATTTCTGTGAGGACATAGAAGGTGTCCCTGACATGGTCAGAATTCACAGGATTCTGAAGAAGGACTCTTCTAACACGCTGAGTCCATTCAGCTGCCGGACGGGAGGTTCACAACCACTGCGGAGGAGACTCTTGAGTACCTTCTCAGCGTGCACTTTCCCGCTCGGACAGGGTGGACTTCGGGAAAACAGACCAATCAGACGCAGTTAGGAGGCGTCTAAGGAAGATTGGAGGAAATCAAACGATATTTTCAAACCTCATCTTGTTCGTTGGGCAGTTGAGTCGTTGAACCGTATAAATCACCGGGACCAGATGGGGTGTTCCCAAAATTGCTACAGGAGGCAATTGGAGACATCATGGGGCCCCTCTTGGAGATATTTAGAGCTAGCCATGCGTTGGGTTATATTCCCAAGGCTTGGAGAGATACTAGGGTTGTGTTCATTCCGAAACCGGGAAGGACACATACTATCATCCGAAATCATTCAGACCAATTAGTCTCACATCTTTTATGCTGAAGACTATGGAAAAAATTATACACCTAAACATTACAGAAGGAGCACTTGCGAGATATCCTCTGCATCCTCTGCAATGGGCATACCAAGGGCAAATCTGGAGAGGCTGCCCTGCATAGTTTGGTGGAAGGACTCGAAAGGAGCCTACATCAAAAGGAAGTGGCCCTTGCAGTATTTTTAGACATCGAGGGCGCCTTTGATAACACATCAACGCCCTCGATTAACCGATCACTAATGGAACGGAACATTGACCACACGACTAGCAGATGGGTTGACTGCATGCTAAGAGGCAGAGTGGTCTATGCCAATATGCTAGATAAAAACATCGCCATGAGGACCACCAGAGGGTGTCCTCAAGGGGGAGTACTGTCGCCACTGCTGTGGAGCTTGGTCGTGGATGATCTCGTCAGATCATTAAACGACAAAGGAATATGAACGCAGGGGTACGCTGATGACATTGTCATCGTAGCTAGGAGGAAGTTCCCAGGCGTGGTGGCGGGCATCATGCGTAATGCACTGCGAATGGTGGAGGAATGGTGCCTTTCACAAGGACTCTCAGTTAATCCACAAAAACAAAGTTGGTTGCCTTTACCAACATGAGAAAACTCAATGACCTAGGTGGCATTAGACTGTTTGGGCAGGAGTTACAATTAACCAAGAAAGTTAAGTATCTGGGTGTTACCCTTGATGCAAAACTGAGCTGGAAAAATCATTTAGTTAACACAACGACCAGGGCCACGCAACTATTCTGGCGCTGCAGGAGGGTTGCTGGCAAAACCTGGGGATTAAAGCCGAAGGTGATCCATTGGCTATATACTGCCGTGATAAGACCAGCGATAACATACGGGGCGGTAGTCTGGTGGAGGAGGACAGAAGTGTTCTGCGCAGCGAGGCTGCTGACCGTTGTCCAGAGACAGGCGTTGCTGGGTATCACTGGTGCAACTAACAGTACAGGGACCGCCTCTTTGGAGACCATTATGGGCCTCCCCCCGCTGGAACTCTATGTGAGAGCGGAGGCAATGAATGCGATCCTTAGACTGAAAGCTAACAACCTGTGGCTTCCCAACTTCAGGGTGGGAGGACACACTTATACTACGGGCACGTTGCTGGACGGGCCATTGCTACAAATGCCCACGGACAGCATGGCACCCGAAATTATCTTCACTGAAAAGGTGAAAATCTCCATACCGAACAGAGACCAGGCGCGTAGTGAGATCACTGCTAACGAAAACTGGTACACGGATGGATCCAAATCCAGCCAGGGGACAGGAGCCGGTATTTGCGGGCCCAGTCGTAATCAAAGGATATTCATAAGCCTGGGGAAACATACAACGGTCTTCCAGGCAGAGGTATTCGCCCTTGCAGCCTGTGCAGAAATGATTGCAAAAGGAGGCTGCATGAGGAGGAAAATTAACATAATGACTGACAGCCAGGCTGTCATTAAGGCAGTCTCAAACCCTGTAACTAGGTCAAAACTAGTTAGGGACTGCAAACAATCCCTGAATGCACTGGCACGAGACAACAGGGTGTCTCTAATCTGGGTGCCGGGACATGAGGATATAAAGGGCAACGTAATCGCCGATGAACTAGCCAAGGAGGGCTCTAAGAGACACTTCATGGGTCCAGAGCCCGTATGTGGGATTACTAAGGATTCCGCAAGAAGGGAGATCTGGACCTGGTTAGATAAAGAAAGTAAAAAGAAATGGAGGTCGACTGAAGGTCAACTCCATACCAAAACGCTGATAGGGGATGGGGATGATAGTTTCTCTGATAACCTACTCAAGCGCAGTAAGAAAGAAGTTAAAACCATTACTGGGTTGGTAACTGGACACTACCCTCTGAAAAAAGCATCTATACAACACAGGCCGTGTAAGCGAACCGTGGTGTAGAAGATGCGAGCTACAGGAGGAAACGAGTTCACAAGTAATCTGCACATGTGAGGAACTGAAGGTACTCAGGCAGAAATATTTCGGGAGAGATCTATTGGAGCCCTCGAAAGTCCTCAAGTTTCCACTGGGCAAGATACTGGGGCTTTATAGAGAACACCAAGCTGCTCGAGTGGAAATAAGAGAATCAATAGGGATGGTACAATGAGCACCAAACTCAAGTACCCGGACATCAAGTGCCCACCCTAACCTGAATGAATGAATGAATGAATGAACCACCATATTTTTTAAGTACGAGCCGCCACTGTATTAGATTATAATTAAATTACCACTTATTTATTTCCATTTTACTTTTATCAGAGTACCTGAAGATAGTCTAAACGCCGAAAAGATGTAGTAATAAATCATAAAACATATAGATTAGAAAAAACTCTTTTAATTCAGAATCTATACAATAAAATACGTTTATGAGTTTATGACTAATAAGCTGGTTTATTACCTTTATACGATGTTCTGGTTAGAACAAACACATTTTCTTAAGAACACAAACTTTATAATACATTTTTCTCCATGTAAAGTAAGCCATAACGCTTACCTAATAAACTGCATAAATGTAATAACTCGGATTGGATTATTAGACTACGTTATGCCATCACTTGAAGTAAAATATTAGCACTACCACAAGGCAAAGTTGCTCGCTTTAATTTAACACAAACAAAAGACGTATTCGAATTCTTAATGACACTAATATATCATCCATCAGTACATTTACTAAATCCACACTAAAACTACCCACTATATCGTCACAGCGTGCTTACCTGCTACCGTTCAACGTCTAATTAAAATTTTCCAAATTAAGAAATTGTCCAGAAAAGGAATACGAACGAAATACGAACAAAAACGCATCTGTTGTCGCGAAGAAGGGAAGAGAATCAAACGAAACGAAAGAGAAACACGTGAGAGAAAGAAAACCGAAACGCGAAGTCACTGCCATCGATACGGTCTCCGTGTTAATTAGAAAAGACAAAAGACGCTGCCGAGAGAAGATCAAAACTAATTTCTAGGGTGCAGCACGGCACGGCATCGCACGGCACACACATGCACACAGTAGCTCCGGCAATAAATCGAGTCAAAGATGTATCGTTATCTCGGCCGTATGAGACCAATTGGTTAGAATGCCCCATTAGCGGCCTGGCCGATGCCTTCTCTCTGTGCTACTGCTGTTGAAGACCGGCATCGTTCAGATAAAGCGAAACATACACTATATACACCATACAGGCAAACGACATAAAGAGGAGATAGCTACCATAATATTATGCTATTTGGATGAAATACAGGTGTCTCGAAAAGTTTGCCATATAAATGAGTATAGCATACTAACTAGACTTCAAAGCGTATATTTAAACGAAAAATATAATAAAATAAGTACTTAAAAAACGAACAAGAGCTACGATGTAATTTATTGCAAAATATCACATCTTGACCTCATATAAATTAACGACTTTAAACACAGAAATTATGTAAACTGATTTTAGTTAATGTTAATTTTTGGTTTGCCTTGTTTCAGTATTGTTAGATATGTTTCCGTACTATTATGCACTAATGCACTATAAACAGACTTTACAAAGGGCTTTTATACGATGTGCCATAGTAAAAAAGCAAAATTTTATATCTATACACTCAATTCAAAAAACAATGACATACGGAAAATAAGCCATACGGAGAGACATATCATCAATCTACCAACGATGCAGATTCAAATTTTTACATTTAATCCTTTGGCGGAATATAAACCTCTACGCAAGTCGAAAAAGATATTATCTATCGGGATGCCAAGACATGAAACTGTTTTTGTAAAACTATCATTACATAAAAAATCCAGTGATAATTATTTTATTCTTCTAGGGATTCTTCCGTAGAAGATTTGCTCCTTCAATTGAGTAAAAAATAAGCAAGTAAACCGCTCGTTTTTCAATGTTCTCACTTTTAACACACATATCGTAACTAACTAAATGAGTAACTGGCATTTCTATTTGTAAAGGTAGAAAAGAAATATAAGAATTGTGGACATTTATTTATTGATGTAACAAGTTACATTGAAGTTGAAAAAATATTTTAAAACAGTCAACAAGTTTATTCAGAAACATTTTTTTACAAAAAAGTCAGTCGAGGTAAAAATTAATAAGCAAGCAATTACTAGTAGTGCAATACAAGAAGGAGAAAAAAATCGAGATTCACTAAGAGGATTGCCAAAACAAAAATTAAGAAATAAAGAGGAAATAGGACAACAGGCACACACTATATTAAAAAGCGATAATTTTTACAATTTCATTTTATTGAATTAATCATTAAAATACAGTGTATACCTATAAAAAAATATTTTGTTGTGTAATTTTGCATAACACAACAGTACCAATAAAACATAGGAACTCATGACGTGTAGTGCGTAACTACATACAACAAGGATCACATCGGTTCTCAAATGGGTTAATAACAATAACACACGCCCAATAAAGGAAAAGATCTTAAAAATCAACTAACAAACTAAACCGCTTTCGTCGCGATGATAAAACATGCTTTGTTGCACCTCCGTCCAATAAAACTCATTTTGCAATACTTCGAAGAGACAGGCAAAAATGTCACTAAAGGTTGGCTACACTAGATTCCACATGACCGACGTGTAATAAATCGTCATTAAGCTACTGTTCAACCATGCTAAGATGAACTGGTATTTTCATTGCACTTATTATTGATAAATAGATATTAAACTAGAAAGAAAATTACAGAAAAAGATTTATTCTCGGAAACGTCAAAATACTAACATATATAACATGTGTGGCAACTTGTACTGTCAACTCCCTAGTGTCAAAATTTCTTTTCTATTTTCAATTCAAAGTTAAGATTTGTCGGCCCAAAAAGTATTGTGTATCACACGGCCAGAACTCTGTTACGAGTATTCGTACTTGTGAATACAAACCGTATTCATACTCGCCAAAACTGTAGTTTCTAGCCTAGTGATACAGATAACTAATATTTTAAAAGGACCGTTCAACATCTACGGATGCTACAGATGCATAATTAAAATAATCTTTATAGGAAGATAACGAATCAGCTGCACCACCACCAATGTGTAGTCCGATTTGTGCCAGCACAATAACTGTTTATCGCACACTGTACAAACTATTTTGTCACCACCATAATGAAAATCCTGGACTTCACCGATATACTTTCCTAGATTATGAAACATTTGTCGTTTTCTAGGACTTTCTACGACCGACATTGTATTACATTTACAATTGAAGATACGAGTCGATGAAGGTGCTATGTTGCATTTTAAAAACTGTCTTTTTTGCATGAATCAAGGTGTTTTGTACCCATCTTTCACATAGCACCATCGAACATTCCAGAAATTCAAGAACACTCTAGTCTTGTGAATGTATGAAGCGGTTATGTTACATTGCTTTTGAGAAAAATTACATAAAAATACTTAATTTCTGAAAAAGTTTGATTTTGTAACATAACACCTTCATCCACTCGTGTCTTCAATTGGTAAAACGTTAACGGAGAATTGTACTATCTCGCATCAAGACTCGACTAACACTGATACTAGATGCTAGACACACGAATCGGAGGGAGTGATTTTACTGCCTTGAAGATATACTATGGCTAAACGTTCTGCATAGCGCGAGGCAAGTGCGGCCCGTGTAAGCAGACACATCTGACCACTCTACTTATGAGGTAAGATTGCTGTTATACGTGCATTTGTTTACTCAGTATACGTGTTATTTTCAATAGAATAGTCACCAGTATAAGGTCATATATTAGAAGATAAGATCGACACATATTTTTGAAGATATTCTTTTAAAGATTTTAATATTAAAGTATATGAAACGCCCTAAAAAAATTATTAGATAATTTGGTTAATTTTTTGTTTCATAATTTTGCAAAAATTATTATCAATGACAAATTTTTAAAGATACTAAAAATGTGTGGTGTGTTTGAATTACTAATTCAACACACTCTTTTAAACATTTAGGTAATCTCGTTTAAAATGCACCAAAGTTGTTCAAGAAAAATACTTTTTTTTTTAACTTTTGGACATCACCGTATACAAGTTAAGCCAAAACTGTACGCGTATATAAACGCTTTACACGTACAAACACTTTGGGTCCGAAGGGAAAATTACTGCCGTATTACTTCTGGAAATCTTTATTTTATTATTATCATCCCCAGATAACAATATCTGTAATTATAATGAAGACAAATCGGCAGGGAATCGTTTTATGGGTCCGGCTTTACGCGTCTGATACAGCCGACGCACGGTCATTTCACTTTCTCGTTCGGTTTTCTTCTCGCCAGGTCGTTCGTTTATCGCGATTTAAAAGGAGCGGTAACGGTTAGTGTTATTAGTTTTCGGGTGCGACGTGAAAAATAAAAATTTTAAGTGCATTCTTCGGACGAAGGTGTTTAAGGTGATACGAACGCAATAATGACATAGATACATAGATTGAATTTATTGCGAATATACCGACATTGCGTCGACAATTTTCTGGGAAGAAATGTTGCAATATATGAAGGGTACGCGTCCGACTGAGAACACGCATAGCAATGGGCTACCACAAGGATCTATTCTCAGACCACTATTATTATATATACGAATGAACTTGCATATTTATATCTCAACAGCAAGTCCACTCTATACGCCGATAACATTATTCTAATAAATAGTAATTTTACCATTGAAGTATTGAACCTTCATATGAAATTCGACTAAAAAATAGACTCTCTGTAAATGTTGAAAAGAGCTAGATTATGCGTTTTTATCCTATTGCATCTAACTACAGCAGAAGCTTATTGGTAAGATTACAAGGTAAATCTTTAGAACAGCTTCCAATCGCAGATCTACTAGGTGTTATTATTGACCATTCCTTATCTTGGGATACTAGAATTGAGTATATAAAATTGTTGGCTGTCGCTATACCTTAAAAAGGCTAACAACGCTATGTCACATCAACGTATTGCTGTGTACAGACTGAATTTGTAACTGCAAAATGAACTTTAAAAATGAAATTAACAAGAAAAAAGAAAATTAAATTAGCTAGCTCAACGGATAAAAATTTTAAAAAGGCGCAAAAGAACAATTAACCTCAGGGTTACCCCCGCGAATTAAAACTTGAATCCAACCACGAAAAATAAATTGTGAGTGAATGAAATCTGACTTTCTTAAATACCCCAAAAATTTAAAAGGTTTAATTTAAAATAAAAGAACAGAATTTTTAACCCAAAAATGCTAAGTAACAATCAAAATTTATTTAGAGAATTAAAACTTAATATATCTTCCTGCACAAAAATAATAATGATCTTATATCTATAATGTGCACACATCAATATAATAACAATTATTATAAAGCGAATTTTTTGATCGACGAAATAAATGACAATTTATGCGAATTAAATTACGATATCAAAATGAAATACAAAATGGCAAACAATGATTTAAAGATACGTGTACTCACGGTAACAGTCGACCAAGGAACTCTAGAACAAACTTCTACAACCGTTTTTCTTACAACAAACACGCAAACGCACAATTCACCGACAAAATCTAGTAGAACAAACATTAAATAGAACTAGCAAACGCTAAACATCTTAAAGAAAGGAATTAATTTAAAAAAACTGAACACTTAATTAAATAAATTATACAATTAACTCTTTAACTAAAATTTATACAAACTAAACATTATTGTGGAAATTTCTCGATACAATGATTCAGCAAAACGGAAAAATCATGACAAATTACTAGGCAACTTAAAATACACTCGCGGTAATGTGGGTTGCCACAGCAGTATGTAAAATTTTCTATTTCAGGAATTTCTTAAATGCTTATAATAATATGGCATAATCTGCTGTAGAGACGCATTCCAAGCAAATGGAATCTTCCTACTACAAAAGCGTACAATTAGAAGCATTTTTAGTCTACGCTACAGAAACTCTTACAAAAGCACCTTTAAAAATAACAATTTGGTGAGGATGCCCTCAATATATTATTGTGATTTTTATAAAAACCAATAACTAGTCATACTTATCAGTCATATTTTTCTATCAATCGTGAGTATGTTACCCAGGTGGGTGCATGTCTTGTGTCTCCCAAATCACTAACGTGTATATCATTAGTCTTTAACTTTGTTAAAGATTGAATTTATAAATTAATTTTTAATTATTCATTATATTAGATGCGTTTATATTAATAAAACAGTTTGAGTATCAAAACATACACAATCTATTGTTTAACAATATATCAAGACATTTTAAAGAGTATAAGACTTACCCAAGGTGAGTATATTTATTTGAATGTTTAAGTCAAATATTAGCTACTATCCAGTATATTTTCGGTTCTTAAATTCTCAAAATAACTTTTAAATGTCCCGGCATCATAAGACAGAAAAACCACCAACCACGTCTACCAACTTATATATATTAAAATTTCAATTTCAACTGTCATTTTGCAAATATGAAAAGTAACCTCAAAATGTTCGAAATGTTAAATATTTATTTACACAGAAATTTAAACATTAATTTGATACAATACCTTGTACATCAGCTTCATACACCCAAAAATACTTCAGAATGGAGTTTCCTCGCAGTGACAAACCAAAGATGTTGCAGAAAGGATCCACATCAGAAATACAATGCCAATATCAAGAAATCCATCACAGCCACAGCATCCAAAGTGTATCAATATACTGACATGTATAGTTCCACAAAAGATACATACCAAAGTTATGTTGACACAACGAATTTCTTCTAATGTTGTAAAATCTTGACAATTCTTCCATATATTTTTAAGCCGATGATAGAGACATCAATTCACAAAGGAAACCCCTTCGATGATGGAAACATTACAGAAATATGGTTTTAATTCATTTGACTTTACGAAAAATAAAACAATTTTTACAGAAAGTTTTTGTAAACAACCCTCCGTCTCCATGGACTCAACTGATTTATTTCATACGAATTACATTGAATCTCCGTCCCTTTCAAGTAAAGTCGAAACCTAGGATACTGGAATGTCATATAGTTACCAGACGATAAATTTATATATTTCATTACCACGGCTACAATGCGAATTCATTAAACCCAGGTATATACTGGACTTACAAACAGGTGTGTACATGAAATAATAATTACATCTACTACTGACTGTATTGAAAATGCAAAATGAATTTAAAAGATGACAAAGAAAAATTAAAATTAGCTAGCTCAACGGATAAAATTAACACTTTAAACTATAATGAGAAAAATTAAACTGAAAATATATATTCCTGCACAGAAATAATAAATGATCTTATATCTATAATGTGCACACATCAATATAATAACAATTATTAAATTCCTTGATTGGCTATATAAAAATTCAATTTATGCGAATTAAATTACGATATCAAAATGAAATACAAAATGGCAAACAATGATTTAAAATACGTGTACTTACCGTAACAGTCGACCAAGGAACTGCCTGACAAAATTCTACAATCGTTTTTCTTACAACAAACACACAAACGCACAACTTACCGACAAAATCTAGTAGATCAAACATTAAATAGAACTAGCAAACGCTAAACATCTTAAAGAAAGGAATTAATTTAAAAAAAAAAACTAAACACTTACTTAAATAAATTATACAATTAACTCTTTAACTAAAATTTATACAAACTAAATATTATTGTGGAAATTTCTCAATACAATGATTCAGCAAAACGGAAAAATCATGACAAATTACTAGGCAACTTAAAATACACTCGCGAAAAACGGGATGCCTGCCACAGCAGTATGTACCATAACAATATATACTCAAATATGTCATACTTAACTCGATTAGAAAATAAAGAAAAGTTTTGGGAATCATTAACAATAAGAGTAAAAGAAGCTAAAGGCGAAGTATATGTAGCAGGAGATTTGAACAGAAAAGTGGGTAGGAGGATATGATATATGACAAAGAAAATTTGGGGAAGCATTCTGAAGAAGGATGTTAGAATTCTGTAAGTTACACGACTTGATAATAAGTAATACCAACACAAAGACATAAATATACGAGGGAATTCAATAGCAGACGCAAAAGATCTATAATTGATTATGTGCTGGTCGAAAACAAAGATAGGAAGACAATAATGGTCACGAAAGTACATTACGCGCCAGTAACCAAAATTAAAGAAAACAACCACACAGAAAATTGTGAAACAAGAAAACCAAGAAAAGCACAGTTCTAGAACAGTAAATCGTATGAGCTTAGCAGAAAAGAAATAACCAGAAAATATGAACAAGTGTTAAAAGAAAAAATACAACGAACAGATGCGGCAGCAAATTACACAAACATGAAATGACTAAATAAATGAATATTATAAATGCACCAAGGATCTATGTGGTGTAAATAGCAGAAGTTACTCTAAAAAGCGAACAACATGGTGGGCAGAAGATAGTAAGAAACGGACACAGATGAAGAGAAAGGCATGGAAAAAATACTTGTATAATAAAACAACAGATAATTACGAAAAAGCAAAAAAAACTAGTAAAAGAGCTGGAAATCGCAAAAAATACATGGAAAAGGTTCTGCGGCAAAATGGAATGGAACGGAAAAGCAAACCAGAAATTATTTTACAATGTGCTAAAGAGTATAAGAGAAGAAAATAAATCAGATATACCCTACATATAGCCAAAAATTGTGATATATTAACGAAAGAAGTGGCAATAATTAAACGAAGGAAACAATACTTCCAAAAACTACTAAACGAAGAAGACATTAAAGAAAATAACAGGACGCAAACAATAATAAGCAAAGCAGAAGTAGAAGAGGAATAAGTGTGATGGAATTACAAAACATCATAAAAAGGGTAAAATACGGCACCAGGATAGGATCAAATTAGTGGTAATTCTTTTTCAATATTTGCATTATTGTAATTAATTATTAGAGGATAATACAAAAATAATTACCTCATTACCCTTAGGATTTTTTAAAACAATATTAAGATTCCACCTTTTCGACACTTATTAACAATTTTAATTCAAAATTTGTAAGTTATCAACAAAGGCTATATTCAAGAAAAACAATTGGCCTTAAAACCTTCACCTCTTTTCCCCACATTTGCGTATCCAAAGCGTTTTAATTTGAATTTCATAGAGCTGGAATTATGTGATTTTTTTACAATCACTATTATTCCGTGTTCCTGTAATTCAAACAACTCTTGAACTACAGGTCAATTCGACGCCTGCCCTAGATACTCTTTATAGTATTGTATGCTAAAGAAGTTTTGTTCGCTTTAGTCACAAAATTATTATTTTTAAAACATTCACCATATAAAAGAAATTAAAAAGAAAATGAACATAAAAATCAATTGCATTCTTTTAGAAAATAGATGCATTAATGTATTTACGTGATTCATAAACAGAATTAATCAGGTGCAAGGAATTTATTTTTTAGTAAATGTATATGTATTTATTACAAAATTTCTGTCCCATATTTACTCTCATTTAGTTTATTACAACTACCTTCATTACTCTCTTGCTTCAACTTGATCAGATTCCCTGCTAAAAAAGGTGTGTATTAATTGTATATACTATCTCTACGTAAAAAGAGACGGAGATTGTTCCCGTGTACATGAATCTTGGTCGGAGAGCCGGCTAAAGGATAGATGCTTTGCGTTGTAGGTCGTGGATTCAATTAAAAAACAAATTTATGAATGGAAGATTGGTCGGAGCGATAGGACCCCAACTAAAAGGTATTAAGGAGTTCGAATTTTAAATTTCGAATAATTAAATTTGATAAAACAAGACCACGACTTGTTGGAATGTCAGTAGCTGGATACGGTAGCTGATACTGTTGACCAACTCAAGTAGCGGACCGGCTGTAACACCGTTTCAACTTTTAGGAAGGTAAAAGTACGTCTACAGTTTATTGTATCGAACTATTTCTGCGAGGTTTATTATTATTATTGGTATTTAATCTAATCACAAATTTAGTACGTGTATGAAGAACAGAGCTGTGCGTGTCTTGTGTAAATATATTTTCTCAGAGAAATTACGAACCTTTCATAGTAACTGTAATTATTCCCCGTATATACAAATTCTATGTTGTCAGTATTTGCATTTATTTTGTGTAAGTATCTACTATTACTGCATTTGTAATTATACTTTCGCTATAATTACTTTTTGTAAAATATTTATAATTGTACTTACAGTACAAGTATAGAAAAAGAAAGTCCCTATATTTTATTTCAGTTTTCAATATTAAATTTCATAGAATAATATATCCCTACACCGAGAGGTATCTTGGGATTACGATTATATATATATAATATTAAATTTAATACTATTGCTTTATTTTCATCGTTATAGTAAACGGTAAAGGATACGATAAGAGAAATGATAAAAATACGATTCGCTCGTCAGCGAATTTTATGTAAAAATATTGTTTTTGATTCCTAAAGTTGTCGCATTTTCATTCGTGCGTATTGTGTTATAACCATTTTTTTACATACATTGGGAATTAATGGACAAAAAATAAACCTGATTTTTATAAGTATGAGAGTTTGTTTATTGGTTTAAATAACGACATTATGCAAGTTTTGAGGAATGTCAAAGATGTATGGAATATATAATTATTGTTGTCATGTCGTCGGAACGATACACAATTATTGTTATTAATTCTCTGAATTTCTTATACACCATCGCTTTCTACATGAAAGCACATTTACATGGAAAAAGGAAATTATTGATAAATGGGAAATAGGGAGTACCTCGCCCCCATTATTAACTTTTGGCAAAGATGTGTTACGTCATCTTTCGGACGATGTAATTTGCTGCAAATTATGTTTAAGAATTTTTTTTTTTTAATATCTGTTATAATTTCGGAGATATTCTTAAAAACATCGCACAATATTTGGAAGGGCTGCGTACTGCTTTTCACATGGTACTCTCTCAATCTGTGAAGTTTCATGGAAATCGGAACTTGATAGTTGCTGATGTTCCCTTATGAGTATAGATCAGGTCTTCTTTTACTCCTTTAACACCATGACGTAAGATCTTTTATATTATTCCGTACTCAGTGTTTCTCTTGACATAAATCGGTTAGTTCTTTTAACTAGGTCTAGTACTAATGTGTGGTAAACCTTTTTCCAGTGGCTCTGCTAACGGGTTGATTATTCCCAGCAATGGTAGTTTCTACCGTTCCATGATGATACACATTCAAAAACGACGTGGTCGGCTATCTTTTTCTCTTCGTTGCATAGTTTCCATATGGTTTTATCTTTAAAGAAGCGTATTCTATGTAGGCACTTTCTTAAACGGCCATGTCCTATCGCTCATCACCGTTTTAACAATAAGCTGTATTGGGTTTAAAACTAGCATATCGTTGCTAAGTGCCGAAATAGTTGTCTCATCATATACTTACTATTTATCTGTCCTTCAACACTGCTTCTGTGAATCTGGTGTTTCTTTTTGGTCCACACAGCCTCTGACCAAGTCTAGTAAATATTTAAGAGTCCTTTCTTGCTAGTTTGTTTGCAAGAAACCCTTATACTAGACATACCAACTATAGGATACGTAATGGGATGACAGAGAATGCTTGCCATATTCTGTGTGAATGCGATTCTCTGGACACAAAAACATAGATAATTTTTGACAAGCCAAAAATGAACCCAGAAAATTACTTTGATCAACCAACCAGAGATCTGTACAGATTAGTACAGAGCACTAGGATACTGGAATGGCTGGTATAATTTAATGGGCAAAAGAAATCGGAGACTAAATACAAAAAGCCAAGAGGCTACAGTATTTCAGGAGACTCCATGTCAGGCGACTCCCGCAAAAAAATTCTCTTATGCCCCGACACCCACACCAAAGTAACTTTGTAGCGTTTAGCCAAGGTCTTTCGGTTTCCAGGCATTCCTAAGTTAGTTTAGAGGTCATCTGATAGGGTGCTAATGCCTTTAAGATCATCTTACTATCTGACAAGATATTAATCAGTTGGCTCCTGGGTTATTTTTCCAAAGCACACATATCTTTATTGCTAGTATGTTCGTTTGATATACGGTGGTATATTGCGCAAAGGCTATAGGATTCTGGGTTCCTCCGTATATACCAGCTCCACAACCCGTGATGATTTTTGACCCATCAGCACGCAAGATTGCGAATCGCTGGTTTTTGCTTTACCTTGAAAAGTTTGTCGAAGGAAAGTTTGAGAGTCATCATATCACCGCCCATTTCAAGGATAGGGTTTGTGATTTCGTCTGTTATTCTGACATGCCCAGGCATATCCTGGGTTCTCAAAATTTTTTTGGCCATCCAAGCTTCTTCTTTTCGTAAAGGAAACTAGTGTTATTTTCGCTTTAGGTTTTCCTTTATACACCACACTTCCGCTATTTTTTTAGTAGAGCTTTCTTCACAAGTTTGGACACAAGTTTGTTTTTTTTCCATTATGAGTATTGCAATATCACCTGCATATCCCTGGGCATAATAGCTTGCATTATTCAGGGTTACAAGCAATTTGTCGATGGCAAAATCCCTCTGGTTTAGTTAAAAGTAGTTTCAAAAATTGTAAATTATTTTGCCAAACCCTTTAGCCTGCACATTTTCTGCAATTGACAAAAAGCTAACAATAAGTATCTAAAACCAGGTAGCCAAGAATTCTTTCAAGTTTCTTTCAGTCTTCAACGCCTAATATTAAATTAACTGTATTATTTTAATTCATCCTCGCACACGTAAATAAATAGATAATAAACAATAAAAATCTTATAAGTTCCAGGTCGATCATTCGATCTGGACGATTGTATTATGCATGTGTGCGTATTTCAGAACAGATGCCATGAGACAAAAGACAATCAGCCTATTAAGGCTGGACACCGTAGCAACAATTTATTGGTCCAATTAGCCAAATCGTGAAAATACGTGTTTCGGAAAGCCAATGCTGGCGAGCTTGTTAAAATGCCCCGGTATCTAGATGGACGGCAGACGAAACGCGCGTACCGAAAACGAAACAGAGACGAAACGACGTCTATCGAAAAGAACGAACGACGAGGGAAGAGCAGTAGTAGAAGAAGAAGTAGCAGAGACCATCGATCGAAACGGCCAACTGAGACCGGTAGCAGTTGCTTTTTATACTCTTTTAGTTGGTTTTGTCTCGGATGCAGTTAGTTGTACCGTCATACCGTCCTTCTCCATCCTTAATTCGCCTCTCTCTCTCCCTCTCTCGATCGTCGCATTCGTTTTTTCGTGTTTTTCACCGTCGTCATCATCATCGTCGTCCCGCTCTGTGTGTACATACACCGTGGTCGCGTCGTCTGTCCATTGGCCGTTCCTTTTTTTTTGTACTTCGACATTTCCAGTAATCATTAAATGGTTTCAAGTGAACGTTTATTTGACTCCACGTCGGGCTTAATTTAAAACACAAATTAAGACAGATAAGCAGGTATACGGGCTGAAAATGAAGGACTTAAGGACTTAATCCTAAGTTTAAGAGCCATTTCAGCGACTGTTTTATTTAATTAAAGTCGTTTGTATACAAATTAAATTAGTTGGCCTTAATTACGCATACATGCAGGACGGGTTTACTTCCATTCCTTCCTATACGGTGCGCATAAAAGCTTTTGTAGTACCGTCTATTAGCATAAGTGTACCTTAATATTTACGTTTAATTGTTGCATAAACGCTCACAAAAATATACTTTCAATCTATCTGGATATTTAATCGGTATGCAGCGCGATCAGGAGAGCGGTGAATTAATGACGTTTTATTCCTAAAGATAAAATTACTTTACATTTACAAAATTTTGACCACATCAATAATATAAAACATTGAAATATTTAGGGGAAGGTAGGGCAAGATGGGAACATTAAGCTTTAGAACACTGCATCAGGATTGCAAATTGATATACAAGATTCTAAGTACGCTTGTTGTAATCTTTAAACATTTATCTGCTGATGGATGAATTTATAATTTTTCGATGGGTACTCTTGATGTTGTGAGAAAATTTTGAAAAGAACTGTGTAAATACACAGCTGAGTTAAGAATGGGCCGTACCATAAATCTAGGTAATAGGTAAAAAAAATAGATTCTTAAAATATTCTTAAAAACATGCAGGAACAAAGCTTAAACTCTTTAAAGCGGAACTGCTTAAAATAAAAAAAAATACAATAACGATAAGAATATTAAACTTAATCTTCACAATTGAGACAATAGAAGACGATCTCATCCACGTTATTCGCACAGCCTCCATGTACCCAACCTCGCCATCGATGGCATTGTATCAATACTTCCCCTCACAATACTAAGATTGAGCGTTATCTTCCTCAGCAGAAGAACTTGATTATTTTCTTGAAGTTTTCTAAAAATCTATCTCTTTGCTTTTCTTACAAAATTCGGCTGCTTGATCTCTTCTGTTTTCGTCTTTGTCATTTTTTTCCCTTTAACTCTCCCCAGCACTTTAGTTGCCTTAGGGATTCCCCAGACTTCTATTTTCTTGTAGCAGATTTTTATACGTATGCTTGTAAGGATTGTTGTCTTTCCTTTGTTACGCTTTGATTGAACCTGTATTTATTCTAACATGAGAAATAGGCATTATGTCTTCGAGAAGGCATAATGGCATATCCAAGCATAACGGACCAGACTGAAGAGTGAGATAATGATAGCCCCATCTTGCCTCTTTGGGACATTTTCTGGTTATGTTATAATAACATATTAAATATTTGAAATAGCAAATAAACACTAGAAAAATACATGCAATACATGTCATTAATAAAGCACAAAAAAGGTGTAGTTGTAAATAATTTATTTATGCTTCGATACTGGCCGTTGAACTCACCATAAAAATAATAACGAAGTGCTGGAATTGCAAAGTTCACGCACAAATAGCAATAACTTTGTTATTACGACTAGTAAAGTTTCCTACATTACAACAAACATAAAACAGCACTTATCAAATTAGGACTGCTATTATTTGACAGATGCTTACTGCCGTGTTGTAGATAAAGACGGATGTCCCATGATGCCTCGTGGCCCCTCTTGCCCACCTCCCCCTACAATATGATGAAACGAAAGTCTAAATGTCGGTTAACGATTTATTTCTACTTAGTGCGTGATATACAGCTTAAATAATTTGTTATCAGCAAATTGCCATATGCTGGCTATTAGCTGATGATCTGAAAGTATGCAGGGTGTTTATTAAGTGATATAGCAAATTCGAAATATATACAGATCATTAAAGAATAAAACAGTTATCTCTAAGCGAGGAAGCTCCAAAACTTAGGAGAACCGAGATATGAATTTTCAAAATTACCCTTAAATATCGTTTTGCTTCCGCTAATATTGTAGCCAAAAGCCACTTACTTCTTACAACATCGGAATAGACGTAGTATGGTTCCATATTAAACAAAAGGGGCTCTAATCCGCAATTACCAATATTTAAGTATTATAACTTATATCGTTCCCAGTTAATTAATATAAGTCGTTTAATAGACCATTAATAGACCTGATGTGCTTTATAACGCGAAACCAGTAGTATCAATGAAATATTGGTAATTGTGGATTAGACACCATTTTTTGTCCTGTTTATCCTACTTATTTATTATAATAAATAGCAAATGCCTAGAAGCATATATGTACTCCGGAATACCGGCCTGCTTTGGTCAGTAAATATATAGAAACATTAGTATAGTAAATGTAGTATATCGAAATGGAACTTTAATCGAGCGCATTGGGCTAGCATTAGATTGCAATGAAACGGGTTTTATCTCGCTCCGCGTTAGGCGACTGATTGCAATAATTAAATTAAATTAATTCCAAATATTATATTATATCAGTTAGAGTTCGTATTTATAAATAATAATATACCGAGCTCTTTCTTCTTTTCTATTACACATTAAATTTCCCTATGTGTAACGTTTTAAAACAAATTGTCAATGCATTGGTAACTGGCGAGTAGGCAACCAGATATACCTCCATCTAAACCAGTTATTATTTTGCTTTAATGATTGATTTGACGTATGACATGTTTCTGAAATTTTACCCTTATTTAGTATTTTTTATTATTTATTTCATTACTAATTAGGGTATTTCAAACCCTTAATAATCGTTATTAGTTGAATAACTAAAATAATTCTCTTTTCAGTAACTACAAAAATTATGTACGTATTAAAACAGTTTATTCTCCTAAAATTTAATTGAATGGTTGAAGCAGTGAATAAACTCTAGCACAGTGACTATTCGTCACTAACAGTCACTAGAAGAAGCTTAATAGCACATGGAAAATGTACGAATGTTGTCGATACAATCAAAAAACTTGTTATACGCTGTACTATGTTATGTTTATAATGACAAAAATACTACAAACTGTGGCACTGGTAATACTGCAAACTTCTTCTAGACCCCTCACCACAAACTGCACTAAACTGGACGTACGTTTTAGTAGCAAAGCTATGTTTCTGCTGATGATGAGAGCTTTGCTAAATAAAAGGATTTGATTTCACCATACCTACAGTATTTTTATTTCATTTAAAACAACGAAAGCAGAAATTGACAATGGATACAGTAAAACAAATTACAATGTCAACAAAAATTATTAAACATAGAGTAAAAACAAGCAAGATCATTATTCCTGATGTACAAATTAATAAAATAGGCGGTAGCACTTTTGCGTTTTTGGTGGACCCTCGGCTTTGGGTGTGGTCGATGGAAATTCGGCACACACAGCGGGTTTCGTCCGTAGATCAGCTCGAGGCAGCTCGGTCTTTGTCTCTGCAGAGACTGTATTCGGCTGTCTAGGTACTTGGAAATTCTAGCATACGTCGGCACAACACTTAATCTCAGTTGCTGATATTATGCAATTTACTACGATAGCGAAATTCCTCACTTTGGAGATTCGTCCCCAACACCAACGGGTGGTACTGGGCAATAGAGGAGACGTGTTAACCCTCTAAGCGACTCACTGTTAAATATATATGTGTTTGCCCTCTTGACGCTTAATGGCGGCTCCTTGTGCTACCGCTCTCAGTACGGCAATACGTACTTTCGCCTTGGCCGCTGGAACCGACTCCATCCTTGCTGCATACGGGTATTATCGTCAGCTTACGTCACCACACACGTCTGCATGTGTGTGTACAGATTAAAGAACTGAAAATACAAATTCAACATATTTTATACGTTCACATAAATAAAATGAAATCAATTTTCTTTTATCAGGAAAATATGTTGTTTTAACACACATTGCATTCAAGACAAAATATCATTTGCTCTAACAGTCTATTTTTTTTTTTATAATTTTCAAGTTGCAGCAACATTAACATTTTAACATAAATTTTGTGCTTTTGTTGAAATTTCTGAATCTCTATTTGTTCAACCAAAATAAAATAACAAAAAAATTTATCAAAATATTGTGAAAACCTGCGAAAAGGAAATTGTGTGTAAAACATAAATTGCGAGGGAAGGCGGAGGCAAAGGCCTTTACACGAGGGGTATTGTAATAATTGCAGGTTCTTATGTACAACGTCGTCCCAATCGTTCTGGGTTTTACTGCAACTTTATATCCATATCCATTTTTCTGTATTCCCGAGTAAATACGTGGGAAAATAAATGTGAGACACTTGTGTATATTTGTAATAATGAAGAGAAACCAACTGTGAGGTTCACTTAACAATGTTAATAATAAATAAAAATTTATAAAGACAATACGCAATATCAAGAACTATTTACAGTGAGCCTATTTATAAGAGCCTATTTATATGGAAATTTTATATTCTCAACTGTTAAATCCTACACCATTGCATAGAAAATTTCCCTTATCTATCATTAATTAACGTTCCCGTCGTCAACATTTTACAGCTTAAACGTACGATTCCAGTACGTAATTTACGCGCAGATTCAAAAACGAACCGAAAGTAAAGACAACTTGATCGATCTGATCGATCTAATCCGCTCATCATACGCGATGTGATCTTCCTACGCCGTTTAGTTACGCGAGTCCGGAGAGCTCCTTGCGTTGCGCCGTTATCAACGTAGGACGATCTCGATCTTGATTAGACGCCGAGTTAGATTTACGTAATTGCGTCTCTCTCTGACGGCGCTATTCGACAAGGTGACAGAATTCTTCCCCTTTCTCATGTAAATTATTGAGAAAGAAGCGGCTACGAATACTAGCAATGAGAGTGTAATTTAATGGAGAGAATTTAGATAACGTGTAAATAACGTTTTAAGATTTGGATAACGGTTTTCTTCAAAAATTTTGGAGAAACAAGAGAAGCAAACATACTAATCTTTATAAACACCTATGAAGTTAATAATTAGCTGTATTTGGATTGAATTGGATTTCAAAAATTAAAAGAAAATCTTTAATGGTATGAAGTATCTTGTAGTAGCTTTTATTATTGTCAAACAAATCAAATTTAATTTGTGGAATGTCGACATTTTTAATAATAATATACTATGGAAACGTAAGCTTTTAATATTTAAACTAATTTAGTTAATTTAACAATTTTTTAAAACAGGTTTTAAACATAATAAAGAGCCATTGGAATTTAATGTGCATGTCTGGTTGCATACACTAAGTGCCAAATATGAAATTTTTAATTATGACCATTGTAATAAGCCATACTAGATCAAAATGCTATTTATACGATTATAAAAACCATTAACTTATCTTATTTGTTAGTTGAAGCTTACCTGGCATTTTTATAAATATTATTTAAAATTCATCTTCATTCTTCGAGATGTTATATTTTAGTAATATGTTGTGTATTCCCCTCCGTCTGGGCAGAATAACGGTCTTTTAATGTCGGTATGTGGTCTTCTATTTGAATTTGCGTTGGTGCTTCTTCTAGACTGTAATCGTCAAAATTTAACTGGAGTATAGGAAAACAGAGGGTAGGAAAGAGTGCGCCGCTTTAAAATGGAAACAATATGCCGTGTCTCCCATCACATACCTAACGTTCAATATCGTTTTGAAATTGGCATCAGTGCGTATTGTAAGGTCATTTTATCCATAGTATCACATCCCTATACAACAGTTAAATATACTAGCTATCATAAAAAAAAAGAAATGTCGGAAAATTTAAAAACAATTATTAAACATCTGGTAACAACAATGGGAGGGAACGCATAGGGAAAAAGACAATATATTTAAAAAAAATTCACACAAAATTGTAGGTACATAATTTAGCAGATTATAGTCAAACAAATTGTGTGATTTCTTTACTGAATTTTATGTAACTGTACTACACAATTTCTATGATAGATAACATTTTTTTTTGAGCACAGTGTCATACTATCTGTGTAAATTTTTAGAACTAAAAATTTAAAAAATTACTACAATTTTTCAAACAATTTAGAAGTAAAATGTTACACATGCAATGTAAGTTTATATTACACATAGGTGTAGGTTTATTATATAAATTGAAAGAACGTTTATTAAAAAAATCTCATTGTTACTAAACCGACTTTATTTTAAAAATGTCACATAACAAAAACATATTCACAAAAATTAAAAAGGAAAAACATCTGCGACCTATAAAAGATATTTATGTTGACTTTTACCATAAAGCAAGGCTGGTTGTCATTATAGAGTATATACGAAACAATTCTGAATTTCGTCAGCTTGTTCTACCTCAAATACATGTTTATGTCTATTAAAACTTATAGTTCTTAACATATTACAACGTCACTTTCTTCTGAACATCTTGGCTCTAAAGTGACAATAACTACAAGTCTTTTGAACATGTTTCTGTACAATAATAGACATAATTTTCAGAATTAAAAATTTTCATTTTGTCAAAACTGTCTACAAAGAGATCTTAAAATTCTTTGTAAACGTTCTTACCCAACATTTCACACAGTAATAGCCACACAGCTTTTATGTATCAATGTTTTTGCATATATATTTTCCAATATATTAATGCAAAAATACAAAATTCGTGGAAATAAACTATTATTTTAAAATATGTATTATATGATTTGCCATATTTTCATGTACTTGCTCTTTTATGATGTTAATTATGGGGCTGATTACAGCAATGTGCTTCAGTTCTGTTAAATGACAAAAAAATAAGTTGACTAATGAAACAGCGCTATGATTGATGGTGTGGTGACCGAATTGATGACTGTAAAATTTGAGTGAATTTTAATGTTTTCAGAAGGAATTAATATTGGAAAATTCTCCGTAACAATTCGAAAATGAGCATTTGTAAAGACTTGTTTTCGTAATTGTGAAGATGCCTCGTAAATGAAAAAATGTATGCCTTGCCAAGTGCGTAAAAGTTAATTACAAAAATTACAAGGAAACATCTTACGTGAAATCTTAATGTTACACCACTTATACAATAATTATAATAATAAATAATCTAAAATATATAATAAAACCATTCTTGATATTCTATTTCTGATGGACGCCATCGATTCTGACCTCTTGGATTTCACTTGAATCGGATTCTTGTCCGATACTAATGTTTCTTCACTTAAAGCTGACGACGCTAGAGGATCCTGTTCCTACGAAAGTAAACATTATTATAAATTTTGTTGACTTGTTAATTTACTGAGAATAGTAACTTTCAACCAATTTCGATGTTGCGTTAAATTTTAATAGTAAATTCTCTTGAGTAAGGACATCGCCGACTTTATTAGATGGTGACATCAAATTTTTAACTGCTAATTTAATAGATAAATCAACATTTTAACACGACACAAATAATAACATCAGATTAGAATGAACATTTTTTAATTATTACTGTTATATATATATTATAACTTAAAAGATTAAATTAAACTAGCAATTACGAGGTGACATTTAAAAAATGTCCGCTGACGGTCATTAGTAACAATCGTGACAAATTAATCGATCGAAATATTGTCGTCATAAATTAATATTCTGTTCAATATTTCATATTACTTGTTACCATATATTTGCCACACATTGTATACAAAAAAATTAAGAAACTTTTTTTTCGTAATTATAAGTAAAATATTACTTATATAAAAACACCACAATTAGTTTTTATGGGACAGACTTACCTTTACTATTAGAAACCTGCAACAAATTTTTATGCGGAGACCCAGTTTGGAATTAATTTTTCTAATCCTGGTAATTTAGAATGCAGAAACACCTCTTCCATCTATTTGCTCTTCTACAAAATAAATGTCGTTGTAGTAGACACGAGACAGTTTTTAAGATTCTAATTTCTAGGTATAGATAATATAGATATATTTTAGCAAGTAAAATGTGCGCAAGTGTACACACAGTACGAATATGTACACATGCGCACACTCATCATCGAGATAGTCACGTAGACAAGCAACACAGGATAAAAATAATGGCCGCATTCGAAGCACGAATACGATGGAAAACTCTACATTATAAATACAATCTTTCTTGAACGCTAATTTGCTTAGCTAAATATAATCGCGATTTATGACTTTCCATCTCATACGTTTTTTTTTTTTTTTTTGAATATCGTCCACACCGACAAATATGACGTGATGTTATAATCAGCTTACGTTTAGAAAACACTACACAAAATGGCTATACCTGACACGTTACTGATTCTGTTGTCTGTCATTCTTCTGTTACGTATTTCATTGTCAACAGCTCTCAAATTTAGGGAGCAGTTGCTTGCATGTTCTAAATGCGGCCAACATTTTCTCCTTATAAAAATGTGATTTCCATACATTACCTACATTAAAAGCATTTCATAACATTTAAAATGTCTTCTCTAGTAGATATATGTGCATAACATCATTTACACAAAAAATATTCATATAATAAATAATAGTTCGTCCCATAACCCGAAAAATGTTAATTTTTCTTAATGAAATCATCCCATACTGGTAAGAATTACATATATACGTATTCAAAAGACTTGTAAAATAATAACAAAGTGTCTACTTACATGTTTTTGCTAAATTCTCGATTCACTGCAGTAACTAGTAAGCACGTAAGTAAGAACTACCGACATTATCGATGTCAACGGTCGACGTGGTAATGAAATGAAAGGCGGATGTAAAATAGCTTCAAAAACTGGCGCCAAAACATTAAAAATTTAAAACGTTTCGGATTTAAATAAATGCTAAAAAATGTGCAGAGTAGAATGCGTCTATAGATTTTTTCATTGTGTATTGCCGTTTATATACAAGCTATTTTATGTATGTAAATGTAAGGACATACATGGTATTTGGATAAAATCCTAAATGAGGTAATGCGGGGGTTGTAATAAGCTGTAAAATGCCTTATTTATGCATTAAATAATGTTTCATTAAATATTTTTATTTCATAAAAATAGTTGAAATAAAACAAATAGCATTTTACACAAAATATGAATTCTAATGTGTAGGATTAATTCGTTAGTTTTCCTATTTTAATACTTTAGTTTCAATACCACAATAATAATTAACTTTAATTAATAATATATCTTCCTAGAGCTAACCTTGATCGTGTAAGGTGTGAGTTATTAAGCGTGAGTGTAAATACAAGCACTGCCCCTACACAACATTGTTGAATTTTTTTCAAACAATTTTTTACAACAATATTTTCTTTTTTTCTTAGTCGAATGTGAATTAACGCACAAAAATTATAATAAAATTTACGCAATTTGTTACAAATTGCAGCAATTTTTCACACTACGCTGTTGCAAAATTTTCCAAACGATTTTTTCTGTGTATATGAAAATCGAAGCCTAGTAACTGTTAGCAGAGTTTAAATGAGGCATCTTTCCTGTGGCCACGACGCTGCTCCTAAAATTTTACGACACACAGTTAGATATCTCCCAATTCGACAGTATTTATACCTAAAAAGTTTCGATATATTACGTACATGGTATTTAGATCCACATTTACCTATGCGATCTTTATGATTTTCCTACGAAAATATCCTGAGAAGAATCCTGATTGCAATCGTTTGAGCTCCAAGTACGTGCACTTTAGCTCGTAGTTTATCTGGAACCACGCCTGTAATGAGACGGTCCTATGTAGTAGCCAGGTATTTCATCGATGATTTCCCACTTAAAACGATAATTATTAATTAGTTTTGGTTCAATTTTAAACAGTTAAAGTATATATTTAAATATGTGTTTGCGATCAGTTTCATTTTGGGGGTTTATTTTTTAAGAACCTCCATCTTTCTGTATGTTGTTAGTAATTTTTCTCTGTATCCAGATTTATGTTAGCGTAAATCGATTCTACTGTGGTTTAGTGTAGGAAATTTCAAATATATTAGTAAATGTTTGCATAAATAGATGACTCTAGTAGTGATTGAATTAGCGGAATCTGCCCAATAATATTTGATATTTCAATAAGTGACTTTATGAATTTACCAGACAAGTTTGAATACGTATTTGACGATATACGACTGAAATACATAGATTTGTTTTATATAGAATAAGAATCCATTATACGCACCTGTGATTAAAGAATCTCTAAAAATATAAAAACAAGACTATTAAGTGCTTTAATAAAGAAAAATGCTTATATTCTTTTATTACACGATTTGTGTGATTTTTTTTAAATATATATTGCCCTCGTTAACATTTTATCCAGCATTATACTACCCGAGATGAGACCTTGGTGCTATTCAGCTAAGGGAACTATTAATTCGTTAGTAAGCGTCCAAAAACGTGTTTTGATTGGTAGGGTTGGTGCATCCACAAGTGCCCGTGTCCCCTAGCAGATAAAAGATCATTAGTAAAGATATTCAAATTAGACATCAGAGAGGTCGCTAGGATGAAATAAAACAGTCAAATCATCATAGTTATTTTTATTTATTTGTAAATAGTACGGCAATTATAAAGATAAATAAAATCATTGAATATTAAATAAAGTATATATAAAAATAAATATAATTATATTAAATAAAAATCCTAGAGTATAGTGGCCCAAATTCTTTAATTTATTTTAGTTAATTACATTGCTCCTAACGATCCTAACAACTGTACAGTTGTAGTTTGACGACAATTTTAAAATGTTTGTATTCGTCCGTATGGTTTTTTTTAAAAAATACCTGTTAACTCAATTAAAAGTTCCAATTGTATAAATTTTCATTTAATATAATAAACCCTCTGGTCAAGAAAAACAAGTTTTAAAACAAACCAAAATGAATAGAACATTTTTTCCCATTCTACATATATTAAGATTTAAAAATTGAAATTCCGGGCATTTATTTGGTGAAAAACAGAGCAAATAATATATTTATAATTTATCTTAATTTTAAAGATTCAACTTATACTAATTGCTTCTAGAAAAATAACTTGAGGAGGATCACTACTTATATTTGGAGCCTTGGCAACACTGACTGTTCTCGGATGGTCGAATGTCGTTTGATATTTCCACCAGAAAGTTTGACATTTTTTAACATAACCTTCTTCGGAACGTTTAATTATTTGAGCGCAATTGTATTGTTTATAATATTTGGAAATTGTGTGTCAGCGAAAATATGGAATTAATTCGTGAAAAATTTTCGACGACTTTCTATTGTGATTATCAAGAGGCGACGAAGCTCCATCCGTTGCAACTGTCAAACGCTGATAATAACGAATTTAATCGTGGTCGCCGTTCTTTCATCGACGAAAGTCGTGAAGGTCGTACAAAATCAGTTATTGTGTCGGAAATCATTGGTGCTGTGCAAAAAGCTAATAATGCAAGATTGTCACGTGACATGCTGTGAGATTGAGGCAACCTTAGGCATTAGTTCCACCAGCATACTTACATAAAATATTGCATGATCATCTAGTCGTGAAAAAGGTTTGTTTTCGTTGATCTTACATAATCTGACGTGGACGAAATCTCAAAAAAAAAATGCTCGTGTCGATTTATGCAAACAGATGCTTAAGAAATATAAGGGCGGTGCTTCAAAAGACGTGTACTGCAATACAATGCTGTAGATGACGAATGATTCATTCATGTGTAACAGCAATCGACTGTATAGGTGTTTCAAGATGAACCAAATCCCACAAAAGTCGTTCGCCAAATGGTCACCTGTTTGTTCGGAAAAGACGATCCTGTGGCAACAGTACCTTTAGAGGAACGTGGAACGGTAAATTTTAAATGGCACGCATTTGTTTGCCCGAAGTCTTCGACGAAATAAGGAAAACATCATTTTTCATCAAGACAATGCCAACTGTCACACATCTTGTGTAACTACCGATTATTTAAGTACTAAAAAAAAATCGAAGTAATGGGTTATCCGCCAATGACTTTTTTTGTTCCCAAACGTCAAGATTAAATTATGTGGATAACGATTTTCGTTAGCAGAAGAAGGCGTTGATGCATTCTAAAACCATGTTTTGGAGATGTCCCAATCGGAATGGAAAAAATGCTTTGACAGGGGTGCAACAAATGTACAAGATAGATGGTAAAGAAGAATGTTCTGAAAAACAATATAGTAATTTTCAATGATAAGTTACTGTTTTTTTATTATTAAGATTAAGATAATATTTTGAATTAATAATGACCCTCGTATTCATCGATTCATTGGATGCACACTGCGTTGTTGGTTCAGATTTAATAATTTATTTTTCCCTAAGATTAACATTTTAAATGTTTCAACAACCAACATTGTTTTCTTCTTTAGGCTTCTAGAAGCTGACAATCTGTGTCATTAGTACAACATATTTATTTAATTTATACCCACCCTTATGCCGTTTAGTTACATCGAAACGAAATAAACACTTATTGTGTGTTCCTATATGCGAACATATCGGATAATATAGGATCAATCCGTATGATAGGCAGATAGATCGATGGGTATTTTGAATGCGGCTGAGATAGGTACGCAAACCATCGCGCACTATTAAGCTAAGTATGGGTATGCGGCGTACACGCGAGCTCTGACGGACCGTTGGCATTTCTCGGACAAATCTATTGTTTTAAACTCCTAAACGAGCCGATAAATAACACGAGAGTCCCATTTAAATTGACAAGTGAAGCGGAGCCGGTGTTTTCTGGAGGTATGTATGTGTGGGTATACGTTCAAAAGCATCAGCTATGAATCTACGGCGGATTATCCGCGTTGCTCGCTGTCACGTGAGAGCCGCGCGTTACGTTCAACTTTTTCCGACGAGTGACATCGCCGGAATTGGCGTCTGGTTGTTATTTTTTGAAAAAGTGCCGGCTGAAATGTACTTCGATGGTACAAATAATGATTCACAATCTGTGGATGCAATAATGAACTTTACCGTAGGTGCAGTAGATGTAATGGTCAGTAGAAAAATAATGTGCGATGAATAACTAGTTGTTACCATAGCTTCCGTAGGTTTCTATACGATAATCCATTCAAAATTTGGATAATATTTAAGCAATATTTAGAAGCTGTAAGCCATTGTTTCGAAAAAGATACAGAGAAGAATCCCTTTACCTCTGAATTTGATTGTTAGTTGTTAATACTATTATATTGCCACGAAGCTCGAACGTAAATCAACCAACCTGTATACAGTTTAACCTGACTTAAAAAGCACATAAAATACAGTGCGTCCACAGATGGAGTTTACAATGGGTGTAATGAACCAAAAATGTTTGAATTGAAATTTAATATTTGGGAAATAAATGCTACTTGACCTGAAACTTGCCTTCGAGCTTTTAAAATCTACACACAGAAAAATCCGCATAGTAATATGTGCGAAATTTTTAAACAACGTCGCTGCAGTTTGTATACCACAGTTACAAAGAAAAGCAAAAAAATTGTTAGAAAATATTGTAGCACGATCTTCTAGAAAATATTGTGAAATATTTTACAATATTTTACAGCTAGTAAATAAAATAAATTGCGTATGATGGAGTGGAAAAAAGTTATAAACGAGAATTTTTATACTGGAAACTTTTATAATAATTAATTAACTATAATAGTAATTGCAAATATTCTGATTTTCGCTAATGTTAAGAAGGACGTCGGTCTGCCAAGATCTTGGACTTACCTCAAAATTTACGAATTGCTGTTTCTGAAGCAAAAAAGCTAATGTTAAGACTGGCATAGCAGTAGTAATTATATCAACCAACTGCCAACATCCCTCAAGATTTACGTATTTTGAGAGTTTTACGAGATTGCGTCGTTGTACGTATTGCTGTGTACTGACTGAATTTGAAAATGCAAAATGAATATTAAAAATAAAAAATTAAATTAGCTAGCTCAACGGGTAAAAATTTTAAAGGGCGCAAAAGAACAATAAATCTCAGAGTTACCCTCGCAAATTAAAACTTGAATCTAACCACGACAAGTAAATTGTAAATACCCCAAAAATTTAAAAGGTTTAATCAAATAAAAGGACAGAATTTTAAATGACGTTAATAAACAAACAGGAATTTTTATTATAAAAAAAAAGAAAAAAATGTTAATTACAAAATTATGCAGAAAAAAAACCGTGGACAGAGGGTTCTGGCTTAAATCAAAAAACTGCTATAGATTCTAAATTACAATAGGACAATGTTAAATCCTATAACAAGCAATAGATTAATTAGTTCAGGAAGATAATTCTTTTTTTTTAATACAATCCACGTAGTTTCAAATTAAAATAAAATAAATTCATGGAACACCAAAAATTTACAAAAATGGAAACTAAAAGCAAGAACAATGCTGCTATTCACCCAACCCGAGATGATTAACAATCAAAACTAATCAGCAAACTAGAAAACCAAAAATGAACTCTTTAAAATTATAATGAGGGAATTAAAACTAAAATCTATCTTCCTGCACGAAATAATAAATGATCTTATATCTAAAATGTGTACACAACAATATAATAACAATTATCATTAAGTGAGTTCTTTGATGGACGAAATAAAACAATAAACGCGAATTCAAATCTCAAAATCAAATGAAATAACAAAATGGCAGCAAAGATTAAAAATTACGTCTACTTACGCCGGCATCTACCAAAGAACTCCCTCTTACAATCTCGACCGCTGCGTGCAGCGAAGCCGCACACAGATCAGTCCGCCAACGGACAAAATCACAAAACATAATAACATAAACTATACCAGCGAACGCAAGATATTTTAAAGAGGGAAATTCATTTAAAACAACTAAACACTTAAATAAACCATACAATCAATTCAATAACTAAATCTTATATAAAAATAAACAACACATCTGTGAAGATTCGCTCGAAACATTGACAAAGGCTGATCGGAGTAAATATGACAGCATCTAAAATTGCGAAAATCGGGGTGCCAGTCCCCAGCAGTATATATCATTTGAAATCTATATTTATATGTAACATGGGGAAACCTTTCTAGAACCTTATAATATGGCGGATATCATGTCCGTGCTGGTTAGCTCCACTTATTAATGTATTATGCTGTTCCTTAGTAAAATTTGCCACGGCTTCTTCTGATGAAAAACTTGATTGTTGTTTTTCTGAATACCTCCAAAGAACTAAAATTCGCTTCGATCGTGGAGAAGTTATTGTACTTATTTCATCTTGCAACTGTGGATTACTGCTGGATTACCACTTTCTCTTAATTTCATTGATGTTGCAAAAGTTAATTGGGCAATCGGTGTGACTTTTCTTGAATGTTGGGTTTCTTGACGTTTAACTGCCACTGATGTATCCTCGAACTCTTTTTTGGATTCTTCATGTAATTCCATAATTTTTTCATGCAGAACTATGGGTATAATTGGCCTATTTACTATGGCTAAAACACGCCGAAATTGTCGGTTTTGATCGTGTTGCTAAACCACTGTGCATCGTCCTTATCTCGAAGAAATAGCCATTAGCTGCTACACTTCGAAAGAGAACTCTGCAAGTACATTGTTTTAGTGAAATTTCCCCAAAATTGCTTTGCCCTATTTCATTCTAAAACTAAATTTGTTTATTATTGAAACACACCACATAGCAGAACATTAGAAACTTAAAAAAGGGAGCCGAATATGCTACTGGAATAGAGTTGCAAGTTCTCTGTAGACACATAACGAGCAAAAGTGAAAAAGCAGGAGAATATTTTCTTCAATTCAAATTGCGGCACTGCATAAATTAGATATAATATCATGCTGATACCACCACCTACCAGACAGAAATATTAGTGAAATTAATGCTTCCTTCCATTCTCTAACTCTAGACCATTACACTGCGCATCAGGCTATTTATGTATAATCATCTTAACCACAAGGAAACTCTAGCTTTTCCGTCACCCTATACAACACTAACCGCGTACTGGTTCATACAACATACATACGTAGCTGATGTCCATACAGGTGCTCGAGTGCTGTATATTCGCGTCTCCGTCTCTTTCGCTACCGCGCGACGTACCTGCCCCGTATATACCTGTCGAAACTAATTAGATAATAAATCAGATGGAGCAGGTATACCTACTCCTCTTCTCTCTTCTGACCTCATGGACACACCTGACATCTCTCCTTTCTACGCATACGGCCCCGTATGACTATACTGAGCACTTACACTCGTGAACTAAGGTCAAGTGGAGTAAGTGAAATAGTTCAATAGTGTGCGAAATAATGTCTGAAGTATCTAAATTACCATTGTATCAAAGACGATAATGGTTAATGTAATAAGTAAAAGAAATAAATTAACAATTAATGTAAGTATAAAAAAATACAATATAAAAAACAGGGAGTGTAAGAGCTCATACACACCAGACGGCGAGCACTGCTGTAAAGCAAAGGTGTTGTTACAGCGAACATTACAACCGTACTCGTTTGGTGATAATCCCATGTTGGTTTTCAGCCTACATCAAAGAAACGATTCGTTGTAATGTGGAAGGAAACTGTGCTGGAATTCTGATGTGGACGTACTTGCGAACATATCGGCAAAACCAGATAATCGGTGACGGAAATCACATATTACTGGAACACGTTATTTCTGCTCTAAAGCTAACCAGGTAACGGTTACCAAGCGTTACCAAGCTACCAAATATCATACCAAGGAAGACAACTTTTAACGACGGACTTGACGATTTAAAATCATTCATGGGGCACATTTGAATAGAGACGATAATTCTTCTGACTACTCATTTAAAAGGTCTTTTAATCCTCTTTATGGCAGCATGATTAAAAACAGTAAGCAAAAAGTACGTAATTTTCAACCTGTATAATAAAATACGATTAGAATGAAATGGTTTGGATTTTACTTTATTAAATGTTCAAAATGATGACCATCAACCTCCATACAATAGGACAATCTTGCAAATGTTCTCCTGATATTTCGCAACGTTTCTGGAGTTATTCGTTGGCATTCCTCAACACTTGGCGTAACTCTCGTAAGGAAGCGTGGCATACACCTTAGACTTAAGATGCCCTCAGAGAAAAAAATCAAGTGGTATAAGATCCGATGATCTAGCACTCTCATTCTCCAACAAATCTGGATCTTGCTCCAATTTTTCTGTGATCTAAGGATTGATTATATCGCCCAGCATGTTCAAATATACTTTACTATTTAAACTCCTGCACACAGAGAAGTAATTTCTAGAATCAAGTGAGAATTTCTCAACTGTGAAGTACCTCTCGTTCTTATATATAAGCAAATGAATAATTTCTTGGACGAAGAAAATTATTTTCTCAAAATCCCAAGAAATTAATTCCTTGTTTGAAGAAATTTAATGTCCTTAGACAAAGGAAAGCTGGTTACTTGAAACAAATAAAAAAAAACTGGTTTCAAGAATATTATGTATTTTAATTCGAACTTATGAGAACTTTGATTGAGAAAAAATAAATTTGATATAACCAGGCCTCTTCTTTAAAATAAATGCAAAGCGAGCTTAATTTAGTTTTGTCGTTTTCTAGTGGTAAACATCTAATACCTTTAAATCAAACGTTATTTTATTAAACATGAAAACGGCACTTACTTGAACTCAAGTATTCCTTTCTTTAAATCAAGAAACAAAAATGGTGTTTTTATTCTTAGTTATCGCACATACCATATAGCATTGCGCTGAGCTATGTATGCTGGTAGCAATGGGCGCTTGTTCATTCATTTGCATTGTTTTAATTCTATCCGTTCTTTTGACGGGGCGCACCGTGCTGTTTTGTGAAGGACTAGTGTGCGATAACCTTTAGTCTAGTACTGTTGGTTTGCAAAAAACTGATTAAAAGTTTCGTCAAAAAATAACTGAATTGTTGGTTATTTGAAAAAGCCAGCATGCAACGAAATGTTACTCAATTGTTTGCAAACAGCAAGACCAAACCCAATACATTATTATACTTTTAATTATGCTGGCAGAGGATCCTATGCAGATTAGTTGCTTGATAATAATTTTCGTGGCTAAATATACATATTTGTATCTTACTTATAATATACGTTGTTTCTTACATAGGATTTGTATTTTACCATGTAACACCACATACTTTAAGGTAAAAACTCGAAATAAATTACAAGTATACATAGTTAACATATTAATAAAATTAGTTTATTTTAAATTTTATTTTGTGAATTGTTAAATCACGGGTAAGGAAAAAAATACAAATCGAATAACTTTACAACTAAAAAGTATTTATTTAGATACTACATTACAGTATGTTTTTTTAAAAATAATTCTTAGGTTTGTTAACATACAAAACGAAGCGAACTCTTCTTCTAATAGACACAAACTAATACTACATCGTGGCAACTATTTCTACAATTACTAGACTTGTAATCCCTTTTACATATTCATACATAATGAAATCAATTATTAACCTTTTTTATTGCGGTTTCTATCTCCGCGCCAATGCTACACCACTCAAAATGGCCTTTATATTGAAGCCGAATATAAAATTGTTCTTCAGACATATCTATTTATAAAAATATCCGTAACTATATATGTATATTTTTTTATTTCCTAGTATATATACGCATTATATTATAACAATACTAACCGCTATTCAAACCACTATAAACAGTAAACATATTATCGAAATACTGCGAAATATCTAATACCGAAATGCAAACTCGATCATACTGGATAAAACCAAGTTTCAGCGTATATCAACCCCTCCACATTCCAACTTTTTTTTCTATTCTGAATACAAGAAACTTATGTTACTTGCGTCAAGGAAATATCACTCAATATTAGAAAAATCGTAAGAGAGTGAATTATTCCTTATAAAAATTATATGTACTTGTTTTAACATTTGTCACAAATAAATTTTGTTTTGATATTAGTAAAATTTCAAGAAAATAATTTATTATATTTAAGGACAACTGTTAACTCGGATCTAGTAAATTATCTAAAATAAAGAAAATACTATCTTACATTTAGTAAAAATGTGTAAGAACACAGATGTACTTGACAATAGAAAACCTTTTTCTGTGTGTGTCAATGAATAGGGATCCCATGATACGATCGCCAATGATACTGTAGTAATAAAATAATAATAAATAAATAAATAAATTGATTGATTAAAATGGTCAATAAATTTTTAATCCCAGGATCGTTGAAGGAATCGAAATAACGATATCTGAATGGAACCACTTATCTTAACTGTATTCAAATTGTAACTTATTTGGCGCCTTTCAAACTGTAACTTTTCGACAGTGTGACCACTGTGTAAACTACAAATTCCTGTTTATCTGCTTGGACGAGATAGGTATTTGCCGCCAAATCAAATGATAGTTAAGATAAAAGTGTGGTGTAAAGAAATAGCCGACTATCATTTTTAAATTGTTCATGTTGTGATCGTTTCTTTTTAAGATTAATGATAAATACGAATTTCTAAATGTATTATTAGTTAACTAAAGTAAGTAATATAGATTAATTTGGTATTTTCTTATGTAGATCAAAATGGATCCGATTATAATCGGATCCATTTTAATCCATAATAATTATTATATTGTTCTTTAACTGTTTTATATCGTTTTAGATATGAATTCTGACCTTTTTTTAACACGTGTGTCATAAAGGGTACAGGTCTATTTATTCCGTGGTCTGCCTCCTTCTTGACGGTGGAATCTTCAGAATATCCTGTCGTCTGGTCACCTTTTTAATGATGGTGATACTTCCTAGCTTCTCTCTACGCTATCCAGGGCTTGAAAAATATCTGACTGAATGATTTTCTTTTTTCTAGAATGTTTTGAACTTGGATTTTCGCCTCAATATCCTCAGTAAGTTTTATTCTTGTTTTTAAATGTTCACTTTAATGATTAAACAGTACTATCGTTATAAAAATTTTCTCTTCAGTCACTTTTTTTTTATCAACATACCCCTTTTTCTTCTCTTAGTCACACGTCTCTCTCTCATTTTTTTTCTAAAACAAACCCTTTTTTCAGGTTATGGCTTTCCAAAATCTTCGTATTACACGAATATTACGGCATTTGTCGGTCGTCAACATTAGTGTAATGTATTATAGAGAGAAACTAGACACTGTGCTAAACTATGTACTTTATTCGGAAGACTGGGGAGAGGAAACTGTTCACTTACAAGTTATAGGTACTTACTTTTAGCGCAAGCGCAACAACATAACAATTAGTAAACCGCTCAGCGTTGAATCTTCCCAACTTCAAGGCACTTCTCGGTATCAAATTATTTTGACATTTAATGTAAAAATTATTTCTCTTCAAATATTGAGCGTTTCTTTTACATTTTGTATGCATTCAGAATCAATTAAAAATTCAATGATCTTATTTCACAACTGATGACAGATTTCTTGTAAAGACTTAAAATTTTCTGTTTTTGCCAACAGAGTCTGTCAACAGTTTGACAGACGTAATTTTTATTGAATTAAATTTTATTTAAAGAAACGTTTTGATGATATCGGAATTAAATAAATACATTTTGCAATAAAAATACTTATTTTAATAAATTAAATGATTTATATTTTTAAATAATAAAAGAAGGGAAAAAACGTCCGTACATTTATCAAAAACTTCTAAATATATTTAAGACTACATGTTTCGGCGTACAAGTGCCATCTTCAGGTCTTAAGGTGGTTGGGTTTTTGGTGAATGTACGGACGTTTTCTTCCTTTTTTTATTATTTATTAATACCACATTCATGGATTTCAACATACATTTATATTATTTACCATCTGTTTTCTTGGATGTGGATCTCTTTTATTCAGAATTGAGAAACAACTTGATGCTTTGAATTGAAATATTTATGTGATTTTTAAATTATATCACAATACCAACCCATACATTATACATTAAGTTTCTGTGGCCGTTGTGTATGTGTTTCCCGTGTCAAATGGGAGTTGGTGTCACTCCAATTGCTGCAGTTGTGACGATTTGGTTCACCATTCAATGAAAAAGATGATTCATTCGAAAAAACAGATATATAGTAAGTTTCAATTATTGTTAAGGCACTCAACCCGGCGAAATGTCATTTTTTGTTATGTATAGAGCCCGTAATTTTTTAGATTAATTCCAGTACATACTTGTGTCACACATTTTCGTCTGCATGATTTTCGATGAATAAGCGAGCTGTAGATCATCGCACACCTGTCATTCTCATAACACAAAGTTACTTCCACACGTTCTTGGACAGAATAGACCATATTGATTTATTATGAATTCACGATTAAACTAAAAATAAACTACATTAAAGAGCATTCCGCTAAACAATGCAAACGTAAACTAACGCCATGCAAAATAAGTGTCTAAAGCTGAAAACAGAAGCAAAAAATGTGAAGAAAAACTACATTAAAAATGATAAGTGAATGTAATAAAAACATATAAGAATTACCTTGATTAACACAGAAAAATTACGAAATGTCAGGAGAGCATTTGAAGCCATTTCATTCTAATCGTGTTTTATTACACAAGCTGCCAATTATGTACTTTTTGCTTAGTGATTAAAAAAAAAAAAGATTTTTTAAAACATGTGCCGTAAAGAGAATTAAGACTTTTTGAATGAGTGGTCACAAGACACACCAAGCGAAAAGGATATGGGAAGGGATATGGTGGGGGTCAAAAACCTAACATCGGCTAACATAAATGATAACTAAAACAAAAAAAAAATGGAATACTTGATTAGAGATTTCGGCGGAAACAAGGAAATTAAAAATCAATATTATTTTTAGATTTAATCCTTTGGCGGAAACGGCAAAGGTCAAATTTCTCTCTACATAAGCCGAAAGAGTTGCGCTATTTTTGTTGCATACCGCAAAGGGTATTATCTTTCTAGACAATAAGTCGGCTCCATCGCGGATTACATTTAAAGTATTAGAATATTCGTTTTACTTACCCAAGTCATTATTTTTTGTGTTGATTGTACATACCTTTGATACGAATCATACGGATACCATCCATCTCTGGTTTTGTTTTCTGAAAAGTTTTTGGAAATACGTGTATAATTCATCCCTCGTATTATTACCATTATTATTTATCTATTGTTTGTGAATTCTCTTTCACGCGAGAACTTTGCATATATCCGTTTAGAGCGGCGAATTATCACAATATCGCGTAGAATAGTGTATGAAAGCGATCGAGAACATCAGGGACACACGGACACACACATTCGAAGGGTTGAGAGTGTGCTGCAGCTCGTGCGCGATGAATAGAATATATCGGCTACGGGGGCAGAAAGCGGGAGGGTGTCGGAGTTCCGTCGTAGACGCTACACCATACTTTTCAGCCCCGACCGCCGCCCTCCACCTCCGGGTATTCGGGCGACGCCTCGCGCCCTCCCCTACCGCCTCCGCAGATGGTAGGAAATTACGGACCTACTATCTTTCATTTTACGCCTGAAAATTTCTTATTCCAATTTCCCGTTCGCGTCTGTCAGTTGTTATGAGTCATTTTCTGATAAGCCTCGCACACACCGGCGGTCGACTCACGGAGAGCGGCGTCCGACTATTATGCAATAGAACTATTATACGAGGAGCGCGTTATCGCCCCCGTTATATGTCATTCGCTGCGGAATTGGTGTGTTATTCCGTGCTCCTTCTATCAACCGCTCGCGTAGGTATTTCCATCTCGAATGCACGGCCATTTTCAGGTGCTATTATGTCGTGTTGGTCTATTGTTTCGACTTTGGAGACTACCATTGCTAGTGTTTCTATTACAAATATACATCTATACTTACATATACAGTACCATCAAAAAGTTTATAATATGCATGAACAATTGCCGAAACGATAGATGTATAAAATCCAAAAGCTCATTTTTAACTTATACAGCAATCTAAATTACCTATATTATAATTATAGGCAGCGCCGGATTTCGAAATGTATGTGCATCTGCACAGAGCGGCAAACTTGGAGGGCGGCAAAAATTAAGAAAATTTTTCACTTATTTTTAGATAATGAAATGAGAGACAATTATACAAAAATACAAGCCTACCAATTCCAACCGTACTTATTGATGATAGGCTCACAGCATCATTTACCAACACCCACCCAATTGATTCCTTTTGATTTATTCTAACGCATATAATGACGCATATAATTGAAAAATTAATGATTACATTGTTGGTTCAAAATGATTCGTTTAGGGGAGAGTGGGGCACGTTCGGACACTAAACTTTAAAAACGAATTATATTGTTATTTAATGGGGTATGGAAAATTTCTCCTATACATTTTAATACGTACACATTTTTGTATGAGATACTATATAAGAAATACAATAATGTTGCATGGTTTTTCTCGAGAATGTTTTTTTTTAAAATAGCGTGTGTCCGAATCTGCCTCATACCGGGGCACTTCCGGAAAATACACTGGGCACATTCGTACATAGCTAAATTAAACACAATGTAAGAATTCGAAATTCCATCCGGTATAATACAAAGTATTTAAATTCATTTTATTAATACGTTGATGATAAGTACCATGGCATTTGCTGAAGCAGCGTCTACTTCACAGGAAATAACAATCTATTTTGTTTAAAGTCTCGCGTAATTAAGATACTAACGGCATATGCTTAAATATTAGCAAGTGTGCGATACTTTCCTTCACCAAAAGTATGAACCCCTTCATTTTCAGATACAGTGCTCACCAGTTAGAGATACCTAGGGTTACGCAATTTAAAGATCTTGGTGTAATTTTCGATCAATACTTAACTTTCTCCCCTCACATCACTTCATTGTGTTCGTCTGCTTCTGCCTCTCTAGGTTTCATTATACGGTCTTGTAGAGATTTCTCTAACATTTCAACAATCAAAGTGTTATTTTATGCATTTGTGCTGTCCAAGTTAGAATATAGCTCTATTGTTTGGTATCCGCACTACCTTTACCAACAGCTGCTCATCGAGCGAGTTCAGAAACGATTTCTAAAATACTTATCGTTTAAACTTGATGGCATTTATCCCGCTCGTGGGACAGATTACACCCTCTTGCTGCATAGTCATGACCTCCGTCCTCTTTCTCAGAGAAGAGATGAAGCCAGCGCCAAATTTCTTTTAAAATTAATAAATGGCAGTGTTGATTCACCTTCGCTTCTAAGTCAAATATCTTTCCTTGTCCCTAACTATAATTCTAGATCATGCGCTACATTTCCCACTATTAGAGCTCGCACTAATATTCTTTACAAGGCCCCGCTAAGCCATATGTACAGAAACGTCAACTTATTATATAGTGACCCGTTCCATTCAAGTGTATAATTATTTTTTTTTTTTATATTTCATACGCTATAATTTTGTTTCTTTCAGTTTTTGATGTATTCATTTGTGATTTATTTATAGTTTGATATGTAGTATTAGTTGGCTTTTTGTTTTTGTTTTGAATTATTGGCCTTTTATTTTTGTAATTTTTTTTTGTTGTTTCAACTGTATTATTGCATGCACACTAATGTTATTTTATTTTGGTTATTTTGTCTTATTATTGGAATCTTGTTCTGTTGGACAATAAACGCTATTATTATAATACAGTATTTATTTCAAATTTTATCTACTTCTTTGTCTATTGTATGTTACAATTGCTGACCAGCGAATCCCACATTACTCTCCAGAAAGGCGTTTAAAGTTCAGAAAAATAACGCCAACTATCATTCTTGCGCCCTCTTGTAAAGAGATGCGGAACTAGTAATCGGTGTGGAATGACGTCACAACTAAAGTTTATAAAAATTCTTTACATTGCTGTTTTGAATGAATTAGTTCGCGGACTCCGATTCAGCTACAGAAAAGCACGCGTTACCCTTTCGTTACCGGGCGTTTCCATGTCTTAAAATTAAAAAAAATTAAAACTTCTCTTCTTAAATTTTGCAATTAAAATAAACTTGAATATTCGAGAACAGGAAGCAAAAGCTTTCCGCGAGAGGTGTTTTGTTTTTCTTCAAAATTTTTGTGAGTGTTGTGTAAAGTTTTGTGCCTTAAATATTTTGGATTACGGGAAGATTTAACTGCCCCACATCGGTTGGTAAGATGTTCAAAATTTCTGTTTAAAACTAACCATTGCAAATACGTAGAAACCGTAACTCGTTCGCTCTCTCTCTCTCCCTTAATAAATAATTTTGTAAAGTAAATATTACTCAGTGCTAATGTTAAGCAACGTTATAAAATTTCAAAATATCCATCCAATTAATTGTGTTTTGTTTTTCTTTACTTGTTATTTTATTTAATTTGCTAGCTTGTTAGTTTAATTCTATTGTTTCAATTTATTCAATATATAATTGTAAAAAATAGTCACTCTATTATTTCGCCACAAGTTCAATTTGTACCCTTAGTAAAGAATTGAAGAGGAAGTTATTTCGGAAAGGGAAAGCCAACGAGGTGGGTAGGTCGACAATCTTTAGGCTAACTAACGGCCCTGCTTCGACTGGCTGAGAAAAACACCGTTGGAAAACATCTTTGGCTAAAACTTCTAAAACCAATCGCTACCGAACAAAAAGATTGTTTTCCAGCAGTGGCTCGTCGGTCAAAAGAGCAGGTGGGGTTATCTGTAAAACGGGGCTTGGTTTTGCTTGAATGAATTTTGGGCTGACTATCCCCAACAGTTTCCAGATAAGAAAACCCGTTCCATTACAACAGAAACATTGATAAACAACTCTTTTAATCACAGTTTTAAAATTTTAAATAAAAGCAATACTAGCCACTAATATATACTGAATGTTTAAGATTACACTGCGTGACACTGATTTGGTCGTACCTGAAAACTGATTACTATTATGGTTTTCAATTAGTTACAATATGTAAGCAGTGGATGTTTTTTTTTCTATCACGTCTTGTTTTGAAGTATACACTGATGACATTAGATAGGCTATGCCGATTCTGGCACAAAATCTTGGATTTTCAATGGGTAGAGTTCACATTTTATCCCTCATAGATACAATATGCATATTTACATGTCAACTTCGTTTCTAGCGACAGATTGAAATTATTCTACTTGATATACATACGGGGTGCCACCCTATGCAACGGTCCATAGCCGATTTATTATTGCTTTTTGGGAAAAATGTTTCAAATAAATGTTGGCTCGAATCATATTCTAAACATTTTAAAATTAGTTTCAGTAATGCGGGCTTCCGGTGTACCGAAAATAGATACTTTATTATTTTAAATAGAACACCCTGTATATTACTGTATTTTTGGATTCCTTGTTAAATTTAAATAACAATACATTTGACATACATTGAGCTAAGTTGTACCGTTTCCGAATTGCATGACGTTTTTTTTCGAAAAAAAAATGACGTTTGCAATGTCTTGCGGTATTTGCAAATATCTCCGGAAATACGAAAGTTAGAAAGCGGTTTTCAGTTTCGCTTAACCAGAAACAGCATACGTCTTTTATTTAAAATTGATGCGTTTAAATTACAGCGTTATTAAATACGGATCTGTAATTTTCAAACTCTAAAATCATGGATAACTTGATTTTTTTTAAATTGAATGTTATAGCAATTTTTACATAAATGGATGTGAAATTTGATTTTCTTTAGATTTTATACGAGTGTCATTGTGTCTATCTCCAAAGTTTTGGAGATATTCGCGATTTTTCAGTTTTCATGTAGATACGTATTGCCAAGCGCCGGCCACCTTCCCCTCGCATTTCACCAGGCTTGGACTAATTAACAAAACAAAATAAGTTTTGTCATTAGTTTTAATTTTTTGTCGTTAATTTAATCGAATTATTAATAATTAAATAAAGCAATGTGTATATTTTTTAAGTTTTTTACCAATAATTATTAGTTACCGTACCCAAGAAACAGTACGTGATAGAAAAAAAAGTACATAGGTGTTCTTATTAAGCGATTTGTATAAATAAATAAACAAGAAAAATTGAAGTGGGTACATAATTTTTTTTTTAATTTGTAACGTAGTGTTACATTAAATGTTACAGCAAATTTGAAAAATGCAGACTATTTAGCGGTTCCTTTAATGTTAGTTGGTTAAGGAAGCTTGGAGACGATATCGTCGCGATTGAATCCGAAAAAAGTTTCTGATATCTGCTCCGTAGGGCATGACATTAAAAAAGCAACCCACTGTACGTATACCACTGATGATGCGTTTATATTCTAACGCGAAATGTATATATGTTTTTTTTAATAAAATAATAAATACGAAGTTATTATTATACCTGGTAATACGTTGATTTATTGTACTATAATATGTTTATATTAAAGAGTACAAACTATTTCGCTCAGTGTGATGCAAAAGATATGAAGTAGGCTAAATAGAGGAAAAAATCTGTAATGACATGTTTAAAAGAACTGTGAAGCATTCCTTTTTTATCCAGAATCGTATTACCAATTGTTATGTAAGTAGCGTAAAAAATGTAATCTATTATGGTCTGTTATATCTAGCTAACATTCAAACTAACAATGCAAACTCAAGAATAACTAGTAAAAATAAATAGCATCAATAATATTCAAAACCTTCATATGCATGGCAACTTCTATTAAAGAACATTAAAAATAGAGTGCTACCCAAAGAAGCATTATACCTATCTTAACTTCGACATTATTGGGTCATTTATCACCTAAACATCTCCACTTACAAATGACAATACTGGCACTAAATTATATTTAGATGACGGTCGGCGTTTTGTGAACGTAGATGCGTGTATAATGATCCTCTACGTTCATAAATATACCTATCCTTCAAGTCTTCATTCAAGTATCCCCCTCATTGATTAACTTCAAGAATGCAGAAATATCACACACAATTCCGTTTTGTTATGCCGGCTGGGACTAAAGCGCACATAAGTGTGTGTATATACGCGAATACGTCGTTGAATACACCATCTTGAGCGTATAAAGGCGAGAAAATTTACGACGTCCATATCCTAACCTCAAACGATCACCACAATGACGGAGTTCATTACAAACCTAGTCAGTAAATAAAGTCGTTCGAATATAGAGATTTCGTGCACTAATCTTCCTAGTGCGAGAATCCATTCGATTCTTTTTAAGAGTCAAGTGCACGTCGTCTGCATTTTCTTTTCTCCCATTCATCCTTTCATTCATGCTCCACTACTGTTATTGAAAAATTATACACAAAAGCGCAGCGAGAGAGCGTCCTAGCGCTATGTGTCAGTGGAGGGTGAAAATAAATGGTGATGTAAAGGTTTCTGCATCCAGGTCATCGGGAATCCTCTGGGAACAAGGCGTAACATTAATCTTCATTTGTTACCGGTCGCTTCTACAATTTACTGTATTATCGCACGTTATTCGGCCATATAAATCGGCGATTTCCTCTACGATGCCATAATTGTCGTGGTGTGAATGCCATGATCTGTTATGGAAAAAAAAATCAAATTAAATTATTTTTTCCTTTAAACACCTTTAAAGGTGTATTCAACAATAACCTGATAAGAATAGCTTACCAAACACTAGTTGTATGTTTAGTTTTTAACATGGCTTTGTTAAATGGTAGTGAGGAATATTGTTGCAAAGTATTATGATGTCGTGCTGTTTCTTTATAACATTAAAGTAGCGACATGCGAAACACGTTTGCGAGGTAGTTATAACACAATTCAAGGAAATAGAGCAGCTTTTACAACCTGGGGATAAATAGAGTTTGATTACATATCCTTAAGATTTTAAAAATAAATAAAAAGTGAATTCTACTGTTTCACCTTTTTACAAAAAAAAAAAAAAACAATATATCCGATTATAGTTTCTAAAGAACTAACCTTCTACTACATCTTCAAAATATGAAATTGCCATTTAGCGAACGCAATAAGAGACGTATTATTGACGCCCCTGTAGGTATTTGCTACATGAATACCAACTAATTTTGAGACAAACATCAATTTTTTATCGATATCGGTACGAGTTTACCCAGCTTTATTTTGTGTAAACCAGGTGTAAAAGTAAGAACCTGTGAGCATTTATTCCTACAAAATCCTATAGTACAGGAAGAAAAAGTGGAGCACTTGGTGCCACGCCTATACAAGGTGTAATTATTGCAGTTACAGACGATGGAAATAATTTGGGCGTTCTGTATGATAAGATATTAACCTAAAATCCGCATTTGAAAGTTATTACTCATAAGGTAAGGCTGTCTTTAAGGATATGTCAAAAAATATGTAGGAACTCTTGGAAGGTTCATCAAATCTAGTCCATTGGCTTTATGGTATGATAATGTATACAACCTATGAAGCTATAGCATGGTGACAGATTACGCAACGACCCAGAACCGACAGCAAAATTCAAATCCCCACGAAGAATCGCAAATATGACAACCATATTATATTTATGAGAAGCTATACAATTACAAGGCATCCTAAACCTCCATCTAAAGGTACTACTACACGAGATTACCTATTCTAAGGACTATATGGATTCCATAACAATTGAAATATTCCTGCTCTAACTAAATAATTTCCCTATAATTTTAATAACAAAAATATAATATAGCTATTAGCCTGGCAATTATGTGAATACTGTCTTATGTGATACGGTGAAATATGTGAACAACCAAAAATGTGATTAGTGCACATAATCGCGAATCTACTGTAAATCAGTGTGCTAATTTCATATTATAAAAGCTTATTGAATATTTATATTGATGAAGTTCACAAAAATAAAAAAAGAACTTACTAAATTACAAGACATATTAAAAAATAAAATTAAAAAAGACCTGCCACATGATTTATACAGTTTATTTATAGAATCACAAAACGACAAAGTTAAAAATATCGACATTAAAATTAAAAAGAAACTCGCAAACAAAATAAGTCAGTTATCGAGCAACAAAAAAAAATAATAAATAAAATGTAGAGTAAGTAACTTCCTAATTTCTGGGTCCGAGCCGTATCAACAGTAAAGCGATACTTGGCTACTACGGACATTGGGATTTTAACTTTTTTCCCAAAATATCATATGTCAAATGGTCAGCGAATCATATACTTTCAAATTTAAAATTTCTTACGCTGTTTTCTAAGCTTTTAATCACTATTATGGGGTCAAATCAAATCTCAAAATCCCCAAATACAGAATGAAATTAGATGTAAATTAACTAATGTATTAACAAATTTTAAAAATAGAAACAAAAAGATACCCATCAGTTACAACCATTAATCAGAAAAACAAAATAATTTCTTAAACAGCATCCAGACATTCATCCTTTGAAAACTGATAAATCAAAAAAACAACAATTATAATAAAAAAAGAACAATACGAGAGTAAAATGAATGCTAAACGATGAAAACACATATACCATACTAGAAAAAGAACCCACAGAAAAGATTCAGAAACAAAATAATAAAATAGTAAAAGAATGGGAGGAAAAAAACAGTAATAGCTTAAAAATTAACAATAGCAAGGCACCTACAATCTATGGGCTTCCAGCATTCAAAGCCCTACTTATCTTCACGTTAATAATGAGATTTCCATCTTAAATTCCCATTCAATTATTCTTCCACTTATTAAGTATATACAGGAATTTGTTCGTATAATAAATACATTAGGTTGACCAGTAGCACTGAAAATCCTTGGTAAGGTAAAACATATGTATGCTAATATCAACCTAGTGTTGCACACGTTTTTAACGTGACCTAATTATTAATTAGCGTTAATTAACGCAAGTATAGTGGCTTAAAGTCGTCCTACAATTATTGTTATCCTTTATAGATACATATTGTAGTTTCAGATCGACAATTTAGCAAATATCTTCACATTAATAATGAGACTTCCATCTTAAATTCTCATTCAATTATTCTTCCACTTACGCTACAGAGTAGCATACAGCCCGGTATAAAAAAAATATTTTTTAAAATAATACTTTAATTAAATTAGTAAAAATCAATTTTTTTTAACATCCCAGTCATCAGTTTTAAATCATAAGTGTACCCTTTCAACTGCCAGATGATATGCAGAGCGAGAATTTTCAATTCGAACAGGCTAGAGGACGTGCTGGCATTAAAAAAATTACAAATAGCTAATTACCCGCTTTTATTACTACAGTACGTGAGGAGATGGTATAGGAGACTGTCGCCAAAATGTCTCTACTTCAATTTGCATGTTTACAATGCCCAGTTCCCAAGATATCATACGCACGAAACTCTTGTACATCAATTATGATCAATTTTGTATGATAAAGAAAATATTTAAGTGTGAATAAAAGTGGTTATATTTAATAACAGAGTTCGAAATGTGAAACCGTGTACAAACAGCATAAATATAAGGATATTCTTATTTCAGGTAAGTTACGTGAGTTCGCTTATTCAATAACAATAACGTTTTGTTAGTAATTCCACTTTTTGCAATATAAATTCATCATAGGGAACATGAATACGTTTAAAATTAAATTTCAAAATTCCCGCGTTTTTTCTGAACGTTCAAACTGAGTTATTTTATGCTTAAGAGACGGGTGAATCAGAATGTTCAACCTTGATGGTAAAATTACTGGGAATTTCGTGCCGTAAATACATATCAAATATTAACATAGAAAAGTACCAAGTTATACAAATTCTCCCCAAGTGATTGCGAACTGTTCAACGATTATACAAAATTCCTAAATTCCAAAATTTGCCCAACATACAAAATGAAATTTCTTATAAGCATATTTAAAGTTAGATTAGGATTGAAATAAAACGTTTATTTTTAGGTAGATTTGGAACGAGAGATAATCTTAAGATTAAACCGGCGAGCAGGCCATGGATGCAGGCATCTGATGGGGCCCTGGTACATCGTACTTCTAAACACGGAGGATAGCTCGGTATAGAAACATATCTCAGGAAAATCGTCGTTGGAAAAAAATTACCCAAAGATTATAGGTAAAATTTGGATAAAATTAATGTGAATTTGGAATGAAATTGGATTTTATCAAAATAGTCGTTAAATTTTACAAGATTCATTGAGACACGTCTGCCTTTGACGGAGTTGTCTAGTGAATCCTTTCGAATTGAAAAATTCTACCAGACTTTTGTAGCGATTGTCTTTCGACAAGGGGGACAAACTGTCTCAGAGAGTCCGTTAATTTCACCGAAGTGAGGGGAATATAAGATGTTTAATACATGAGAATGCCCATGTGACCGAATGGACTGTCGAATGTTTACACAAAATTATTGACAAAATTCTGGATCAGCTTACATTTAATATAATATAATATAGTAAAGGTAAGTGTCTCTAGATCATGAGAAAATACATTTAAAAATTTTCAACACTTATTACTATGTAAAATTTACAATGTAAAAGAATTAATTACTGTACAATAAGTCGGCAACCATGCATGCACATGACATGGTGACGCAACCGAATTCCAGCAATTTTCCATGTCTTTCTGTTGACATATCAATGCAATTAGATTGGTATCGGAAAGCGTAGCGCGAAAAAGCCCAAGTAAGCGAGCGAACGGTAAATATAAATTGGTGAATATAAATCAATCAGTAAATATTAATACTAGTAGTTAAGTGAATTATTTTTATTAGTATGTTAAGTAGGGTTTATTTATTTATTAATTAGTATTTTCACTAGTGTTAATTTATTTTTATTAGACTTTAAGTGTGTAAGTAAATACTTTTTGTTAAATATATCGCCCATGTGATCATTTAAACGAAAACGTTATACTATCATATCTATTATTTCTCTCAAAGCGTCAAAAACCATTCACGAAGATACGAGACATTATAGAGATCTCTGAACGTATTAGCCGTAACTTCGCTCCCAATCACTCCTCGGCGCATCCGCCCGAATAGTACGTGTTTCAAAGGTGTATCGCAGCACCGGTAACCGGCGAATTCTCGCCCCGGTCTCCTCCAGCTTTATCTACACCATATTATTACGTTATAACAAGTGGCTCGACGGCGGAAATTACACGAACTATTTTTCGAATGGAGTCTCCCTCAGTCAGTGTTTTAGAGGAACGGTAGCGAGCGACTCGGAGATAACGGCGCCATTTCCTCTCCACGTTTTACACGGCGCTCGGCTATTCGAATTAGTGACGCGGCCAGATAATACAATAACAACAACAACAACGTTTCGTGTTGATCGCGAGTACCTATAAGTTATACAATGTTGGTGCGAAAATTTCGTTAACAAAGAGAAAATATTTTGACTCCGTGGCTCTGACACGAATATAATTTTATATGTCTAATTTCATTCAAAAAATATCGATTGATATCAATGTTTGAATTTAATGTTCAATTCAGAATTCATTTCGTATTGCTATTTTTATAAAAAAAAAAACATTTTTTTTTCCAAAATACCAGTTTTTGGTTTAACAATACGTAAGAACACATATATAACTTTTGATTTTATTAACTTTAAAACGCGTACCGTATTACTGTAATACCGAGAAATGGACGTTTTACGTATCTAAGGATACAAAACAGTGCTTTTCTGTTTTTAATCATCTTAATTTTTTTCTTTGTCGTAAAATTTGTAGAAACCAGTAAAAATACTAATATATTGTAATATATTGTTGCCAAACGTATTAAAATGATTTTTTTTTTATAAGTATAATAAAATTTAGATTAGGATTAAAATAATACGTTTATTTTTAGGTTGATTTGGACGCGGAATGCCTTTGGAGGGATCAATTAAGCTGGCATCAGGGCAGCAGGTCGGAACGGAACATTTAAATGGAGGCCCTCATACTTCTGATTACAGAGAATGGCTCTGAACAGGAACAACTCTTAAGAAAATCGTCGTTAGAGAAAATTATCCAGAGGTTATAGGTAAATTTGGATAAAATTCATGTTAAAACTTTGTTTAACAATTAACCATCATTTTTAGGTTAGAATTTGGAATTGGATTTTATCAAAATAGCCGTTAAATTTTACAAAATTATTCAAGACACGTCCGCCTCTCACGGAGGTTGGCTAGTGAATCCTTTTGAATTGAAATACTCTAAACAGACTTCGATAGCGATTGTCTTTCGACAGCGGGACAAACTGACTTAGAAAGTCCGTTAATTTCACTGAATACATGAGAATGCCCACACTGTAAAAAAAGTTGTAGCAAAATTACATGTAAAATTGTTGGTAACAATGTTGCCTACAATTTTGCAGGTAAATTTGCTTCATAAGGTAAAATTTCTACCATCTAATAAATTTCACATGCTCATGTGTTTTTCAAAGATTGTACTGTAAAATTCGTATGTAATATTTATATGAACCCTATATTTACCGAACACTGAAGTAATTTTCATATGTATTTTTATAAGGAAAGCAAGTAACTTACCTAATTCTCTTATAGCACCTAATAGGTCATACTGAATCGCTCAACCAGGGATCAAGAATGAACACGCTTACGCGAAACCTACGATTGTTTGTGACTGTACATGATATCATTGAGCCAATAATAAGTTCGACAAACGAATAGAATACCTACGCGCACAGATAAAATATCCAATAACCAATCACATTGCGGCGTATGATTTCGTATTTTCCATGATATCTATAATTTTACCCGAAAATTCAAGTAAAAACAAATAAATATAAAAGATCCTCATATTTTTACAGCAAAATTAATAGTTCACTAGTAAAATTATTTTTAAAATGCACTAAATACTTCAAAAAAATGTCAATTTTACACTTTTAAGTAAATTTTGAGAGTAAATTCCTTTTGTTTTTCCTGTATTTTCCTTTTGAATTTTTGTTACATCTTAAACTTACATGAAAAAGCTATAAATTTTACCGAAATTTCTTTTTCCATGTTAAATATCCTAGAAAAACATGTTAAACAAAATTACATCATTTATTGTGGTAAATTCACAACGTTATTACATGTAATATTCCTGATTTACCATGGCAAAATTACTGTAATTTTTTGCAGTGCATGTGACCAAATGGATCAATGCGATGTTAACACAAAATTAAAATATATAATTATTACAAAATTTCTGGAATCACCTTTCATTCATTATAAGATAAAAAAATTTCAATGCTTATACTGTTATGTCAAATTTACAATCTAACCGAACCGAATTCCAACGATTTTCTCTGTCTTTTTGTTGATATATCAATGCACTTGGAGTTGCAAACACATATAAAACATTATTAGACTAAATTTAAGTAAAATAAATACACTGTGAAAAACATAAAAATGTTCATCCAAATTGAAACTTGATCCAACTATGTTCTGTCAAGATCTGTTATGAAATATACTATTCAAATTCTAATATTCAATTTCCATGTGTAGGTATTTCACTACTGATTATCTCTACTTCCTGAAGGGAACATTCTGAAGAAAAATGCCTTGGAGGACTTGCCAAATGCAGATATTTTCTACACCATCTGGACATCGTCGCTATCTACTGCTACATTCTATATCCTTTTCTGTTATATCCTTATTTTTTTAAATACATAAAAGTACAACTAGTAACTTTACACTTAAATAATATCAAATTATTAATTTTCGACAATATATACTAAAAAGGTGACGTAAAAATTTATTTAGCAATTTATTTTATTTTAATAGAAGTCGCTACACTCATATTGAATTAAATTTATAACAGTTCCCCGGAATCATCAAAGACCAACAGTTTTCAACGACATTCACAATTGATTAGGACCAACTTCAAAGAATCCTCTTATACTTAAAAAAAATGCGCTAAATTGTGAAATATAGTAAAAAAAATTCTTTTTATTGACTGATGTTTATTGACATCATCAGAACAGCATGGCAAAAATTGAAATCTGTCGAAATAGTTTGCAGATACGAAAACGTGGAGCCAGTTAATTTCGGTCGATTTGTGATCACTTATGATGAGGAGACGAGCGATAGAGTGCGAACTCATCACAGGAAAAATAAAATTTGATGTTTCGAGATAAGGAATACCGGGATGTAATCTAGATCTTCTTTTACGAACGCAGATGATGTCGACATTTGATAATGTAAGAATATGGGCCGAAATTACTTTATAATGTGCATACGTAACATATAGAATATAACGTTTTTTTCTTATTTTTGATATAGATTGTACATTTCGGTTGATTGTTTGTCGTTGATTAAATAATTGGCATTAAGGTAGGTGTGTAAAGATACATAAATACACTACTACAAGGCAAATGCGTTACATTTAAATTACAATACTTTGTGCTATAAAATTTTTAATTAGAAAACCTTCCTCAGGCATACTGAAAACATTTTATAATTAGTCAAAAAGTGTAAAAAGGACAAATTTTATGTATGACATCGCAGGCTGTTACCAGAAACAATACAAGACGTGTAAGACATACCCTGTTAGTGAGACGGGAGTGTGGCATCGGAGAAGGTTCGCCTGCGATGTCACACGTAAAATCTGCCTTTCCTTTTACACTTTTTGACTAATATAAAATGTTTTCATTGCGCCTGGGGAGGGTTTTGTAATTAAAATCGAAACCGGTAGAGAAACGATTGTATATGTACGTTTATTAATAAATTTGGGAACCTATACCAATCAACTTTATTTAAAATTAAATTAATTATATAAATTATTAAATGTCTGTTAATGTAATATGTTTCTGCATATCTGATCAGTTTAATTATACATCATTACACCTAATGACACGTCGTCTACGGTAAACCAGACGATTACAGTGTGCAAGTTTATTTTCAGTTATTAATTACACGGACTTATACACTTCTCAAATAAAAGGAAACCATTTCCTCCGACGGTTTTTTTGCTTCTTCTTAGGTCGCGGTATTCGATTAAGCCTAAAACCTGCAATGCGTAAAAATAAAGGAAATCTCATCAAATGATCAAAAACTTTCTGCGCACGACCGCAACAGCAAAGTGAAACTAATTATGAACTAATTAAGAACTTGTCATCCGTAAATATAGAAGATATACAACATGAAAAACAGGCCGATATAATACGCCATTTAGCGTCTAGAATTAGCCCTAATAAAAGACGACGTCGGATTTTGAAAATGAAGCGAGGCACGAAACCCTCTACCTCGCATGACATAGCACTTACTTCGATTCTTGACATTCCCAATCGTTTCTGTCGTTGAATCGTTTAGTTACTCCCCATTAATTAGTCATTAGACAGACAGACATACAGACCTGACACATGTGCGCTATGTTAGACGGCAAGCAAGTCTAAATGAAAAACTGATTCCGATTTCGAACGAGTACGAACTCCGAAGCAAAGCAAATTTGAATAAATTCTAAAATACGATAAAGTACAACTTAAAAAAAATTCTAAACGGCAATTTTTCTTACTTTTTCAATTAGTAACACAAGCAAGAATACCTCAAACTATTACACTTACTTCGACTTACTACTTACTTCACCCTTTATAAATTCATACTTCATTCGTATGGAGAATTTTGGGACCATGTATATTTAGTTGCAAACTAATATTTTCGGAATTTATTCGATGAACTCTAACCCCTTTGCTAAATATACATAACCGATAAAATTTAAATGCAAGTATTTGAATACAGTATTTAACGTTTGCTTTTGTTTCTTAGTATTTCGAAATTTTACAGTTTTTAAATAAGTAGAGCAATGTATACCAACGATTTAAAGGTTAATCGTTTGTAAACAGAATAAAGTGTCCAAGTCCAAAATTTAAAGATGTCGATTCTTTAAGAAAAATACAACTATTACAACTAAGTATGTTAAAAAAACACATTTTTTAATCATAAATGTATTTTCATTTGTTTTTCTAAAAAAAATTGACAGCTTTAAATTTTGAACTTGGACACTTTCTCCTATGTACCATAAAAATAAATTCGAATAGTATGCAACCCGCCGTGCTAGTTAACCTAAAACTTAAAAATTTAGTTCATAGATGACGCGGAAATACGTGTTTACCCCCGTCCAGAGTGGGACAAAATACCGAAAAGCTGGCCAAAACCTAAAATGGATTAGGATTCTAACAAAACTTGGTATACTAGGGTTTTCGAGGTGATTGATTACGGAGCAGCTGTCAAATTTAAAAAAAAAAATGACGAATCCAAAATGGCCGATACGTTATATTCAAATATGTTGGACTTGTATGAAAACTGGCATCTGGAGGGTTTCGAGGTTACTAATTATAAGTTCCAAGTCAAAACCATAACAAAAAACAGCATGTCAAAATTGACAGACGTAAAAATTATCTAACTACAAGTGTGCAATTAAGAAACAATTGTTGTAAATAGGTAGATTCACGACAAAAATAAAAGAAAATATAACTTCAACTTATGAGGACTCGCACGGTACTTCGATCGTCATATGCAAGAAGTGAAGAAGGTTCACCGTAAGGCTACGCGAGTAGTCTTTCTTTTATTCAACAATAACAAATACAGAATACTCAGAGTATTATTCGATATTAACTACTATCAATATCACTGTCAAATGAGCTCTCAAGATCGCTTACATTAGATGAGACATCTGAAAACCACTCCTCTAAAACATCCGGACATTTGATTAAACTTAACACATCAGGTGCAAATGTTTTGCGCTTCCTTCGAGATGGTGGGGCGAGGCTTGTACTTAAAGGATCTGAAGAAAGGAAGAATAAATAAAAAATATCTTCATTGGTGGCTGTTCGTGATGTTTTCCTTGAATAACTTCGCCGATAGTGTTTGACGTCCTTATTTCGACATTCTTGTGCCTCTTCGGATAGTTGACCTATGGGTAGGAGTGCGTGGGATATAATGTGCGACCCGTGCATCAAGATTTTATAAACGCTCGCTGGCATATAAAACCAAAAATACAGAGTTACAAAAAGCTTTGTCGTTTCTAAGCATATTTATCAAAAGCAGTGTGTGATATCAAAGCCTTGATGTTATGGCCTGTAATATAACTGCGGATCGTGGAATGTTCTTCATTCACACCAGTTATCTCCACGGATTCTTTGTAATGGGCAAAAAACCGTCTGGCCGTATTGCCATCATTGTTATCCCGCTTCCTCTTGGCCTTCCTAATCAACAATCAAACCAAATTTTGGTTTAAAATAACGATTGAACAGCCTTTTTTTTTTTTCCTGCAATATTTTTGTCTTCAGCACGTATTTGCTATTTTTTTATATCCAATCTATACGATATATGCACACGATCGCAAACTCATTTGAGTTGCATAAACAAGTTCACACTTTTCACGAAGTTCTGCAGTTTTTCTGCGTTTCGTTCTCTCGCTGCTTTCGTCAAAAGCAATTTCGGGTGTTCCTATTGCTTCCGTCTATTCGCCAAGACTTTATGGCGCAGTTTTATGCATTCGTTTAGCCAGACACTATTTTTTGATATAAATCGTTCTTTTTTCCTATAATAATCTCTCCAGCCTTCCGTAATTTGACTACACAGTCGATATATATCGTGCCATATATCTCTTTTAACAATTTCTGACAAGTTCTGACATCCAGTTGGTTGAAAATAACGTTGACAACGTGTTCACATTTCGCAGTTGAATTGAATTTAGTTCTTCTTCCAATATTTCAAAAATGCTCATGCTAGTCAGTTCCATCTTTTTGTCCTTAATAGAAATATGTAAATAAAAATAAAATTTAGAGCATGATAATACACATTTACAATAATTACTATCGTCTAATCACAACCAGAAGTAAAATTATTTTAAAGGGAACCTAAATGTAGCTAATTTGAACTGATATTTAATTTCGTAAATTCAAATTTAATTTTCAAATGACATTTCGACTGCCAATAGCCTTTTTTTAAATTGTCAAAAATCTTTAGTAGTTTCGATATCTTGAAAACGACTGTTGACAGTCGAAGTGTCAGTGAAAAAGAAATTGTAATTTACAAAAATAAATATTTGCTTCAATTAGCTGTTTTTCGATTTCCTTTATTAATCACCCAAAAAATGAATAATTTCAAGAATATTAAGATTATTCTTCCTATAATATTAATACATAAGTGCTGGAAAACTCGAAAATCAATTAAATTATTTGGAAAAAAAAGGTATAATGTGATAATCGCTATTTTTGTTACTTTTTAGTAACTGACTTTAATTGCAAATATTTCAAAAAGGCGCAGCGATGCGCAGCCATTTTTTTGTGTACAAATACTATAATATATTGTCTCTCTTCTAAAATAAAAATTAGGGCGGGTCTAACTAGGTCTATTTTTATAATTGTGTTGTAAGTATGTATTATTTTCATTTTAATGGATAGAGAGTACGCTAAGAAAAAAATACTCAAACATACCCAATAAAATGTAATGATTGAAAGTAAGCTAAAATTATGAACTACTTACCATGAAGAACCGGATCCATACTGAAACTGCGATTAAAATCCCAAATTTGTAACAAAAGCAAACATTTACTAGTATACGTACCTACGATTAAAAAATTCGCTTCGATCCGATAATGTTAAAAATGGGATCTATATTGACCGTATGCGTAAACGGGTAAGAATATTGGTCAGTATTAAGGATAAATAAAGGTTCCCACAACATTGAATTAATAAACTACGTACCTAAAAATGTGATATTATAATGTTGGGTTGAGGGTATTTTGGCCAGCTTTTTGTAATTTTGTCCCACTGTGCCGCCCCGAGAGATACCATTCTATTTCCTTCTCTATGAGGAACGCCAAACAATTTTACCAAAACCGACTGTGATCGATGTGATATCGTTCCTTAATTTCGTTTTTATCTTTTATTCATAAGAAACGCTTCAAATAACTATAGATTTCTGCGATTATTATTTTTAAAGAAAAAATGTATGTTTTTGAAAAATTGTAGCCCAACGTCACTGTTACGGCCAATAAAAAAATGCGATTCTGTTTCGGACCAATGAATTAACGGTTTTGAGTTCGCAAGCTGTAAAATCTGATCGCCGTCTGCGCTGTCAATCAATGTGTCAAGTTTCCAACAGTGAGGTTTATTTGACTGAAATTACGTTTGTAGCTCATATGATTTTTAGATATTTTAATTCTGGATCTCTAGAATCTGGATATGCCCGAAAATATTCTATAATCATAATGTCATCAGCAGATGGTAAATTTTGTTAAGTAGCTATTTCAAATTCAGTAAGTTGTCTGTGTGAAATGACATACATAAGTATGTGTTAGAATAAGTTCTAGAAACATACATTACTGTATCACAAGACTTACCTCGGCGTATTTAAAACCTATTTAATACTGAGTGACAGTTTATGCGAAATATAAACACAATAAATTATTGAATACTAAACGTCATTTAAAAACCAACCTCAACAAGAAACCATTAAGTCCTTATCCTACCTGGCATGTATGTCACTGAACGGACTCAGACAAACCCAGTTTTTATTGGTCGAAACTGTTGTGACGTTTTTAGAACATAATTTGAAATTTATAACTTTTTAAATTGATTTTAAAGTTATAAGTCTCGTAAATATGAAAATAAACAAACACTTGTTGAAATGACAAAAATATTCATTGATCAATACATAAGCTTTATTTTTTTAACTAACAATATTTATAATGTCAAAAACTAGGGTATTTCTTGCAATGTAAATAGTTAATTGATAAACAAGCCTAGTTTTTACTGTAATTAACATTACTCAAGATATTAATAATTCCTTTATTTCTCACAATGTATTAATTATCATCAATCCAATAACTGCATTTCTTATTTTAATACTCAATAAGTGTAATTAAAATACCAGTAAATTTAAAGAAAAATGCATTTTATTTTGAAAGCGAAACAAAAATACAAGTACATACACATCTTCAACTATTATACGACATTTAATAGTCAATATTAAACTCTAATTAAAAAAAAAGCTCTTAAAATATGTACATCTTTCAAACCTACCGTTAAATAAACTTTTTAGGAGTACAAAATTCTAAAAAATCTAAAATAATTTACATAAAGGTAAAAGTTATACATTACAGCATTTTTCGGACTATATAAAGATGTCCTGTCGATAGAAAACCATAATCGCTAAAGAAAAAAAAACAATAATCCAACTAACTGCACAAAAAGAATGTGAATTGTAAGTCCGAAGCAAAAAAGGTAACAAAAACTTTCAACAAAATACCCTAGTAGAAATATCATTCTAACATAAATGTGGACAATAGCGTAGAAAGCAAGAGAAGCGCCTAGCGTCAACGGCGCAAAGCTGCCAAGGGCGCCGACGGCGTCAAACCGGCAAGAACGTCGAGTCAGCAAGAACGCCAGACGGCGTCAAGCCGACCAAAAACACCAGACGGCGCCAAGCCGACAAAAACGCCAGGCAGCGCTAAGCCGACAAGAATGCCAGTGGTGTTATGTCGGCAAAAAAGCTAGACGGCGTCAACCCGACAAGAAAGTGGAGGGGATACTTGTGACATTGACGCTTTTAGTTTGGGATGTTCCGTTATAAATATGTATAAAGATACTTATTGTTAGTTAGATACCTTCATGTTGCTCTGTTTATCTTAGACGTTCACATAAAATATGGCCTTTTGGTGTGGATTCTTTGATTTAAAGTTTTAAACGAAAGTTTCTATATGAAGCCGTAAAACGCTTCAATGACATTCTGGGAGAAACTCCAGATTGAATAAATAAATTATGTTAAAACAAATATCTGCAGCTCTTAATCATTTCGGAAATTATATCATATATAACAATCACTTTTATTACTCAAACAACCGGGTTTATTATTATATTATATTGTATGTTTTTATTGATATTGGTTAGTTTTGTTCATTAGTGTGATAAATGTTTCAACTATTACAATAAAGTCATTCATTGCTACAACTAAAGAATTAATTAATATTATTCACGTATTTATATATATATATATATATATATATATATATATATATTTGATTTAACTGTTAATGGTTACAACGAAGATTTTTACTGGATATATGAAAAAGATTATTGATTATACGAATTCTTCGTCATTGATCAATATATGCGATTTTCTCTTCATTAATATTAAATTGTTGTACTAATAAATATGCTCACTAAGAAGTTACTCAATATATTCCTCCAATATATGGTTTAATTCCAACAATTTTTTTTTTTGAGTGAACTCGAATTAAATAATTTCCCTATGAATTATTAATAACACTAACAGAAATATAATAAATCAATGAGCTATCAGTTATTATTATGTTTATATCCGTTATAATGGAACGTTTAGAATGCATTTTATTTTAAGTTTGATTTACCATTTACTTTCTTAATAAAAGATGTTCGATTTCATTCTATTTAAGTAAACATATAAAACATGTGGAAATTGTAACGTATTTTTAGTTCTATTTAATCGATGTGTATGTGTGCGGCGACGTAAGTGGCGTCAAGGAAAAACGGAACAAATAAACATAGTTCCCGCGGTCACGAGGACAGCGCAACATCCCTGATTGGCGGACAGCCGATGGAAGCACGTGGGAGAGCGTACGTACGCAACCGAACAAAGGAAAGTCGTCAGCTAACGTCCGAAGTGAGTGGACGTGCCGTTCGGCTAGAGAGGGGTTGTAGAAGAACCCGCCATTAGGCGCTGGCAACAACACAGTAATATATAATAAAGAAATCAATAGCAAAGACTTACTTTAATTAAATATTACTCAATTTGGATATAACCATACAGTTATATACTGCGAGGTCGTAAATTAATTGTGGCCTCTCCTTCATAACTTTTGAACGGAATGAGATAGAGCAATGAAACACAAACATGGTGAAATTAGAGACAATTTGTGATTTTTTTTGCCTATAGGGATACGCACATGGCTTCTGATGTAAAATAGAAGGCGTAGCTGTCTTTAAAATTTTAAATTGGCAGTAATTTCACATAAAAGCTCATTTAGAAGACATTTCTATTACTTTTATGGCAATCCAAACAGTTTTACGATTTTCAAAATATTTACCAACTTATCCAAGATTAATTATTGGGGTACCTAACGTTACTTTTTTCGATAATCCTCGTATTCACCTTTGCTAAACCTCAACGGTTGTTTTAATCGATTGATTTAATTGATAGATATTATTACTTAATAATCTTACAGCGCCCAACAAAAAAATATAATATTCATAAGTAAATTAAACACACATTTTGACGTACAGCGCAAGGCACGATATAGTGTACCATTTGACCGTGGAGCGACTTTAAATTATCTCGCAGCATTCGCCGAGGAGTAACGCCCGGTTTCATAATCGAAACGTTAAAGTACCTTTAAGTAAAGTCAGCTTTAAAATAAAGTCGGTTTTAAAGTCACTTTAAACTTGCCGCGTTTCATAAAGACAATGGCATCCTACTTTAGTAAAAGTCAAGTTGAATGCAATGTTTGAATGTTGGGAATACTGGTTCATAGTAATTTTTGCTATTTATCTGTTTTATGTTGGTCGTACCGACACTTTTGCGCGCTTAATTTTCACAGTCTATTGTAGTCTGGTCCCGCCCTAGTCTACCTGAATTTTACGACTGTAAATTTTATTACATCTAATTTGTTTCCTATTGGAATCAATTAAGAATTGAAATGTGCGATAAAAGTAAAAAGATCAGATCTACCAATTTCAGCAAAAATTCGTGGTATTTATTGAAACAGTCTTCTCTATTTCTATACACTTTTCGTCTTCTTACAACCACTTCTACCTCATCATTTGATGGTGTACTCGAACTTGTTCCTACTATATTCATTTTGAAAATAGCAAAGGTGCGTTGAACACAAGACAGGATATAAAAAGTGCTGCAGTAATACAAAACAGTGCAGTATCTTTGGTTATGTTTACACCATGTGTTTACGCTCTTTAAAACTGCTGTCGCTCTGCTTTGTTGGTTATACCTGGTTATACGCTTGCGCGTGAAAATAAAGTTGACTTTACGCAGGTAAAGCCGCAAAATAAAGACTTTAACTTAAAGGACGTTTAAAGCCCAGTTTAAAGTTAAAGTGAAATTATGAAACGGATTTTCGAAGTTAAAGTCCACTTTAAATCTTGAAGGCACTTTAATTTCATTATGAAACCGGCCGTAAGGGAAACCATGAAAAGCTTATACTTTTGAAGCAGAACCTAAGAAGCAGCCCCAAGCCGTGTTACTGATAGCCAAAAAATTATTGTTATTATCCTGCTTGGTTTAAAAGAGATAGTCCCCATGTCCTTTCAGTTCCGATAGCTGTGCCGTCTTCAATCAGCTCTTTTGCTCATCATAGACGCGAAAGGCGGCTTCTATAAAGAATGGACCTTTCTCAGCTGTTATAATTTTATCCATTCACAACACCCAGAACAATTAATTGTTTTTGCTATTTTGGATTATATCATATGTCACTACACTGTAAAAAATTACAGTAATTTTGCCGTGGTAAATTAGGAATATTACATGTAATAACGTTGTGAATTTACCACAATAAATCATGTACATTTTGTTTTACATGTTTTTTTCCTAGGATATTTAACATGAAAAAAAGATTCGGTAAAATTTATAGCTTTTCATGTACGTTAATTTTGTAATATAAATTCGAAAGGAAAATACAGGAAAAAACATCTATAATTTTATGTTTACTATCAAAATTTACTTATAAGTGTAAAATTGACAATTTTTTTGGGTTTTTAAATTTGGGTAAAAATTTGAGGATCTTTTATATTTATTTTTACTTGAATTTTCGGGTAAAACTATAGATGTCATGGAAAATACGAAATTCATACGCCGCAATGTGATTTGTTATTAGTTATTTACTGTACGCAGTTCGGCAAATTATACAGTTCATATAAATATTACATACGAATTTTACAGTACAATCTTTGAAAAATACATCAGCATGTGAAATTTACTAGATGGTAGAAATATTACCTTATGAAGCAAATTTACCGATAAAATTGTAGGCAACTTTTTTTACAGTGTAGTATCCATTTCTGATTATGTATACTGATTTGCAATGTATGATCGCTTACTTATCCATATAAGTGCCAATTATGGACATGGATACTCCTCGGTCGTTTTTGAATTTTTTTAAGTTACATCAGTTTATCAGGCAGCGTGAGCATAAAATACACCTAAAAAAACATAGAAATTCAAATGAAGCAATGCTGTACAGAGAAAGAAGGGACGCCTCTCGCTGATTAATTTGTTATTTTGACGTGCGGCTTGTACTGCGTACATTAGCAGGGTATTCTCTTAATGAGGGGACCGTGATGGCATATTACTGTCTCATCTCCGTCCGCATGCCAACCGAAACGAACGCACATGTGCGCTTCGATCGTTTAACGTTAAAAGAAGATGAGAAGAAAAGGTTATTCTTGACCTCCTCGCACGCAGACGCATGCATATCTTTACACACATATAAATGTACACGCATTTTTTTCAAAGTCGACCGTCGAAAGTTAAACGTTATTTTTCACGGTAAAACGCCATTTATTATTGAAGCTCGGTTTCCGAAGTATTTAAAATAGTTACAAGTCAATTATACGTTATCGGTAAGAGGATAAGAATTTATATTATATTATCCACCACACAAACATGCCAAATTACTGAAGGACCTAGTAAAAGAAAATCAAAATAATAGGTTTGCTCCTTTGTAAGTATATACCACTTTCGTAATCTATTTTCGATGAAATTCAACAGAAAAACATACCGAATTCCTGCATAAGTTATTTTTAAGAATAAATACTGGCTTATTTATATTGTGATATGATTTTAAAGCAGATGTGATTAATTTTCTGAATAATTTTCTTTAGAAAAATAATACTCATATATTCTCAGGGAGTGCTTCATAGACAAGCGTTTGGACTGGAAAGAAAAATGGGTTGCCTATACTTTGCTTTAATAAAGAGTTGAACGATTCTAAAATGTTTTTTTTATCTTTAATGGACAACAATATGTTTGAATAAATAGTAAACACATAAAACCACATTTTAATGCAAGAAACAAATAAATTCGGTTATTTAACGTTACGAACGAGGTAAGGAACAATTCAATTATTGATAATTGAATTGGTCCTAAGAATTCAATTATAGATGATTTAATCACTTTATGAAATCAAACGAATACAATATAATGAGTTCGAATTCTTGTTGTATTATGCTTGAATACCTATATCTTTTATTTTCTCTTTTATATTCTATTCTCTATATATATTCTCTATATATTAAGCAGTGACTGGAAATTTTAAAAACTTATTACTAACAAGGACAGTATCTAATCTTAAGGACTCTTCCTTCATTTTATTTTAAATTGCAGACAGACTCGACAACGGCTTTTTTTTTGGAGCACACAGCATGTCTGATCTATTTGGTACTTTGTTGATCTCTGATTATTATTTTTTTTGTCAAAAGCGACACTCTCTCATTGTTGTCTGCATTTCAACGCGTTCTTGATCAATCAAATCTTCACCGCGTCCTTTTGTATCTACGGTGATATCCATAAGTCGAAAGATATTGATAGATTGACGAAAACGATACTATTTATTTTTAAAGCTCTATCCTGTTTTTGGGTAATATGCTAATAATTTGTTACATTTTAATTTGAAAATTACATTAATCAATGGTATTTTTTTAAAACCTAAGAATGGTTTTTTATTTATCTTTATATATGGTTCACATGATAATTCTTAGATAATACTCCACTTTGGAATTTATGTGTTTAATTAATGTATATTTATTAGTTTCACTAATTTATGAATTAATTTAGACTTTTTATGACGTTTGTTTTATATTCCATGAATTTAGCTTGAATATCTTACTTATTAAAGTTTTTTCTTTTTTTTTCTGAGAATTATTGAATTTATAATATGAAAATCTCTTATGTCAGTTTCTATAAATGGATTAAAGTTTTTGTGTACTAAATAAAAGCTTTGGCCCAGAATGTGATACATTATAGTATGTATATTATAGTATGTATAATTGCACAATTGTTTTTATGTTGATTCTGGTTACATACTAACATAAAAAGCAGAGTTGCTTATTACAGACCTCTCATTGGGAATGCAGTGTCGCCGAGTGCCTATGTAAAAACTTGATAGAAACAAATTGCGATGGTGATTCCGACACCATCGACCAAATTAAGAGCAAAGGAGCGAATTTTTATGTGGAATAATTAGCAATATTAACTGCGCTGAGGTATCTAACAAAAAATAAAACCCTGACGCCTACATAGTTATTACATATGCCACAATACTACTACCATTTATGGGTACTGCTTACACTTTAAAACTGAGGGTGCCATCTATCTACTAATAGCACAAATAATATCATGTGCGATGTCCACATAGAAGCGCTCTTTAAAAAAGATAGGTTGGTTCGTTTTGTCGGTAGCGTAACGCAGCGAAACGCACCCGTAAGCATTTCTGTTCGATTTGATAGCAAAACGAACAGCAATCAGAAAATCTAAAGCTGGAGTCAATCCAGCGTTTTACGGCTACAGCTTGCGTTGAAAAACTTTACACGGCGTCACGCAGCTAGATTACGCGTTACGACGCGGAGTGCCAAAACGAACAAACCAATTATCATGCATAGGCTGGCATAGATTTTATCGTTAGGTTTGTTCGGTTTCACACTCTGCGTCGTAACGCGAAAAATGTAGCCGCGTGACTCCGCGTAAAGTTTTTCAACGCAAGTTGTGGCCGTAAAGCGCTCGACTGACTCCAGCTTTAGATTTTCTGATTGCTGTTCGTTTTGCTATCAAATTAAATAGAAATGCTTACGGCTGCGTTTCGCTACGTGACGCTAGTGACTAAAACGGACAAACCTATTGACAAGCTCATGTTTGTGGTTTTATTGCTTATACAGTTACTATTGTATTATAATTTACTTTGTGAGCCAAGACCACTTGACCCCAATTCGCGATATTCTCATCACTTTATTTATCTTTTTCTTATCTCGTAAGAAAAAAATACATTATGTACACATAGTACACATATATTGTCGAACAATATACTCTCCATGCAGTGATGACTAGCAATTTTTTTTTGAAAGAAATAATTGGAAATAATTTTCGCACACTTCGGACAATAACAAGGACATTTAAATTGCACAAATCAGATAATGTATTATAGTTTCCTATGTTGCCGATAAAAGCAGCCGTCAATGTCATCTGTCTCGATTATTATTTTGCCAAAAACATCAATCAAAAAATTCTCCGTGTTTTAATTGAAAAGTAATAAACTGCAATGAAATGTCGTTACGCGCTAAGCTGCTAACTTTCGTCGAGATTGTTTTGCGAGTACCGCCTTTGTTTGTCATCGACGAAATTTTAAAACTAGGACTAGGTCTTTCGGACTTAACAGAACACGATCTTTCCGGATTCGACGAAAGGTTTAATAAAGTCGAAGATAGCTCATACAACTACTCCATAAATATAGGATATGATCCTACTCTCTATAAATTTATATTAATTTCTACTTTTAAGTTACTACTGAGTACTCTAGGTAAGTTCAACTAAATTATGGCCTCATTTTGACTGTCATTGTTCATTTTGATTATATTTTAGGCTGTGTGATAGCATTATGTTTATTCGTATTAAATACCAAACACCTTATCATCGTTTACATGTACCTTATGTCAGTGGGCGTAGTTTTTGTATCGTATTGGACAAACTTAAATACTATAAAAGAAGTTGTACAGCTGACAGAAGAATACAAAGTGGAGACAAGCATCTTGGATGATGTACTCTCGCTAAATTATGAGAGTCTCATGAATCCAAATGGCTGCGCTTTTATTGTGGTGCAAAATTTTGTGATACAATGTGTGTTTGCCTTTATATTCTGTAACATTCATCTGGGGCCAAGACATACAATTATACAGAAATTGTTACCAGCTTCGTTTTTAACACCGTCACTATTGGCCGTGCTACCATTACCTATAGCAGTTTTGAACCATTCACCTGTTTTTGCAGCACTGCTACCTTTGTCACTGGTTAAATATATGCTGTGGACATCTGTTGTGTCAGTAAGTATTTTGTGATTATAAATATATTCTACATGATGATAACGAAAATGCATATTGATGAATTTGTTGAAAAGGGCTGGTGATTTTAACAGAAATTTGACTGCAATAATCACAATGTTTTTATTAGTATCAATATCAGAACCTATGCACTTAAATCTCAAAATTTCTTTCTATTCTAGGATTTAACTGTATTTGAGTTGTGATATTAAAATTATAAAGTTTTAGTTGTTGCTATAAAACTTTTAGTAAAAATCACATTCGTGATTTGTAAAGGATTTTAAGGAGATTACTTCCTATCAGTGGTTCACATATATCTAGCTTCAAAACAAAGCTTATTAAAATATTTTTGTTTATCTTATGATATCATACATCATGTTAAAAATTTAGAAACTACAGTTCTATAGACTGCGATAGATTTTTTTTTTTAATTTCTACATTAAAAATTTACAAAATATATACAAGCGCACTTATGGAACATATAATCTAAGCAACATATGTATATTTACTAAGGCTTAAAACTGTCCTTTCCAGGAGTCTTGTATACTACCCGATTCTAGGTTACCCAGAATTCGGATATTAACTAAATCCAGATTATCTAAAGTCGGGTATTACACGAAAACACATCGAGCTTTACCAGAAATTGGCTCTTTCCGAAATCTAGTATTCCCGAAATCGGGTATTACCCGAAATCGAATATTACTGGAAATCGGGTATTACCCGAAATTGAGTATTACCGGAAATCGGGTATTACCCGGAATCGAATATTACCTGAAGTTGAGTATTACCCGAAATTGGAAAGGACAAACCCGACAATTTGGGGGGTCCAACAATCCTAATACCTATCTACTACAGGGGCGTAGATACCCCTGTAGCAACTGCAGCAATTATACCCCATCGTAAGCAAAATATAAAATATTATACACACAATTATCATAAAATTAAAGAACAAAAATAAATTGATACTCAATTAATTGCCTTGAAAAACTAAAATCAGAAAATCCACATTACATATTAGGAAACTTACAGATTTAGTATTATAACATTTAATAGCCTCCAGCTTCTCAAAAGTCTTAACAGTATGTTTACTATTTTTGACCCTTTTGGTGACAACTCCAGTTGAGAGAAACTTTTGTAAATTAAAACGCAATGTTAATATTACAGTATGATAGGGCGATTGCATATATAGCAATGGAAGGCGGGGCTTGTTAGGTTTTATGGCTAAATTTGTCCCTATTGGAAGGTAGTAAACCAATATATGCACTTTTAATATGAAAATAAAAAAAAAACTGTTGCAAACTGTATATTAGAGGGGGAATTATTTATTATTTTCAATCTCCCACCATTGAAATCTCCTTCGTTAGTAAAGATAGTGGATAAGTGGATAAGTTTAAATTTGACAATTTGTGTTTGTTATGAACCCGGAGACAAAATGTGCCTGCGCGATTTTTTTAAAACAAAAAAAGGTCATTTTCTTCTTTTGTCTCTAGCTCTTTTATTTAATTTGAAATGAAAAACTAAGAACACATTCTCGAAACCACTTTTGGTTTTCTATCTAATGGTGTACTTTTTTTTGGCAAACATTCTGGAGTGTACCTCGAAATTCTTCAGTTTTTTGCCATACATTTTCTTCGTAAATGTTATTCTTAAGAACTCCCCATAAAAAATATTCGTGAAAACTTAAAACAGATATAATTTGGTAATTTCTTGGCCATTATGATCAATCAATCGTCTTGGTAATTCTTGGTGGTATCGGACGGGATAAAAACATTGTTCGAATTTTAAATATTTTATTAATAAGAAAATATTTAATAAATTTTATTAACAATAAATAATTAATAAAATATTTAAAATTCAAACAATTTTTTCATCCAGTTCGCTACCACTAAAAATACCAAGACGATTGCTTAAATCAGATGTAGTACCATTCAAAAACTCCGCTATTTTTAAGTTTCTAACCCAATGGTTTGATAATTTTTTTTTTAATTAAGTATTTGCATTTACGCATTCCACCACAAAATATTACATGGGTTCATACTTAACAGACCGTTTCGTTTCGATTCTGTTTCAATTACCAAGAACTGGCAGTTGAAATATTTTTGAGTTTGCAATTTCATGTTATAGGCTTAAAACATGTATATATCGGGTTGACCCGTTCACATCTTTAGCTAGGAACACAATGTTAATATTACCGTTTGTGTCGAACGACTGCATCATTGGCGCAACGCAAAATCTTGGGGTTTCCCCGCAAAATATTGCTAGCAATAATATCTGAGATTCCCTCAGGTGACCGCCCACCTCCGCCATGCGCGGGTTGCAGAGGTGTATTTACGCCACTGGACTGCGTATATAGCAGCACCGGGTAGAACTCTGGACAAGTACTCTACTCCTGAAAAAGAAGAGTTTCGATAGCCCTATTATTTTCTTTTTCTTAGTACCTTTATTCTTCTATGTTGGTATGAAGTCTTATATTTATGAATTATTATGAAATAAAATTATCTATTATTTTTAATAGCACCTATGTGTGTACAATTAACTCAAAGAATAATGACCTAGGTAAGTAAAACGAATTCGTAAACGTCACACATCTACTTTAAATAGAATGCTATCGTAATCCGCGGCGGTACATTCCCAGAATTATAGTTTTATAGTTTCCGCCAAAAGATTTCGGATAATAACTCTGAGTTTTACGTGTATTAGTATTTATGTAAACAATGATTTATTTTTGTAGGTGGTTTTAGTTTAAATTGTTTTCATTTCAGTTAAATCAGAATGTATATAACCACAATCTTTGCATATCTTTTTTACCTTTACAAATATAGGTGCTAGCTTGCTCATTTAGTTATTTACAATATGTACTAAAAGTAAGGATATTGAAAAACGAGCGATTTTCTTTCTGATTCATCATTCAATTGACGGAGCAAGCCTGCTAAAGAAAAAAAATCCCTAGAAGAATAAAGTAATTATATAACTACATATTTTATACAATAACAGTTTTTCAAAAACAGTTTCATGTATAAAAAGCATCGCAATTCTTAAAGCTTTAAAGTTAAAACTTCTAACATACTTCCACATTTTATGCTAAAATTTTAATAAATGTAGTTCGATTTGTGCCGCCATGAGAAGCAATGGAAATAAAACATTAAGTAAAAATAACTGTTTTTTTTTTTCATTTTTAAATAAAGGTAACATTTTTTTTTCCAAAATGTATAAGATTCTTTAGACTTTTTTAATATAAATTGCCAGTTAGCATTTATGTCTGATAAATTATTTTATACATCCATATTAAGAAATTATTATAAAACTAAACCTTAAACAGTTTTTTGTAATCGAAGTAATGGCTTCAGTAATTTTATTTATTCAATAAATTATACAAGAACACATTTTAAGTATATATAAATTATACCATCTGAACATCTGCGAGTAATCCATGGCTGAAATAAACAATAAAAGAATGATATAACTAATCTCCTTGATGTTATATGACAAATGTGCACAACCTTTTCGGCTAGAGATTACATTTCCAGAATTTAACTTTATAATTTTCGTCGAAGATTTCAATAAAAAAATAATTCTTAGAATCTGCATATACGCAATCGCTGGTAGATTAAAGAAAATGTATGTTCGTTATGGTTTTCCCTATGCCACCTTTTTTTGTGTCGAATTTGACAGAAATACCAATCTTCAAGCTTAACACTGTCTTTTTATTTTCAGGTTTTCCATACGGTTTATAATGGCTACCTCCACACCAGGAACTATGTCTCAACATTTGGCATGTCAGCTTTGATAGAATCTGAGTGGGTACGACTATGTGTGCCAGGTGTTCTGCGCACCTTCTGGCTAGTCAGACTATGCGAGAATGCTGGATTCTTTTTCTTGTCCGGATTATGGAGCCAGACAGATGGAGTTACTCCAGCATTCAGATTAATTAAGACACTGATGATAAGTGGATGTGATACGCTGACCGCGGTTTTAGGTATTACGAGCATAGTTTCCTTCATCTGCCATCATATAGGCCGGATTTTCCAATGGATTTTATTGACAGAAGATGAAAACGATAAAAGCATAGGCACCGTTTCAGCTATACTATTTTACATATTGGCTTTGCAAACTGGTTTGACGGGCTTGGAACCAGAGAAGCGCTTTGTTAGGTTGTGTCGTAATTTCTGCTTGTTATTTACGGCTCTTTTACATTTCATCCACAATATAGTGAATCCGCTATTGATGAGCCTATCTGCTTCCCATAATCCGTCATTAAGGCGACATTTAAGAGCACTAGGGGTGTGCGCTTTCTTAGTTTTTTTCCCATCATTCCTCCTTTATTATTTATGGTCACATTATACAGCTTCGACGTGGCTTTTAGCAGTTTCCGCTTTCAGCATTGAAGTGATCGTGAAAGTCGCTGTTTCCCTCTGCATTTACTGTTTATTCCTATTAGATGCAGGCAGAGACACCTTTTGGGAACGGCTTGACGATTATGTCTACTACATTCGCGCTTTCGGCAATACCGTAGAATTCTGTTTTGGCATCTTCCTCTTCTTCAACGGCACATGGATCCTCATATTTGAAAGCGGAGGGGCGATTAGAGCCGTCATGATGTGCATCCACGCGTACTTTAACATCTGGTGCGACGCACGCGCTGGCTGGTCCGTCTTCATGAAACGACGGACGGCTGTTAATAAAATCGACAGCCTCCCAGAGGCGAGCGACGAGCAACTACGTGATCTCGATGATGTTTGCGCCATCTGTTACCAAGAAATGAAGTCCGCGAAAATCACTCGCTGCAAACACTTCTTTCATGGGGTATGCTTAAGGAAATGGCTGTATGTACAGGATCGGTGTCCACTTTGTCACGAGATCCTGCATAGCGTGGAAATCGAGGAACAGAAAGAAAATGAAAGGGTCATTCCACAAATACAGGCGGAGGATTTTAATTATAGGTGATAGGATAATACTTGACAATGCTGTGATGTATTTTTTTAGTTTTTTTTTTTGACCGGGCACGCTCGTGAAGTTAAGTTTTTTATACTTTTTTTTTGTATAGTAACTATTATTAATTTAAATTTGTTATGCCTATAAAATGATAATAGTGAAGTGTAACATTTTTTTTTTTGAGCTAACAAAAATGTATAGGAAATTTTAAACTGTTTCGTTTATCTAAGACGGTTGTTTGTACAAGCTTTAAAAAGATCATTGTTTTCTTTTTTTTGTAAATAAACTAAAGGTTTTCACATATTATTATTATTTAGATGATAATCCTATTACAAAGATTGTACAAATCGCAGATTAATACTGTAGATGTTTTTTTTTATTATTATTATTATTTACAATATGATGTAACATTAAAGACCCATTATCTAGCTTTGCACATCGTGAGCAATTAATTACATTTCTACAGGAATAATACATTTAAACTATATTTCCGTGTATATAACTTTAAAAAAAGAGATTTAAATTAATTATATTTTTCCTTTAATTATCTTACTGATCTGTCCAAACTAGTGTACCATAAATTAAAGATAGTAGACAATGTGAAGCGACTCAATATTGTCTCTTATATATTTACAAGTATGATAAATGAATATACGGTAATGTTATAGACTTGTCCCTCTATATTTATATACACGTTCGTAGATCTGATGTTAAGCATTTTCATTATTTTCATTTTCTACTCCTAATCTATTTTTACACACATTATATTAATTGTATATAGGTTTGATATTTGTTTTGTATGTATAATAACAGTAGTGAAAACGAAAGCGGATGATTGGATTGTATAAGTTAAGTTAAATCGAGAATGTATTTTTTACATTCCAGGATGCAACAGAAAATTCGTAAAGAAAAATAATATGATGTAATATTTATTGAATAAAAGAATTATTTTAAGTTACAGATGGGGAATTATTTTTCTTGAAGATGTAATAAAATGCAGACGAATACATATATCATTATGTAAAAAATATTTGGTTTATATGTATATTAAACACAAAATTATGCCAAGTAGTAAATTACTTAAAAAAATATAAGAAAATTTCCACTTCCAAGCAATGTTTGCGTGCGGATAAGTTTCATACGTTAACAGTTTTGGCTTTTCCATGGCGTAGTTTTAATTGATTGGTTCATTAAATCAAGCTTTTACAATTAAGTAGAAACGACTAAAGTGTTTTCTGCCTGGGTACCACTTCCTCCTCCTTCAAAAGAGCTGCAGGTACGGATATAAAACAGTTAATTGTAGTGTTCGAAACGTTCTACTTTGCGTTATTCATTACCAGTAATACTTTTATGCAGAGTACGACGTTATAAAAGTTCTTTGTCCGTGATCATATGTAAGGATGAGATCCTTCATAATTTGATGTAAAAATGGGAGGACTTTTAAGGAAATCCCCCAAAACAATTTTTCTTGTCTGTAAACCTTTAATATTATCCTTAACAATGATCCTACTCCAAGTTTTAAAACAGATGCTGTTTCTTTGCGAATGTAATTCTGAAAATACAATGAGACACCTCGAATACCCACCTATTATTACAATGATATTTGAAGAAACAATAAAAATGGACATGATTACGACATATTACATGATGATTTAGTGTTTCATTTTATTACTGGCAGTAAACAGGAAAACATTACCCGGATAAACGTATTCAATTCCATCCCCCTACCAATTCACAGCTATACATATTGTACTTCTATTAATAACGAAACAAACAATAGGTGTATTTGTGCCAAGAATATTCTGGCAATTTGCGGATATAATGGCATTCGACTAGAAAACGACAGTTATTCATCGGACAAATGTTTGCCAAAGCCATCATTTCCTAGGGCCCAATATATCATGTATTCCTGATAGGACACATTTAAAGCTTTACCAATATATTTATGGCCAGAGGTGTATATTCGTTTCTTCATCCGAATGGAATGCTTTAGTCGGTTTTGATGCGTGCACATCAAACTTATTTTTAAGATCATTCTCTGAAGAGCTACTCGCTATGTAGCAACAGTATTCAAAACAATGTTGCAGTAAAGCATCGCCCAAATTGATGGTCCAGTTGAGAGAACTGCTCTAGGTCACACAGGTCATAATAGATAGTGAAAGTTGTGTAGTGCATCTGATATAAATATAATATTATTATGGTCCAGGTTGCACCGCTGCTGAAACGGAAATCTTAATTATTTAATTAATTAAATGTGCAATATTTGAACCTTGGTTTCTTTATTCGGAAAAGTTTTGTGCGTTAACATTAGTTGTAATTTCTGAGAATGTGGTAATAAGACAAAAAAGATTGAATTTCACACGATTTTAACTACTTATTACAAAAAATGGAATCTTGGGGTAATTTAGACATTACTTCCGCTGTAATCGTTAGAGATGATTTAAACAGCAGTTTTAGAAGAAATAAGACAACGGTAAGTTCTCTGACACAGTTTTGGTTTTAATTAAATTAACTTAATATGATTAAATGATTGTAAACACATAGCGGTACATTCCATTTAAGCATTCAAATAATTCACAAATTACCGCGTTATCGTGAAGCAAACATCTATGGTCCAATAACATATCTACTTAAATCCCAACTTATTTGAAGTTATTTATAAACGTTGTGGATTTGGCTCCCTCGATTCCGGCGCCTTTTAGTACTTACATATTTCTATATGCATGTCATAAAGTAGAATTTTCTTTTGAAAAATCTCCCTTATTTCGCGTAAAAAAAGTTCCTCATTGCCCAAGTGCAACAGTGATTTCATTCTAAATTTAAATTGAATACGTGATTCAACGAAAATGGATGTTTCTCCTGATGTTTGGGGCCAATTAGCCTTAGAAGCCTCTCAAGTATATCTGACTGATGGCTCTACTGCCAGAAGCCCATTTGCCAATACGGTAATATGTAATATTACGTACTTTATATGTACTCCTTGTATATAGGTATGTGGTGAAGTGAGTTATTGTTTATAAAAAAAGTAAATTAATTAACGCGGTCCCGCTCCAGTTTGAATTGTCCCGACGATGGTATTCGGGCACATGCTATTATTAGTTGTTTGCTAGCCTAATGCGTACCTAGATAACAGATGTATTCATTCGCAAGTTCATTCATCATTAATTTACTTAAATGACAGAACCTCTGGCTCCTAACAAACAATTATCATAAATCTCATTTTTGTTGTGCATATTTTGTATATGTATTAAGCCTGCCCATACCTTAAATATGTAAATTTACCTATAGACTGCAAGTTGAATAGATGGAAATGCTTTTCACGGCCATATGTTTTTATTAGTATTCTCTTGTTTGTGTGTAATAGGTTGCATATTATTTAGGTAACGGCAGATTTTTTCCTCTAAAATGTCAAAGATGCGAAGGTATAATGCGTATTGGAGGAATAAACAAGCCGCATGCGCAATTAAAATGCGCAAAAAAGAAGAGGCAAATAAATAAGCGCGTATGCGTCATTTTGTGCAACAAGTGTTATATATATTTGCGCATTTTTCATTCTTTGTAGAGAATAATTAACTAAATAGAGTGAAGTCCAGGCCGATATTAAGTGCTTTTTGAGGACCATTTTTTTGTCTATATATTGGTCTATCCCTATAGATCCCCCTCTTCATGTCTCTTTAAAGGTACTGCTTGTAATGAAGTCATTGTTCCATAGAAAGAGGCATCGTCTAAATCATAGATAAGGGTATAACAACTAGTGATGGACATAAATATAATCAGATGACGGAAACAGCATCACTCCATTATTGACGATCATAGGATAATTATGACCTTGGAATTACATTAGAAATCCAGAAAATAATGTCACAAAATAATTAGAATAATAAATTAAAAATAAATATATTGCGATATCACCAAAATGAAAAAAGACCAATAAGATTGGTCTTTTTTCATTTTTTTTTCAAATCAATAAAAAACAGTTCCTCTAAATTGTACACCGAGAAAAGATGTGTTAAATTAACAAAAACCAAAAAAAAAGATAAGCATTCAACAAAAAAAGTTTGGTGAAATACAGTCAAAGAAAAATGAATATAAATGTTAAAATAATAATGTAGATTTGACAATATTCTCAAGTAGTGATGGACATAATCGAATGATTTCGATAATCGAATGATCATTCGATTATCATTCACTGGAAGAAGATTTATTGTACAACGTTTTTTTTTCTCCAATTCATATATTAAAGAATTTAACCCTTTTTTTAGGCCCTCATTTCCTTTTCTGTGCATTATTCCACCCAATGCTTCTATATGTATTCTTATCAGAATCGTTCACAATCGATTATCATTCATAATTCAAACGACATAATCGAATTATCCAATGATCTATTTTTCGTCATTCGATTATGCCCATCCTATCACTATACTTTACGGGTTTAACAAATCAAGGTATTTCTGTTTTTAAATATTCAATGTTATGGTAATAAAGTACGACGTGTTTGACTGCTGTGCTTTTTATGATCAATATGCATCATTACCGATGTGAAATAGAAGGAGCGACATCTTCACGCCGATTTATGTAATACACATATTTAACGTATTTGCTGCTATAATATGAAGGAAAACTGTTGTTCACATGAAACCATTGAGTTTGCTAAATTAAGAAAACAATATGGTTGCCTTCTTTACGCCTGTTCCTTAAATTAACTAAAATTTTGGTTTAATCGACAATATTTTGTTAACAAAACCTGTTTTATTAATTTAACATCTGTCGTTCCGTCAGTGTATTAGTTATTTATATATTTAGGTCCACTACTTTAATTGTATGCCTATGTATATGTTTTTTTTATTATTATTTTAAATACAAGTATTCTAAAGTTACTGAAATACAAAATTACGGTTACTTTTTCCAGTGGCATCTAGTGCAGTATCTCATGCTTATTTTAATAAAACATTACAAACCATCTAGCATAGATAGTTTCATTGATAAAGGGTTTTATTCATGTAACTAAGAATGTGTTTAAAAATACACCACCGTAAAGCGTTCTTCCAACAATTACGATTCACTTAATATAACAAAATATTTTTAATTCATTCAAACAAAATTTTTTCTTGCTGGTTTCGCTAACAAATAGCATATTGTTGAACTAGCAAAACATTGTAATTTTTTTTTCCAGATATTTTGCTCAATTTGATTAAAAATGTTATTAATACAATAATATTTTTCCAAACAAGTGATTTTGTTTAATAGAATCCATTTTCTTCTCTCAATGTGGCAAACATTTATTTATCCTCTTTATCCCTGCAATTATGTTCGTATGAGTCAAATCACAATTCATTTATTTTATTTCATAGACAATCGAAAAGCTACCTGACAAGGTGCTTCTGGAGATCTTCAGCTATTTGTCACACCGGGAAATTTGCAAAATGGCGAGAGTTTGTAAAAAATGGCGACTCATTGCCTACAATACGAAACTATGGAAGAACGTATCTCTGCGCCCGGAAATATCTGGACTGCACGTGGGTTCCCTGGAGGCTCTACTAGCATTAATAAGTATTAGATTCGGTCCATCTCTGCGATACATCGAATTACCGATAGAGTTGATCACCCACACGGTACTCCACGAGTTGGCCAACAAATGCCCGAACCTCACACACATGCTGCTCGACTTTTCAACAGCCATGCAACTCCACGATTTCAGCGAATTGCAAGCCTTCCCGACTAAATTAAAATATCTATGCATTTGTCTGTCGGAGGTCATCTTCATGGAAGGCTTCATGAGGAAAATTTACAACTTCATCAACGGTTTAGAAATCTTACATTTAATTGGGACTTACGAAAAGGTAGAGGAGGAAGAAGAAGAGATATACGAAGTCATCAACGTGCACAAACTGAAATCTGCCACGCCAAATTTGAGAGTCATAAACCTGTATGGTATCAATTTCGTTGACGACAGCCACATCGATGCGTTTAGTTCCAATTGTATACAAGTATGCAAGCTAAAACACCTACACACTTATTACTAATCTAAACGTTTTTATAATCTTTATTTGTTTTAGTTAGAATGTTTAGCGGTAAATTTCTGCTCCAAAGTCACCGGTTCAACATTAAAAACTCTATTGCAACGCAGTAGGAGACTAAAATGTTTACTGATGAACGGAACTAGTAAGTTAGTTAATTTCTTGCGACCTAATGTAATACAATAATGGTATGTTTATTGGAAGGTCTTCGTAGCGAATATCTACTGCAGGTGGAATGGGAAAAATGCAATTTACAAGAACTAGATATCACAGCAACTGATTTAACAACAGAATGCTTATCAGATATGTTAACGAGGCTCCCGGGCTTGAGATTTTTGAGCGCTGGCCAACTCAATGGTTTTAACGACCAAGTATTAAAAACGTGGATGGAGCACGGAAACCTCAAATTTGGTATGACGGAGTCATAAGATCGGGACGCAATCTTTACTATCAACAATAAGTTTAATTTTCTTATAGATTGCGTTGGATCTTGACAGTTCAGACAATCTCTCCGAAGAAGCAATATATAAATTTATTTCGAAATATGGTAACCAACTATGGGGATTGGTCCTATCCGGAATGACGCATATTACCGACTCGCTTTGTACGTCAATTTTACCAATTTTGAAAAATGCAAAGTAAGTATGTGCCGCACCATTGTAGTTTGACGTAAACTCGGCGGTACTACTAATGATTCTAGAATATTAGTAATGGGCACACAAGAGCGTTTAGGTGTAAATATCCTGGTAGACCAGCTGATGGATAGTATAGCTAATCATTGCCCAAATGTGGAAAGAATTGAACTGAAATGGGATCCTGAGAATCTAAGGTTTTCTGATAAAAGTCAGAAAGCGATTGATACTCTCCGAGTCAAGTGCTTAAAACTAAAATGTTTAGTACTAAGGTAAAATAAAAACTAAACGTTTCTCTAGTAGAAAGTATATTTTATATTTCTTTTTCAGCGATGGTCGTTATTATGAAATTGTCAAAGCCAACTACGAAAGAGCTGATCGTTTAACCGTCGTTAGAACCTTGACGAACTGCAGTGTATCCAATTATTACCTCTTATCGAATTATAAAGATCTGGTGTTTAATTAATTTAAATAAATTAACTTAAAATTGAGTATTTATTATTATTATTATTAAAAACGTAGGCACAGCCTTATCTCCCGCCATAAAAATATACAGGTGTGCCATTTGAAAAAAAATAGTTTTGTACATTTAAAGTTTTTGAAATTCAGATGTATTTTAAGAACATCCTGTATAATATAATGGAAATGTTTTGTATCTATTTTTTTATCAAAAGGTGCTTTAGATTGCTGTCAACAATTTATTAGAAAATAGGAGTTAATAAGGGAGCCATTAATTTTTTAAGATTATCGAACAATTTTTTTTAAAAAGTTCAAATATCTCAAGAAGCATTAAGTTTTGTCGTAGAGTATGTTAGATAATTGTGATTTGTTTTGAGCCAAGGAATAATATACAGAACGTTCAATTTTAAAAAATAGAATTGCATAACATACCGACAAAACCGAACACCCTGTATATGTTAAAATAATTTTGAGTTATAGAGCACTTCATCTTAGTTTAACTTTTACTTAAAACGTTTTAAGATAAGTAGCACGCCCTGAATAACTTAACGCACGACATTTGTATTAGATTGTTTTATCTGAGGAAAATATTTAGATCATAGATCTTTCTTTAAAAGAAAATTATAATTTTTTATGAATACATTTTAAACAAAGTGTTTTTATTATTTAAAAATTTATATCAGTGATGCTATTACATACATAATGAAGCGCATAAGTACATGGACCAAACCTTTAAGATTTTTGTAAATATAAATCGTGAATGTGATTGTAAGATTATTCGTTACGTCACAGCAATTAATCGACGATTTTTTCGTTTTCCAACGAGCTGATTTGTTTACACGATTTGTTTACTTCAGTGCACAAGTTGGTCGAAAACAGCAGATTCATTTTTACGGTATATTAATTATTGTTTTACAGATTCGTCAGATGTTGAAATAATAAATTACGCTGTTGAAAATTGACTCATTGCCTTTTTACACATTTTTTGACTAATTTAATAGTCAGGAGAGGTCCACACTCTTTTCGTGTTATTTTGTCGGAGAACTATAGAAGTTTAAATTTACCGGCAAAGATAGTCAAGTATTGTCTATTGCTAAGGAGTTATTTTATCCAACTGACACGTGGAATTAAAAATACCTCTAGTCACATTTTATTTGATCTAGACTAGACAAATTTACTAGCTGTTTAACCTAAATGAATGCGATCTATTGGGTGTTTTAACATCATTTTCTAAACACAACGACTTTTTAATATGCAACTCCTATTTCTTAGTGCTATAATATTCTCTCTTTAAGGCGTTTTTCTCAATTATAAATATGCAAACCACTCATTCACAAGTTTTTGGTTTCAACTAAACGTACCAATTTTAAAATGATTTTTTGAGAACCATTATAAATTAAGTGAATGTTTATGCTATTTGATTCAAGTCCAAACTAATTGCGTAAATAGATGTTCCAAATAACATCTTTAAGATGTTGAAATTTTTTATGCCCACTGGAATTAACGTTTAAATACCACGAGGTTACACTTTGCAAGTCGTCACATTTGGTGGTTTGTTTGGATATGTTAATACGGAGAATCAAACACGAAAACAGATACACGTGCAATGCAGGTGGTGCGTATAATGCAATACTGTATTAGAATAGGTATATTTTTATCCGAGGAAAAAATTTGATTGGTTGACGCTTCTGAATGTCTAGAAAAATAGTCAATCCTCATATCTGAACAAAGAATTCACACGAAATTCTAGTCATTTCTGTTCTATTAAATACGCGTAGTCAACTCGTCTGGCAAAGTTTGGAAAAATCAACACTAAAATATTTGACTAGCGCAAAATTAACGCCAACACCGTAATATTTTCAACAGTGTACCTGCGTGAAGAAGAAAAAAAAGAAAATGCCTGAAAAAGTATTATGAATAGGTAACAATTTTCCATGCACGTTTCTCTGTAGGTGATATTTTTTTTATTATTTAGCATGTGCTGCCTGATCTGTTTACAGACCTCCAAATTCTTTTCCGAATTAGTAGGTCTTTCATAGAAAAATTTCTTGCCTTTTTTTTAAAATGAAGTAAAAACTTTTCAAGGAGTTCCCCTTGAGAAGCGAATCTTAATTAGTTTGTGGATGCTATAGGAAATCAGGAATGTTTGAGGTCGGTTTCAGCTCGTTTTAATCAAGACATAAGTACCGTAAGGCTGACCTGGCACTCAGAAATGATTGCAACAGCTAATGTTTTGAAAGTATGCTATTTTAATTCTGGTGGCTATTACATAAATATAAAGAAACTTATTTGGTTTCTTATTGTTCCACCATTTGCAGCTTGGACAATTTTTATTTCCCTCACATTTGATACGATGCAGAAGTAATATTTCCCAAACTGTCTGTTAAAACTGGAGATGGTTTCTATTATTATTATTTTTATCTTGAAAAAAAAAATCTGCATTATAATTGAGATAAACCAATAATCCCATCCTCACAATGTAAAACTTTCATTCTATCTCTACTTGTATATACTTATATATTTATCGGATTATGATCTTACTATTATATTACAGTTTATTTCCAATAGATATAAAAATCAAAAGTTATATCCATACCTATTTTAAAATCTGTGAAAATTTCCAACTTCTTCGATATTTTTATTTAATTACTTCTAACTTCATTTGGAAATTAATTATCTTTGTGACAATAAACTACTTATTTTTAATTTCAATGTTAATTATATTTATTTAAAAATGTTATATAGTTTCAGTTCATATTTAAAAGATAAGCAGATTTTTCTAAAATTGTAAAGTTTAGGTATTCCTAGACCATAATTTATTTAATCTTATAGGCAACCAATTTTCCGCAAAATGGTGAACAGACGCGACTTGTTTAAAGAAAAATCAATACATATATAAATACATAACCTATAACAAATATTGAAGATATGCATACGAAATAAAGCACAAAAAACAATAAAACAAACAAATATTACCTCTTAATTTCCATAACATACCGTGTACCTTACAGTATGCACTATTATTGGGAACTTATGTTGGTAAATACATCTGTTCTTTGTTTAATAAGTTCAATTTATTCAATGTTGGCAAGCAAAGTAATGACAAAATTATATAGAAATTCCTACGTAAATTGTTTACTGTGAGTGATGGGGAAATTCAATTCCTTTGTTTGATGCCCGATCTATTTTAAAAGTTTGATAACATCCAACGTAAATACCAGCGCATGTGACACAACATTTATATCACATTAATATTGTACCCATATTATATTCTTCAAATAAGGAGTACCTATTTTTGTTAGTATTTCTGTCATTACTTGCAAAGTTGTTTTTGGCATTTTACATTTTAGAGTATCGGTACAAGGAAAATACGCTCCAAATTCATCATCATTTTTGTATTGCTAGGAATAAATACGCAGTTATGCCGGCGCATGCGTATACGCTAAATATAACGACGCCATACATTTCCACCAAAAGCAGAACAAATCAATGTTTTTGAAAATTTTTAAGAAAATCTATAGTCTTTGTTAACGAATATTTTACTAAAACTTCTAATAGTCACTTTAATAGATTGTATCACATTCTTCTTTATTTAAAGCCTAATCAGCACCTTTAACAATAAGTATATTTGTTATCATTGAAAAATGAGAATTGTGAACTATTGTTAGTTAGGTGTATAGCCAGTTTTTTGTTTTGCACTTTAAACATTTAAGTGTTTTTGCACAAATCAACCTTATGAAGATACTTATCATTATCATCGACTTTCGTAAGTGAAGTACCTATGATATATCTATGGGCAAAATCGACAATAATAGGTATCCCAAATAATACTATACTTCAAATTTTGGATTTTCCTATTTTATTGTAGTAAATAATAAGATAAAAATTGAAACAAAGTAAAGGATATCTACGATATTAAATTAAATTCAGCTGATAATAATTGACTCATAGATTATAATTAAGACAATTATTATGTATTCCGGACAGATACAACAAAATTAACCTATGTACAGCTCAAGACTTTGATGCAGAGCAAACAGTAAGAAAAATGTGCCCGTAATTTCTTTTCAGTTCTGTATGTATAGTCTGTACATAGACCATACAGTTAAAGCTTGCATAAATGGGGAAAAAAATGTTAATGATTCAGTGATATTGTTAAGAAAATAAATCCCAGATAAGAAAAAAAATCGTACATGATTTTTTGATATTATTGAACCAATTACCCTTTTATGAATCCTTCTCCAAATACACACAACGCAACTACATCAATCAAGCAACAGTTTAGAAATGGAAGCATTAGCGTGAAAGTATAGGTTGCCCAACATAGAATGGCCTCTGAGATACGCATTCGAGAAAAGAATGCAGGTAGCTATGCGAAAGAGAGGGCTAGATTGTCTATCTATCTACCCCCACCCTGCACAAATGCTACTGCGTCGCCGGCCATTCTACATTGGGTGACCTATAAATAGGTATATGCCATGGTACAAATAATACGGTATGCTTACGCGCATATCGAAGTTACGTCAGATAGGAGCATTAAATGGCGGCACATATATAATTATTATTATATTAAAATCGATTTCGAGAGCCGTGAGGATTTTGGTTAATGCGAAAGTAAGTTAAAAATCCGGACGGGGTTACGGAACATATTTAAAAACGTTAAGGTATTTTCACATTCATATTTTCTAGAAAAACCACGAAAACACTTTGTAATACACACACGAAAGTTGGGTACAATCGTTAGAAATAAACAAGAGCGCTACTAGATGGCGACAAGATAGATAAAGTAAATTTCAACTTAAAACGGCCTTTATTAAATGCAAAACTGTATTTGAATTACATTAATTGGTGGTTGTAAATAATTTGGATTTTAACATTTTTGCCTATTTACATACATGTCTCTTATTGTTTTCGATACGCTCCTTAATTACGTCATCTGACCGAACTTGACGAATTTGAGATTCAAAACGAGCATACCGTATTATTTGTACCGTGGGTATATGCCTTTAATTTCCTTTAAAACCTTGGTGGAATATGAAACCGCCCATGTTAGGCGCATATCATAGTGGGGGAAATCTCGTGTGAATACCAATTTAAAGCGGTAAGCTGTATCACAACAACCAGTCATTACTATTTAGTATTCGGCAGAAGTACATGTGAGGTAAATAGTGATTATGGTGTAAAAACGCGACATTGTCGCTCTCATCAACATTTAAACAAACAGAAGTTAGAAGCTGGCTCAATCTCAGAGTAGATTAGTCAGCCGATAAACAGTAACATTGAATATAACTTGAACACTTTAACCCCTTCAACAATTACCGATTCGGTTCTTAACGTTCCTCGCATATTTCGAAAATGTCGACAATTGGCGCAACCCTCTATAACTGCGACAGCATGGAGAACGCCACTTTTACATGTTTATACCAGGAGATCGTCTTCGATGTATTGCCGGCATGGATAATGGGAACAGATGGCTTACCGTGGGTTGGAGTCATGATTGGCTCCATCCTTGTCGGGCTCAGTGGCGTCCTACCGTTGCTCGTTATTCCACTCACAGACACCGACGATTTAAAACAAGGAGGTTAGAAAATTGAATGTTAAAATACGTCCCTTTTTAACTCACCGGATACGTCCGTAAATATATATCAGATCACTTTGTCATTCGTATATATGCGTAAGTAGGATGTGATCGTATGTGTATGTATTGAAGCGATAAATATAGCAACAAATTAAAATTGAAGAATGCTCCTTTCAATTTGAAATAAAAGTGAGGTTAGAGAATTGATGTACATAATTCATTTGTTTACAGTTCATGAATTCGCAGATGCCAGATATGTTTTGTTTTATAACAGATAACGAATGTAGTACAGCTGAAAATCACGTGAAAAAGTTAGTTGTGTATGCGTATCTATGTACCTATATTAAAAAAAAACAAGTTTTTTTTATCTTATTTAGTAAAATAATACATACCTAGTAATTAATTTTTTGCATCATATTCTAGATTACTTGTTTTTTCTTTGTTTGCACCGAATTTTCTACCAACCAAAACACGTATTTAATTAACATTAGAATCTGCTGAATTTATGATTTGCATACCAGTTTACTATTATGCAAAACTTCTACGCGTTAGTAATAAACACCAGGTGATGTTCTTGAACTATGCTTTTGAACCTGGTAGTCTAGGTTATATTATTGTTTACGTTTTAATTTAAACGTATTGGAAGTGGATTCACCTTGAATGTGTGGATTAATTATTTATTGTTATTTTAATTTTATTCATGTTTGCGGTTTGCTGTTCTACTGTATAATAAAAGAAATAATTTTTAAAAAAAGTAAAATTGTAAAAGTAGGTGCTCTGTTGTAGTACAAAAAAAATAACAAAAATGTCATAAACTCATCAAAACAGTAAACATGAATGACGTAATGTTTGTATGTGTTATAATAAGTTATAAAAGCTCTATAGCAGTATATTTAAGCTAGGCTTTTAGGAAAATGTCCTGTCGCCTGCTCTTTTTTTTTTTTTTGAATTAATGCACCTTTTCTTGCTTGTGTCTTAAAAAAGGTTCTTGTTCAATTTTACATTTCGTTTCTGATATTTATTATTGAATAAATAATCTAGTAAAATGTAAATGTATCTATAAAAGATATTTTAAACCAATGAAACAAAGTGTAATGAGCGCAAATTATCATTATTCACACTATATTACAGTAATATAGAAAGAAATTCACATACACATACATCGAACCAAATATTTGCTTTTTTCCATAATTTTTGTACATAAAAATGCGGATTCTAGATGTGGATAGTTGTAGTTGAAATGTATATTTGAGTATTTTTTTTTCTTTTAACAAATTGTGGTATTATGGAAATCATCTAATCTAAACTGTGAGCACTTACGTACTTGCTTATACATGGTGTTTATTAAGTGATGTAATAAATTTTACAAATATGTACATCATTAAAAAATAAAGCAATTACCGTTAAGCGAGAAAGCTCTAAACCTTACAGGAACCCAGATATGAATTTTTCGAATTTCTCTTAAATATTACAGTATATTGTTATATTATCACTCCAATTATTAAAATTTCTGCCCGGATCAGAGATGTTTGCTTTTTTTTGTTTCAATTAAGTAACGAAGAATTAGCAAATATGTATATTAAAACGTAGAAAAATTATTTGTTTGTGTTACATATTTATCCAGAAAGAATAAATTGTCCTATTGATACCTACGACAAGTGACTTGCTTAATGTTTTTTTGGGAAAATTGCATCTTCGATGAGAAACTGTTTCAGACTGTTTATGAATAGCGATGTTTTTTTTGTTGGGATGTGTACCAATGAGCAGCACCGGATTGACAAAAAAAAAACTATGGGGCTGACGCTAACTTACCCCCACTGAGAAATTTTCTAGGCCCAGTTCTGCCAATGACTACCAAACTGGAGCTAAAAAAACGAATGACAATTTATTAGCTAAAGATAAAAATACTTTGCTGAACTTAGCTTTAAAAAATTGTAACATCATTTAAGAAACATCCTGTATAAAGCACGTGCTTCTGTTTGCCATTGGCTGCATGGGCATGTACATATATACCATACAGTATATTACTTAACTATGTGTGTAAGAGTTAGTAAATATTTAGTTGACATACGTAACAGTAATACATACTCGCGAGCTAAAATACTATAAGTATGCTCTCAAATTACATTCTACATTATGACTTTTGTTATTATAATTTAATTTTGCGCGCAATCTAGTGTATTGCGTGTTAACTCATCCGATAACCTTTCGAATATTTTTAAATTTATAGAACAGTGCTGTGCTAAATTTACTATCACGAGTTGTTATAAAATATCTTGCGTTCTAGGCCATAAACCAAGTCGAGTGTACAGCAAATTCAATATTAGGATTTCACAGCCCAGTTCTCTATCTTAGAGCTATTCAAACACTTACGGACTTTCACGAAATAACCACAGTAAAAATGAAAAAAAAAAGTGTTTCACAAGTATTTTGGCGTTTAAGGTGAGAGTTGAATTATTACAAATGCAATTACAAAATTGCAATGTCCAGCAAATACCGGTTTAATGTTGTCAAGCCAGGTTTAATATATATATATATATATATTTGTATTACAAATTTGATTTATAATAAGCATTTAGTATTTCTACTATTATACTGTTTAGATCTAATTTTAATCAACTTATTAATTAGTTTCTTGATATTTTGGTTTTGCCATATCAAAGGTTACGTATTAGATTCATTCATAAAATAAAATAATTTGTGACAATAATTATTTGTATTACTTTTTTGTACAATTTACTTAAAACATGCTTATTACAGTTTTATTGTACTGTTTTTTCTTTTTGCATATAACTTTGTTATGCATACATTTGAAGTCGTTTTGCATAGTACCAAATTTTCCTTTCAATATTAATCATTAAGCCTGTACTCCTTAGGATAATGGCCATGCTCTATGCATTTTTTAAATCCGTTGAGGTGAATTACTTTTCGCTTTTTATCTTAGAGTTTGTTTGTTTTAGCTGCTTCTGTTGTGTTTCTCCATTCTGTTTGATTTCGACTCTCCAGATATCCTTTGGTCTGTCTCTTCTTCTAGGCTACAATGGAATCCACTTTGACCATCTCCGTGTTGGTTTCTTCCTCATTGTGTGTCCAGCTCAGCTCAGTCTCACCCTCTTTATTTATTTTACTATATTTTTTGTAATTCCTGCTCTATTTCTTGATTTTTCCTTGCTCTCATCTCCTCTTCTCTTGTTACGTTTGGACCAAATTAGCGCTAGACAACTATTGCAGTGAATACCCCAAGCCACAAAACTGTTCATTCAGGTTTAAAGGAAAACATTATGCGCCTATATTACGTTGCTAAAATTCTCTTTATGGAAATGATAACCTTTTTCGATTGAATTTCTCCGAAACGGTTTTAGATACAAATGTCATGGTCATGTGGATCTAATGGTCGCTGGGATCACCTTTTCTTAATCCATTATACTTTTTTGTTTGGGGTTTTGTCAAAGAAAAAGTATATGCTACGCCTCATTTAAATGCCGATGAAGTGACGGAACGTAACGGCTTTTAATTTCAACACGTAAACCAATAAAATAAACTCTCATTTTAATACACATAATTCTTTAACAAATAAAAAATAAAACAATCCATTCTCATTAAAATATTATACTTATACTCTTCTCACCGAAGAATTCAAAACGGCCCGGACCACTCGTGGCATGCGCTCTGTTAATTTTGCAAGAGTTTCCTGGAACATATTGTTCCATTCGCCGCCAGGAGCCGCCATAGGTGCTCTTTCGAAGTTGGGCAAATTTTCCTTACTAGCCTGTCCAGCTCATCCCACAGTAATTCGATGGGATTCAAATCCGGACGCCATGGCATGATTTCCAAAACATTATCCTCTACTTGAGAGGGGAACTAATCATACGCAAACACCAAGTTCTCCCCAATCAAGTATTTTCTTCCAATATGCGTCTATAACATTCTTTGCGCATAATGCCGTCGATTTTTACAGGATCTCCACTTCCCGCACTGCTAAAACAACCCCAAAACCTAATTGAATCACCACCTGGTGTATTGTAGAAACGACAAAACCCTGCGCTTCTGCACAAACACGAACTTGGATTCCGGTCTTCGAACGTTCCGGTGTCTCGGTAGAGACGAATAGTGTAATGAACTGTAGATTTTGTCGCCCCTAATTTTTCTCCTATCACACGCACAGAATGTCCTTCCTCGTGTAATGTGACAATAGCCGATCTCTTATCTACACTTATCGGCTTTTCTTACAGCATTTTTTAAATATTATTTTCACAAACACCGCAATTTGAAAACAACCGTGTCGTAACTGGTTTACTAATACAATGATTCACAACAAGTACGATATGAATCATTGCCTGATATAGTGCTAGACCTTTAGGAGATACCCAGGTGGAATTTTACAACCCTGTTGACCCACCCCTTTATTGTAAACATGCTTGTCGGCGTTCCTTTGAATATCGTTTGTAATGGCTTTACCACCTGCTATTAGGTTAAATTAAATTTTCTCTTTAAGAGGCTTTTTCTAAGGATGATTTCCGTCTTAAATATTCTATTGTTATGCTTACTTTAGTGTAAAAATGTTTACAATAATGTTAAAAGTATTAAATATTGAAAAAAAAATGGATTTTTTATAATTACACTAGTTGTCCTAACTTCAATTACGGTAGTGTATATATTGTTATGGCGTTTCTATACCAAGGTTTTAGAAACTAAAATTGTAAGTGGTCTTTTTGATGTTTTTATATGTCAGAGTTAATGTTTCAATTTAATATTCATAATTTCGTTAGGGTAAAGTCGCCGAAATCGTACCACTTAGTACATTTTGTTTATTTTCTTCAAACATGATGTTCTGTAGTGATTTATATTTTTGTTTTGTTTTACAAGTGGCGTTTTATGGCAGAAAAAAAATAATAAGAATGAAATGTATAAGCAAAACTATGTTTTAAGACACTTTTATTGGAACCCTACAAATGGTACGATTTGGAAACCTCGGTTCCTAAATCGTACCTGTGGTGTTTCAAATCGTACCACTATGTTATGTGCAATTATGTTTTCTTATTTTGAGTATAGGTGGGGAATGAAATGTTAGTTTTATTTTTAACCGTTTTAATTTTAGTGAAAAACAATGATACACAAAAAATTTAAGATATTGTCTATAAGCAAAGAAAAAAGATTCACACACAGATATCACATAAATACGTACTGGAAGACCCTCCTGTGCATTTTTCATGTGCCCATTTTTTACATAGAGAGCACTGTATCATATCCTCAACAACCGATTCACAACATAAAAAGCAGTACCAGTCATTTTCATTCACTTCAATGATAATCTTTTTGTCTAACAATTTTGCTCTCTTAGATTTTGGCAATTCAGCTTTTCCATCGCTGTTGTTTAAATTCTCTTCACCACAAATATTTCTCTTTACCGACTTCTTCTTTGTATTTTGCTGCTTTTTAATATTACTTTTTATTTTATTTTCTTTGTTTTCTTTTATGTTAATTTTCTCTTCCAGTTCTTGCTTGTATGGGCTAGATGTTATTACAGCAGCTTTCTGTGGTCCTTTCGTAAGACGTTTAATATGTTTTGTTGCTGGTTTAGGAAGAGGGCTCACTATGTCTAGGGTGACAAAAGCTACCTTCTCTCTTTCTGGTTCTACTCGTACTTTAGTTGCTAATTCATGGTTATTATCGTGATTATTTGTAAGAATATTTGTTTGCACTTCTTTGGTGGGAATATCAGGCACATTATCAGATTCTTTCGGAATGTTTACTACAGTTTGATCTTTGGTACCCTCGGAGTTTGCAACATCGTCCACGATCATTTCTCCTTGTAAATTCTCATTTGCAACAAAGTCTGAATCCTTAAAAACATTTCTATCAACTGGCCATATACCAGCAGCCCGAAACCCACTCATTGCATTGTGTGTTGTTGCAGCCTGGACATATGCCTCAGTTAAGAACTGGGTAACTTGAAATTGGGTCACCTTTTCTCCAGAATTAGAACGAAGCCACTTTGTCATAACTTGGCTGTAACTGGACTCCATTGATTTAAAAACTCCCACATCTAAGGGCTGTAACCTATGTGTGGTATGTCCTGGAAGTTGGAGCATTAGGACATTATTTTGCCTTGCTAACTTAATGGCTGCAAGATTTTTTTTGAATGTGTGGTATGGCCATCTAGAAGAAGCAATACTCTTTGGTTTTTTGTGGGCTTCACAAATTGAATAAAATGTTTAAGCCATTTCAGAAACAGTTCTGAGTGTATATATCCACTTTCACTAACTTCTATCAGACTATTTGGGAAAGCGCCATTTTTTAAAGCTGGATGCATACGAGCTCTTTTGAAAATAATCATGGGAGGAACAAAGTTTCCAGTTGCATTGCAACAGCACACGATTGTTGTGTTTACGCCTCTCTCTCCACTTGCTATGAATCCAACTTGATGTTTTCCACGCTGAGCTATAACTTTTGGGGATTTTTTTTGTACAGTGGAGAAGCCAGATTCATCAACGTTATAAATATGTCGAGCTTCTATTTTGTGTTCATCAACAACCTTTTCCAATAAATCAAAAAATCCGTACACATTTTCTCTATTAAAACCCTTACAACGGGCTATCGATATATTTTCCGGTTGCCGCAAAGATAATTCTGGATGTCTGGACATAAAACGGTAGTACCAGTTCTTACCAGCCAATTTATTTTTATTCCCAGAGAAAGGATTTTTTAAGATATGTGAATTAGCCTCCATTAGATCATAGGCAAGTTTCCTAACATCTGTTATGGTAAGTCCGAAAAGACACTCTTCGAAAAGCAAAATATGTTTTACTAGATGCTTTTCAAGTAGGACAGGAATAGCAGGTAATCGCCCATTAATTTTTCTTTTTTTCTGCAATGTTGTTATTTTTTTTGGGTTGTCCTCCGCGTGTGCCTGTTCCGCTCTTTCCAATTCACACCTTTTCACTGTCCCGTCTACATGTCTTTTAAATGTAGGTTTAGGAATGTTATATTTTAAGCAACATTTATTGAACATAATTTTTCCACTTGCATATTCTTCTAGAGCTTTTTTCATGTCATCTTCAGACCATTTTCCATATTGCCTTCTTGACATCTTTATCTGAAATAACCATAATCAATAAATACAATTGGTAGTCCTCCAAATTGTACCGGTAAGATATACAACACTCTACAGCGGTACGATTTATAAAACTCAGTCATAAAATGAATAAGTTACAGTTCTAACCTATAATCTAAACAAATCTTTTTATTTCTTCTTATGGTTGTATCTATATACTACATTTAATCTTATTTGCCCTTAAACAAGTCGAAAGTTGTACTCACATCATAAATATATCCTTAGAAAAACATACACAAATTTACATGGATTACGAACACTTTTTTTAATGGCTTGTACGAACATTAAACGTTGTCTGATTAATGTCGTTTTGTGAATGCATATTACAAAACGTAAAAGGTACAAGAACACAGAACCAGATGGCGGTATAGTCTTTGTCAACGTATAAATCAACGAAAAGTACGATTTACGGACCGGTACGATTTTGGCGACTTTACCCTATCTAGTAAGTGAACTCACCCTACCCAGATATTTTGTTGATAGTTTTGTTTTGGATAATTATTAAGTAGTTTGTCAATTAAGAGATGTCATATCAGGAATTAAGTGAATAAAAAATTATAATCCGGGCAGAAATTTTAATAATTAGTGGTGATAATATAACAATATATACATATGTCATGGTGTGTTATTGGGACGCTATCTCAAAAACTATATATTGATTAATTTCCTAGAATTGCAGCAATCAACATATAACTGATGGAAATTATACTTTATAAGAGCGCACGAATGCGTATAGTTTATGTATCTGTAAAAACGGAATGTTTATTACAGTGAATTATCATCACTATCATTTTACATACGCTCGGGTTTCCCGAAGCGTAGTTTGCAAGCGTTCGCATCAGTTGTAACTATTATTTAAACAAAATTATCGCACAATGCAATATTCGCGAGATTTGACCCCGAAGTGCTCGGAGCCGGTCAGTTCACGATAATTGGGGAACTAATACGATGTTTGCCTTCGCTATGTGGCTGCACGCTGGTGGTTAGAGCAATAAATACGTAACATGCATTAATAGCGTTGATTGATACTAACATATTATTTTTTTTAATAACCTTTGTCCTGAACTTTAATCTTTCCTTGTTCTTATTATTTCAACCTTTATATTAATAATTCGTAGAAATTACTATTGATACACATAAATGCTTATACAATACATATAGTACAACTCACATTTCTACGACCGACTTACATCGGTAATTCGGTATCGATAGATCAATTTTATTTTATAATAACACTGGGCAACAAATTTTCGAAAAGTTCATGCTTCCAAGCTGAAAATAGTCATTTCTTAATGAATTCAATGTGCTGAACACGAAAATGACTAAGAAAAAGCTGAATTGGCTACGGGTTTTCTGTAACATGTACGCATATTTCAGAAAAAGTGTACTTATGTCAATATTATAATACATGGTAAGAAAACATTAGTCTGCTTCTGGCTTTCGACTTCTTTTGGCCTGCCGTTTGTAGTGGACTTGTGGAGCATCTCTACTGATTGTCCAACAATAGTCAGCTAGCATTGACGTAGACCATTTGCCTTGGTACCGTTGCTCCATGGTGGCAATGTCCTGATGAAAGCGTTCGCCGTGCTCATCGCTGACCTGCCCGCAGTTATCAGGAAAGAAATCTAAGTGGGAATCAAGAAAGTGGATCTTTAAGGACATATTGCAGCCGAATTCATGAAACAAAGCCATCATATCCTCAACCAGACACTTGTAATTTTCTGCCTTGTCATTCCCCAGGAAGTTTGCTGCCACTTGATAGAATGCATCCCAAACCTGTTTTTTTTACCTTGAAGAAGTTCCTCAAACTTGGGGTCTCGAAGAGCTGTCTAATTTGAGGCCCCACAAAGATGCCCTCTTTAATTTTGGCTTCACTGAGTCGAGGGAATTTTTCATGCAGGTACTTGAATGCTGGTCCATTCTTATCCATGGCTTTTACCAAGTTTTTGACAAGACCGAGCTTGATGTGTAAAGGAGGAATAATGATTTTGTGTGGCTGTGCCAATGGTGGGTGCTGTACATTCGTTTCTCCAGGCTTAAAAAATGCTCTCGGAGACCAGTCTTTCTTGATGTAGTGCAAATCGATTGCTCTGCTGTCCCACAGACAAAGAAACAGCAGTACTTTGTATATCCCTGCTGCAAACCCATCAACAGAGATACTACCTTCAGGTCAGAACATATCTGCCAGCCATACTTGCTGTAGTTAATCGTCTCCAGTAGCTGCTTTAGATTGCCGTAAGTCTCCTTCATGTAGACCGCATGTGCAATAGGTATGGATGGAAGCTGGTTCCCATTATTCAACAAAACCGCCTTTAGGCTCAGTTTTGAAGCGTCTATAAACAGCCGCCATTCGTGGGGATCATGTGCAATACCGAGAGCTTGTAGTAGACCATCAATATCGCAGCAGAACACAAGGCTTTCTTCTTTCTTAAAGAAAGATTCGAAGAGCTGATGGCGAGTGCGAAATGAAGTCACTCGGACATTCTGTTCCAGAAGATTCCACTGTCGAAGTCTTGAGGCCAGTATCTCCGCTTTGCTTTTCGACAGATCCAAATCGCGAACAAGATCGTTCATTTCATCCTGGGTAATTTTATGTGGTACAGATGTTTCGTCAAAGCACGAAAAGTTATCATCCTTACTGCCACGTTGAGGAGAACTCGCCGACGCATGGCCATCCTCATCGTCTGAACTGATAGAAAAATCTGTAGGAGGTTCTGGAATTGGGAGTCCTTCGCCATGAGAGACAGGTCGCAGAGCAGATGGTATGTTAGGGTATTCAACTGTCCATTTCTTCTTCTTGGTGATGCCTCCAGAAGCTGGTGGTACCATACAGAAATAACAGTCGTCAACGTGATTGGTGGGCTCCCTCAAATCATGGGCACAGCAAATGGCATTGCCTTTCTTTGCCATTAAGCCACTGTGAAAGATTTACGGCACAAGTGCGGCAGCATACGTGTGGGGCCCAGTCTTTGTCCTGGTCGCCTATCTTGCAACCAAAATACAAATGATACGCTTTCTTAACTGTTGCACTGATGTTCTTTTTCTGTGCAGCAAATGTCACTTCTCCGCAAATATAACAGAAGTGAAGTTATTTGCACTATTAACACAGTTACGAGGCATTGCTACTGTTTAGTTACTTTACACTATAGCAATCACTTGTGTATGCTAGAGCTTCGAAAAATATGCGCGAATGAACGGACATTGCACGAGTTAATTGTCACGTCGGCCATTTATAAATAAACTATAATTAGCTATTGCTTGATATTGCGCAATCAATTTTGCAACACTCTCAATGGAAACTTACAGCAAATGCTGCATTAACTTCCTTGCATGAAGGGGTGATGCAATATGACGCAAAATTTCGTAATTTCTCACTAAATTGCATTACATTATGCAATAGCATCTATACAATGGACAAAACGTCAATATCTCTGGAACGTGAGCCAATCAACTTTTTTCAATGTGATATTCGTGTTCAGCACGTTGAATTCATTCGGGATTGGGTACTTTCACCTAAGAAGCAATTTCACTGTTGACCAGTGTAATCTGGAATAGATTTATCACTACCTAGTATTATTTTCTAAAGGTATGTACTTGAAAACAAAGGGAGAGACTTATATGAATGGTTTATTATGTATGATTATGTATAGAGTAGTATAAATGTGAGCTTTATAATATATACACATATACGAATGTGTGATATGTATGTATTTCACAATTAATCAATATTTATACAATGAATAATCATACTTGAAGTATGCACTTTATCGTTTGCTGGGCAAATAGTAAATGTATTGTATGTACAGTGGCTAGTTTTCAACACAAATTACAGCGAAAATAGGGGAATATCACCCTTCTTAACACAATCGCAAACATTTTGTGCTCGTAGAAATTGTAGGTGATAGAATTATTATTTTAAGATATATCGGGAGAAAATATTGAAGATTTTTAACAATTAACAAGAATGAATGATCGTCTAAACAAATCCATTCAAGCAGGAAATCATAAAAAGAAACACATATGAATTCTATACTATCACAATATACTGAGCATATTAGTCTGTTATTTTACACCATTTTGACGTCTATTGTAAGAGAGATCGGTTGTCTGATAATTAGTAATTACTTAATTAGTAATCGCAAAGAATCTCTACTAGGTTAAAATTAAGGTAATTAAACATTTTTAATTTCTATGTAAACTTGCATTCCATAGTAAACAATTAAACGCTTGCCTTTGTGCTTTAATTTCCATGATCGCGAGATGAGAATTATTATAATTATATAGTATATAATTGCTAAGTAAATGTGGTTATTCATACTTACGAAAGTGCAAAATCTCCATAATATTTAAAACAATGGTTAACGGTTAAAGATGATTTAATGGGAAAAGCATCAGCCAAGATTTGATGAAAAAAAGGATTCCTTATTTACATGTATTCTAAGCTTTCGCTGTATATTTTCAGCTTCATCAGTGAATGAAAAAAGCTGAAAATATACAGTGATACAAGTGCCTATAGCCGTCAAACTATGTCACGAACCTGGCGTAATAAAGCATGATGTAAAAAAAAGCAAATAACAACAGCAACTGTGAAATCACTATCTTCTTAAACACTTTTTCATGGGGAAGCCAGGAACATAATTGCATAAAAATGTTTAAACACTATAATCCAACCAGACCTATAATGACCGAGTACATCCAATAACCAGCACAAACCCATATAACAATTTAAGCTTTTCACAAGCTTTGTTTAAGTTTGTCGCGACAAGCAAAAGAGCTTGTCTGTAAGCTTGTTATTGACAAGGATATAAGTTTATTGCAAGGTTCTATCAAGGTTTCTATTTGACACAGGATAAGGTTTTCATAAGCTTGTCTGTAAAAGCATGTGGCAAGGCTAGAATGACAATGTTGAGCCAAGCTTCAGAGAAGGCGTATACAAACCTTGATAAAAGTTTACGACAATCAAAACAAAATAGGAAATGTTGGGAAGGAATACGCCTTCGTATACCCGAAGGCGCACTCGCTGTTTTAAACTAAAACTGAAACAGCTGAAACAGAACACAAACGCACACGACAAACAAATCAAACAATGGCAGTCGATGCCAGAATAGCGGGATGGCGGTTAAACCAAAAAACAAATCAAAGAACGATTCACTCCGAAAATACACGGTCACCGCAAATGTTACAATAACCTTCTTGTCACAACGTTTTCATTGAGGAGGGCCTGTAAATCTTGTTGCCGTAAATGATACAATAACGTTGTCATAACATTTTATTGTCAAGCTTGTCGTCGGCAATTCAAAGTCAAGCAAGTGAAAAGCTTGTCGAAAGTTTACATGTTATCTGGGGTTAGTCTAGAAAAACTATTTCTATTCCAAGTAATAAATAAAAAGTGTATTTTTAAAAAGCGTTGGAAGTAATAAACAGAATTGGGCAAAATATCATTTAGATAAACTTATGGATAAAGATAATTTAACTGTTATCTTTATCCATTGGCGATAAATATATCTACCTATATTTAATTATCCGTGACCAATAAATTTTATAAGAACCTGGTATTTGTAAGTTTTAAAGAAAGGTACAAATAAGTACTTCCAGACAGTACACCGGGAGCAATTTGAGTGTACCAACTGGTGTATTTTTTGTCAAAGTTATTTAATAATCAGTGCATAAATTCTAATTAATACTCCTTTAATCTTTTGGAAACTCTTTTTGTTATATTCACATATTAGGAAAAATCTATTCGATACATTTTGATATTTAGCTATGTAATTATAAACAAAATAAAATAAAACACCAATACATAATACACATGACAAGTATAATTTATAAATCTCTAATACAGAAAAAGAACACCTGTCAACACACCAACGACTGCCTTAAAAAAGAAAAAAAACCAAAAATCTCGCCTAAATGCCCTTGCTTTGTCTCGTACTTCGCAATAAGTGAGGGATATGCGTTATTTGGAATGAAATTATCTTTAACTATGGTAACACAATTACAGTTAAAATTATCTATAGTTGAAATAATCTAATCGAAATTATTTATAGTTAAAATCATCTTAGTTAAAGTTGCCTACGAATAATTTTGCAATATTTATCTGTAAATAATTTTATCTTCTAATAGTTATCTAGATATTTTCATTATTTCAACATTTTAAATGATCATTTTGAACAATTTTATTCGAATAATGCCCAACTCTGGTAATAAGTAATGTACTTAAAATTAAGAATTCGAGTACCTAGTGCCAGTACACAGTAATTACTCATTTAGATATTTTAACTACCTTAAGTAATTATGTAGATCAACGATTTGTAGAACTAACATGATTATCTATCTAGCTTGCACGCGATGTTTGTGTACTATGTGTGTATTTGCAAGTGGACTAATAATATTTTTTTTCTGGAAGCGCAAAACATTACATATTATTTTTTAGATTAACAGACGTATTCAGAGACGCACACGTTTTGCAATTCCACTTATAATTATATTTGTTGTTGTGCGACCTCTGTTTTATATTTGACGGATACCTTTTTCACTTTACAAGTGTGTAAGAATGGGATAGCCACTTAAACACGCACGTTGAAGAGTAAGCTAGTTAGATACACGCTACATGAATATTCCAAATTCTTCACTTGTGATGTTTGTGCGCACCTTGATTTTAATTGACAACCAATCGTTAAATAATTAGCAAGGACATTCACTTGATAGCATTTCATTGTTCTTGCTAAAATTTGTTATAAAATTACTTACCGTTTTCTAATACATACATACAGTACAGATATGGTTGAAAATGTTAATGACGCAAAGTAAACGTTTATATTCATACCTAGATGATGTTTTTATTCGCTAAATTCGGAGAAAATAAAAAAAAATATATTGGCAAGCAACACTTTTGGCGTAAGTGTTTACCATCTCCAAAAACTTTTTTCTTAAGCATAAACACGTCGTCACAAAAAGACCATGACGTATTTGGCAAACTTCGTTTGAGCAAAACTATATCTGTAAACAGAAATGCGATATATAATGAGGAACCTTGTACAAAACGTTTTAAAATTAACTTGTCAATACTTAGAAAAGGTATTTCAATGTATTTACACTGGAATTATGTTGTTTACGTTTGTTTGTAGCAATTTCTGTTGTAATTCTTCACGCAAGCTAAAATTCAAATATTCACGAGCATAAAGTGACAAAGCCAATTTAAATTTCACAGGTCCTCGCCTAAAACAAAAAGTACGCTTTTCCTTGAAAATGGTTTATAAAGTTGCACAGGAGTTCAAGTAGGCGTCACCATTGATCACCTGTAGTTACTATTTCGACGAAATATGCTAAGCTTCTAGGAATAGAAAGTATGTACCTTATTAATTAACGAAATATGCAATACCCCCGATTTTTGACCACCAATTTTAAGTCCCAAAACAATTTGTTTCAACACAATGCTAAACGTTAAGATCTACAAACCTGTTTGAATTTTAGAAGTGCAGATTGGGTGCCTTTCGTTGTAAGTTTCATAGTATTTTAAATTGATTATTTTTCGACGTTTCTAAAAAAACAAACAATAAGATAAACACTTTATATGGTCGGCGCGCATATAAATGTTTATCTTACTGTTTGTTTCACATGTTATTAGCTGTGTTCGCAGAGGAATCACAAACTAGTCAGACGCGATTCGATTGGCTTAAAGAAATCCGAAACAGTTTTCTGACTGATTTCACAATATATGATTGGCTCTGACTAGTTTGTGATTTCTCTACGAACGCAGCTATTATGTATTTTTGCGTTTTTTTTTTACAATTTTAAAATGTATTATGTCATGTTTGCAAATTTATTTTCACAAACTATGTATATAACAAAGAATTTCATAGTTAAATATTAGAACTTAATTAACAATTGAAAAAGACAGCAAATTGTCGAAACATTTTGTATTTGAACCATAATTTTCATATTAAATCATTAGCTAAACAAAGAATATCCAACTATTAAAATGATGTGGAACAAACTGCCAAATTAATCCCAATATGGATATGCACTACGGCACATTAACAGAAAATTATTATAAATCATTTTAAAGTTATCGAGTTTAAATCCGCGAACGATGTTGAAAACACGAAGCGTAGGTTGACGCAAAAAATAAACCGCAAAGAAGTTCTGCAATTTCAAGTAAAAAAGCATTTTATCATTTCCAAAATTATTGGAAATGATAAAACTGTACGACGTGAATACACAGTCAAGCTTACGAAAGGAGTTTTACCATATTGCGTCATATGAGCTAGTGTGGGCGATGGAGAAGCTTTTCAATGTTTATTAGTGCATTATTTTAAAGAAGAAATGAACAATGCGAAGTCACTCACTCGCAGAATGGAATATAATCCAATATCCTCAAAAAACAGCGGAAAGGGGAGCACAAACATGTGCAAACGGTAAATGGTTAATACCGAATACTCAAAATCCTGATATTTGCTCTGTTCGATTGCTTAAAGAATTAAGTAAGCGAAATGACAATATGAAAACTGACAGGTTTCTTTTTAACAGTGAGCATTGCTTGGAATAAGCCATATTCTCCAGAATGATACCAAAATGCTAATTGGCGTAAAATGTCCAAATGGGTAAAGGAATTTGCATAGGTTAGACAGTAGAAAACTTAGAGTTGCGAACCATTCCATATAATCCACTGTAATGTCTCATCTTGCCAAAACCGGTAGTGAAGAACAGAAAATTATCTATACTGTATTATTATTAGAAATCACTGGTTATAACTCGTCTAATTTATTGTAATATTACCCTTAGTCGGACGATGAATGTCATTCAAATTTAATTGGTACCATAAGATGAAATGGAGATACAGCTTTTAACGCAACCGAACAAAATAATATTGTAAAATCATTTTCACGTCCAAAATTTTATTTCTGTTTGTGCATGGGATATTGGGTAACCTTAATTTGCTACAATATTACAATAATATTTTTGATTGTAACGTCAAAAAATAATCCATTTTATAAACTCTCAGAAAATTAGAAAATAATTTTCCTCATCTTTCGCAAATCTGTTGGCAATCGGCAATAACACTACCTCTTCGGGCTACTAAATGTCTAGTGGTTGATACACTTTTTTTATAAGTTCACCTTCCCTTGTTAAACGATTATTCTGTTGCAATTATGCACTGATAAAAATCCATAGATAATTCAGTTGGAACTTTGCATTGATTTGTACTTGAAAAGTCATACACTTGATCAAGAAACCTGAAAAATTTATTTGGAATGTTGCATTGTTTTAGATTTGAGAAGTCATATTCTGTGATAATATTACAGCGATAGACAGCAATTCTCATGTTAAATGACATAAAAATTCATAATTCGTAGTAAAAATCCATGCATGGATCAATGGTAAAGAAAAATGTAATTGATCCGTATAGTGTAGATGTATGTGTGTATTTGCAAAAAATAATGATGCTTAATAATGCAACTTGCTGTTGTACGCAATAATTGAATGTATCGAGGAATTAATAAAAACAAAAAATGGAAAACCCGTTGTCATTTTGCATTGCACTTGGTATCAGCGATGCCTTTGTAAATAAAACAAATATTATCAAGAATGTATGTGTTATGTGTAAATTACAACAGCACAGCAATAAAACTTGGAAAGTATAATGCAACCAATTGGAAAATGTTAAGAAATAAATTTCCCTTTACATTTATAATACCCCAAACAGCTTTAACAGCTTTAGTTTATTTTCTATGGTAGCAACAGGAAATCTTTTAAATAATAAAAATAAATATTTGCTTCTGCCGTCTAATAGATAAGAAAGTTATCGCGCTGTCCTTCAAAGCGAACCTGTTTTTTTGCTGGGTATTTTTTTATTTTAGCTTTTAAACTACGTCCAAATCAGCATAAATAGTTGGATATAAACTTTTGCTAAAATATTTTTTTATAAAATCAGGAAATCAGATATATACCTATCCCTATCAATGAGACTGATCTGAAAAATAATCATTGAGAAGTGTTTGTCTTGCTATCATGTATCAAATAAAAGAAAAAAATCGGGCAACTAATTGACTTTCGATTTTATCTCGAGTACTATACTCTTTCTGAGCTCTTAGTGTCCTCTTAAGCACATACGTGTACCGGATAATCTCAGATGATCTGTTTTTTGCTCTTCAAAACGATCTTCATTTCACAATCATTTTTAGAATCACATTATCCTGTCCCCATCACACTAGTATAGATAATTATCTTTATGGTTATTGTTCCTCTTAAATGATTACGTTTCTTTTATTTCAAGAGAGATAATTTGTATTGGGTTTTTTTTTTCGTTATTATTTTTGGGGATGTCCAACGTTGGTTATGTTTTCTTTTGTTCGAATCCTATACCTTCAGGTGCTTTTCCGAGGATACACGCTGAACATAGCACGTAGTTACCCCATAAAAGACGTGATTTTCAACATTTAGATACATAAAAGGTTAAAGACATCATTGTGGATGTTGGATTGCCCGTAATGATTTCATTTATCGCGCTAATAGCTTCACCGCAACGATCTATGAATAATAATGATTCTCGGAAGCAACATGTTTGCAATAAAATTGTAGTAATCAGGCTACACGCGCAGCAATTCAGGTCTTTGCAGAGATGCGTTACAAATTCATGTGGTAGAAAGAAAAAAAACAGATCATTTCTGTATTGCCTTTGACATTTTAAATTATTAAATGAATAGTTTATTAAATTTGCATGCTTTAACTAATAAGAAATCAATCACATACAAATCAAAAAGAAAACAATGGTGCTTACAGTGAAAAAAATAACCTTCAGCTGAAGGAAAACACCGTTTCTTTTATTAAGATGATGCTTTTTTTCTCATATTCTTTTTCAGTACGTCTTTAATTAATCTTGTATTCTTTCTGTTTCTAGATAAAGCAAACTTCCTGAAAATTTTGTTAAGTTTTGCTGTCGGTGGATTACTTGGTGACGTGTTTCTACATTCCTTACCAGAAATATGGGCACACGACGTAAATAGAAATGGTAAGTTCTTATACAAATAGAATGATGTAATCAAAGCACGAATGATAACTAATGCAATTACAAGTGCAGTCTTGTGGTCAATTTTATTTTACCGTTTCTGATATAATAATATGCTTAATTTTTTGTTTCGTTGGGTAAGTGATATCAAATCAGGTGCGCTTAGAGCTCCATACATAAAAAAAGGAAAATATTCTACCTACATATTAATTTTGTTATATTTTTAAATTTAGGAAATGTAACCCCCTGTAAACAAAATTCAAATTTCCCGCAATTATCTTTAGTAACTTCATTTAAAGGCCTTCAAATAACTATTAAAGTAATACAAAATCGTACATAGGTAACTTCATACTTTAATGTTGAAATTACTAAAAATAATTGAGGAAAATTTGAATTTCGTTTACTGGAATGCATGAACATTATTATATTTAATTTCGAGAATTAATATGAATTTGTCTGGATTGAAGTATAATTTGATTATTTTTGTAGATATACCTTTTGCCTTTTTATTAGTGAAAAAAGATAATAAAATTCAAAACGTGCTGATATTGCACATAAAATCTTTTCAGAAAATTACTTCTTCTAAAAAATTAGTTTTTCTTTTACCTTTTGGAATACATTTTCCAAAAGCTAATTCAGCAGTTAATGCGACTTCTTTTTAGTACCTCACTGACTAGAAGTTGAAAAAAAAATGCTTATGTCATAAAGAGGAACAGCTTTCAACATCTTACTGTATGAAAGCAGTAGTGAGTGTCCAGCGGGAGTGTTCTGTGACTTAAGACGGGCTTTTGATTGCGTTGACCGTGGGATATTGATGGGAAAGCTCGAGAGTTATGGCGTGAGAAGGGTTATTACCGATTGATTTCGATCATATCTTTCTGACCACACGCAGTATGTTAAAGTTTCGTTTAGATCGGAAAATGTCAACAAATATTTTTATTCTTCTGTTCTGCCGACGTGTTTGGGAGTACCTCAGGGTTCGATTCTGGGGCCAGTACTGTTTTTACTTTTTATTAATGACATAATAGAATTCATTGACTTTTCTTTGTTTTATATGCGGACGACACAAGTGCTGTGATCTCTGGGACCGATCCTGCGCAGATTCGTGATCGCGCAAAAGTTCTCCTAACTTTGGAAATTGAAAAATAACTAATTAAATATATTTAAAAAAAGTTTGTAGACTATGAAAACAAAACTAGTTTAATAGAACAAAAAAAGAATTAGCGTAATTTACCGACTAGATTCACAGAAAACGGTACTTCAAGATGACAACGTTTGGACGATATTAACAGCACTATTAAAGCCCACCAAAATTACTTCGTTCAAGAAAATAAATATTTGAATGAAAGGGAAAAAAAGAATATAACCGGAGAAATTGGACTTAAAAGAAAACGTTTAACTTAACTCTTTCCAAATATATTGATTGAATAAGGTGGCGAGTAATGAAATTATTTACGCTTAATCAATTTAATCCAAATAAATAAAGTGAAATCTGAAGCATTTTGCATACAAATTACGTCAATTTATTGCAATTGACAGAAAATTTTTATCAAGATAATAGGAACCACTAAAACGGCAAAGTAAAAAGGATACTCATTTACTTTTTACTCTGTTCAAAACCATTGTTTTCTGTGCTAACAAATCTAAACTTGACGGATATCCAGTTGGACTATTATGAAACAACTTTCTACGTTACTAAATAACCACATACATTTCCCGGTGTCTGATTAATTTGAATATTTATCTAGCAATCTCTGCTGGAATACCTACCTAATATCAGGCCCCCAAACAATGCCAGGAAACAATGCATTAAAAAAAAATATTTGGACGTTGAATCCGAAATTGAAATTCTCAGTACAAAGTATGTAGTTGAACTCGTTAATGTTGGCAAAATCGATTCAATTTAAACTGATTAGAGAATAACCCGTTAGCGTGCTTCAATTTGAATTCGCTAATACATGACATTGAACGACAGCTTCTGTAATTTAAATCAGCAGACCCACACATAACACATGTGTAATTATAACATACAGTGATGTTGGAATATGAAGCCATGTGCTGTGTATACTTTTGGGTTATTTAGTTAGTACCTTCACAGAAAAAAAAAATAACAATTAAGAGAATAGATTATTTCGAACATCTTATTGATATGTCATTTCCAGTAATAAAAGCAGTTATTTTGTCTATGATAAAAACAGTAATAAGCTAGGAATTTAAAAACTATCGCAGTCTGTGTAAACATTAACAGTGAATTAAAATTCCGCATAAAACTGAGACAAATCGTGACACCCTATCGTTCTTATTTTTGCATGCCTAGCAAAGTATCAAATGTATTACTCTTAATGTGATAATTTGAATACATATAACTATAATTTTATTCTCTTTCATGTAGGTGGCCAACCATCTTTGTACACTGGTCTACTTATCCTAACCGGTCTCATAGTTTTTGTGATAACCGGAAAGATATTTTCGGTCATAACGAAGTTCAGTGAAGAAGTAGCCAAAGAAGAACATATCAAGGAGGAGAATCTAGAAAAGATTAACAATAACGTCAAAGGGTATCAACCAGAAGTGCAGGTTGAAACGGAGAAAAAGAAGCATGTAAGTAGAATAAGAATATTTTATTAACATTAAAATATGGATATTGGTACAGGGTCCGTCAGTAAAGTGGGAAGACGAGACACTCTTCTATTTAAATGAAATTTGCATTGTTACACCAATATTTTAGCGATATTCACTATCGATAGTGCCCCCCACTAATAATTTGAAATAGTGACACTGTGAGATATCACACTATAATTTTTGGACTTAACCACTGCTTCTCTTGTAAAATCATGGGTGTTAGTGTGTACCAGTCTAAATGCAGAAGGGTTCTGATTGTCTCTGTCTAATCCTTTTTATAACCTTTGTTTCATGAGCACGATGGATGCTTGTACATGGATCTATATTTAATACATGCCATTAAATAGAGGACAAACTAGAAAATAACCGAGTTTTCAAATTATCTCGCTTTACTGACGAACCGTGTGTAAATAGTTTTTTTTTTTTTTTTCATTAAATAGCAATCAAACATATTTTGAAAAAACATTTAAAAATAATCACCCTTAATTAAAAAAAAATATCTAGTATGTAAACAGCAGCTGCGATTGAAATATTTATATGTCGGATTTTCCCGATGTTTGTAGGTTTAAAATGTAATTCCTGCTCGTAATATATGATATCTATAAGCTATCGAATTAATGTTTACCCATTAACTGTAGAGGTTTTAAGGTCGTGATTTTTACCGATCATCGTATTTCACAGTAATGAAAACTATATGCCATTTGAGTATGCAACTTCAATGTTGATTTTATGAGGATAAATAAAATCATTATACACACGTATCACAAGGTTATTCATAAACACAATATGATAGACAGTTTTATTTGCTCCTGCTTTTTTTTTTTCATTTCAAAATAATAATTATCTATTGCAGATAACTGGATATTTGAATTTAGTTGCAAACGCAATAGACAACTTCACACACGGCTTAACACTAGGCGGCGCTTTCTTGGTATCCTTCAGATTAGGTTGCTTGACGACCTTTGCCATCCTCGTACATGAAATTCCTCACGAAGTTGGGGACTTCGCCATCCTACTGAAATCGGGATTTACTAGGTGCGATGCGGCATTCTCTCAGCTTTTAACCGCTAGTGTCGGTTTGATGGGATCACTGGCGTCCCTAATGTTCAGTGGCGCTTCCAATTCGATGGGTAAGTAAATTAATCCTCCTCATTGGCGGCGAATTTTATAATACATAATATTTAATCATTAATTTTAGAAGCGAGAGCATCGTGGATTTTGCCATTTACCGCAGGGACATTCCTACATATCGGCCTGGTTACCATTCTACCTGATCTACTTAAGGAAGATAACCCTAAAGAATCATTGAAGCAGATGTCGGCACTTCTTCTAGGAATTTTCATTATGGCATTCGTTACCAATGCTTTCGAGTAACATTTTAGGTTTTGTTTTGATTTTGTATATGTTTTTGCCAGTTGCCATATTTTTATTTCGTTTATAAGTCTCCTTTTTTCTTTTGCTAGTGATATATATCTATAAATACCTAATTTAATTATTTTTTCATATTTTACATTACACAGTATTTATACTTAGATCTTTATCAAGAAAGTTGTAAAATTTATATGGAAAATCTATATATGTACATAATGACAACAGCATTCGGAAGGCTAGCAATGTAGTTCAAAATTCTTAATATCGTAAAAATTACCTTTGTAATACTCATACATGATTGTGTAAATAAATGATTCATGCAAAGTCTCCCCTAATTTTATGAATTTGGGCTGGATTATTATTTCATGATCTAAAATTTGAGACTTTATAATCCAACTTAAATTCAATATTCATAAAGCTTTATATTACAAGAAAATATGTATATGCTAACACTATTTATATATTTATGAAACGAAAAAATATATTTTATATATGCATATTTAAGGAAGATATAAATTGTTGTTATGTATACCTACAATATTATCTACTGTAAACCCAGTTATAGTTGATTTATTCCCGTAACTTTTATTATTACGCTCTGTATAAATACGTATAGAAAGTAAAGAAAAAAAATGTAATGTGATATATAGTTTATGTTTGACACTTTAAGTAAATTAAAATATATATAGTACTTAATAGTTTGTTATCACTTCTCATTTAACTCCCCTTTGTTAATTTCAAATTCGCTTAATTGATACTTCAAAAAAAAAAAAATCTAAAGATCCGTGACTTTTAACGCTGAAATAAATGCATAACGTGATATTTGATTTATTTTGACATACTTAAGTCACATACTGAGATGTATAAATTAGATAAAACCGTGAGTTTAGTGACAGTGGCCTCTCCAATCAACCAAAACTTAGCGTTGTTAGACGTGGATGAGCATCTGAGCGCCGAAAGTTTAGCCGTAATCCACGAAGGTTATGTAAACGTGATACCCATACTAAACACGAGCAGACGAAGCAAGTATGTACCATTATCTCAAGGCTGCGACCGTGGTAAGGGAAGCATTAAACAGGTAAGTTAAATGTGAACACGATGTCTTCCGAGTGCTGTTCTAGAACTGAGTTAACTAACAAAAAGCAGTTATATGTAGGCTACCGATTTAATTGCAGGTAAAATGGGTGAAACTTCAAGGCGAGACAGTTTTTATCGTATTATCAGATAGCGGGCTGCAAATTTATGACTCCGAAATCAGCGATATTAAATTTTACCACGCTTGCCGTGAGACGGGAGATGAAAATAGTAAGCGTCAAATTAACTTTATATTTAAAGACCTTTTATTTCACCTTTAAAAGTAAATTGAAAATATGCAAAATATCGCAGGAGTAAAAGAACACTTAGTTCAATTGCGTATGCATGCGCTTGTCCCCCGTCAAGCTATTCTTTCGTTTGTCCTTCAATTAATTCCGATTTGGTACGTTGTTTGAAAATAAAATAACTATTGCGATATTTAGGCTCAATCAATCGGCAGTAACGACTTTGATGACAATTAACCTTGTTATTAAAACGTGTGTCTGGCGATTTAAAGGCTGCGTTCCGAGTCGCGGCTGATGTAACGATACATCGTTCCGATTTAACATGCATGCGTGCATAAAAAGTTTTGCCGCGAAATCAGTTTAGACCCTGACAGAGGCTAGAATGGAACATACAACGCATAGAAAAATAGGTAATGCAGTCTATGCGTAGCATATGCACGACAAGTAAATCGGAACGCTCACAGTGTTCTGTCTTTCAATGCACGCATCGCATAAGATCCGCGACTCGGAACGCAGCCAAAGTTTGTGGTAAGCTATTTTGACGAACGTAGAATTTAAATAAATCCTTCAACGGATAGTACAAACCCCACTCTAAATTCATTTAAAAAGTGGCACTCCAGTAAATTCAGAGTTGCATTAAAATATCTACACTGCTATTTTCTTATATTTTTATTTGTTGCAATTTTCGAATTTGTTTTGTCATGTTGGTCTACCAAAGTGTACATATTCGACTTCCTATATTGTTTTTCACAATTCATTAGAGAAATCGTTGCTTCGAAACGTCGAACCGCATTACGAATAGTACTTAGGAGGTAGGAATATGGTTCTCGAGTTCATTGCGAATAAATTTCTAGCCATTCCTGCGCAATTACCATGTTTACTACTTTATCATAAACGCTTTCTGCTTCGGACTATAGTAATCCATGTTTAAATTGTCAATGAACAATGCGAATTCAAATGCGCAAGTGACAACCTTGTTGCTATTGTACTAGCATAGATGTTTGATTTCCATCATTGACGCTATAGAGAACCAATGTGTCGGACAAAATTTGGCATATAACGACGTGTGAAATAAAAGGCGATTTCTAGCGATGTGTACGAACAGTTCAGTGTTGCACAAATACAATACAAGCAGGTCCTGTGATGTTCCTGCCCACTTGACCGGTTACATCGTAGACTGCATCCCTTCCCTCCAAGCACTAGAATTTTTAGAAGTGAAAAAAGCCTGTATGACACGATCAAAGTACCTAAATTTTTGGTGCCAAAGTGGTTCAAATTCACTTTAAACCCGTCATGTAAAAGGCCACTTTGATGACGTCACATCAAATTTTACTTTGACATAAAAAATAATTGTTGCAACAAATTTTATTATCAAACCCGGTCAAAGTTATGGCGTGCGCGTGCGCAAGCATTGCGGCCAACACAAATTATTTTGTAAAAGAGTTAAATTTAATTAAAATAGAAGAATTAAGACTAGCTGTGTCTGTAATTGATACAAACACTTCGCTACTCTACAACTGCTTCTCCAAAACAATCTTAACTCTTAAACTCATACTTAAAAATAAATAACCGTGAAGCTAGTATGTTGGGGCTCCTGAATTATCTCTTTAAATCTTTGGCTGTCAAAGTTAAATTTTGTAATGTAACTTTGGCAATAAAGTTTGGATATTTCTTAAAAACCTTTGATACACTTTGATCGTGTCATACAGGCTTAGGTAGCGCGTGCGCCCCAAAATCAGTTATAGTCAACGGATTAAAAATTTGACACTAAAACAAAAATTGAAAACCCTACTGGTGTGAAACGTTCTAGTACGAATCACATTTTTTGGGGAAAGCGCCTAACAAGACAAAAAAATCGCCAGCACTGATATAATAGAATGATGCATATAGCATTTTCTTATTCTAACAAACAGAAACAATATCGCCTTTTTTACACTTAACCCATCGCCATCTCAAGTGAGTTCACTTGGTATATGCTCGGTAGCAGAGTGTTGACGTCACTCTCACGTTCATTAGACGTCGATTTTACATCACTTTACGTCTATGTAAAACGCCTAATATCTGATCTCTGCCTGTCCGGTTAATTAAGGGTTAAATATACTTTTAAGATATAATTTTTTTTTTATAATTTTAATTTATAACTGATGATATACGGTGAAAGTATTTTTTCTCTTAAACTTTCTACATTGTATAAAATGATAATACTTACATTTGGAATCTTATATCACTAAAACAAATAAATTACAAGCAAATAAAAAATAGTAAGCGGATGAGGATTACACAGCTACAAAACTTTATATATAATAATCAGTGACCAGCCTCAACAAAAATGGCGAAGTGACGTCAGCACTAATGAAGGGTATGGCCGAAAAATTTAATTTTACTTGATGTTGAGAATTTCAAAACTCGATTATTCCTCATCTATTGAAGCTAAACAGGTATTAGGTATTGCAAGAAGCAAATGATCCGCAAGAAACACTCTGTTGGTGCATACTTCACTGGGAGGCCTCCGACAATGATCGGATTTCTTCGTATACATTCGTATTTCATACGAAGAACTGCGGTCATCGTCACAGTCCTCCTGGTGAAGTATACATTAGCCACCGCTGATTGTGAACGATACCGTCTTGCTATTGGTCGGCCGTCACTAATATTACTTCGAAAATGTTATTGGATATTCCTACAATTTCAACAAAAGCATATGGATTTGAAAAGGAACTTGTAAAAATGTTTTACCTAAGTATTATAGTTCAGTCAATCCAAAGATAACTGTAATTCAAAAATTTAAGTTTCATACTATAGCTTCTTAACACATTAAAAAAAAAAAACATACCAGAATTCTTATATTTATTATTCCGTTTTTACTAGGTTACACAATTGGAGTGTGCGTCGTTAAAGACGATACATTATGCATCGGCACCCATTTAGGAACTATATGGATGCTAAAAAGCAACGAAACCAATTCAAATTTCACAATTATGGGCCGTTTTTATGCCCACGACGAAGCGATTACCCTTATGGACGGTTTCGAAGAATATATGGTAACATCGTCGGATCAGATGACGTATATGTGGATGTTCAAAGGAGGTGCTTTTGAAATTGTTCGGAAACTAGATGTCCGTGGGTACGAATAAATACTATTTCGTTTAATTAAACTCGTCCACCAATCGATGATTAGACATAGGTATCGCAAGATTGTATTATAGTGTGAGAAATAGTAGGTACAGGTACTAAAAAAAAACTAATAGGCACTTTGTTTTCTTGGATTATCAAGCAATGTGTAAAAAGTATACTAACTATTTATGATTAAAAATAAGTTATATATACAGATATATTGTATGACATGGAAATTGCAACACCAAGATGTGAAACTTGGCAGAAACGTTTAGCTATTCAATTTTTTGCATGTTGATCAATTATAGAAATAAATCAACATGCAAAGAAAATGAACAAAAGATTAATACAATTTCATTATATTTGTCTTAATACAGCAGAGTGACGTAAAGTAAAGTTTAATAGACGTTGATATCACGTAGCAGACGTAATATTGACATCTATTAAACGCCATTTCACGTGGCTCTACTACCTGGGTAATTTGTTGAGCGTCCCTACTGGTTTCACACTCGCTCACTTAGAGTGTTTGTAGTCCCAAGCAACTGCCATAGAACTTCCAATGCTTAAGAAGGATTGTGCAATGTCCCACACATGTTCGATTGACGAGAGATCGGGAGACCTAAGTGGTCATGACAACATATTGACACGGACCGAAGCGATTTAAAGAAATTCTCACTATGTAAGGGCAGGCATTATCCTACTGAAAGAATAGATCGTCGAGCTACTGAAGATATTAAAGAATATTCCACCACCTCATCCACGTAACGCTGAGAGTTCATGCTGCATTGGATAAATACCAACCAAGACCTACTTCCTTATGCCGTAATCTCTAAAACTGGCGGTAACTGACACGTTACCATACTCTGGGCATAACTGAACCCTCAAAACAAATTAAACCAATTGATAACAACAGAAAATTGTGCAAAAATGGGAAATTCTCTGAAAACTACTCTGAAGCAGCAAGAAAGAAGCTAAAACCATTACTGGGCTGGTAAATGGATACCGTCCCGTGGTGCAGAACATGCAAACTACAGGAGGAAACGAGTTTACATGTAATCTGCACATGTGAGGAATTGAAAGTACTCAGGCAAAAACTAAAGGAAGGATCTATTGGAGCCCTCGAGAGTTCTCAAGTTTCCACTGGGCAAGATACTGGGCTTTATAGAGAACACCAAGCTGCTCGAGTGGAAGTAAGAGGACGGCACAATGAGCACCTAGCTCAAATGCTCTGCTTTAGGTGTCCACCCTAACTTCAAAAAAAAAATGGTGAAAAATAAATCAAAAAACGCAAGAAAAGCAACTGTGAATAATGTCAGACACAATTTCATAAAGTTTCAGATTTGTCACGATCTCTGCACCAATTGTGTTAGCTTTACTCAAGCGAGAGCCAGTTTTTTTTTTTTACACAGTGCGGCTTTTGTCAGTACCGGTGCACCCGTGAAATGCAAAACACTATACCAGTGCGCACTGACTTTCCCAGTGGAATACAACAACGACACTCAGCGCGCCCCAGTGCCACCTTTAGAATACGCTATCGGTCTATTTGCATATGCTTTTCGATAGACTCACAAATTGAAAAGTGGGAGGTTTAAAATCTCACTTACTGTGACGTCACAGAATTGAATCCCAACAAATGGAACGCGCATTTAACTGAGTCATTGCAAATGAGATGAGCTGACTGAGATTTCTGTCTAAAGGAAGGCTATTATTTATTAAAACAAAAAAAATATATATATATCGCAAAAAAATAGAACTTTGATATGGTCGACATCAATCTACAATATTTATGATGGCAATTACCCAATAATGTCTAATTAAATAGAATCCACTACAATGTTTCTTTTTATTTAGCAATGATCAAGCATCCCAAACTCATAAACTAGGATCGGGGCGGAGCTTGAATTCGACGCGCGCCACGTGTTGTGATTGAAGCAAAGCTTGTAGCGAATGTAAGCTTGAAGAGAAAAGTATCCGAACCTAAGCGAGTGAGAAAGAAGATATAGAATCCCTCTCGTTACTACGAACCAGGGCTGGGACTCTGTGTACAATAGAATTCTATTATCGTTTTCTATTGTAGCATTCTATGTTTGAAGTCGACAATATGGTGAATTGGTACTCTGTGTGCCTATAATAGTGCAGTGAATTTAGCAATAGAAATATAATCGCTTAAATAGGCGAAAACCAACCGTTTAGAATATATTGGCGTGGGTCCTAGTAATTTTTATGAAAAAGACAACACATAGGTGGCATTAAGTGAAATAAGGAAGTGTTTAGGTTAGGACTGCGAAAAATATTTGTATATTTTATTCGCTAATCTTTATTTATTGATTTAAATATTTCCAATACATTAATTATGGGTGTGGATGAAGAAGAAGCGTTAGAAGAAATGCGCATCTTTAATATAAAACAACGTATTCTACGCGAAAAAAGCAATCCGTTTATACATTCCAAATATTTCACACGTTTCACGCCTCTTTTAAACCAACAAGCTAAATAGCTGTGAAGTAAGCCATCAACTAGCAAATGCTATCCTTTTCTAAACGAGCTATCTATCCTTCAAAGCGAGGTGTCTGGACGTATCGTCTTTAGGCAACAATATGGCGGCATATAGAAATCGACTATTGCCACACAGAGTACAAATGATGTAGAAATGAAGCGATAAATAGAATTCTATTACACACAGAGTCCCACCCCAGTATTTTCTCTCTTACTCGCTCAGGCTTGCATTGTTTGGATATTTTTAGGAGTTTACAACCTTACGAATTGAATGAATTTTGAATGGAACTTCACTTCGATCCTAAGTTCTGAGGTGCCTGGGAATGGATCATTGCAATAACCGTTTTTTACCCATTTTAGATTATTGTCTAAACCAACTGCTCTGAAAATATCAAATTGTCTAACATTTATTGGATACGAAAGCGGAGAGTTCTGTATATTTGACTTTTTCGATGAAGAATACTTTGCGAGAACTATAGCACATAAACTTAAAGTAACTGCTATAGATTTTTCGGCATTAACAAGCTACATTTTGACTGCTTCTCAGGATTCATATGTGAAAATTTGGAGATTTGAACAAGATGCGTCAGAAGTAATACGACTTATAGAATTTAAGGTCATACATTTATACATATTGTAATTATATTATTATAGGCTCAATTTTTGTATTATGTATACAATGATGATGGTCCCATCTGTGGAGCAGCGTTCTTAAACTTTACTTGCACTGAATTTTGTACTGTTACCGCCGACTCTGTCAACGTTAAGTTTTATTTAAAATGGGATGATGATAGTGGAGTACCTGATGAAAATGAATCCAACCCTGCAGAGCAAAATATAAAATTAGGAACAAAAATTATAGTATAAATTATTTTATGTATTGTTAAGGATTTATACGTTTTACATAAAATAAATGTTACCATAAATGCCAATATGACTGAATTTCTATAACTTAATTTTCTTCTTTTTTGATTTTATCGTAAGCGGTCCAGGTATTTTAAACACAGTGCTGTAAAAAAAAGGTGCATATTATTTTGATACAGCATCTTAAATGACTATACTTACTGGCAAGTGGTGCAAATAGGACTGAATTTGCAAAAAACTGGAAAAACAAAATAATCAAAACGCGTCTAAAATTTATAATACTTTCTTACTAGATAAACACACTGAGCACACATAACCCACATCAATCAGCTCACGATGACAAAAACAAGCTGCCCTATAATCAACCTTTACAGGAGGTGGTAAAACTAGTTTCTGGCGTATTGGTGGTTCTGGCAAAAACACCCACTATAAATAAATTCAGTTACACTTACATTCTAAGACCATGAATTTCTTACCGATAAATATTGCAGTAATCCTTGTATTTGTGGAATTTTCAAATATAAACCATTTGTAATATCACACCCCTGTTGCAAAAGGCTTAGGTGCTGATCTAATGAACAGACATCAATCACAATACCTTGTTTTTGTGCTGTGAAAAATACATTCATATAATTCATGTACTGCGATGCTGAATCTCCGCTTCCCGTCACGACCAATATTCGACTGTTTATCTAAAGAAAAAGGATAATCAATATAGATATTCTACAAATTTCAATTTAGTTTGGAAGTACTTTAGAACCTGGTATTTTTGTACGTAAAATCCTTGCAATATAGCATAATGCCATAGATATTGCACCTGCTAATAACGATTCTGTGTATACTACAGATGAATCCAAAGTTAACACTTTCATTAAATTCTGTTTTACGGTTTTTTCCACCAATGTAAATACTTCATATTGACCATCTACTTGCCTTATATCCAACGACTTTCCAAGTCCAGGGTATACGAATGTACTGAAACATTTCACGCTTAGTAAATTTATTTATTCTTAGAAATACCCTAGTAAGTTCTACCTCAGTTTTGAATGACATGCCATTATAGCTAGCTTGTTTTGAGCTTTCTGCATTAAATGAGCATTGGCAAATGCAATTACGGAATCTGTACATTGTGTTAAAATATTGGGGTTCTCTCTCAGTATCCTTTGACCAGGATTTGTATCTAGAATAATGACTAGTAAACTTGTTTCATCAACTGGCGATATATCCGAAATTTTGTCATTTGCTAATTCAAAATTCATTTCGAATACAAAAACCACAACAAAAACTATTATTTATTCCTTTTTTAGGTTATGTTATCTGATGTTATGAACATTGAACATGAGCAAGGAGAGGTATGCACCATAAAATTTTGTGCCAACTGTTAGAGATTTTATGCACTTTTATCAGATTTGGTGAAATTGTGCAAAAAATGGCGCGTACATACAAAATACGTTTCTTAACAATATTAAAACAGTTTCTGTATTTTTTTTTGAGATAGATCATCGTATAACATTTAAGTTAATTTTATTCTTTACAGGTTTTTTTTATACGTTTAGGTAACCACCTAGTATTTGTGAAAGCCGCATGTTGCAAAATTATACATTTGTTATCAATTTAAATTTGCCGCTATTTTCTATCCTTCTGAGAAGTATCTCACGTTCATATATGTATTATACCCACGTTGATAGTTATTTTGCAGTGTAAACCGGTCTACTTCCGCTACTCCTAATTTTGAAACGAACGAAATATAAAAATCCCTTTATAGACAACTTAACCCTAATAGCCAAATTTAAATTTCCCGCAATTATTCTTAGTAACTTCAACCTTGAAACATAAAATTACCCACTATTTTATACTATATTAATAGTTATTTTAATGCCTTTACGTTGAATTCACTAATAATTGTGGCGGGAAATTTAAATTTGGCTATTAGGGAATAGGCAGTCGGAATTTTCGATTCTTCTACATTTAGGCGTTACCAATACGGAAACCGTAATGCCTCTTATTCTCTTATAATTGTAATAAACCGAGGTTTTTTTTCCTAAATTGGGTGTTCAGTGATATTGCTTAATGTAATATTTTTATTTTGATTATAGCTAAATTTTATATTTTTTTTGTACATCCAAATTATTCATAGTTTTATCCATGTTCTTTTATCTTTATATCTTTTCGTTAATCGTTCAGGCAGGAAGTAGTAACTTTTATTTTTTTGTTCACTACGTTTTCGAAATAAACTTAAAAATACCCACCGCCAATTTAAAAAAAAAACTTGACAAGCATGCGCGGGTATTTCAAAATATAAATATACATTGTAAACAAGCAAATAAAAATGTGTACCTATATAAAATATCGTACAAAAACTATACACAACAAAATGCAATTAGGCCACATTGAGCCACCTTTATTATTTTTTATGATGCGGCTTAACATCATTTTATAGCTTTTCTTGTTTTATCGGATGCGTGAATAAAAATTGATTTGTAATTATAATATTTATTATTTGCTGTGAGATGTTAATCGAAATAAAAATTGATATAAGCGACAGTACACTTTATTTATTTACATCGATCGCTTCACTTGCATATATAACTTAACAACTTAACAATGTATCTATGTAGGTACTACGTGCTAACAACGAACGAGAGCAAACTAAAACAGTGCAACTGCGCATTGCGCACTTAGGGTGATAAGTGGGTTGCATACCCCTAGGCGCTAAAAACTCTAATTGTTTCATTAACTACACAACATACTCCCCCCCTTGGACAATTTTAAAATTGTTCAAGATATTCAAAATTCAATAATTCAAATGTGTATGTTTTCGTTTTCAATCGGCAACGGACAAATCTTTGTGACCGGGCGTTTGATGAGACCTCTTGTAGTCCTCAAGGATACTACTCGAACCACTCCGTCGTCACCAGGATGTGTCTTGATAATTCGTCCCATTGCCCATTTGCAGGGAGGTTGGTTGTCGTCTTTGATGACCACTAATGTGCCAATGGTCATGGATGACGAAGGAAATTTCCATTTACTTCGTTGTTGTAAATGATGCAAGTATTCTCTCGACCATCTTGTCCAAAATCTTTGATGTAATTGTTGAAGTAGTTCGAATCTCTTCAAACGGTTCATCGGAATGTCTGTCAACTTCGCTTCTGGTAGTCCAATTAATGATCTTCCTACTAGGAAATGTGCAGGAGTAAGGGGTGCGAAATCATTAGGATCCGTGGATAATGGAACCAAAGGTCGGGAATTCAAAGTACATTCAATTTGCGCAAGAACAGTAATGAACTCTTCAAACGTTAAATGTGTGTTATTTATGACCTTATACAAGTGCCTTTTAATACCTCTTACACCAGACTCCCATAAACCCCCAAAATGAGGTGCGTGTGGCGGAATAAAATTCCACTGAATGCCTTCACGGGTACAGGCGTTTGAAATGTCTGAATTTGCAGACTTAAAAAACTGTTTTAATTGGTTGTTAGTACCAACAAAGTTGGTGCCATTATCAGACCACATGGTAGAAGGAGTGCCTCGTCTGGATATAAATCGCCGAAAACATGCTATAAATGTATCCGTAGACAAACTACTGATTAGTTCAATATGCATTGCTTTTGTTGATAAGCATATAAATATGCAAATCCACGCCTTTGACAATTTTGAACCGCGTCCCTTTCGATCTTTTAACAAGAACGGACCAGCTAAATCGACACCTGTGTTATCGAATACATAACTTGGTGTGATGCGCTCTTTCGGTAAGTTGCCCATGATGGGAAACTGAACCTTAGGTTTAAATTTAAAACATTTATGCATTTTCGAATAATGTGCTTAGCTGTTTGTAAACCGGATGTGGGCCAAAATTGTTGTCTTACATGACTCAATAATTGATGTGGTCCAGTGTGTAGTAATCGTTTATGTTCTTCTTCTAAAATCAATCGTGTTAAATGATGCTTTCCACTTAAAAGTAAGGGATGATTACTGTCGTAAGGTAAACCTGAATTTACTAGTCGACCACCTACACGTAAGAGTCCATCTTCGTCTAGAAATGGTGATAGTGATGATAAATTATTTCGTAATTTGCGTTTTGAATTTGTTTCCATGTCGATAATTTCTTGTGTGAACGATTCTTTCTGAGCCCACCTCACAAGTGCCTTTACTGCATCGTGCAACTCCGATGTGTCTAGACAGCCAATCTTTCTCTGAGATTTGGGGTGTTTTCAGATTCCTTGTGAATCGAATACAATATGCTATTGTACGCTTTAATCGATTATAATTAGAGTAATTTCGAAATGGGAATAACTCTTGGTTGATATTGATAAATGATGCATAATTTTTCTTTAGCTCCGGTACCCTTTCAGGTAAGTCATTTTTTGTTAGAAAAGGCCATTCGTCCTTGGGTAAAGATAAGAATGGAGCGCCTTTCCACCATAATTGTGTGGTAAGTAGAGTTTGAATTAATGAACCTCGCGATGCAATGTCAGCTGGATTCATTGCTGATGACACATGGTGCCACTTGTTCGGATCGGTGAGTTCTTGTATTTTTGCAACTCGGTTACTTACAAATGTGTGTAAATGCCTTGCGTCTTTCCTTAACCATGCCAGGACGATTCTCGAGTCTGACCAAAAGGATACTTCATGTTTAACGGTAAGTATTTTTGACACCTTTGTCATGAGTTCTGCTAGAAGTACCGCACTTAGTAACTCCAACCTGGGTATGGTAAGTACTTTCAGAGGGGCTACCTTCGTCTTTGAGCATAATAGTTCAACCGTGACGTTTTTAGCTTCGTCAGTACAACGTGCATAAATACAACATGCGTATGCCCTGCTGTGATGCGTCGCAAAAGCCAACTAGTTCAATTGATGTAGAGTTTGGTATTAAGGCTTGACGAGGAATGATTATTTTCTTCAAATGTTGCAAATCATTGAACCATGCGAACCAATCCCGAGAAAATTCTGCGGGAATTGGATTGTCCCAATCTAATTTGCATGACCATAGCTTCTGTATCATTATCTTAATTGTTATAACGTATGGGCTTATGAGTCCTAATGGATCGAAAATCTTAGAAGCACATGATAGTATATATCGTTTTGTAATATCTTGTGAAGGTGAAATGCAAAGTGATTTGTAAGTTAGAGCATCTAATTGACTATTCCAGTGAATCCCTAACGTTTTAATGGAGTCATGACCTAATGGAAGTTCGCTTAAGGGTTCACCGTTGTGAATTAGCTTAGCTGTGATAATCTTACTGTTTGAATGCCACTTCCGCAAATGAAAATGGTATTCTTCAAGAATGTTTGAAATTTGCTGACAAATGTCTATTGCATGTTCCTCTGAATTGAAACCAGTGATGAGGTCATCTACATAGAAGTCATTTAATATTGTATGTGCTGCTTCAGGATATTCATGTTGATTATCAAGAGCTGCTTGTTGGAGACATTTGATTGCTAAATATGGAGCTGAACTAGTGCCATATGTGACGGTATTTAATGTGTACTCCTGGGGTTGTTCGTCATTATAACTTCGCCATAATATTCGTTGCAATTGCCTATCATCAGGATGCACCCATATTTGGCGGTACATTTTTGCCACATCTGCTGTTACCAAGAAACGATATTGCCTGATACGCATGATTATATGAAATAGATCATTCAAAGTTGCAGGACCGGTAATATGTAGATCATTCAGAGACCATCCACTATCAGATTTGGAAGAACCATCGAATACCACCCGAAGTTTGGTTGTGGTACTTTCATCCTTTAATACACAGTGGTGCGGTAAATAGAATGGCGTTGCGCTATTGTCTTCTGGCGATACTAACGACATATGACCTAAATCGTAGTATTCTTGTAAAAATGAAGCATATTGTGCTCTTAAATTTGGCGTAGAATGTAGTCTCTTCTTTAATTTCGACAATCGATTTAATGCTTGATCTCGTGAGTTCCCGAGCAATGTTGGAGGATATTTAAGTGGAATCTTAACCATAAACTTACCATCTGCAGTTCGTGTTAAATTTGAATTGAAATGTTGCTCGCAGTATTCGTCATCAAAACTTTGCTTGTTGTCCATGCATACTTCTTCGAGTTCCCAGAATTGCTTGATATCTTGATGCAAGGTATTGCTTGTAGTGAAATTACACACGGCTGTTGCAGTTGACTGCTTTAAAGAACCACATACGATCCAACCGAAAGCAGTGTTCCTTAGAGTTGGGAGGCCCTTTGGTAATTTGTAAGTTTGATCGTAAATCACATGCCAGAATATATCTGCGCCGAGCAGTATATCTATTTCGCTGGACTGATTGAACTGTGGATCAGCCAATGGTAGATCTGAAGGAATTTCCCATGAATCTATGTTTTATTGTTGATTAGGCAAATTGTCTGCGATTTTTGCTAGTATGTAGCATGAAATTGTTGATTTGTGAATTTCCGTTCATTGCAGAAATTGTAACTTCGCATTTTTGAGTTAAATTCGAAGTCATTTTATTGATACCTGTGATAGATATATCTGTTGAAATACCTTTTATATTTAATTGTTTACAAAGTCGTGTTGAAATGAAATTAACTTGAGATCCGCTGTCAAGTAATGCGCGAGCTGACCTTGTATTACCTGGTGAATTGCTTGTATTTATCATTGCTGTTGATAACAATACAAGTTTATTGACACCGAGGGCGGAAAAATGATACTTGAGAGGTCGATGCTTGTGGTTTTCTTCTTGTTTTGTTTCAACTTGTTTTTCAAAATGTAACAATGTATTATGTCTAAACTTGCATTTTTTACATGTACCAGATCGACATGTTTTGGCATCATGACCGCGACATAAACAGTTCTTGCATAGTTTTAATTCTAAAACCTTGTTTAAACGATCATTGACTGGTAATTTTAAAAATTCCGCGCAATGGTAAATAGTGTGAGCATCCTTACAGTAATTACACGATAAACTTGTCGAAGCTACCATAGAAACTTTTTTGTGAGTGAAATATTTGTCTTTTTGTTCTTTACCTTTCGCTTTGCTCTCAAAACTTTCCAATGCATCTGCGCGACCAATCAGAAAGTCGACAAATTCTTGAAAAGTAGACAAATCTGTTTTAAAATAATCCCATTCTCTGAGTGTCACCCTGTCTAATTTAGTACTAATAAATATATAATATCTGATCCCAATATTCTGTAGATTGTTTGAGACTCTTTAATGCATAAATGTGTTCCGAAACTGTATCAACAATTCCCCTTAAACTCGTCGCATTTTCTTTGGTTATGGTTTCCAACTCAAATATGGCCTTAATGTGACTATGAATTAGTAATTGTGATTTATTGTACCGTTTGTGTAATAATTCCCATGCCTTTTCATAATTGGTGTCGCAAAATTCTAACGATTGTATGATTTTTAAAACTTCTTTGCCTAAAGATGCCCGTAAATAGTGAAATTTTTGAATATTGCTTATTTGGGAATTTTCATGAATGAGAGATGTGAACGTGTCTTTGAATTCTAACCATTTTGTGTAGTCACCATTAAATTTGGGTAATTCGATTGTAGGTAATTTTACTTGACCTGTACTGCTATTAAAAGGTGTTATATTTGACATTACTGTATTAGGTAGAGTTGTATTAGTAGAATTAATGCTATTATCAACGAATGTGTCACGTGTTGTGTTTGGCGGGTTTACAATTGTAACTGCCAGCGCTTGAGCTGTTAAAAATGTGTCTGTTATCTCATCTCTGTATTTTGCGTGTTCCGCTAATTCTTCATCTGAGCACAACGTCTCGATGATTTGCTGAATGTTTTCGAACTCATCTAATATGTGACTGACGTTATCTAACCTAATTTCCAATTCTTTAAGTTGAGCAACGCTTCTATCTGTTAATTGTGAGATAGATTCAACATACTTGACAAAATCGTTACGCGTTGTTTATTACACCACGCTTGCGCACGTTAATTTTGATATCTTCCATTGCAATCGGTAAATGGCAAATGTATAAGGTATATCGGAATAATCGTATTCAAATCGAACCACTTACATGCATGAAGACAATAGAAATGAAAAAACAACAGATTCTTGCAAAAATTGAACGTAAATGAATGGTATGAATGTGGAATAGAACATGGATTGACTTACAGGTTATCGTAGGTTCTGCGTAATCTTTTCCTTCTTCTTGTCGAAGGATCCTGCTCGAAGGACCAGAATAATGTTGTTGAGATGTTAATCGAATAAAACTTGATATAAGCGACAGTAACTTTATTGATTTTACATCGATCGCTTCACTTGCAATATAACTTAACAACTTAACAATGTATCTATGTAGGTACTAGGTACTACGAGCTAACAACGAACGAGAGCAAACTAAAACAGTGCAACTGCGCATTGCGCACTTAGGGTGATAAGTGGGTTGCATACCCCTAGGCGCTAAAAACTCTAATTGTTTCATTAACTACACAACATATTTATATCCCAATTAAGTTATATGCCGCTGACTATAAAATAACTCCAAGTTTACTTTTATTTTCTAAAATATTTATTTGAACATCTATCGTAACTCACATTATCTACAAAATTTAAAGCATTAAAATTACTCGAAGTAGTAGAAAAACATACCTATACCTATTGCACATGTCAATAAAAAAAGTAATCCGCTGCATGGTGCGACTATAAGAACATCCAATCATAATCGTAGATTTTCAACATAGCCAGCGTGTATTTTAAAATCGGACGGCGTCGGTTTCCATTCTCCACAATTTTTGATTAGTTAGGTGAATTAATTAAACCATAGTGAAGAAATTTAAACAAACATGTGGTATGCTGATGCCTGCAGTTGATTGCTGTAAAGAAAATTTGATTAAGGCTTCTTGGATGCGAAACGCTTCGATTAACGGTGGGTATAAATTCCAATGTCTTCCACTCTCTTTTTTTTGGTATTTTATGTATATAACATGGTACATGAGCCGATTATTCGTATATATTACAATTAAGAAGAGATGCCAACCGTATTTTAGTAGAGTATAGCCTTTGTAATTTTTTCTTAATTTGAAGAAAATCTGTATAGGAATTTTATTTTTGAATATCTCCATACTGTTAAATAAGTTGCATAAGTAGAGAAGTCATGTAAATTCATTTCTAATTATATGTCCTGATACTTAAAAATTTTAAACCGTCCACCTTAACATTAACATTTGCAATATTTTAGGAAATAGGCAAAACGCAACTGATTTTGTTAAATTTTTAATTTTCAAAAATGTCAATTATAATTTAGGTAATTGTAATTGTAATTCTTGCAACAATATTCTTATTGTGATATCATTTGAAATTGATATAATTAGGGGTGATTTTATATTTCCCCATTATTTGTTGTGTAATAAACAAACAGCAGAGATAGAAATCATACAAACTCAGAAAAATCTGGGATTAAAAATGTACCATAAATAATAACAATTTCAAAATGAATTTCGGAAATTTCTTGCTGAATCGAAATATCGTCCTCCAAAGAATGTATCGTGTAAGTTGATTCCGGTATTTCGTACAATCAATGCTACAAATCTACCAGCTAACAAAGGAAATTTTTCAACCATTGGCGGCCAAGATGCAAACACATACAATAACTTGCCCCACTAGTAATAAAGCATAGAAATTTCCATAAATGAATATTTAGTATAAATTGTAAGTGAAAATAAAGGCTGTGAAATGTAAATATTACTTTATTAAAATGTTTTATCCAATTGCAACTCCCAAAATTCTAAGTTAAGATTTTTGACTCCTGTGAGGTTGAAGAGTATTTACCCTTTTGACACATCTACAAAGAGATGCAACTAAACCATTTTTTATTATTATTTTCTTAGAAGTCATATCAAATTTACTTAATACACTTAAATAAATATTGATAAAACTAAGAAAAAGTTTGATTTATATTTGATCATACATTTTACAATAAGAAGATAGGCAACCTAAATGATGGATTTGTGATAGTAGTTGCATATGCCACAGGGATACAATTTGTTCAGACGTTCGTAAACGAAGTATAAGGTTTTTCTTCCTTTGTTGTTAATGAAAGGTTTTTATTGCACTTATTTATAAATGGAGGTTGTAATTATATGGTTTTAATTTTGGTTCACAGGTGAGTACATTATGAGATAATAAATAACTCTTTAAATTAAATAAAATTGTTTATATTTTATTAGAATTTCTTAATTTTATTGTGAAATCTAAATCAAATTAATTTAGAAAAACTGTATCAGAAAGATCATATTTTGCGAACACAGTATCAAACACTACTTCTGGTATATCTCGTATAGTTACAGTAATAAATTGCTTATTTAAATCCGTCAGCTGTATTTAACACGTTTGTGTAAATCTGTAAATAATAATAAAAAAACACTTTTAATTCGGAGCTGTCAGTATTAGGTATTTACATATACATATAGCAAATTTAGGAGAATTATAGGTTTGTGCATGGTATATTTCCTAGCGAGTATGAAACCTTAACATCCAAAGTGTATATGTAGTTGCCTAAAATGAAATTTGATTTTGATTCATAAATTTGGATTTATTTCTATATGAGAACCTTAAATATATTTTTAAAATAATTTAATCCTATGCTGACAACATAGCGCTTGAAATGTTTTGTTTTTATTAAAATTTTCTTAGACTTCTTCAGTTTCGTAGACATGGGCAAGATACGTATAGTGGGTTTGTATAATTTCAGTAGTTCAGAAAAGCGGATTTATATAATTATAAGAAATGTTTAATGATCGATTTTTGCACAAAATATCTTTTAAGAATATATAATTTCGTTGTACGGGCTTGGATTATGGATTAAGCTTTAAAACACAATTATAAAATATCATAAAGAGTAACAATGTAATTGAGCATCGTATAAACGTGTAGAAAAAAAATACACCGTTTTGCAACAATGAAATGTAAAATTGAAAAGAAAATAGCTAGAAAACAAGTTATTTCAGTAAACGATTAATGTACATGCCGGACACGTGGTGCCCTCTGTGCGATATGTTGCTAAGAGAAACCGTAAAAGTTGTAATCAGTGTTGTCAGATGGCGGGCAATTACCCGAAATGCGGGCACTTGGACTAAATCGGGTAATTCGAGTAATAAAGCTCCATTGCAATCCCTTAGTTTTCGTAATACGAACTAAACCGCACCAAGAACATATTTTTATTAAGCTATCGGTAGCCAGATGGCCTTTTGACCTTCATCGTCCAACAGACAACACCGACAACACCATTTACAGGACAATATATATTAGACAAAAGTACAATGCATTCAGTAAATAAAAAATATTTAACGTGCAGACAGAGACAAAAGAAAAAGAAACCAAACTTAACAATTATTTAAGCAACATTAAGATGAGTGAGCTGAATAACAAAAAAAGTCCTCTTTGTTAGTACTAGTTTTTGTAACAAATTACATTTATTATTTGCTCTGTTTTATTAACAACAAATAAAGTGAATTTAAAAAACCGTTTCCTAATATTTGGTAGTGCCATCTATAAAACAAGTGCTGAACTTATTTGGGTATCATTTAGGGTTCTTGCTACAGATTTCTGTAGTAAAACGATGAGAGTATAACGAGTACAGTGACTATCTAAAGTGTATATAATCACTGAACGAGTATAACCACGGATCACTAACGGTATTAACAAATAGGACAGGTGGATTACTTCGCTATATATCAGTTGCTGTTATACCGATGTCGTACGTCCTTCGTTAGTTCATAAATTACACCTTTCCTATGACAAAGACAAAATGATGAACGTATGTCAGCTTTAATACTCCTCATTTTTATAGGCCTGTATCTCCATATATTTACGAAAAGGTGCTAAAGTGTCGTAAACATTCAATGTATTTGCTGTAATGCACTTATCGGGTGACTCCAAAACATTTTAAACGTCTGAAGAATATTTCAAACCAATGGAAGAAAATGCATGCTCTATTGCAGGCCGCAGGCAAATATTATAACCGAGCCGAAGTGTAAACTTTATCCTTGAAGTAATCCGCGTGTTTAATTTGTTTTCTTTGTTTCTTGTTGTACTCTTGTTTAATAGTGACAGTGATGTCTTAACTACTAACCAAATTCCCCACTTGTACTACTTCCTTACTTTTACACAGTGAATAACAAATGGTAAATAGTAGCCATTTTGAGCCGAGATTGTACTTCCTTTTGGAAGACATTTAGTGCTAAATGCACTACCGCTTAAATTCGTTTTTCTTTTTTGATACAAAATATCAAAGATGCCGATGCAAGTGAGGCTTCTTGCCTTATCTGTTCACTCCCACATAGCCAAATTTAAATTGCCCGCAATTATTCTTAGTAACTTCAACGTTGAAACATAAAATTACCTACTATTTTGTACTACATTGATAGTTATTTTAATGCCTTTACGTTGAAGTTACTAACAATAGTGGCGGGAAATTTAAATTTGGCTATTAGGGCTGGTAAGAGCCAGTGTATATTGTACATACCTACATAGGTACTTGCAACTATAACAACGTATGCTAGCCAATGCATGTGCAAACTTCATAGATATAAACAGTTTAATAGATTACGTCTTCGTCTCGAAGTATCTGATTCAAAGTAGTGAATACCATCCGAAAAACTAGTAGTAAATATTCGATACTCAAGCGTATCTATTATGCAGACTACTATTGTATATATGATCATAATGATAACCATTATAGTTACAGGTGACAGAGGTATATACATACCTACAATGTTTTGAGCACAGCGTGTGTTGATAGTTCGAAGGACACGCCCATATAATCAAATTTAAATTTCCCGCAAATATTTTCAGTAACTTTCAACAGAGATATTAAAAAAAAAATAATAATAAATAAATGTTTTAATGCTTAGTTTATTAAAAAAAAAAAGTGGAATATTTAAATTTTACTAAACGTTTTTAAGAGACAAAAATATAAATTTAATTTTCACGCGGTTAACTAGTAATGGAATGATTGTGCGCAAAATAAATTTATCTAAAATAGAAAACGCGTCTTTGTTAATTCTATTTCCCGCAAGAGTCATCCTATACAACCAAGGTAACCGCCCCAGTATTATACATCTTGAAAGTTTATAACATGTAGCTTTGAAATATAAAAAACCACCGTTTAGAAAAGATTCACTTTTAATGAGATTGTGTATTTACAAATTAAAACAACCAAAAAATTACAAAATAAATACATTATCTGAACGTTACATCAATAAAAATACACTTGGAATATGCATGTATAATGGGGCGAGTCCGTTGAAGAAACAAAAAAAAATTGATACTTGTTTACTCAGTTGAAAACTCTCTTGTAGGAATGAATCAAAGAAAAGTAGGCGTTGTTAAAAAGGCAATATTGTATTTTAATCCCGTACAAAAGAGGCTCCAACGGTTTCATTTAACATGGAACTAAACTACACTATAAGTAAATTATTATTTTTTCTTAATATGGTAGTGGAAATCCCTTTACTTCTTTCCTTTGTTGTTTTTTGTGGCCGCACCTTTACCCTTCGCGTTATTGGTAGTTTTTGCTTTTTTACTTTTTGGTGCCTCATCTTCTTCATCTTCCTCCTTGAACAAAGCAACACACTCAAGTAAATAGTTTAATAAAAAAGAAACAAGCTAATCACACCTCAGTCTCTTCTACTGGCGACAATTGTCTTTTTCTGTTTGTAGTAACTTCCTGTAAATTACTTTGTAATAATTTTGGGAAAAGGGAACTCTTAAATTTCAAACAGCCTTTCAATCAAAACGTTGCTTTTAGGATAACTATGTATTGCGACGATAAATTTATACCAAAATGAACTACAGGAAGCAAAAACTAATTTAAAAAAACATTTAATGAGACTGGTAAGTGATTTCAAATTTTAATCTATAGAAATTGGCGCCAAGTTTAAATAAAATTAACCGCTTGTAACCATAAATAAGGATGTTTACCCATCAGCTATAAATCATGGGTGACTGAATATGTGTTTATTAAAGAGTCATATAAATTTACAAAATCAAAGATCTAATAAATATATGGGTTGTTAATAACAAATTTTTCATCCTAAAAGCATGAAACTTTCAGTATGACAAAAATCCATACCTCCCCTTCTTCTCCTTCTTCATCATCCAACATCTCCTCCTCATCAACTTCATCGAAGTCATCCACATGCTCAAATTCCTCGAACGGTCCACCAATCAAATGATGACCAACGATATGAACAGGACCTGTCCCTTGAATTAAGCTAAACGTAACTGGTGGATCTGGGAAAGATAAATCGAGCAAAACTTGACTATTTTGCCCCCCTGCTTTTAATGTTGCTACTGGCCCTTTTACAGATTCCTTCCAAGTCATTGCTTCTACTTGTATCACATTTAGTTCGCCTTCTACGGCTTCTGGACCAAGTAGTGCCTGTTTGATTATTAGTTTATGGCCACCTTGGCTATCGTCAGCACCCTTTGCTTCAGGGTCCCATACTTCACTAGCCTTGGCACCTTGTAAAGTCAGTGCTAAAATAAACAATATACACAGTCTAAGAGTTTGCCAAAAGCACGACTTATCAAATAAGATAAAATTGTTTTTATGTAATAAATATAATTCAAACAGAAAATGCTTTATATCAAAATTAATAATTAGAAAAAAGAATGAAAATATATAATATATATATAATATATATTTTTGAAGTTGTGTATGAAATTGCTTTAGGAAAAAATGCAAATAAGTATAAACAATTTTGGCGGTTACTTCAAAACATAACCAAAAAATATGTTAACCAAGCTAAAAAAGCAAAAAACAAGAAAAACAGATACATCAGATTACGAACATGTAGATGTTTATTGAAAAATAATGAAAATAAGCTTGAAATGATAGTAAACAATGACAAACAATAATGGCGCGCAAAACACCGGCGACAAGTCATTAAACCTACACGAAATACTGTAACTACGCAACAAACATTAAAAATAATAATCGAAAATGGAACGACAATAAATAAAGAATAGTAACTTACCATAGAAATATTCATCTGCCATTTCAACAAATTGATGTTTTTAGATTACAAAGAAACTGCACGTGACTAGAAGCCGGCAAACTAAACGAAATCTGACGAAATGACTGGAAATGATTCAAGGGAGGCATTAGCATTAGGCAGATGCTTCTTCAATGGCGGTAGCCGTTAAGAAAGATTTGTATTATAGCCGCGGCGGCGCTGCTGGCATCCATGCAGTCAAAATACCCAAAGAAAACTGATTTAAAAGTGCTAAATGCTTCTTTCCCTTATTTATGTAGGGCAAATAAACTACATGCAACAAATTAAGGTGAATAATCTTTTTTTGTAAGTCAAATAGAATAAAAAATCTTGCTCACTTCGTCCAAGTTATTTATAATTATAATACGTGGTCCAATAAACATGTAATATGTGTTAAATCACTACGAAATTAAAGTAGTCATACTTCAAGTATATAATATTTTGATAATATTTTTGAAATGAATGTTAGAATATATACTATTATTTTATTAATCAGTATTCAAGTTATTTTGTGCGATAAAGACGAAAAAGAAAATAATGAAGATACATTTGTACCAACAGATGAATGGAAACCGGTAAAAAAAGGTAACCTTAGCAAAAGCAGGCAAAGGCTTGAATAACCAAATTAAACCAAATGATCATATAAATATACTTCATCAAAATGAATGTTTATTGGATCATTATAACAATAACAATAGTGGTAATTACTGGTTATTCATACATATATTACTTAGTTTATAGGACATTATAAGCTCTAAGAAGTAATATTCCCAATATTGTAGGCCAAAAAATACCTGAAGGTCTTCATATAAGGATAAACTTGGAAACTGGAGTGACAGAAGCAAAATTAATAGAAAAAAAAGAAAAACCAGTGGACAATGCTCTAATAACAACAAAAAGCAAAGATGATGAAACTGAAGAGGAAGATTTTGGATTGTCACCATCTGAGTTGAAGAAGGCACTGAAAAACATCAAGGATGAAACGAAAGAAGAAAAAATAAAAAATAAGTATAGGTCATATGATCAACTGCAAATGGATTTTGAGGAATTAAATATAAGACCGAAATCTGACGCAGAAATAATCAAAGAATTAATAGAGAAACATCTGGATATAATGAATCGAAAAGATATTGATGAAGATGAGGTTCTCACTATATTAGAAGATTTGGAATACTTAGTTCACCAATATGATAATGCTAATGAATTCATAAGTTTAAATGGCCTAAAAACTATTGTGTATAAAAATTTAGATTCTACAAACGACGAGATAAAACGGGAAAGTTTAAAACTTCTTGGAGCTAGTATACAAAATAATGCAATGGTAAAAATTCATGCATTAGACTCTGGTTGTATAGATATCCTGTTACGAATGATAGTGTTGGAAAATGATTCTGCAGTTAAGTATCGAGCACTATTTGCCCTAGGCAGTTTATTACGTAGTTTTCCATTTGCGCAATTGAAATTTATTGAAAATGCTGGTTTGAGTGTATTTTTTAAGATGTTTGAATTAGAAAACTTGAAAATCCAATTAAAAACATTGACTATTATTAATGACTTGCTACAGGAGGAAATTGATGCAGAAAAAGATGATAAACCAGAAAAAATAAAACAATATAAAAATATCAAATTTCGAAAACATCTATTGCAAAATAATTACTGTGAAGTATTGAATAAATTCTTACATAATAGTGTTATTATTGAGTCTAATGATCATGACATTATTGAAAAATGCCTTGTAGCTTTATATACAGTTGTAGATGATTGTAGTATACATTTAACACTAAAATCTAAAGAAATATTAGTAAATTTAAGAAATTTATACAAAAAATTAAGTGATAAAGAGAAAAAACAAGAAACCAATGAAGATATGTACTACTACTATACTACCTTGTATGATTTATCCAATAACATTGTTAAAAAATTTACAAGAAATAAAGATGAATTTTAAAACGAATAATTCTGTTTGTACATCTTTATTATAATGAAAAGTACTATATGTAAATACAATAAAACCATTCATTTACTTAATAAAAATAAATAGTTTTTAAATACAGTAAAAACAAATACGGTTGAATATAGTAGAAATAAAAATTGATATTCATGTGATATAGACTTTATTCCTTCTAGAGCTCACTTTAACACCCTTTACTTTGAAAGCAAATCTCAAAGAATTAATTGTTTCATTGTAACATTCTTCAAAAGGCGAGACATTGACTACCATTAGAGTTTTAGAGTTCCCTGCTAAACATGATTGCAAAAGATAAGTAAGTTTAGAATTTCTGAACGGAATATGATTTTCTTTCTGGTGCAGTGCAAGAATCACATTCCCCAACGCTGATAAACTGCGATTAATATTTTTAGTCTCTTTAATTCTTTCATCCGAACTAGTCTTCGCGCTTTCCGATCCCGCCAAGTCAATAAGATTGAGTGAGCCCATATAAGAAACTTTAAAATCTTTATTAACACCATTTATATAAATCTTTGTAACAGCATGAGATCTCGAGCTGTGTTCGTTGAAATTAGTGGCTGCTACAGCTCTATTTTTTCCAGCTACAGCCATTAAATTCTTAAATTCTTCAACTGACTCAATTGCTTCAATTTTTAGATTTGTTACAATTACACCTTTACCATCATTGAATTTGATGTCATGGTTTTTTTCCAGTGGGGCCAGTAAGTCCCGTATAGTTTCATTATATATCTCTAAAAAACTTGCTTCCACTTTATATTCCCATCCAACCTTTTGAAGCCTCTTTATTGATTCAAACAATAGCTCCATTGACCTAGGTATCATACCTGCAAACATAGATGGATTTGAATTGCTTTATTTTGATTAACAATATGAAAATGTTTCAATCACACCAGTTGCATGTGCATCCACAAAACGCAGACGAACGTGAGCTTAGTGGGTGATCGAATTAATAAAAGCTCTTGCTTGTGCAAAAGATAAAGCTTTGCGTCTGGGTTACGTAAAATATTTAATATATAGTAAATATTAGTAAGTTAAATTTTGTTTCTTTAGAATTTTATAAAATGAAATGTGCGTTGCCTCGAAGGATTTTTTTTAACACCGGGTGTTTTTTTTTAGTTAATTAAATTCTTAAACTTTTTAAACACCGGTATTGGGAGAGAATTAAAAATGTTTTAAATTACTAAATTATGTTTTTTTCTAATACCGGAAAACGGAAGTGTTCAATAATAGTAAATGAAACTAATTTAATTGAAATTTAATACCTAATAATTTAGCAATTATTAACAGTTAGCGATTCACTCAGACTGGGTTGAAGGTACTAATATCATCTATCAATAATGTCATATATAAGATGAGCAAATTTACCGGCTTAACAAGAAATTAATAAATAATACCTTCAATTAAAAAAAGAACGATTTAAAGAAATTTTTCACAACAACCAGCCTTTAAAAGTAACTTATTAGGTAAGATAGTTCAAAGTTCCCTAAAGCTATGTTAAAAAATTACACTGCACATATTGCAATTTTTATTATAAATAGTAAGAGAATGGTAAGAGTATCTGTATTTCTACAAGAATTGAACTTAGGACTTTCACTTAGTCTGAAAGTTTATTACCTTGTGCAAAGCTTGTTGATTCTCCTTGCATTGTATATGTTTTTCCAGAACCTGTTTGCCCATATGCAAACACACAAACATGATAACCATCCAAAGCTGATTGTACTAGACCGGCCATATCTTCAAATAAATCGATTTGTGTTGATTCTGGCGGAAATACCTTATCGAATGTAAATTCATTCTTTTGGTTTTCGCGTCCTTTTAATTCCAAAGTTGCTTCATCAATATAGTTTATGTTACACAGTACTTTGTCGTCCTCAGTAGACAAAGCTGGTCGAATTCGACAGAACACTCTAATATTGCCCTTTAGATCTTGGACTCTGTTGTGCAACTCTCTTCTCACACCTTCATTTATATAAAGTTCATTTTTACATTCTTTAAGTTGTTGAAGAGTGGATTCCAGCTGAGCCGTTTTTTCGGTGAGAGTATTGCGGGTTAATTCAATAGTTTTTGTACTTAGATCATACTCTTTTTGTAATATTGTGTGTGCCTCTCTAGTATTCTTTAACTCCTGTAACAATCTTTCATTCTCTCTTTCCAGAACATCCTTTTCTTTGGTTATAGTTTCATATTTGGTTTCAATCAATTTTAAATTAATTCGATCTTTTTCTAATTCATCAATTCTAGGTAATAACGAACTATAATCTTGCTTTATGTTAGCCAATTCTGAAAATTTAAACACAAGTTTATGAAAAGTAAAATTATTTTAATAAAACTTACCATTCTGTGTCTGTTCAAACTCTTGTTTTAAAGTAGTATGGGAACTTCGTAAAGTTAAATGTTTATCATTGAGTAAATTAAATCTTGATTTATAATCATAACTAGGAGGTTTTCTTGTAACAGTTTTATTTTCTTTCTGACCAGCTGTCTTCTCTTCAGGTTTTGCGCGTTTAGTCACTATTACGTTTGGTTGTTGGGTAGGTAATGGTCGTTTAGTTACAACCAAAGGTTTTCTAATGTTATTTATTTTACCACTAGTTGTTGAGGTTCCTGAGCTCAAATTAGTAGTGGACTTTGATCTTCTTACTGCAAAGATGTAATAACTTTTATACAAGAAAGCATTTCTTCTCGAATGGCAATCATGCCAGTATTAATCTGTCAATGGCTAGCGTTGCCATATCGTGACACTGTTATATATTTTTTATTCCTTTTTTTTGTCAAATTCTCACCCCTTACCCCATAAAGAATACAAATTTTGTCAAAATTTATTCAATAAAAATGTCACCATTAACGGGTTAATAAAAGTAAAAAAAGAATAACATTGTTAAAGAAAAAAAGCATATTACCATTTTTGGGGTCTCTATTTATTTGCTTATTCAATCTATTGTCTAGTGTACTGGGAGCATTTTCTCTCAATGTAGGCTGGAAATGTGAAAATGTGGGTTTCTTGAGTTCCAAGTTTCTAACTGTTCTTATATCAGAAACTGATTTTGATCTTCTTAACTTCGGTTTGGTTAAACCTAAATATAAACAATAAGCAAAAAATACAGAAAACATGTGAATGAAGCCTGACAAAAAAAGAACTAGTACACATACATAAATTGAAAAAAGAAAACATACTGATAGAGTTGCAGGTTACAGGCACTCTAAGTTATTGTAAAATGTTTATTACTTCTTTTAGTCTCATTACCTCCTACAAGTTGCTCTTTTTTATCATTCCTTAACTTAGGGATCATAGTCACAGGTTTAGGTATGAAGCTTGATGATTTATCCATCGTTTCTATAATAACTTTTGTGTCGCAGAAATTTTCTGAATATGTATTTTAGTTAAAAATTAACATCATCTCATTACGCCACAAAGTTTCCTAAAACCGTATAAAAACAAATACACCACTGGCACCAATTAGACCTCAATAATTGACTATGCCTCAAGATGGTTTCAAGACCTCTGCTTGTGTCAACGGCAGTTTGAATTTGAAATTCATTTTAAATTGTACGCGAGCGTTGATTGGTTGTTTTGAAATAATTCAGTTTATCCGTTGATGGGTGGCATCGGAACTTTTAATACAAAATGTTGGCGGGAACTTACACGCGTTAATAGATGGTTAATAAGTATTTTTGTGTATAAATTAATGAATGAAATTTTTGTACATTAAATCTAATTTTACTTGGTTCTGTATTTGTTAGGTTATTTGTCTCTAGCTGTGTTATATAATTAAATTTAAATTTTACATCAGTATAATTATAGGTAGTCAAATGACGGGCGTGTCTTGTGTAACCACCTATTACTGCTCCGAGGATACGGAAGTATAGGGGCACGGCGTATTCTTTTTCTTTTTTGAAATTTGAAGCTGATGAACGTTTGCGACTTGTTGGTTGTGGTTGCCATAATATTACCATAGATGGAGGCACTATTGCTATATGATATAATCGGTAATTCAGGGTATGATTGTGATATTGAGAAAATGGGGAAAATTGGTAGCAGAATTGGTAGGTGTGGTACTCTGGTGGTAGTAATTGATGAATTTACCAATTGTCAAAATAGTAGTGTTGTGGTAGTGTGAAAAGTGTGGTTAGGTTTGGATTATTAGAAACTTGGAAGACACGTGTTGGTCAAAATGGGAAAATTTCGTAGTAAATTAAAAGGACAAACGAAAGGAAAGAGATGGCTTAAAGGACAAAGCTCTAGTTCAAATCCAGAAACTACAAAATATAGAGATCAAGCAAAATCTAGATTTTTTCAGGCAAATTTAGGTGGGTATACTAAACATAACCTATATCATAACAAATGTTAGATTGGAAATCAATTTAGGAACCAGCAATCTAACTTTTGAGGCTTTAAAAAAGCATGATGCTGTCCAAACTTTTGCATCAAAAACTCCTAAAGAAGAATCAGATATGATGGTGGAGGATACTATTTCAACAGTCAGTTCATATCAAACCATCCAAACATTTGCATCAGAATGGACTGATTGCAGTAATATGTCTTACACCAGGTTTCTAAAAGTATTCCGATCTGATTCAGCATTACATAAAGAAATGCTTGCTATATTAGCAGCAATTACAGAGGTTATAAAGGAAAATAATGGTTCAGAAACACCAGCTGAGTATTTTTGTTCATTAGTAAGTCTATTGACTAAAAAATCACATAAACTATTTAACTATTATTTTAGCTGACAACTTTGGAACAAATATTAGCAAATGTAGAGCAAAATGAAACACAAGTAACTGCTGTATGCTCATTACTAAATATGGGGATCAGAAGTGTGCCAGAGAGTGTTTTAAAAACCACTTTTATGATGTATCTAAAATGTTATTACATATATTAAAGGAATATTCAGAGTCGGGAAATAATGTACTGGTAAAATCTATATTTGGTATATTAACTGCATTTTTGCGAGCACAAGATTTAGGTATTTGGTCAAGTTCTAACACCCAACAAATATTTTCTACTATTCTGAATCCATTTACGTTGCATAATAAACCAAAGGTATAGAAACTTTATTTTTATTATTGCTATAATTTTTAATATTGTTTTATTTGTATAGTGGCGAAAATCTGCGCAACTATCAGTGGCTGCAATACTAAAAGCTAATTGCTTTGAAGATAGTGATAAATTCAATCCTGCTGCTGACATAGTAGCTCAGTTTATTGAACAAACGTTAGATGCTTGTATGGGAGGCAATCAAAATACAATTTTGACTTCATCTGTGCAAGTTGGACAAACAACAATTTTACATACATTAGGGCTGTTAAAAGAAACTATTAGCAACTTTTCGAAATCCCACATTAAGGTTTACTTATCTCTGATGCTAGTAATTTATAATAAAGTGTTTTTTTTTTTTAGAAATGTTGTGAAATTATTCTTCGACTTTTAACATTAAATTATCCCGTGGTATCAGCATGTGGTCTGCAAGTGTTGCACTCATTGTTTTCATCACAAAAAGCTGTAATGCCAGCCAAACTGAATGGACAGCTTATATCTGCCTTATATGAATATCAGCCATCTCCAAATGATGTCCAACCAACATTAGCTTGGTTAGCAGTGATGCAACAGGCACATATTCATTTGGCAGAGTAACTAAAGCATTTATTTATAAAAGAAATATTTCAATACATTTTTTTAGTGTGGATGCAAATGTATGTTGTGGTGTATTGCCAAAAATATTCGCGACAGTTACACAATTGTGGTTGTCAGAGAAAATAGAAATAATTAGTTCAGCTACACATACACTGGAAGCACTTTTAAGAGATGCCATTTCTCCAATCTGTGAATCCATAAACGCTGTTGAACAGCATAAATCGAAAATCGGTAAATGTTGTAACACAATTGAGATAAGCTTAGGATATCAGTACCACAGTGCATGGCATCAGGTTCTACATATTATCAGTGTGTTGTTTGATGTAAGTATAATCATCCACTACAAAATATCTGTATCAAATGTTATCTCTTCAACTTAAGTTAATAGTTAGTTGCAATTGTGTGAAAATTCATTTACAGGTAGCTGGCAGAAATTGTGGTGAGTTATTAATGAATTGCATAAAATCACTTTCAGAGATACGAGACTCGTACAAATTCAGTTACAACAATGAACTTGAACATGCAATAGGGGCTGCTCTAAGGTCAATGGGTCCTGAGAAGGTTCTAAGTGTTATAAAATTACAGGTATTTATAAGTATATACGGTAGTCGACGAAATTTAACTGTGATGTAGGGATCTTATACTATGCATAAAATGACCTTGCAATACGCACGATACCAATTTTGAAGCGATATGGAGCGTTTTAAATAGAAAACGGCGCTCTCTTTTGTACCATGTGCTTTCCTGTATATCCTCGTTAAATTTTGACGATTAGACTACTTACTAATTTTTGTGTTATTATTTTGTACAATATTTTAGTTATTTGATCAATATTTTTTAGAAAGATAATGGTGAATTTAATTTAGATCGATCGTGGTTATTACCAGTACTAAAAGAAAATATAAAGCAATCAACTCTAAATTTTTGGAGCACTACAATATTTCCCTTGGCAATATATTGCCAGAAAAAATCTATACAATTAGCTGAAATGAATGATGGTATTGGTGCACATAGTTGTGAATTGTTATATCTTCAATTATGGAACTTGTTGCCAAGCTTCTGTAACGCACCTACAGATATAAAATCCAGTTTTAAGGTAATTATAAGCAGTACTATGTCCCGATTAGCGTGCTTACCATTGAGATTCCGTAAATGTTAAAAGATAAGAGAATCAGTTAAATAAGACAAAAGGTACATGACGTTAAGGCCTAATTATTTAAGTAAAAACAAAATAATAAGGACATTGAAAGACGTATGCGCTGAAAAGAAAAAAATACTCGGCATTCGACTACTTTCGCGAAATTCATATATTTTCTTTTCTTTGGTTTTACTGAATTATAAACAGGAAAATTTGATCGTTATTTCAATAATAATAATATAATTTATGGTTACAAATTGATATATATTATTATAATTTCCGGAAATAACAAAGTTATAATAATTATACTTTTTTTTTTGTTTTACATCGATTTATTTGGGAAAACTTATCAAAATTATTAAAATAGAATTGTGGATAACTAATTATTTATTTTTTGTTATTTTGTCAGTTGTTATCAATACATAACAAAGTTCTGCTTTCTATTGAATTTATTTTTCAGTGTTTGTGACTTCTCCGCGAACATAACTAATGTTTATACATGGTCAGGTTTACACCATAGAGAATAAATACGTTATACAGACATAGATGACAATGTTAGTACAAATTTGGTTAGTCAGTAACCACATAGCGTTAGTTGTGCAAATTACAATTTTGCTCAGTTGGGCGTCCTACTTACACTTACTAAAGCGCTGTCCTTATCAATCAAATATGTCTATCAGCTCGACACATTGTTAGGGTTTTTTACTTTTTTTTTGCTTCTTCATGAGGCTGCTTATCTAAAGCACTAGATTGCAGAGAACAATTAAACAAACCTAAAGAGATTCTAGTCTTTATAACAAGCAAATAAATCTTCAAACCAAATTATCTATGAATTGTCAAACCAAAGTCTTGTGAACTAACAAAGTAACCAATATGTGATTACAGTACATTAATAGGCTTAGTTTACACTAGTCATTTTAGAAATACTCTAAATGATACTACCGACACTATTTTTTTTTATCTATTTTATTATTCACGCCCACGTTTGATGTTTATCGGCATAAAAACATCCAAAAAATTACAAATTTTTAACTTTATGTCTGCAAATAAAGATATTGACATGTTAAACAGCAAAACTAACTTTTCTTTTGTTCTGGCAGTCAAAAAGTCAAACCCACCTAAAATTATATAAGAGAGTTTATAGAACAACGATAGTTTTTAAATATTTAAACATAAATATTTACTTTCACAATGTCAAAATGTTTAATTATTTTGTATTCGGAATAAGCAAACAAGGTTTATTTTTTCCAATTTTCAGTTTTTTCTATACAGTTTCTATTATATTTAGGTCATATACATTTTGTCATTTCATAGACATCTCACCGTCTACGAGATTCTAATAGTGAACACGATAATTGCGCAGCTTGTGTTTGTTTATGAATCTTACAAACCTCTATGTTTTTTTTTCCAATTAGAATATAGCAAAAGCGCTGGGAACTGCAATATCAGATAGAAAGGAATTGAGACTAGCAGTTATGGCAAGTTTAAGGAAATTAATAAGTCATGCTAAAGATACTGGAGATAAAGAGGATTTGACAGAAATTGCAAGATTTGACAAAAATTATCTGCCTATTCTATTTAATGTTTACACAAACAAACCCATAGGAACTGATGAAGAAGGTCAGAGACTAGCCGCACTTGAAACAATTAAGGTAGGATTGTACATGGAAGATATAGGTCAACTGTGAATCCAAAAACAATCACTGTCTATGTTTATGTATATTTTAGGCATATTTAACCGTTGCGCGAACAGAATTAACGACACAACTTTTTAAAAATGCTTTAGAAAAACTTAGCAGTTCTGGTGAATCAGACCCATTCCTCACAGAAAGTGTAATGGATCTGTTAAGAGCATTGGTAGAGTATCAAAATACCGAGGAAATTGAAATCTTATATAAGCAATTTGTTGAGAGATTATCTGAAATCAAAAACGCTAAAGAACAGAAGAAAACATACAGGTTACTGGAAGAAATATGTAGTTGTAATTCAGAAGGGTGCAAACAATTCATACAAACCAATCGCAAGTGTATACAGAAGCTTTTGCTGAAATCTTTGAATACGGCAGTAGTCTCCAGTAAAGGTGCCAGACTAAGATGTTTCAATTATTTAATTAAAGCGCAACCGCAATTGACTCAAGAAAGTACGCTTATTAAATCTGTAGTACCCGAGGCAGTCCTTTGCTGTAAAGATATCAATGAAAGGTGCAGGTCAACGGCTTACGAATTATTAAATACCATCGGCGAAACATTACAACAACATAATCAACTACCAGACTTTATTAAATTGCTGTTCGCTGGTTTAGCAGGAACAACAGAATTAATAGCTGCGAGTATTTTAGCATTGGCATCAGTACTACATCATTTTACAGGTATGTTTTGACGTATGCTGTTAAAATATATTATTTTTTGTAATTTATACAGGATCATTAGGCAAGGATAACATACACATAATTCTAGAAAATATTTGCATATTAATGTCATCACCAACAAGAGAAATTGTTGCCTCATGCTTTAGTTTCTTGAAAGTCTACTGCTCTTCGTTACCAAATCCAATGGTGGCAGCTTCATTAGGCGATATTGTACGTATCCCCAAAAGAAAAGAAGACGATTGTGGATATAAAAACTGGGCTTTTTTTTTTAGATGAAAGCTCTATGCAGTATGACAGATGATTGTAAACGGCATTTTAGGCTCAAACTGAGAGATGTCTTAGATAGGTTTGTTAGAAAATATGGGTGTGAATCTTTGACACAATATGTACCTACAGATGACACAATAATGTACAAAAGATTGCGCAATTTAAGAAAATTAAATGCGAGGAAAAAGCGAGCAAAAGAAAGCACAAAGGACGAAGAAGATAGTGATAATGAATTTACGATTAAAGGAAAACCACGAAGGTAAAAGTTTTACAATATACTTGTACCAAATTTTTAAAAATTAAAAAAAAAATATTTACAGTGTTGACGAGATTTTGGCAGAATCTGATTCAGATATCGATGATATTGAGATTGACAAACCGATAAAGCCAAAAAAGACAAAGAGGCAGCCTCAAGCCTGGATAGAGGAAGACACCGAAAATATTGTAGATTTTAAAGATCCTTCTGCTGCAAGTAAAATTACCGGTAAATTTGTTTACAAACATGTTTTTTTTTTTCCTTATTAAAATCACATTTTTTAGCTACTAAACCCAATCAGCAAGCACAGGCAGATGTTAAGAAGAAGAACGAGAGCAAAGGATTCAAAACAACATCTGATGGGCGACTTATAATTGAAGATGATGATTCTTTCGATGATAAGCATAAAAAGGAATCTATTGATTTTGATTCCGACTCTGGTATCTTGAGAAATTAAATACATATATGAATATTTCATGGCAATTTTTTAGACGATGCCCAAAGTAAGGCTGAAACTATGTTCTTGACAGACAGGAAACGGAAGAGAAAAGATACAGGCAGTGTTAAAAGCGGATTTAGCACTTCTAGTCATCCACCAAATAAATATAAAGCAGGAGGGTCAGGTATTCACAGGTGAGTTTATATATCACGCTGTCTTGAGTAATTGTTATTCTATACAGTTTATAAGCAAAAACAATTAACATTTCAAAAGAGCAAGGTAAATAAGTAACTCACAGAACAGAACAAAGAAATATTTTTTTTGGCTTGCAATTTAATTCCGGTACTATATTTTAATTGCGAATACACTAAATTTATTGCCACAGGACTAAAGAATCGCCACCACTTTCAAATACGGTATTCAGTTTGTATGTATATATGGAATTCCTATCAGATTAGTTGCGTAGTAATCAAACCGGCAGCAAGTAATTAGCTCAAATGTTTTTGGATATGTACTCGTATAAGCTCGATCTATTGTTTGATTTTTTTTCTGAAAAGTTGTCGGTACAATTTCAAAATACATCCAATAGTTTTACACATCATGTAACTTTTACGAAAGCTTTGTTCCTACAAGACTGTCTTGGTGTATTCACGAATTGGAAAATGTGCATATTTGTTCATACACGCCTTTGAGAATATGTCGGTGTTGGCATACTTTACAAATAATGCATAGTATCGTGCGGATGTTTGTTAAAACAAATTTTGTGCACCCTCTTGACATGCTCGCAATCAAAACTCTTCTGGGAACAAAGCCGATTCTTGATGTTTGCGGAAGAAGCCGGCTGTGGTATGTCTAATGTCTACTTTAAAAAAATGGGCCTATATAATTTTTAAATACCCCACTATAATTATATGTGTTTATAAAATAGTTAATCTATTAATTTCAGACCTATTGGATCTTCAGCTGGATCTACATATAGCGGAGTAGGTTCAGAATATCGTTCGAAGAAAGCAACTGGTGATGTAAAACGTAAAGGAAAATTAGATCCATATGCTTATTTGCCTCTGCGAAGAGATTCATTGAATAAACGGTAATTTTACATATTCTGTAGATACATCTTTTAATCAAAACTATTGTTACAGAAATAGGTTTAAAAACTCCGGAAAATTCAAGCACATTATTGGTAGACAAAAGCAAGGAACCGGTAAAGGAGCTAAAGGAAAAAATCGCAAGCATAAATTGTGAAAAGTTTAACAAAATAAAAAATTATTAATAAAAACCATGTCATCTTCATTTCATGGATCATATGTCAATTTCCTTTCATGCATCTTTTATTGCTGACCATGAATAAAATAAAAATATGTTAGTATAGTATTGCTGATTCTATCAGAACCAAAGAACTACTTAAATTTGACTGCAAAAGTGTCAAAGCAATTGTTTCTGCTATGTACAGAATCTTTGGGAAGATTGACGTTTTCATAAAGAGAATTTGAACACTAAAACATCTGCTATTGTGATGCTCCAATGATGTCCCATTATTTAAAAATGTTTTTCCGATTACTACTGATTTCATAATTCATTCGATTATACGTATAATTAGTTAAAATAATCGAGGTATCGAATGATTCCTTTTCCTAAAGCAAGGAATATGTATATACATATTCCTAGGTTAAAGATATAGTAGGATGAATTGAATACCATATTCATACTGATTAGTGCCTACCCAAAAATATTACGTACATTATATACAGCTGTCACACCTGTTTCCCCACATATTTACTCAGAAACTAGGTAATAAAGTAAAAAGTTGCAGTAAAATCCAGTGGAATTGGGACAAAATTGTGCATAAAATGCCGGCATCCCTCGTAACTAGCGATAATAGTAGTGATGGGTATAACTGAATGAATAATCGTTCCTAATCGATTATGAAATCAGTAATAACCAATTCTAGTGAAAGTAATAGATTAGACACTATTAAAAAATTGAGATTTGTTCATTCATCGGGGCCTCATTAGAGAGGTATAAGTATATCTAATCTGTTAACATTTAACACGACAGAGAGAATAACGTGGATAAAGGGAGACAAGAGAGAGTGAGATCACTTATGAAAGAATGACTTTTAATATTGTCTTGCTACTAATGTAAAAGGATTCCAATTTTCCTATTTATAATTAATTATTACAAAAAAAAAAAAATAGGAACACCTTAACTAGTACTGTACTGACATAATTAATATCTACTTAAATATAAGTAAATAAGAAATACATTCTCCCGTGTAAATATTTCTCACGATCTTGTGTATAATTTTAACGAAAGACAGTCAATAGAAAATCATCAGATCAAAAGCATACATTTACAAAAATAAGTATATCTATATTAAGTAACACAAATAATGTATCAAGTGCAATAGAATTTAAAACGCCTAACAGAGGAGACTTCAGGATAATCTTTCTTTTTTCTTACAATACCACCCATTATTGGCATAGCGAAGGATTGTTCTGGAGCTATTAACAAATTGTATTTAGCAACCTTTTATTAAAAATCAAGATATATCCAAACACTTGAACTAAGGAACAACATGTGCATTTTCCTTTATGAAACAAACTAATAGTATTTTACTCATATTTCACTCTAGTATATATACATTCTAAAAAAACTAAATATTAAAACAAAATTAAAACATACAAAAAACAATTTATTTTACATTTTACAAAAGCAATAAATTAAAATAAGTTTTCCTAAGTATTTGCAAATCATCAAATATAAAGATACTGATTTAATATAAATAATTTTTACAACTTACAATGTAATTAAAATTAAAGTAAATCTATATATTTAGTGTATATTTTTTTTAAATTACAGATTCGATTATACAATAACTTATATACTATGCTTGTGAATAGCTACTATAGTATCATAAATTTCTATTTCAAATTTCTGTCTGCTGTCTAATATTATTTGTAAATGCACCATTACTACAAAGTCCAGTCATCTTTAGTATATACAAAATTATTTTATTTTTGTTGATATATCCATTCACATATACATATACCCCAAATGTTTTATTTTCGCTTTTGTTTCTGTTTTACATTTTTCAATCATGGTCCTCATTTTTAAATATACCCAAATAAGAAATTAATAATAGAAATTTTTGAACATTCTTTTTTTTTTAGAAAAGTAAGCATAGTTTCATATTTTAAATATGTATATATGTATACCTTCACTAAGTAAAAAAATAAAATATATGCTTGCAGAAACTTAGATCTTAATTTAATGCCCCCAAAAGCACCTAGTGTAATGAATTAATCTTTATGGATTTAAGTTATCACATTCATATAATTTTATTTTTTTAAAAGCTGCGGTGAATAATTGTAACCTTCTATTTTTTTTGCTTCACAAGCTTCCAATAAATTTAAGATTTAACGCATTCCTGATTTTGAATGTGCAATTAACCATTGTAAAGTTAGATCAATATTATCTTTCTCCTTACATGATATGGAATAACAGCAGATTTCACGATCTTGAATAGCTGATAAATTCCTATAAAAAAAGGTGGCCATATATATTATATTAAAAAGCCTTACACATTATAATTCCACCTACATTCTTTCAATAAGTCCATTCTCATCAAATGCATGGGGTAAATCCCTTTTATTGCCAAGCACTAAAACTGGAATTCCTGCAACTTGTGGCTTATCTAACAGATTATGAAGCTCATTTCTAGAAGCTTCAATTTTATCTGAATCTGCGGCATCTACCATATATCTATAAAAAAGTGCCTCTCTCGTAATTTACGTCAATTACCATATTAAATACATACACAATCGCGTTTACTCCTCTACAATATCTTTCCCACATAGATCTAAACCTCGGTTGGCCACCAATGTCCCAAACTTTAATGGTAACATTTCCTTTTGTAATCTTCCTCATATTAAAGCCTACTGTGGGTATCATATCTTCACTAAACTGACCTGACTAAAAATCATTGTTTTTGTTCATGTTTACACACAACAGCAACATTAAACACATACGGCAATAACATTAACAAATGTCGTTTTTCCAGAAAATTGTAAGCCCACTAAAGTCAATTCCATTTCTTCCTTCCAAAACAGACTCCTAAACCAATCCAATATGCGATTCATTAAGGCTAACATCTTCGATAAAAATTATTTTTCCACCAATCTGTACAATAAAAAGGCTGATTTATTTTACAATGACATTTACCATTTACCAACCCAACCCGATATGTCAGAAACGTCAAAATTTTATTTTTGTACTGTACTGCCACCTATTAGAAATATGAGAACTATGTATAGATAACATTATTTCAAATCAGTTTCAAATTCAAATCTCTGAAAAATATTTTATTCTTTTGATTAGTGTTGAAGCTATTATAGAGTGTATAAGCTAACTGGACAAGTATTAATTACACAAATGATATAATTTAATATTAATTGAATGTTCGACCTAGCTTATTAGAACATAGATAAAGGAGCTTTATCTGTGGTTTGGATAATTACGGGTAAGATATATTATATTACATTTTAGGTATTGGGTGAATTCCTTCACTCAACGATGACTTACTTATATATATATGTGACTAATATCTGTTGTTACAATAGAGATAAATGTGATTATATTACATAAATAATAATACTACTGAGATACTGTTTTGCTAATCTTATTTATCAGATTATTTTTTGAAAATGCGTGTAAAAATAAAACAAAGAGAAAGATTTGCAGGCGAGTTTATTAAGTATAAATAATTTAATACTCTTATGTGCATTTCATTTTATTATGATTTTCTGTAGCCAGGGAATAAAGAAGAGTAGCATTTTATTCCTTCACTTAATAGTGAATAAAGAATAAAGTAATTAAAAAAAAGTATTATAAGTAGCTTTGTTCCAACTGCACTTACAGACTGTCAGATAGACGTTAGACCCTACCCTAATAGCCAAATTTAAATTTCCCGCCACTATTCTTAGTGAATTTAACGTAAAAGCATTAACATAACTATTAATGTAGTACAAAATGGTAGGTAATTTTTTACTTCAACGTTGAAGTTACTACGAATAATTGCGGGCAATTTAAATTTGGCTATGTGGGTAGTTTGCGCATTGTGCTTGTCGAAATGCGTTTACGCGATGCCTATGCCTCTGGCAGTCAGCAAGCGTGTTGAGACAAGGCTAGTGTAATCAAATGAATATTTATGATAAAAAATTCTAGGGGGTTACGAAAATTGTATCGGGTGAAGCTATCTACTAACCGGTAATCAGCTAATGTTGCGGGAAATGGATTCGGTTAATTCATATACGAACGCGTTCGGTGTATATCATAATATTCAGAATGTATCTAAACTGCGTTTTATTCACGGCATACATATATATAATTGTGATTTATAATTTTCATTTTTTGGCAATATGACAATGAGAGATAGGGAATTAAGTAGTAAAAAGGTAGTAAACCTACAAATGTCTTGCATGTCACGTGCAAGCTTTTCAACATGTATCGCAATCTAAATGGTCTACATAAAATGGCAACCAATCGGTAACATGTTTATCATGTTTGATATTAGTTTCGAGACGAATTATCAACAGCTCTGAAAACGCTTGGGAACAGCTATGTGTTCTGAACATGGCCCTTGGCTTTTTTTCAGCTATACACGTAAAACATATTAAGGGCGCGTACCGTAAATATACAATTGTAACCAAATGATTAGTTGCGGTTTATTTGCGGTTATTAACGATTGCCGAGTATTTCAGAAAATTTGCGGGACACTTTGGTTGATGTTAAGTATGTTTAATTTTTTTTTTCTGTTTAGTACCACTTTTAAAGATAACCGACATGTGGTTTCCATATGGATTTGTATGATTAATGATTAATTTTTTAGTGATTATAAAACAATGTAAATATTCCAGAAGTTGCTGGTTTGTAACGTAGAATACAAATCATAGATACAGGTGCGGTATGGTGTGCGTTTATGTTTCCGCAGTGGAGGGGATAGAAAGATCAGAAAATCGTAAAATGAGCGAGGTTGTTTTGGTGACAACTAAAATAACCAAACTTCAGCAACCGCGTTCCGTAAATATCATAATTTTCAGGGATCCGCTATATTCGGGACACAAAACCGTGAATTTGGTTGCTATTTGTGAATTACGGTACGCGCCCTAAGTTACCTATCAACTTTTACTGTTTTTATAGCTAAATTTTTCCTTCAGTCTGCTTGTTGATTTGCTACTATTGGCCAGAACAAACTCAGAAAAGATGGCGATTGCACGTGAACATTCAAAGTTTATCAGCTGACCCGTCGGCATGTTCCTTGTCGCAGCTGTTTACTCGTATCCACAGCACGTATTATATAGGTGTGCGTTCATAGATTATATATCCTCGAAAACTGTTTTGCCTTTTGACAGGAGCCGAGTTTAGCAGAGCTATCATTGGCTGAAAAAATGAAATCAGGAAATATGGCGACTCCGCCCATTGAAATACAGAATATGACTGCTTTTAGCAATCAGTACTTTTTTGTTCTACATTTAATCTTTGAAATAAATAAAACAAAATTTATACTTAGTTGTAGCTTTCTCTAAAACACTGCAATTATGAATTTTGTAGATATTTCATTAGATGTTTAACCAGTTCTTAAGACTTTAATTTTAGTAGAATTTTTCTTATGGTTATAATTTCGTCCAATGTAACAGGTATTTTAATTTCCTCCACCACCAAGTCCTTATCTGTTAGTAGAAAATACACAATACACATTGAAAATATTTATTATTAAAAAAAATATTAATAAAACGTGATATAATAATTCATAAAGATTGACATACAAAATAACATTGATACATAAAGTTTTAAATAATGTTACTATAATAATATAGTATTTTTGTCATTGACAAATGGAAGAATAAATATGTAATTATGTATATTTTTATACATTATTATATATAATATATATAACAAGTGTTAAGAAGTTAATGTATATTTCTGGGAATGTTACATTAGAAAAATCTGTAAAGATAGAAAATACATTTACATGTATTATACATATATAACACAAAGTATATTACTAGAAATAACAATTAATCTATCATACCAGATAGATTATATTGGTTATTATTCATAGCTTATCTTTCTTTTTTCAAACAACATTTATTCTAAAGGGCGTATTACATATTATATGATATATTTTACTGTCTAACAGTAAAAAATTAACATATTTTTTTCACTGTCGATTGCATCAACAATCCTTTTACCAAAAGTGGTTATATAATTATTTTACCGCGTTCAATACCCGCCTAATGCATAAATGACTGGTATTATGATTAAAACATAACAAATTGTATTATTATTAGATTATACCTATATTCGTTTTAATATAATATTCTCTTTAGGGCATGAAAATATATATATGTATATTTTTAATATAATTTGTTAAAATATTTGCAGTAAAACAGTATCTAAAGTCGTTCAACATAGAATATAATAATAAACATTGTGCAATCTATTTTCTCCTATAGCTATATCAACTCTCATACTAACAAGTTCAAGAAAAATCTCATGGCAAGATTTTACAATAATTGTATACCTAAATTAACAAATTATGGCACTGATTTTCTTTCATTATATGTTGCTTTATTAAGGTATCCATTTGTATAAAGATCTCTGAATATCGATTTGTACATAAGTTTTAATACAAATTACAAACATTTGAATGTGATACAGTTTATTTAGAGCAAATTATGTTGACAAATATTTATAATAAAAGGCATTTAAATACATGGTAGTTGTAACTAATATTTATTCTTTTGAACAAAATATCATATAGGTGTGCCAATAAAAAAAAAACTTACATTTTTAATAATTGCATTTATATTAATAATAAAGCCTATATATAATGTATTTCTTTTCTGTTTTATACAATTCTGCACAACTGTATAAAAGTAAGAATGTGTTCAAATTTTATATTTACTTTAAATTTCTTAAAAGGGGAAGCAGCAAATTCAGAATGTCTACAATGGAATTATATATATTTACTATTATACAGTATGGAAAATGTATTATATAAACTGATCTAAATTAAGTGCGCACCATTGCAATCTTTACTATTATTTATCTTACGGTTAAATTAGCAAAGTTAGTGAGTGCTGATCGAGATGTAATTAAAACAATAGTATTGAATTTTGAGAAATTCACCTCGTTGTACAGCAAAATTTACAACGGCAAGAAGTCAATGACTAAAAGCCAATCCTGTAGTTATATTCTTTGGCAATAGCATTTGCGAAGAGATATATTAAATGCGACAGAAACCATGTACGTAATACAAAAGCAACTAATTTTTACAATCAAACTCTCAAACTCAAAACTGACAGGTATGATTTTAAACACTATAATTATGTAATTATTACTATAATTTATATTTCCTCACTTCGTTTTGTACTTAGATATCTGCTACCACTTCCCACTTTTCAATTACTTTTTGTAAAAGAAATCCTTTATCATGTTTGCAACAAAAATAAAATGTATGTTTTAGACGTCAATATTTATCACAAAAAAGGTAAATGGAATAAATTTCTGAATACCATCAACAAAGTATTTTCAACAAAGACAATGCTTCCAGTAAATGAAAACTTTAAATACTTAATAAAAAAAAAATCACAGTTACTTGTAAAGATATTGGTACTGCATGCTTACAGTAAATAATTAAAACTGTTTTGAGCACTTGATATCAGTTTACATCAATTTACATGTGCTGCAATTTTATTGTTTCTTTTTAGTCAAAATAACGCTTGCTCACTTTACTACATAGGTATTTTACAGAAGTTATTCATGTATTCAGTTTGAAAAATGAATTTAATTGGTTAATGGGGCACTCTGGCAAGCAACAATACTTAGATTTTAACTATCCCTCAACAGTATAAAAATTGCATATGAGTAAAAATGCGGAATACTATATGAACTGAAACTATTATAAATGTGTATATTCTAGGATAGAATATTCGTTAACTTGGGGATATCAGGAAATAATTTTATTAAATCTTTGCATTCACAAACTACAAACTTTATATATTTCATATTTTATTTTTTAAACACAATGTAATGTATAAAAATAAATTGATTTATTTTATATTCCATTTTACTTTCCCGGAGAACTGATACAAGCAATTACATATTATAAGGTAACTTGATAAATTTTCTGTAAAAGTGAATAAGACTCAAATCCATGTGTTTGGAGTCAATAAGTTTCTGTAAAACCTAAAGACTGAAACATGCGATTGATGAGCAATTATTGGAAGATTTTACTTGGGGAATAATAATTATAAAAATCAGCTAAAAAAAAAACAGTATCATAAAATCCAAAGAGTGAACAAAACGCTTTTCAAGTACACGATTTACTGTTTATCCATACATTTTGGAAGTGCAAAGTTCAAAATGCTAAAAACACCTTGTAGAATGAAAAATATATAAATATCTCTTATATTTATCCGCGATCTGCATGATGACTTTGCAGTTTGCTTTATGTGACCTGTCGACTTACTTCAAATTTGCATTGGATTGAATGTTACACGAACCGGATTTCGGCAAGCAGCGACGTCTGCATGACATTTGAGAACATGAGAACTGAAGCAAGCTGATTAATTAGAATAACTTTGGAAAATATTAAGTTCAGTACTTGTCAATATGACATTTATGCAAATTGAAATTGACATTTCGTTGTCACAATCTTGCCAACCCAGGAGTACACGTTTTTCCCAAAAAGGTCCGGTAAGTAGCGCTAGCGGTGAGCACGCGTAATCATGACAGACCCACAGTTAATCGTTGGATCTTGGGCCGTATAAACTGTCAAAGTCATTAAGTAGGTCGTGCATCTATCAATACAAGATTTGTTTAGATTATATGAATAAAATATTTATATGTATAAAGAAAATATCTTATATACCTAATACTGGCTTTAAATAATTTTATGTAAATGCCGCGTGGATCGACGTGGTGACACTAATATGACAGGAAAAAATATCTAAACGTGTATTAAGTATGGAATACGGTGGAAACAAAAAAGAGCAAAAAAAAAAACGAATAACTTTAAGAGGATATCCAATGAATAAATTAGTCAAGATGGGGAGATGACAGTAACACTACAACGTTATTTTTATTCGAAGTGCCACTGAGACCCCCCCCGACTGTCTCATTCTCCTGGAGTACCTGAACCCCATCGGTCGAATTCTATTCCCGAATCGGGACTGACACCAAAGTGTGCCATCGGACTTAAAAACTCCGTGTGCTGTCTGCAGCGACAATTTTCCGCGAGACCACAGTTGTGGCACATCCTAGAGCCATCACCGTGATCCGTTCGGTCGGCCGGATTTTCGGACGGAGGCCTACCGTGGTGCTGGTGCTCCATCATTAGCGCGGGGCTCTGGTAGGGGTCGCTCAATTGCAGTTCACGCTCGAACGTAGCGAGCTGTTGCATGAAGTTGAAGTTAGGTTGGATATTCTTTTTCTTTGACCGGACGAAGTTGAACGCATCGTTCAGGTTTAACGAACACTTGTACATTAGATATGCTACAGTAATAGTAACGGAACGAGAAACGCCAGCCAAGCAGTGAACCAGAACGCCTTTTTTTCTTGATCTTGCTTCGTCTGAAAAATAATAAAAAAAGGAAATAAATATTACAATACAAAACATGTATAATTACTAAACTATTAGTTACAGGCATTTACATTATGAACTGAACTGCTCGGAGCCGAACCAGTAGGGGTTTTGAGTGTTTTTCCTGCCCCCTTTTACAGCATCTGCTATATACTACGGAGTAAACTATTCCCCCGTCATTAAAAAAAAAATAACGGATATTACTAAACTTGACTTTTCTGTTTCAATATTAAATATTTCTATAGAAGGTTGTAAATAAATAATCGAGTGAAAAGAAAATCAATTTATGAAGAAACTTATTTTTGGCAAATACCTATTATATGAAATAAATTCACAAATTTCTATATTTTATTTATTACTGTTTACTTATTTTGTCCTGTTTTGAAGTATAATTATATAAGAATTACTGAAAATTAAGTATGTTTATGAATCATGTGAAAATTTTCATCAAGTTACTTGATGACTGATATTAAAAAGAAACTTCTGTTACACACAATAATTTGTTAAAGATATTGCATCAAATTATAGTAATAGCGGGTATTTAAATCTCATTTTGGAATTTCTCGATCTGTGCTATACAATTTTATTGGTAAAACTTAACTTCAGCAATTGTTTAGAATTATATAACACTTTCAGCAACTTTTTTAGCTATATTTTAATAATTAAAAATCTTCAGTCTGTCCATTCTACTGTTCTGTTTTGGCAATGTATAATAATAATAATGATCGATTTATCACATATCTCTTCCAAGCTGAAATAATGAATATTGAATTATATTTATTACACTCTACGTTATGTAGATAGCGTAATAAGAACTAGGTGTCAGTAAATCAACAATTCAGATAATATTGAAAAACTCAAAAGTATTACCATCCCCTGTCCGCCGTGCGGACCGCCGGAACCAAGAGAAAAGCTAAATCGGGCACGTCTTAGCTTGTGCCCCTACCCTATCGTGCCTTAACCACCCAACAACCACATAATCGGCATGCCATTGTCCTATGCCGTCCGTAACAAGACAAAAGTGCCACATAGATCTCGATCTTGCACTAGAACGATAATGGGACCTTAGTAGTAGTATTACCATCCAAGGTTTGATTCCTTCAAATACTGACCAACTCCAGATAGAAAAGGAGATCAGTATGTTTTTTTTTTTTTTTTTTGATAAACTTTTAGGAGGCGTAGTGTAGAAGCAGATACAAGAAGCGATATTTGTTATTTTTAGAGGATCCGCGTGCAAGACCTTGGCGTTCTGACAACATATCAATTTACAGAGATGCTGAAAGAGGGCGCCACTGCAGTCATTATTTTGACTATGATCTTGACGGTCGGGTCGTTAGGAACAATTGAGAATGACAAAAAAACAATTAAACAGTATCCTTGAAATCAATTTATTATCATTTTCTTTGACTTTCCTTGTATAGTTATTTCGTAATAACAGTAATAATTTCTTTATTACCATTCAACTTCCACACAATTACGCTTACCTTCCTTCCTTTTCTGACATACGCTTTTTATGATTAATGTAAATGCAAGAAGACAGATAAGGCATCTGGCGCTAAAATAATGCAACACTGCTGAGGGTTATTTTTTGGAGACAAAACATCGGAGGTGCCTATAGCAAGTGACGTTTTTTTGTCTTATCTGTTCGTTGGTAGAAGCATTCCTTGCCCTTACAGCTCTTCGTTTATATTCACTCTATCAAAAGCATTCGACCCTCATTGGTGTCACTGGCGGCTCGTGGTGTAAGTGGTGGGGCCAACTTAACCTCCCCCTCCACCCGCCCCATTTTATTAATATATAAAGTTTTGAATCAGTTCAGCTCAGCTTGCTGCAATTTATTACCTCGTTTATTGCTAACTAATGTAGGCAAATTTAGAAGCCATTTTAAAATGTAAAATTTCACGAAATAATAAAGAGTATTTTAAGTTAAAAGTGCAAAATTTTAAACCAGTTGTTTTTTTTATTTCACGATTTACTTACGTACAAGTTAAACCACATAAACACAGTTTAAATGGCGCCAGTAATTACGTCAACTACGTATATTGATGATGCTTAGAATCACGGAATTATTTTTCAAACATAAAAATGCATTCCTTCAGTAAGAGCCGCAAACTATTCTCCGGTAAAACTGCAAAGAGAACTGAATGTGCTTATTTGATTCTTAGGTTATACATATTTATAAATATAATCTTTTATTGAGATAGCGCTTACCGAACATATATATCCAGTTACGAATGAGGGAGCCACATATAGTTTCAAAGTTAAATTGAAAGTCCGTGAAATTTAAGCTAATATGCTTCGCTTGAACTTCATTTGCTTATTTATCTTTTGACTATTCGTAGTAAGTAATTAGTATTGCCTCAAGGATGTGAAGGTTTCACAGAAACTGTAGCATGTTGTAATTAAATATACGATTAACATACTGCTCAATTGTCGTTTTAATTCATTCTTCGTATAATATTACCAGAACGTATTTCGAATTAAAAGAGCTTTTCATGCGGCTCTCCGATGTAAATGATTTTTCATCAACGTAGAACGAATTATGCGGCTACTAACATTAATAAATAATTCATCACCAATGCTCATATGATTATTTTGCATTTTAGATCGTTTCTAAGGAGATAGAATAGATTGCAAAAATTCAAACACAAGCAAAAGATTCCTTTTCTTCTGGAAAGGTACACATTCTTGTTGCTTTTGGTCAATAAGTGATAGTGAACGATCTCTCTAGAGTTTTCTAAGAAAAATAAGAATCAGAGAAAAATCGCACAGAAAATCGTAGAAGTCAAGTTCACACAAGAAGTAGGTATACACTACGCGTACTTTCGGTTGTATAGGCGATTCACACCTAATTCGTTAATTTCTTTTTGATAGCATCGGGACCTATAGCTAAAAATTAATGAAACAATGAGGATGAAAAACACAGTTAGACAAGTAAAACGTTGTTTACTTACAATATAAATATTGCAATCCATACACATTACAGCGTTCATAAACAAAGTTAGGATTACACGTTCTTGTTTAAAATGTTACAACAGATTTACTAAACTGCTCTATTTCTGTTTTAAAGTTAATAGAATCATGAAAATCCATGACATGCAACATCTGAATAAACAACCTCTTTTGTACCCAACATAAGGGTGATAATCGTATTAAAAAGCGTCTAAATGCGTTGGGTTTTCATTACCAAGACTTAGATCATAACTTCAACTTCAATTATGATAATACCACAAATTGCAAAATGTAATTACAAAAAGAGACATGGCAGCTTATGGCCGTGTAATCCTTATTTTTTTGTGTGAACCCAGTGTAGGGATTGTAATCTTTATGTAGTATTCTAAAAAACTTTTTATTTGTCTCAACTGTGTTTTATACTTGTACCGATTTCATTCTATTTTGACTGTTTGGATTTTAACATGTGTAATTATTAGTCTTACAAATTATAATTTTTTCATTATTTGTATTAATGTTTTGTCACATCACAAATAAAGCTTTTGAAACTGGCATTTTTTGAAATCACCAAAAGTTTTAATCAGCCCTGCAGAGGTCACTTTAGTGTTAATAATTCCTTAACAATACTTGCAAAGTATTATCGAATGCTTGTTATATTATATTACCATATCCGACATAAAACTGATTACTGCTAGCCCACTACCCTAAACGTGAGTAACTTTTGATTGAATCAGGTCTTTTTTTTATCTACATTAGAGTGTGGTAGGTATCATTTACAGCGCGCGAACTCATTTGAATTCGGGCGCTGTATAAGACCTAATGCACGACATTTGTATTAGATTTATAGCCGAGAAAAATTCTTGTTTAAAACAAGTATCCTCCTAATGTAAATATATATCACTGCGTTTTGACAATTCAATTTAGGCTTGAGTCTATAGCTGCATTTGTTTTACACATTTGGTTAGTTGGTTAAAGTGAACAAACCGAGACAAACCAAAAAACTGTGACCAAAACCAGTAACATTAAAAAATAAATGAACAACTATGATCAACTCACACCGTTTAGGTTAGTTTCAAATTTGGTTCATTTGAATTGATTAACTCATCCAGATTTTCGGGTGGGTACTAGAGGGATAAAGGAAAGGTGAGTTTGGTTAGTTCAGTTTGGTTACTTTATTAAAAAAAAACACAAGCTATCAGTTTTAATAGAAACTGACCAAACACGTCAAACAAATACACATCTAATGTTGCACTAAACCTAAGTAATGATGATGATTTTTCGTCAATAACAATATTACAGCAACAATAAAAATACTGGTAAATGTGTGTTTTTTTTTAAACTAAATTATGAGATACTATGCATATTTTATAGTAGTAACTGCGTGATAAGAAAAAATGCTTTAAATTAAAATGCAGTAAAATAAACCTACTGACGAGGCTAAATTTCTTTTTAATATATTGCGTGATTAAGCAAGAAAAAAAATCTTCACATAAAGCTGTGCATAACTTAATACTAACGTTTGGAATCTTATACTGTGAGATTCAAAATGATTGTCGTGGTAAAAAAACTATTTTCCGGTAAAAATTATCTATACTTATTACCGATTGAATGAATGGAGGTAGCTACATACAATAAATCAATTTTTTTGACATGTAGTGACATTGGCTTTCGTGTTGTAATTTTCCTGCGTTTATTTATCTTATAATTTTTTCAAACCGTTTATATTTACATCAAATATCACCGACAATAGCATAGTAACACTGACTTAGTTCAAACCCTCATTACAAACACACGGCATATACCTACATCCTGGTACCATCTGCAGGAGCGGAATTGACATTTTTTTTGAATCTCACAGTAGTTTAGAAGAGTTTCTAGAAACACGTCTTTAAATGTTAATTACATAAACAATTGACGTTTACATTTGTCTTTTTTTATGTACGGAACGAGCACGAAATTGTAGACAACTCTATTTAGCGGATTTTCTAAATATTTGCTATTGTGAATAATGTTTTGATTGTCAATAGTAAATTGAGGTTATTCCAGCGTCACTGTCATTTAAATAATACAATAAATTTCTATAGCAAGGTGAAATTATAAACAAATAAAAATAAATAAAATATTTAAATTTAATTAAAGATAAATTTAGTGTATAACTACAACTCGGGTTAATATTTTATTGAAAAGCCATTATTATCTACAATAGATTTTAACCGTTCCCTCATCGATCGAATTAAATTTCTCGTATCATGATTTTCAGTGGCATTTTGCCACGTGCCGTGAATGGCTTGCCAAAGCTCGTCGCTTCTCGCTGGTCTAAAATCATTTGCATATAACTTCTTTACCATAAATCCCCAAACGTTTTCCATCGGGTTCAAATCGGGGCTCCTTGATGGTCAGGATAAAATTTCAAAATTTTGCATGTTTAAACCATTCCCTAACTGTTCTGGCGGTATGACTTAAACAATTATCGTGTTGAAATGTAAACTTATAATCTAGAAATCTTTCCAGCACTCACAGTATTATAACAGGCCCTAGTAAATTTTGATATACATTTCTTGTCAATTGTTCTTCTATTCAATAGTATATTCCTAAACCTGCAAAACTTATCCTACCCCACACATTAACGGAAAATCTACCGCTCGATCGATCTTTTTGGATATAATTCTTTTCATATCAAATATTTAAAGGCCTATAACCACGGATTTTTCCAGTATAACTAGAATTAAAAACCTTTTCATCACTGAACACTACTTCATACTTCTCCAAAATTGTTCGTCATAATTTAAGTGTTCATTTGTGAATTGTAAACGAACCTCTTTATTTAAATGACCTTAAGTTTTTTTTTCTACGGCAACACTACATTTAAACAAATGCTCTTTCATTCTCCTTTCTTGCAGTCCATTTAGAACCAAGAAACTGAGTTGCCATTTTTGCATGACCGTATCAAAAGGGCATTCTCTATAGTGGTTTACTAAAGCAAGATGTTCTTCTGTATTAGTAACACACCAATCACCAGAACGTGAAGCCCATCGAACTGTATGGAACTAGTCCCAGCGTTTCTTTGCATATGCGGAGCATGACTTGCTAACGTTTAGGTCTCTCTTACAGCTCTTAAAGACCAATCTTCTTCCGGTTTAACAATTGCTTTTTCGAGATTCGTTTAAAAACACTCGAGGTATGCTTATAATAAATATTATAATATGAATATATTATATTTATAACACTGATAAAAGTTAGTGTCAAAACCAGAGGCAAAACTAACATTCAAAAAGGCATTTTACACCAAACAATCAGTGTCCACAATTCCGTGCTGCTTCCTAGCTGTACAAAGAAGCAATAAACTCTATTATTATAGCTGTATCTCCTAGCGATGTTAAAAACAAATTGATGTAATATTGAGATTCATATGAGCAATTGCGTTTAATTTCAATGAGCCACGAAATTACCCACTAGTTTTTTGTACCCTAATAATTTAATCAATCTATCTATCCAAATATGTAATAACTTATTTATAAATTAACTTTTTACTTTTCACTAAAATTTATTCGCACTTGAAGCAAACCCACTCCTTTCATACAAAAGTAGGTGTAAATATATCTACACATCTCTCACCCTTCACTCACAATATTATTGTTTTTATCGCCTTACGCGTGGGCGAAGGGTTTTCACATAAAATTTTAACGAATTGGGTGGTATCTGAGTGTCGGCCGCCTTTCCTATCGTGCATCCGAAACGCCAACGCGCCCGAATCAATACAGGAGCAGGACGGACCAGCAGCTCCTGTCTCTGTTGCCACCCTCAATCCAGCCGTACTTTCATTCACCAGACATGAATGGGTGGATAGGATGTAGGTCAGCCAAGAAACTGTGCCTCAGCTCTTCTCGTCCATTCACTCGGCTTCGGTGGAAATCACGCGAATATGCTGGGGGGCGCGATGCGGGAGAAGGTCGCACGTTTTATTGTCCCCCCGAAAACGGATGGCATTTCGTTTTCCTAATGTAGTAGTAGGCGGAAGGGTTAATTTAACCATTCCTATGCCACCGGGACGCGTGTGTATGGGCGTAGAATCGATCCTATAGCGCGATTGTGTGGTCGTAAAACGTTAACGATTAAACACCGACGATCCTAGTGAAAGGGTGCTTAATGAAAATGCTAACTCAAAGTCTCCAAATGATTTTTCATTTTTGTTACTTTCTCTATATCCCTGCTATTTGGTTGCGTATTTCTGTACACTACTAAGTAACTCAAAATCGAATTCTTCGTAAGAAGCTTTTTCTTTTTTACTTTCCAAAGGCTTTTACGATAATCGAAATGTTGATTAAACATGCAGAGTGGTTAAAAAATTACGAAACGTCAAACTTGAATTGAAGCAGAGATAAATTATCCACGTTGGGCGTTGACTAGAAAGGTAATAATAATTGCGACATTCGACAGGGTAATGTGAGCAATAATAGTATATTTCAAGCCAAGGGAGGAAGGTGCCCTATTGCAGGCCGCGGGTAAATACAGGGTGATTCATTTTTTTCGAGAACCTTAAACAGGGTATTCTACCCACCATACTGGTGTAAAAACTCTATATAAACATATATCCAAAAATGTTTCGTTTCGAGTTACAGCTTGTTGAAGGTTTTTTTTTTATTGTAGCGAATGCAGACACCATTGCGGAAAAATCGAGGTAAACATAACAATAATTATCATTAACTCAGGCTTATTACACAGATTCTTTATTAAATGTGAAAATTATTAATATGACAAAAGTAACATTGATTGTTAACAAAAAAAAAAAAAACTACCTTAGTTTTAAAGATGTTCAAAATGAAATCCATTAACATTAACACATTTTCTACAACGGCGAATTAGTGAATCAATAGCGCGAGTTATTTGTAATGGATTTTGTCGCATTTCATTACAAGCTTCTTCAATTCTTAAAATTAACTGTTCTCGTGTATTGATGGGGGTCGCATACACTTTATTTTTCAGCGTACCCCACACATAGAAATCTAAAGGGTTAAGATCTGGTGATCTTGGAGGCCACAGCACTGGTTCTAAACGCCCAATCCAACGTTGTAGATAATTACTATTTAACCATTGTCGCACTATTAATCCATAATAAGCTGGTGCATCATCCAATTGAATCCAGCTGCCATTTCTCCAGTGAAGTGGTACGTCTTCAAGTAAATCATTTAAAGTATTGCTAAGAAATTCGTAAAATAATTCAGAGTTTAATCGTGAAGGCAAAAAAGTGAGGTCCACAAACATTATTATGCAAAGTTCCCATCCACACATTAATACTGAATTCATTTTGGAAAGAACGTGGTCGAATTTCGTGTGGGTTTTCATGTTCCCAGACATGGAGATTATGATTATTAAACACTCCGCTTCTAGTAAATGAAGCTTCGTCTGTCCACAGTATTTTGTGCAAGAAATCGTTATTGTTTTCGTATTCGTATATGAGCCAGTCGCAAAAGATTACCCTTCTTTCTGCATCCCCCGGCTATCAGTTTTGAACAGGTTGGACATGATAAAATTTTCTATGATCTGCACGTAATGTACGCCATACCCGTGATTGCGAACATTGCACTTGTTGAGCTGCTCTGCGAGTGCTAAGTCGCCGGTTAACGTCAAACAACCACAAAATTTGATTAACATTTCTTCTGACCATTGCAATGTTGTTCCTGTACTGGTCATGATTAATACGTAAACCCAATTCACGAAAACGACGGTGCGTATCGATAAAAACTTGGGCATTTGGAACTCTCCTCCTTGGAAAACGCCTTGCATATTCACGAACCGATGCTTCAGCATTACCATCGCAGAATCCATACGCGTAGTGAATATCTGCATATTCTTCACTACTAAACTTTCGTGGCATAATTGTGAATAATAACGCTATCGATCACACTTTTCAGAATCGAATGACTTTCACAACTGAGCGTATGACTTTCGGTTTGACAACTACCCACATTGATGCAAAGATTGAAAGTAATGTTTTCACCAAGCTGCTGTAAACGGCTTCGAGATCGTTCACCGATTTCCCCGATTTTCCGCAATGGCGTCTACGCTCGCTACAATCAAAAAAACTTTAACAAGCTGTAACTCGAGAACGAACAATTTTTTTATACGTTTATATGGAGTTTTTACACCAGTATGGTGGGCAGAATACGCTGTTTAAGTTTCCCGAAAAAAAAAAAAAAATGAATCAACTGTATTATAAAGCAAGCCGAAGGCGAGTTGGCATCGTTTTTCAAGTTTTTCAAGTGTTCAATAATAGTAAATAAAACTAATTTAATTGAAATTTAATAATTGAAATTTAATATCATAAATATTTATTATAAACATTTGTATACAATATATCGAATGATATCACAGACATTGATAATCTGTCGTGCACGCCACCTGAAATTCGTACAGCAGCTTTGCCACTGTTCGGAATTCATTGCCAGAGAAATCGAGAGAGAGAGATTAAATAAAACTTATAATGAGTTTAAGAAATGGTGTAGACTAGATCGAATGTACTAATGTCATCTATCAATAATGTCACATATAAGATGTACAGTTTCATCATGTCAATGCCACTTATTTTTCCGCCATAGGAAGCAAAACTATTACTTTCCTCCCTGCTGGAAAAAAAAAAAACACTTTCAAGGCGGATTCTCGCTCGTACGTGCTTCGCAGTTGACGCGGTTGGACGTCAACGTAAAATGTTGGGCATTGTATATCCTTATGCGACTGTTTCTGGTGCGACGTAGAACACAAAAGCGTATCAAGCTGTATTTTGCTGTGATTAAATGCCTCTCGACGGTGACGCAGAAATTGGTCACTATTCAACTTTCGACGGGGTCACACATCTCGGCTGTGTATATTAACTTCCTGTTAATGTTTACACATAACGTTTATAATTTAATACTCTTTATAAAACTTACCTACGTGTACTTTGTAAGAACAAAATACGAATTTTTACCATTTATGGACTTTTCAAAGCGTATTGAATACATTTTTAAGCATTTGATATTTACGTTTTTATTTTTTATTTATTTACAAAATATTTTTAAAATTAGATATGTATCTGTAAGTGTAAACTTGAAGATACACTCAAATTTTATTACATTTAGTTCGATTTTCTGTTACTTTAAAGATGACATATATTACTAAATACCAACATTTTATCTATTGTTATTAATTCAAAATAACGTTGATATTTTGAATTCTTATTTGTAGACGTTGCAACTTTATTCTCTGTACATTAGGCGTTTACGAAAATTGGATTGTAAGGTATCTACCGACTTTCTATCCCGTTCGAGCACATTGTAAATGCTATGATTTCCTTTCACTTTTAGTACATCGGTATATATCCGATCCAATTTTCGTAAACCCCTATTATTTCAGGTAAAATAACGATGCTTTACAATCGGCGCACACCGTTTCAACTCTTCTCAATGCTTAATTATAGATATAACGAACTAATCAATACGTTAGGAACTCATTATTATAACTCTGTTGGTTTAGGAAAGACCAAAGAATGCAATTGAGGGTTCTTGAGCTAAAGTTTGGACTTAAGCTCTCCACCCTTTACACTTTACAGCTGAAGTTAAACACAACATATTACAGATACGTTACATACTGCTGTGCTACACCATTTTCCGCTGAGTGTATTTTAAGTTGCATATTCTGGTTATTTATTGTTTTCCTTGTACAGCTGATTTTCAATTTACCGAGAATTTTCACAATTTTATTTTGTTTTGAATAAGTTTACTTTAAGAGTTTATTGTATCATTTTAATTTTGTAGTGTTAAGATTTTTTTTATTTAATCCATTCATTCAATTGTCTATTGTTCGCTTGTGCTGATTTTATGCGGATTCTATTAAATATTGTCGTTGTAATGTTATACGTCTGCGTTGTAGAATTTTGTTAAGGACTTCCTTGTTCGACTATTGACGTGAGTAGAAGTATTTTTAAATCCTTGTTGCCATTTTGTAATTCATTTTGAATTTGTAAATGTACTTGTCTTTTATTTAGTCAATCAAGGAATTCTTATCGTAATAATTGTTAATGTATTGACGTGTACACGTAGTAGATATAGGATCAATTACTATTTTTTTTGTTTAAGAAGATTTGGTTTAGTTTTTTTTCTCTCATTATATTTTAAAGAGTTAATTTTCTGTTATTCAATTTTGCTGTTTCATTTTTATTTTTCAATCACCTCGTTTGGGTGAGAAGAAGTTCTGTTCTTTCTTTTAGCTTTTTCATTTTTGTAAATTTCTTGCATTTGTCCACGCTTTGATTTTCATTTGTGAAACCACGTGGATACAAATTCTAAGGTTGTGTATTTTGGATAATCTTCCTGAACAAACAAAACGTTTGCTTTGCATAGGAAATAGCATTGTCCTATATTAATTTACAGTCAAGTGCAGTTTTTATTTTAAGCCAGAACCTTCAGTCAAGGTTTTTTTCTGCACCATTGTAATTTTAACCCATTTTGTGAAATACATTGATTGTTAATTAGCGTCATTGGGTTGAAAATTCTGTTCTTTTATTTTATTTTAAACCTTTACAATTTTTCGGGTAATTAAGAAAGTCTGATTTCATTCACTCACAATTTTCTTTTCGTGGTTAGATTCAAGTTTTAATTCGCGAGGGTAACTCTGAGATTAATAGTTCTTTTGTTCATTTAAAATCTTTTCCGTTGAGCTAGCTAATTTTTTCCTTTTAAATTTTTAAATTCATTTAGCATTTTTCATTTAATTCAATCAGTACACAGCAATACGTATATTTAGTTTGTAAAATTTGCGAGAAAATAACGACAATATTTTGATCTCCTTTTTTCGTAACACAATAACACTATTAATAGATGTTATGACTTATATTATATTCTAGTAGCCCCTATGTAGTCTATAAACTAATAAATAGGATAGAGACCCCATAACAAAATCGTAAAAATATTTATAAACAGTTTCTAGATTTCTGTTTATCGTCAATTTGTTTGTTTACAAGCACGTTGCGAACACGCAAGTGCACATGAATTTTAGCGGTCACTGCGAACTACGTACGAGCGGAGTCAAGTAGAGATTCAAATCAGAAATTCAGTCGAATGACGGCAAGTCGCGTATCTGTGACAGACACAAATCGCACGTCAAGTTGCGTCACTGCAAAGCACGTGTGAGCGAGAATCCGCCTTTAGATCCTACAAATCGCCTGATTCGGATAGAATACCCCTACTATTACTACAAGAAGGAGCAGAGCAGCAGACACATAGCGCCGCTGGTATGTAGACTATACAGAGCCAGCCTGACTTTATGATACATACCCAAAGTATGAAATAGGGCAAGGGTTGCCTTTACCGCGCTAAACCTGCGCGACCTTCATACGCCGAGGCAAAGGCATATCGACCCATAACCCGACGAAAACCAAGAGACTGCACTAATACGTTTCTGGATACAGAAGGAGCATTTGATAACACCTTCTATGAAACAGGAGCTTCCAGGAACCGTGGAGTAAAAAACATTAATATTATATATTATAAATTATATACAAAACCGTAGTCACACCCGTCTCGTCATTTTGTTAGTTTGAAGGACTTTATCCTTGGCGCTAAAGTCGCCATCGCGCGTCTCATGCAGAAAAATGACGTTTATCTTTCCTTATGGCTTTTTCCCTCTATGTCATCTCTTTTCGAGTGGAGTGTACATATAATAATAAATACAATAAACATAATTAGTTAAATGATATTATACCGGCTGAAAAGCTGGGAGCTGTCGATTACATTCTGAGCGACTGGAAATGAGAAGGACTAACTCCAGGCGTAGTTACGCAGGAAGCCGCAGCACAGATTTATTAACCTTCGGCGAATTCTTATAGTTCAGCCGAATTCAATTGAGCCTGATATTCTTTTTCTCGCTGTATGTATGAAGTTTGTAAAAGTAATATTAAATCCAACATTACATTTGTACTGTGAGATTCAAAATGATTGTCATAATAAAAAAACTGTTTTCCGGAAAAATTTATCTATACTTATTACCGTTTTAATGAGTGAAGTTAGCTACATACAAATTTCATACAATAAATCAATTTTCTTGACATTTAGTAACATTGGCGTTCGTGATGTAATTTTTCTTCGTTTATGTATCTTATGAAAAGGGAAATAATACAATACTTAATCGATAACTAAAATCTATTCATGCTTCTTTTCTATACATACTTATTTTTATATGGAATCATCGGATAACGTAAACTATAAATTTCAGCGATAGAGTTTATAAACATCAGAAGAAAAAAAAAAAAGAATGACAGGCATTTTTAAAAGTCAATAATCAAATAAAATAACATAGATTCTAAAAAATCTAATAATAGTAAATAAATTACCTGTTCGTCGGTAAACAGTATATTATTGAAAAAATATTCATGTTCTGGATATTTATTAATCATTAAATCATAAAATTCCACGCGGCAGTAATAATCATCGGGTAAAAGTTCTTGGGATCTGCTAATTTTGTACGATCCATATTTATTCTTATGTAAAAGGTTTAAAACCTCTTTTACTTTTACATCCGCGAGCAATTTGTTTAGATGTCATACTAGGATTTCATTTCACTAATGCGCAAACTTAAGTATTTCGATATTACTGACATTTTTCGTTTGCACAATTTTAACTTTTGCTATTTACTAATGCAAACGCCGTTTCAAAATGTCGGACTGTATTACGAATAATCGTCACGTTAAGGACTGATCTTTGGGGATAATTTACTGCAAATAAATCGTGTGTAACTGCTGCTGAATTGCCACCGTAAAATAGTTTCACAATAAAAAGTTTTTCCCTGAGCGTATAATATTCCATTTTTTTTAAATAAAATTACTGATCGAGATCAAAATTTACTATTTTAAAATTTGAGACCCATACCCGTACGCTGATATCCACCAACGTCTTGTTAAGGAATGAGCGAAATGAATCAGAGCCGGCTACACTGGAACTGCATTTACGCATGGATTTAAATTGAAATGATCGATGTGGGGACAGCATTTTGTAGTAGTTAGACAAGGGTGGAGAATAGCGGCGAGTGCTTGCCGTTAGACACCGATAGCATATGAATTGGAGATGGTAAATCGAAGCATATATTTGACACACAACGGCCCAGTAGAATAGCATGTGTATTTCTCGACTTTGTTAACTAATAGAAGTCATATTTTTCATTCTTCTTTTATCATATTATTATAGTATTTGTGGTGGTACATAAAAGGTTGTTTTTTTTTTTCACGCAAACTAGTCATATAATTATAACAGCAAAGGTTATCACAATTTATACTTTTACCTTCTAAACAACTTGCAAATCCGAATTAGAAGTCTTAATTTTCATAGTTTTAATAAATAATTGAGTATTTCTATAGAAACTTACCTATAAATTCGATCGCATTTGGAAAGTGGCCGGCCAAATTTTGGGACAAATGATCGGTGATTGGAATTTGCATATACTTCATACTTCCATCGTTTTCGAACACATTGGGAAGGTTTGAGGTAACGTTAAGAATATACTGCAAAAAAAAATGGAAAAAATAAATAAAAGTAAGTGCGTTCTTTATTTTGGAATTGTAGTACTTTAACTTACTTGTATACTATGTTTCGACAAGGCCTGTCTATCTTCACTATTCGCTGCGTTTCCGAGAAATAGGTAAGGTAATATTTCGACGGGAAACTCCTTGTCATCTTCTAATCCTGCAAGTATAATATCGATATGAAATCAAAACAGTCAAAGCTGAGAGAAATTCTATTGGAGATTAAAATCTAATCAGTACGTAATGAATATAATGATTCACTTTTCATATACGGAATAAAAAGATAGGCAATATTTGAAAGGAAATCAGAAATGTAGTTACACCGAGAAATCGGCTTATAAACGTAGCGATAAGAATATTATCGTTATAAATTGGAAGGTAAAGTTTATTTAGAAAATCTCCACGAATACTTGTGAGAAATTTAAATATTAAGTATCATTTGATATTTTGCGAATATGTTATCTCTAGAGCATTTAAAATTTAAGGTGTCAAGTAAGAGATATTTTTATAAAATTTATTTGAGTTTATCAATCGTTGCTTATTGATTTGTTCTTTTGGTTACAATTTGCTGAAATTAAATTTTTCGTGTTTACAACAACTACAGGTCGAGATGACAGCATAGTCAAGTCTATCGATGACATTCGAATCAAATGACTACGATCAAGTAACGGAGGAAATAATAGCTGTTATAAAAATTGAAGAGAAACAAAGTATATTTTCGCTAAATAAAAATGTAATTTAAAAGATAAAGAATAGTAGAATGTAACTGTATAAACTATTTTTTTTTAGTAATAGGTGCAAAATAAAGATAGAAGAAAATATGTTTAGAAAGCTAACATTTTATTGGTGTTTGTAGTGCATCATTTTCGGATTACACCTGGGCACACCTAGATAAAAAGAGTTTTCTTAGTTCATTCATCAAGTTATATTTCTAGTTTTTAAATTAACATTTTTATTTAGAAACATGATACATTCCTTTTAATAAATTTTTGGTAATACAAACACTAATTTCGTGCTAATATCTCAATTTCTCCGTTGTTTTGTATCGTGTTCTATGTGTGGGGGGTTTGTATTATATCACATCATTCCTTGATTATAATTATCATAGATATTTTATGGCAAAGCTCTTGGTAAAGTCAGTTCATGGGCTGAAACAAAGCTATCGAAGGAAGAAGCCTTATAAAAACAACGTTGCTAGAATTTGTTACATAAAATTTCAAAATTAAAAAGAAGTGTACCTTTAAGTATAAATTGACACACAATCTACATATTTATTCTAACAAATACTAAAAAAAATCAATATTTACTCCTCCAGTCTTCGAATTTTATTTTCAACAAACCTCCATTTTTAGACCGTCTTTGATGGGTTATTTATTTATCATAAGGGAGAAACATCACTAAAACTTTGAGAAGAAGGTAGGTATATATAGATATGTAGTAGAAAAGAATGGCAGTTCGTTTTTACCTTTTGAATATTAAACAGGAGGGAAAGGTAGACAAACAAACTAAAAATTTAAGCAAGCTTGAAAGTGGTTCGCAAGGTTTTCTTTTCTCCTTTTACTTGTTTTGTTTTGTTGTAATAATCAGAGAAAGGCATCGAATATAGTATGAGCCATCTCGCCATTTTGTAAATCGATTCTTGTTGATATATTAGCTATACGCAGTATACAGACTATCTCATCGAGCCGATTCACTAAACTTGCTTGAACTAATCTAGTAGGGCTTTGCTTTCCAGTAGTCATGGCCAACTATGATCTAAGAAAATATTTTTTTTTTTTAGCGTCGCAACATATCTGGTATGCAGAGTGTTGATGCCAGCTTTGTTATTTCAAATGGAAGGGTATAATTTTTATCAATTTATTGGATTTAGCGCTTCATTTGTATTCCATTTGCATTAGAGTTCCTCCACCCCTAAACTAAACCGCAATATTTGTAGTTTTGTCGAATTTTTGCTCTTTCGAGTAAAATCAATTATTACGTAGGATGTTAGCTATTGGGATGTTTTATTAATGTGAAAGGAAGTATAAGGACGTAGGTATACAGTATTAGCATTCATCAGCAAAATATACACAAGATGTTCATAGATTATTACCTTTATTTGCTTAACTTAGTTGCCTTCACGGCTTCCGGCTAGCTGTTTCTCTCAGTAGGTAATAAATAAATTAATGCAATAATAAAACGAATTAAATGACGTACATCGGGTTTTAATGGTAGTTATTATGGTGTTACAAATTTGAGCATATAGTTTAGTATTTTGCTATGAGAAATAGATATATATGCAAATACATAGCGTCGACAAAAAAAAAAGGTGACAAGAATTACTATATTTTAAAGAGTATCATTAAACATTGGCAATAGCAAAGAAAAACAAAATATCTGTAATTTATTTGACAAGATGTCCTAAATTATTCTTTACATAGATAGAAAATAATAAATATTATTACTTAAAATTTTCAGAGCCATAAACAAAATAGAGTATACTGAGCCTGGCTATTTTAAATATTTATCACTACATGTATTTATTTAAATCAAATAAAAAAATGATTAAAAAATGTCGACAAATGGTGGAGATGTTGGGGCTTGCTAGATATGTTTAATATTCGTGAATATTAAGATTGTAAACAACAAACAACTTCACGTACTTGACGTAGGTAGTGATGTAATCAGAGTAATAATACTAAAATGGCGGCGATAACTTTCGTAAATAAACGACGATATATCAGGATAGATAGAATAAATAAATAATAATAAAACAATAATAATTTGGTCTTTAGTTGAACTTCTCGTGCTAGCAGAGTAATTTCAGTCCTGACGTAGCGGGTCAACTCTCGGGAAAAAATGGCCGGCAAACGGCGTTGTCCACACATATTATATGTAGACCCCTCGGCAGATGTTGTGGTGATGAATAATCTCCGCGGACGACGCCCACACGGTACCAATTATCCCCAGGGATAAAACGAAGATTACCAGTTCACAACAATAACATGACGGGGCTTCCTAGATCATACAAAGAGACTTTCTTTCTGTATTTTTTACGGAGCAGTCATGAAAAAGTACGTGTCGACTCTACGGCTTCTCTAGCGGGTCTCTCGTGCGCATCACGTGACTCTCTCACGCTGAGTACGCCGGTAGGAAAGGAATCTATTTAGATGAAAGTACAACTAAAAACGATGGTGAACAAAAGAAAAGAAACGCTACGTTGCAAATAATGAACTTATTACAGATAAAAAGCGATTTCAAAACTCTAATTGAAAAGTAAAATTCGAAGAACAGTTAAGCTACCAACCTAGCTCAACTACACGCCAGTAGATGACTGTAGTGTGCTAACAATAAATAAAAATAGAATAAAAAGATGAAAATTCAAACGTTACAAGATTTATCTCAAATATGGATACCTTTAAGTTAGTAAAACTCTTTTTTTTTAGTGAGGCATTATATTTTTTATTATTCTATGGACTACAGTGCAAAATTCTACTTCGAGTAGTATATATCAGGATTTGACATCGCTATTCTTGTTAGTTTATGAAATATCAGTTCTTTTTGCATAAAATTGATAAAAATTTGTAAAAATCTTAAATTTGAAGCCAGTTAAACTATTTTTATAAGAGAACACTCAGTGTATTGTTCACTGGACCTAGTATGTATCTAAGTACTAAGTATTTATACGTCAAACATTTAATATTACACTAGTTTCCTACTTATTAGTGAATGTCGTTTAGTTGCTGTGAATCCACATCGATTATTAGTAAGCCATGACATACGACAACAAACAAGTGATGTCTTTTAGATTAGAGTTAATGCTGTCAACTTCTTTCCAAATTCCTCCTAAACAAAACATTGTAAATCAAAAGAAATAGGTAAAAACATTGGAAGTTACATATACAAATATTACACATTTACTCTACATTCATTGGGAACGTAACTACAATAATAACTGAGTGAGTTGGTTATTTAACAGTAAATACCTACGCTTATAATAAACAGAAACTCCGAAAAAAAAAGAAAACACAAAAATAAAGAGATATCCTAAATACAGTTATAATTTTTTGACGTAGTACAATGTTTATTAACATAGGAAGAGAAAAAAAGGCATAAATCAGGAACAAACTATGTAAAGGTGAATTCACACCTATGCGATTTCCCGCAGCAATTCTTATTTGAATAAAATGTTGCATGCAATTTAGTATTCAAATAAGAATTGTTGCGAGAAATTGCATGAGTGTGAATACACCTTAAACTTCTGGAAAATGTCGAACTTGCCTATTACATCTTTCAGAAAATATTTGTAGTTCTTTTCCTTATTTAGTTTTATTTTATTTGTAGTAAAAAAGCCATATTCCATTCGAAAGAGAAAAAGTTCAAAATATCCATATTGAGGATGTGTTCTTGATCACCCTGTGTGTGATTTAGTGATTATTGCTAGAACATCACATACATACGTCCTTGTATTTGCATCGGCATTATTCGAACAGCTAAATGTCTGATAGCCTATGAAATATTTGATTTTTAAACTAATTTGGTATGAATTTCAGGAAAAGCTGAACTTGATAAAAACTTATTTATACGAAAGACGACAAGTAACAAAAGTAAACACATAAAAAAGTACCCTTATGTACGTTTCCCCCAATCTTGTATAAACTGTATACGAATGATCTAAATATTAGACCAGCCTCTTCACGGATAAACGTATGCTTACGCTGATTACACATTCATAATGTATAGTGAACATAATATAAGTAGAAAGCAATATAAAAATAGATGGAACTCTTGGAAAACTGATGTCATAATCTTACTATCAATGAAACCAAAACAGAATTTATGATACGAAACTCCTGTCGTAGTTTCGTACGCATTGACGACATTTGCTTCTTCTGAATAATTATTGTTATTTAAATACATCCAAGTGAATCTTATTCGTATTATTCTTTGTATTTCTGCACAATAAACTGCAAATACAATAATATAGATACTAATGTTACTTTCCTTTCACAATAGGTCGAGTTTTGACAGCTGGCGGTTTCAAATACGGGCAAAATTATGCGAAGACTTATATGCCATGAAGTTATGTCAAATAAATATTATTATTTTATTAAATAGCGAAAGGAATGGTGACATAATTCATCTTATACTTAATGTCTCTCTCTGGTAATAACTGATCCGAGTATGTCAGGCTTGCATAACAAACAAAAATAATTCTCTACTAGATTTTTGCTTTTCTTTTAATCGATACATACCTAAAGAACTATCGCATCTATCGTCTGTATCGGAGCTGTCAGTGGAACTATTAGCGGCGGAAGAAAGGCTTTCACAGCTGCGATGCGGCCTGTGGAGTGGTTGATTGGAGATGCGAAGAGAACGTAGTCCCATCAGAGGTAGGGGGTCCGGACCAGCAGCCGTCGGCATGCCGCCGCTGGTATCCAAAAGCTCGGTGCAGCTATCACACCACTCGGGGTAGGCGGCTTTGAATCTGGAAAATCCATCTGAAAAGGAAAAGAAAATTGTACACGCTAATTTACGTAATTCTTACATCGCTAAGTACATACTATATCAATACCTACAGACGGTTTGCAGAATGATGCTGCTGGGTTTCCAGCAATTCTGAAAACCGTGTGTATATAGAGTATTAGATGGTTTACTTTTACTAAAACAAAAATATTGAGAAATTCAACTTGAGAATTATAAATTTTCGATGTCGTTAAGTGAGATATGTAGGCCTATACTTCTTTTCGAGCTGACTTTCAACTACTTGCCTCTTGTTAGAAAAGATGCATTAAACTTCCATAAAAAGCAAGCTCTAGCGTGATAACACAAAAATGATACAGTTATTTAATGTATAATGGTAAATTTTTGCCGGAAACTCAAAATTTACCAGTTAAAGTTAAAATATCTGAAAATCTATTACACTTTGAATTACGATACATATAAATACGATTCCTACTGACCTCCCCTATCGACCGCACAAAATTTTACAACGCTCTGCCAAGCAGCCGGTATATATTATGTTTTTGCACGTTTTGAGGGAAGAAGATTATTTTACAAAGAATAAAAGTTTTTCTTCTTTATAACCCCAACCATGGACACTTGTAGATATCATTTAAAGCCGTTACCAACCAATATATATTTTCTACATTATTAATTTCTTTTTAAGAAAAAGGAATTAGAAGTACCACGAAAAATAGCTTAAAAACGTGTTTCGTAAGACCTTAAAGCCCAAATTCAAGTTTAAATGAATGACTTAAAGATGTTTTGTATGTATGTGTGCATGTATATGGGAAGGGTGATGTTACACTGCGACCTAAAAGATCTATTGTGCAAAAGAGCTTCAGACCCTACAAAAGGTATTCCGGCCCCTTTTTTTGCCAGATCATCCGTTATCTCTCGTTTCTTTCCACTCCTGTGTGACTCCGAACCCACAAGAGGGTTACTTTATTCCTTTTGCCTATCTCATTTCATTTCCCTTGGTATTCCCAGACCATCTTGGAATTTATTTCATATGAGCTCAACGCCTTGATGGCTGCTTGACTATCAGACATGATGATAATCTCCTGCTTTCGATAATTTCTATCAATATTGAACTTACATCTTTCAATAGCGTGTATTTCCGCCTGCAAGATTCTTGGGTATTTTCCCAAGCTTTCGAAATACTTGGTTCTAGGTCCATATATTCCTATTTCAGTTTCCTCTGCCGTTTTGGAGCCATCAGTGTACCATTTAATGGCATTTCTATTTAATTTCAAGATGGTGTTATGATCCCACTCGCTCATGTTACTAAGCTTTGTGATGAATTCTTTCACAAAGCTGAATTTTTTTGACTACTTAAAGATGTTTTATAATAAATTATTATATTAGTTACATATAATAATATATATTTAACAATGTGGATTAGTAAGCCAGCCCTTTCACCTAGAATGTATCACATCATGGAACGTGGAGAATACGTCTATTTTGGCTACCATTTTTTTTTTTTCGGTTGAATTGAGAAGCGGCGCAAAAGTTTTCATCGATAAATATAATTTTTAATTTTTCATTTTACCTGTTTCCACAATCCCTTTTCATTTAACGTTTTTCCCATCCCTTTTCAGTAACTTCCTTTGTTCCCTTTTCTCCATTTTCATTTCTGCACTACCTTTTTCTTATTTTCTTATCCGTTTTCCCTCTTTCCACTTTTTTATTACGTAAATTTATAATATAGAAATAGTTTTTGTTCCAAAAATACTTCTTTTAATAAGAGCCATCTATTTCATTCCGTAGTACCTAATACCCTAATACCATATAGGTATAAGAATCAAAAGCACCGCGTAAGAACGTGGTGCGATTAAGTTTATAGACGGTAACTATGTAATAGCCTATGAATAGCCCTTTGAGACCTAAAGCTGAGTGATTCTCTGCTATACCTTTCTGTCTTTTACAATGTCTCTTTAGTTGCGAATGCTATTTGCTTTTAAATTTACTGTTATTGCATTTTTCCAGTTTCTCCTTTCGTTTAGGTTTCTTTCAAGCTATATCTTTCACACAGATCTTCTCTTGGTTTCTATTGGTGCTAGGTGTACCCCTTTTATGCCTTTTAGACCTAGAGCTGTGTGATTCTCTACCATTCCTTTTTGTATTTTGCAATGTCTCTCCAGGTATAAATTTTCTTCTCTTTCAAATTTTCTACTATTGCATTTCTCCATATTTTCCTCTTTGCTTTAAGTTTCTTCCAGGCAATATTTTTCACACTCTCCTGGTATCTATTCCCGCAGCCTCCTTATCTCCTCCTTACAAATCGGTTACCCAATAGGTTTGTCTCCAAATAGTTCATATAATTCCACGTTCATCCTTCTCTCCCATCCGTATTCTTTCTCCTAAAAATACTTCGCCGTAATTTCCTTTCCTAGATGTTTAATTTTTGTTGGTTTTTCTGACTACGGATCCGTATCTTACAGCCGCAGGTTAATGTCGGTCGTATCACTGTTTCAACCGTTCTTATTTTTGTTTTCTTTGCTACTTCTTTGGATTTCAGCACTCTATGAAGTCTTCGAAGAAAATTATTGCATTTTGCAAACAGTACCCCTAGGTATACACGTACAGTCACCGATATTAATATTTAGTACCATTAAAACGTCGAGCCATCGTCGAGTGCTAAATAATAATGTATGCGATAAAATGCGATTGTACATGTATCCTTTACTTCTACAAACTCGCATACATTATCAATTTGTATTTGTACTTGCAGATTTCATGTTCTGTTGCTTTCTATTCTGCTCTTGAGTTCTATGGATTTGGTTTTGTTCCATAATTTTTTTAGTAAGAGGCATCTATTTTATTCCATAGCAACAACTCTTATGCAATGCGATTAAATTTATAGACGGTAATGTGGAACCATTTATCACAGATGTGGTCCATTCTTCTTCTACTTCCTTTAGCAATATTACTTAATAATTTATATTTGTCGCTCAGTCATGTAAACCTTGATCTCTATCTTGTATATTAACTGCGGCATGCATATTGGGAGTTAATTGCTACTTTAGATGATGGGTTTCAGTAAATATGAGTGTTGATATAAAAATCTATAATTTATTATAGATTATATAATTTGCCTTCTTACTGACTTTTTAATTTTATTCACAGCATTCAATAATTGCTTCACATCTAAACGGAAAGCACAATTATAGAACGCCTTGTTTTAGTCGCTTTCAGTCATCTTAAATAACTCATGCATCACGTAAAGCGTACAACGCATCGCCTTTATAAATATTTAACGTTTAGTTACAATCGACCGCCGATCATCTTAAGATTCGATTGAGATTGTTTTTTGGCCGTTTTCTCAGAGAAAGAAACAAAACTCAACGGAACAGTGGAATCGGCGGAAACGTGCCAGTTATGTAAATAAACACCGTCGTTTTACGGTCGTCAATTAAATCGAAATGGAGGCGTCCAATTTTCTGAGGTGTTTCTAAAATTAGCTTTTTGCAGACTTCCGTCCGGTCACTGATTCGCAATGAAATCGCACAAAAAATTGCTTGGTATAGTCGAATAAATGATGATATATTTTTAGCAAATCATTTTATGACGAGATACAAAAAAGCGATTAAGCAAAATAATAAACAAAATGGCAAGAAATATATTTTCACCAAATCAAAATCTTATTCAGAAAAGCAAAATGAGCTAATTTCAGTTATTTTTTTTTAAAAAGAGGAACGTAGAGGGGGAAAGTGTAATCAAAACCTTAATGATTTTCATTATGAATTAGGAGGATACGGCACTATAAAAGTTGTTTGACGATTTGTGGGTTAATTAGCTTTTATAAAAGTTTTTTTTTTCTTTATATATATAAAAGTTTTTTACCATTCCCTTTCATCCAATATTGTATAAAAGATATTTGACATAATGACATAACCTACAAAAATTAAAATATTTCATATTTATGCTCGCGTACTTATTTCTTCCGGTCTTTTTACCGTGCTACATTCTTTAATTTATAAAGTGGCTTAGGAGAGTGAAAACACTTAAACTTTATCAACAGAAATTTGCAGTAAATTCTGTTCTACTTTAAAACATTTAGTTCAGTTTCATTTATTCATTTTCGCAAATCCACAGAAGAAATAATTTTAATTCATACGAAATCAGCTGATTGTCATTTGATTAATGGTAGTGTGAGGATAGCGATACAATTTTAATAAACTCCTTGATCAACATGTAAGTACCATTGATTTAAGTAGTGTAATATAAACAGAATCTTTTGATTGTCAATTATCTTTCATGAAAAAAGTTATAAGTAGTAAAAGGTTTATAAAAGGGCTTTAACAAAGAACTTTTATAGTATGGTAACGTCCGCCTTATCCAAATCACAGTTTTGTAGTTATTACATAATAACGTGTACGGAGCTTATTTATAAGCGACTTTCATAATAATGAACAATTCAAGATATTTTAAAATTTGTTTTGTGCAGTAAAAGACCTTATTTTATTTTCATCAATTGTTTTTAAAAATCAAAATTTTAGACTGAATTTTTAAGTATATTCGGACATTCAATCTGTGCAGAAACGCTTCAAAAAGCATTCTAAAAAGTAAGTATTGTTCTTAATATCTTGATAAAACGTTGGGTTTCCCTGGATATACGAATTTAATAGTTATAAAAAAAACATATAAACCTAAATATTTTTGTATGTTTGCAGGTTAAATAATTAGGTTATTCAATTAAAACGTATATGAAATTCACAAACAATTAAAACAAAACAATAATTGATAATTGATAAAATAAATTGAATAAATGAATAACTGAATCTAAAATTTAAACCAATATTCACTTAATTACAATAATATTACCCCCAATTTCTAACTATTGTAAGGTAACTTTAAATATTTTGAATCAGCATAGTCATCGGGAGATGAATAAATCTTTTCACTTATCTTAACCTAAAATTTTAAATACTACATGTTTTTTACTGCGTTCAATTTCTGCCGTAAGTTTCTCTTGTTTTGTAGGTCAACTGTCTGATGAAGATTTTTGCAAATCGAAACCAGTAACAGAAGCATTACAGTAAATTTAATAAAAAAATTAGGAAGGACTATATTTTGCTTTTTTTCCTGTTCCTCTTATCCATTTCCCTTTTCCCTACCTCCGTTCCCTATTTCTTCTTTCCCTTTCCCTTTTATTCATTAAAAAATATATACAATATTCATTATTCCTTTTTCCCTATTCCTTTTCGCTGTTCACTTTTCCCCAACTTACTGTATTCCTTCTCCTAGTTCCCTTTTACCAACTCTCTTTTACTTGTTCCCTATTTCTTCTTCCCGTTGCCCGTTTTCTTATCCCTACTCCCTCTTCCCTATTTTCCTTTCCTTGTTGCTTTTCTCACAACTTCTTTTCATTGTTCCCTTTCCTTGTTCTTTTTACCGATTCCTTTCGTCTCATTCTCTATGCCCTTTTCCTATGTTTTCTTTCTCCGTTTCCTTAACTTTGAAAATTTTCACATCTGCATATTTTTTTTATTTAAAACTATCCGTTTTGCGCAGTAATTATCATTAATAGTAGTAATAGCAACCGATTTTGAAATACATGCAATAAAGCGAAAATGAATTTAAAAATACAAAAAAAAAACTTGCCATTTTTATTAGGTTGGTACACACACATTCTTAAAGTAGCTGTAACTTATTGTTTAATTGCTACAATTATTTGAGTCGCGATTTTTTTTGATATTGTTAGGTAATTGTTGTATTCGCAACAAATTAAGAGTAGCATTAATGGCTTACTAAAATTTCATAATACCTCAGTCATGATAGTTATTTTTGGCTGTGATAAATCACAAAATATTTGGTATTAGATAAAAGAAAAAATGAAAAAAAATTCTTAATGTTCTAATTCTGTTCTTTTTCACTTCCTCTAATATTGACGATATGCATATGGTATCTATGTTTTTCATGAGCATAATATTTCATTTGTTCTATTTATATAGTAAGTATAGTAAAATACGACTATACTTTCAGTTTTCCAAATTTAAAAGGAATTGCAAGCACTCCCGTTTTTTTATGTCTTTGTTAAGAAAAGCTTTCAATTACTTATTAACCTGTACACATTCATTAAAAATGTATTAGCGGTTGATTGGCAGATCGATGAAGGTACTTGTGGTGACATATACTAATACATTAAGTATACGAATCTAAAAAAAAGACTATAACGAATATTAAGGTAGTTAACACAGCAACAATGCAGAGTGATCAACGCGATACTACCATCTTCTTACCCGACTTGAATGTTCCTATTGTGTAACGAACACAATAATTACTAATGACATACGCATGCAGTCATCATCCGTGATGTCAAAAAAATTGACACTGCATCGTGTTCGCCTCCTCGACCGACGGACGGACGGTCGGGGATCCCCGCCCGCGCCCACCCGTACATCAATCTAGTTGACCGCGCGGCCTTTCTTCTGCAGAGCTGTCGTTGGCGTTTATTAATACGTAAATACTTATAGGAGGAGCGATCCCGTTTCTAGTGCATTCCGGATCCATTGAAAGGTGAAAGGTTAAATCGTCAGAACCAAGTGCCGTCAGGATTATGCTTATGAAGACGAGAATGTTTCGTTCTGCATATAAAATATTTCCCACTGTGCGCACGTTATTATTGGAGAAGATTATGGAGTCAATTTTCTATTTTATGGTATCTTCGCCACTAAGGTTTTCTTTCCGTATTAGTGCCTATTGTGTACCTATCACTATTCTGACATCAACCGTAGACTTACGAAGTCTATTGAAAAGTATACTATAACTCTACGCGTGCTCTATGCCATCTAAAACAAAAAATTAACTCCAATAATTGACAATCGCTGGCATTCAAGAATTTTGGAATTTTTGAACAACTATTGCACATTATTCTGTATTATTATTAACAAGGGACATATTCTGCATGGTCAGAAATCCAACTTTCCATTAACTTGTGATTACGATTAATACCAGCCATGTTAAAGTAAAAACTAGGCATATCCAAAAAGCAAAACGAGAGAGAAACAAGATCAGTTAGAACGAAATGTAAGACTAAAATGTTTTCTGAAATAAACATGAACTTTAGACTATAAATGTATTTAAATCGGGTAATATATACAATATAATGTATTCTAAATAATAATCTTCAAATATAACTTTTAGAACATACGAAAAGCGAACATGATAAGAAAGAGAGAATTATTTAACTTTTCATAAATAAAGCCTATCAAACTTTTTAGTGTTAGTAATAAGTCCAACAGACTTAAATCCAAGTGGACATTTACAGTGCCGGCTCGTGAGTTATGAAAGAGGGTGGGCACAATATAAGAACTTGCCCATTTTTTGTACATAAAATCCATTCCCCTAGTTTTCATGCTAGAAAAGACGTCTATGACTTTGTTGTAAAAATGCGTTCAGTCGATCTTCTGACATTGTGCTTCTCAGAAAAGTTTTAATGCGTTTGAGGTGGAAAACATCGTTCACATTCTGCTGTCGACATGGGGGGTCGAAACTTTTTTAAGTTGTTGTCTGTTATGAACACTAAAAGCGGCAAAACACCACCTACACCTACGTCACACATGTCATCGCGCTCATAAATTACTGAAAGTTCACCTTTAAATTTTACGCTGTCCAACATAGGATAAGATTTCACAGTTTTTTATACACATAATTAATCGACACAAAATATGACGATTTTTTTCCACATCGTCGTACTTAATTTTATGTCGCAAATAAACACTGTTTAACTATTCACGTATGTCCACTTTGCCTAGAATATTAAAATCCACGCATGCATTCATATGAGAAACGGAATTTTCGTGTTTCTTTGCCCTCTCTGTGATATGCATATAATTATTTAACCCTTGTTTATTCCACGCACTGACCTCTTTCTTAAAAATAAAAAGCAGATAAGACAAAATAGTTTATTTTTTAGTGAACATCCGCACATCCACTAATATTTTTCATATATATTTTTATTGAATACTCTATTGTAAGTTCGAGTTTTACTTGTGGAAGTGTAGTTTATTTGAAGATCAGGAATAGGCCTTCCTTTCTTCTTAATTAAAAGTTTTTCCTCAAATAAGAGCGAGTTGAGCACAATGAATGCAAGACGTTAACTGGAGACACGAAATTGCGTGCCCCAAAGCGACCGTACAAGTGCATATGGCGAAGATAAACGGAGCCGTCCGATTCATACTCGAAATAGATACATCGGAAATAGTGCCCCGGAACATAGTTTTGAGCATTCGCATATGCGCTAGTGGATGTGGTGCGGAAGGAAACTTTGATACCATCGTTATAAAAATACGTAAAAATAATGAAATAAAATAATGCACTGAATTACATGCGAATTTCTTTCTGTGTTTATCTTGGTGGTTGGGTGGGCACGTGCCCTTGTGCCCTTTAGTACCAGCCGCCGATTTGATAATACACAAACTGTTTCAAAATGAATTACATATCAGTAGGTACTGACTAACTAGTATACTTGCATATTATAATAAGCCGCCAAGATCATGCTTGATAATTAAGCGAAAATTCTTGCACAGTACTTATCGAGGAATGATAGTATAGTGTCCGGGGTTTGTTTTTGATATCCTGTTAAACATCATTAGACAATTTTTTTTCCAGAACCAAACCAATGGAAAAATCAAGTAAACTGAGTAAAGATATTAACAGGTGGCTTTTTTTTATATACTTAGTCTTATTGTTTGTGAGAAATGTGAAGAGCTTTTGAGGTTCCAACACCTAAAGTCGATCCATAATGCTGAATCTCAACGATTAATGGGGATCCCGTCCAACCTCTACCAAAATCCCATCATATTTGTAAGCAATAACAAAATACAAATGCTTTTTTCGTCAACTAATCCCTTTTATAAAAATAAAAGTCATTGTTTCACCGTTTTTTTTTAATCACTTAATAACGAAGTTATGAATACTGTGCGTTACTTTATCGACCGTATTGTGAACGATATTTTCGCATACCATATATGTATATCCATCAAATAAGTGAATGGAATCCCGTGTTCAATGAGCCGAACAGTAAATTGTAAACCTCAATGGCGACAAGATAGCGTAGACCGAAGGTTGCTTTAGCGAGCGCCCATATACCGCACAACCCACCTCTAAAACAAACAGAAGCTATATGCTTCATACATAATCGGTTGTATAGTAGAGATGGTTCGTGCGGTATACGTTTTCATGTTGCAATAATTGCAAATAGCTCAGATTGTAGTAAACACGATACTTATATTCAGACATCGCAGTCAACAAACTGATTCTTTGTATTACATATTTGTTTACAATCGCTAGTTTCTTTTTACAAGCTTTGCGTTGGGAGTTTAAAGACCCAATATCATTTGCAAAATGTAAGGGTGGGGGTTGTTCCAGCGGATGAAAGTTTGTCATGTATGTACGTAAACGTTCCTGTCTCCGTTTATTTGTCAGCTTCAAAGCAGTAAATGTGTAAAAATAAGATTTACATACATATTTATCTCGTCGGTATAGCGCTGTTGCGAAATACTTGTTTTAGTAAGAGTTATAATAGCATCCATTCATATCGGCTAACTGTATCTTTCTATATATGTATGTATCTCCTTATGTGTACCTATACAGGCGCAAACGAGCGTGTCTTTCTGAGAATTTTCTTAGAAGCGTGTTGCTTCCTGTCACGAATACATTTTCTGTTTCTTATTCTGTACGAGAGTTTCTGCGTTTGATGTATTGTTAATGTGTCGCCGATAGATGTTTTGAGTAGAGATCAGAAAAGACACGAATAAAGTCTGGCGTTTCTTAATAACAACAATGTATAATGTCTTTGTGATATTAACAATTACAGAATTTGATATCAAAGTTGTAAGCATGTCTTAAAAATATTGAATAATTCTACCATGCGTTTTAGGATAGGATCAGAGGCGGATCTTTATGTGAATTGGCCCCGGTGCTAATATTATGAACAGGCCCCTTTCCCCTCTCTCAATAACAAAAAAAGTCATAAAATATTTAGGTACTTACAATCACAAACATTTTTTTCGTCGCACTTTTTTCTCAGCAAAAGTAGTAACTAGTTCATCAATGTCTATCATATGTGCTTTTTCATTTTCAATTGAAATAATAGCAAGTCCACTAATCTTTCTTGTCCATAGTATTTTTAATTTCTTTATTAATTTTAACTTAGAAAACGATCTATCCGCACTTGCTGCTGTCACAGAAATTAAGAGTCAGAAATAACAAGAGTATTGTAATTACTTTTGGAAAACTTAAAACATTATTTTCAACAATTAATAATTTTGCCAAATCATACACCATTAAAACGGAATGTATTTTGTATTGAACACATACGCGGAAAGATAGAAGCTGAGGAGGAAATGCAGATGAAATATCCTTTGAATATTGGTGGTTAACCAAAATTTCTGGCTTTTGATAAAATTTGTCGTCGTTTGCATGTAGTAATTTTACCGGAAATAGGTATACATTCAAATTTTTCTACGACATTTTTCATATCGTTAAATTTATCTTTATTTTATTTATTCTAATATCCAAAGCGCCATAATATATCATCAATCTTGAAATGATGTTCAGCATTTGCCAGCTTCTCATCCTTCACAATCCGCCAAAGATTTTTTTTCCTTTTCTTTGACATTTAGAGACAAATAATGTCTGACTCCTCAATAACAGCGATTGTCTGTGCTTGACGCTGCATTTGATTAAAATTATTCCGAAAATTTATTAGCGATGTCATAGCATTTTCCAATAATTTTGCTGCCTTGTCAAGCTTCAGAAATTTCCAGAAATTGATATTAAAACTCCGTTAAAAAAACGAATTCATATTTTTATATTTCTTTTCGTAAAAAATGCTTGATTTCTAGTGAAGACGAGGATCAGGCCCCCATTAAGTCAACGCAAAATTGGGTCGTAACAACAATAATTTGGGTTTTATACGGTTATAGAAATTCAGTATTCACACTGAAAAATTAACGTTTATACAGGGTGTCTCACGACGAACTGCATCCATCGATATATGAAAGAGTATACATTGGAAAATTCTGAAAATTTCGCCTGTATATAAAAGCCGACCTGCGCTATTGAACTAAAATATTTTTTAATAATCTAGCGCATCCGGTTGTACCGGAAGTGGCTGTCAACTTTGTTATTTAAATGGAACACCCTATATATTATTACATTTTTTGATTCCCCGTTCAAATCTAAAGTAAGTTTGTTGAAAACAACTATGTTGTTATTTCAACCATATTTGAAATATTTGCATTTTTTAAAAATTTTTGACAGATAGACGAGTGCATCTGAACTTCTATAACTGCAAGGGTATTTAACTTGGAAAATTGGAAATTTGTAGAATTGTTGACCGTATAGGGTAGCATCCGAAACCGAATGAATTTTTCGAAAGCATTATACAGCGCGTGTCCGAAAATTACAGTTAAACTTTCGAATTGAAAAAGTGTCAAAACTTTTTTTTTTTAAATACAACTACCTACTCTTCTCTTTCTCATCAAACTGCCCTTATAAAAATACAAAAAAAAAGTCATATTCATTACCCGTCTAAAATGGATACTTTTTAAGATAATTATTAAATATGTATGTATGGTGTAAGAAGGTAGCTTATGTAGTTTTTTAAGTCATCCTGCTTTGGTATATCTAAGTAAGTCATGACCATTCGGCAAACAATCCAGCATTGATGAAATGTCACTGAGTTGTCAATTATAAACAATGCCGGCACGGTTAAATTATACGAACGAAGATTATTTAAATTTGTTTATTATTTTATGGAGAATCCAATAAAGTGATAACAAAACATGTGATACCTTTGCTGCTCGGTATCCTCAAAACAGAAACCGTCACCAAACACAGTTAAACGAATGAATACAGAATTTTAAAAACTTCGGATCGGTTAAGGCAAAAATTCAAAAAGATAAACCTATTGTTAATAATGCAAACATGGAAATCGTTATTGTGGGATACTTTCACAGCGTATCCAACAATGTCTTAAGACAAGCTGCACTAGAATCAGGATTATCTAGGTGCTCAATACACAGAAACTTAAACTTAAACTTATTTAAAATACTTCATAGTAAAAGTATAAAGCAGCATATTTAAAATAAAAAAAAAGCAACAAACGTAAAATTTATTTTAACAAATGTTCAAAGTTACGGCCTTGAACTTCCAGACACTTTTCGCATCTCCGAATTAGTTCTTCATGGGTAGCCTTTCTAATCGATTCGTGGTTCAAACTTTGAAATGCATGTCTTACTCTGACCATACAATCTTCCTTGGTAGTTAGTGGACTATATACTACTCGATTCTTTATTGTGCCCATACAAAGAAATCCAAGGCCGTAACTTTGAACATTTGTTAAAATAAATTTTACGTTTGTTGCTTTTTTTTTATTTTAAATATGCTGCTTTATACTTTTACTATGAAGTATTTTAAATAAGTTTAAGTTTAAGTTTCTGTGTATTGAGCACCTAGATAATCCTGATTCTAGTGCAGCTTGTCTTAAAGACATTGTTGGATACACTGTGAAGTATCCCAAAATAACGATTTCCATGTTTGCATTATTAACAATAGGTTTATCTTTTTGAATTTTTGCCTTAACCGATCCGAAGTTTTTAAAATTCTGTATTATTCGTTTAACTGTGTGTTGGTGACGTTTGTTTTTGAGGATAACGAGCAGCAAAGGTATCACATGTTCTTGTTATCACTTTATTGGATTCTCCATAAATAATAAACAAATTTAAATAATCTTCGTTCGTATAGTTTAACCGTGCCGGCATTGTTTATAATTGACAACTCAGTGACATTTCATCAATGCTGGATTGTTTGCCGAATGGTCATGACTTACTTAGATATACCAAAGCAGGATGACTTAAAAAACTACATAAGCTACCTTCTTACACCATACATACATATTTTAATAATTATCTTAAAAAGTATCCATTTTAGACGGGTAATGAATATGACTTTTTTTTTGTATTTTTATAAGGGCAGTTTGATGAGAAAGAGAAGAGTAGGTAGTTGTATTTAAAAAAAAAAAGTTTTGACACTTTTTCAATTCGAAAGTTTAACTGTAATTTTCGGACACGCTGTATAATGCTTTCGAAAAATTCATTCGGTTTCGGATGCTACCCTATACGGTCAACAATTCTACAAATTTCCAATTTCCAAGTTAAATACCCTTGCAGTTATAGAAGTTCAGATGCACTCGTCTATCTGTCAAAATTTTTAAAAAATGCAAAATATTTCAAATATGGTTGAAAATAACAACATAGTTGTTTCAACAAACTTACTTTAGATTGAACGGGGAATCAAAAAATGTAATAATATATAGGGTGTTCCATTTAAATAACAAAGTTGACAGCCACTTCCGGTACACACCGGATGCGCTAGATTATTAAAATATTTTAGTTCAATAGCGCAGGTCGGCTTTAGTATACAGCGAAATTTTCAGAATTTTCCAATGTATACTCTTTCATATATCGATGGATGCAGTTCGTCGTGAGACACCCTGTATAGACTAGTACTTTACGATTTTTTTTTTCATAAGCCAGTTTTATTGAAGCTTTTTTATTTTAATAAAAGAAGAAGTCCATAAACCTGAAGCTATTTCGTCTCCCCTATAAAATGGCCCAGACCATTTCATACTTTCCCCCAGTAAGTTCATCACGTTTCATAATTCATTTTGAGAGAGATTGCAAGAACTGCATATCGTCTCTTTTCACACGTAGTAGCGTGTCTAACATCCATACAATTTCACAGAAGGGCTAACTAACTAAAGGTCATTCAACTTAATTTATTAAAACCATGTATACAGACCGTCAACGTGGTAAGTCATATAGTTTACGTCTCCAATGTTTTGTTACCACGCGGGCATGGTGTATATATAATTTCCTAATATTTTTGTTTTTTTTTTGTCAAAAATACGCAGATACGTCAGTACGTGATATCTGATATTATACTGCTACTCTAAATATTACATAATTTTACTTTAAAACAGCACTCATTAAAGTGGCTGGTACATACGAGCCACTTGTTTACATTCCCTTACCTGACTAACGCTAATTGTGAGTTTATAGCTTTATTCCAGCTGTTAGATGGACGTTAGCCTCCTGCGCAATGTGCAATTTGTAAGACACACAGCGAGCACGTTGGAACAAGGCCTATATCGACGAAACACATAGCATAACACAACACAGCATATTGAGGTATTTAAGCGTAGATCGTCGAGTAAAATACAATAGATATTCTAAGCGTAAGCAGACGTATTTCTCACGAAGAATGGGAAACACAATTTTGCTTTGTTTGTTAATCAAATGCCTTGTTTTTTCTTTTTATTTAAAACACTACTATGTTGTATTTTTCAGAAATAACTTCTTTATTATAGTTATTATTTCATTTTCATATTTTTACCGTAAAAAAGATACGAATGATAGTTCATTTTAAAATACGATCGTTATCAATTTGCGCGCGATGTCATCCTAGAATAATACGATACCTTATTACTATAATCAATAAATATTAAATATTCTTAAACACAATTTTTATTGCGGGGAAGTGCCCAAACCGAACTCCATCAACGACGCCCATCTACATATGTTTTCACTTTAAATAACCGATCATCGATGGCCGTCTAACTCACACACTTGCTTTAGATTTCCCTGCAGTGATAGTGGACGACTTGCTTCCCCTACAGTGCTGAGCACTGCTTTAAAATATCAGTCCTTTATGAGAATAAATTATTTGACTATGAAATAAATTTTTATTCTAAACAAATGAAGATTAACACTGTTTAAAGGCTTTACATACAGAAATATTTATCTATAATAAGTAAAAATATGATTTAAAACGGAAAGGTATACATTAAGGTACAACAATAATTATCAGTAAGTAATTCGGTTTCAGCTAGATGCTTGAATAACTTAAATATCAGACATACATACATAATTTATTAGCATAAAAGTTCTAAAGGGACAAGGCAAATGATAAGAATTCTGACAGAATTAGGTTCTTACATTTCTGTCACTTTACCTATGTATGTCTCCGTCAAAAATAAATCTTTGTAGTTCTACACGCCCTGGGGTTACCAAATCTTTAACTATCTGTATGCTAATTGCTGCTAAATATAGATAGCTACTATACTGATCGCATACGTTTTTCTTTATTCATCGTTCGTATGACAAAGACATACACAATGTGCGTATGTCGGCACTAGTAGTAATTAGTTTTATAGGTCTGTATAGTGAAACGAAGTGGGAAGGGGTTTGCCTGACGACTATGGAGTTCGTCAGCTGATATCCTTCAGTCTTACCTATGATCTCAAATCATAACCTTTTTAATTAAGATCAGTTGATCGTGTCAACAATGTTCAATAAGGGCTTTATATCGGTATTGATAGATGTACACTATGATGTTAATACAAAATATTGTTACAACAGAACATATAGGGGCTTATACCGAAATCAATACCAGTGTAAGTGTTTGGTTTAAACTATTTCATACACTCTTTTTTAGTTACACGTATATCAAGTTCCATGTACGACATACGTAACATAAATGTTTAAGTAAAATCGTTTCTAATTGATCGTTTAATACGAACGAATTATTAATGACATAACTACGATAGCTACATAGCTAAGCAGAGGCTCGACATAGACTATAAGGTGTGCCGGAAACGGTAAGAATGAGCACCGACTTCCGACCGGATGTAGAACTTATATACATACATAGTTCTACACAGATATATATCTCGTACATAACACTCCTACAAGATATAATACATACATTATAAATTAATATACAGTGCGTCAGAAAAGTCTGGAAACATCCCACTAAAAACATCAACACCGTTAATAGATTTGTTCGTTTTGGCACTAACGTCACGCAGCGAAACACAGCCGTAAGCATTTCTGTTTGATTTGATGACAAAGCGAACAGCAATCAGAAAATCTAAAGCTGAAGTTAATCCAGAATAATGTATTATGTTTCGAGAACAATCATAGTCAGTTACTACTTATTAACCATTTTTCATTCATAGGACATCACTAGTACTCCTTTTTTAAGTTGTACGCGTTATGCAACATTTCAAATACATTAAGAATTAAAATGGTTAAAAAGCAGTAATCGAAACGTATTTAAAATAAAGAAATAAAATAATGTAACCTAAAATAAGGTACGGTTATTTATAAAACCTAACCGAAATTCCCCAAAAATAAAAAAAAGAAAAGAAAGCAATATTTGATCAAATTAAAAAAAAATATGAATCAATAGCTTTATTTTCTCCTTTCTTCAAATACTAAATGAACAACCATCTATATTTTAAAGTAGTTAATTAATCATTTATTTATACCTATGTGTCCATGTATAAAAACGAGTAAATATACCTATTCAGAATGGAGCAAGGTTTATGATTCCCTGTATAATTAAATAAAGAGCCAGTGCAAACTCTTGCATATTTATTATTCCATTTAACTCATACTAAATAATTTAGTTTGATTTAGACTATTTACCTTGTGAAAACAACTGTTCCTGTTATGAATAAATATCATGGGAATTACAAACGAGAGTATTTGAGAAGCATAAAAACTAGAAACGTACCTAATGTAGATACGTAATGGATGGGATATATTTTGGGACAGGAAACACTAATGTAATTTATTTGGTACATTTCAATTTCCAGAGCGTCATTCGGAAAGCAAGAATAACAGTAGCGGAAGCACTTTACTACGACGCTCTTGTTTAAAAGAGCAAGAAAAACATATCACCATCTCAAATACTGGATTTCGGTATATAAAATTGTACCGGAAACGCTGTTTATTTTCTTAGAAATTATTTCGATGGACCCATCCACTTACTCAGAGGTTCAGGTATTAATCACTGATCACGTGTTCGATCTTGATCTGAAAATAATATTTATATAAGTATATGTATATACTCCCAGAGTGTATCTGTATATTTATTTTCTAGGCTTTCGCAAACATTTCAATTAATTTTTTTTTTAAATATACTTCACCTTCACTTTTTTTTACATATGAATATGTGGAAAGTGATTCATTCATATAAAATATACTCCACTCATTTCATTTGTGCTATTTATTTTTGCTCAACTGACACATAATTTCGGCCAGATGATCGCGAGTATTCCGTCAGTATTCCTTGAATATATTAGCCTATATATCTTTTTCGAATAATTTGCGTTTTATAAACAAAAAAATGGTATATTATAGTACGATATAGTGAAACCACTCCTAATGGACATTTCTTTTTTTATTTTCTTTTTTAAATAAGTAAAACATCGCTTCAAAAGTTTTTTTTTACTATTTACTTATTTTCTGTTTGTTAACTCGGATGAGATGGTAAGCATATGCCTCTCACGTAAGGAAAAACCTGAATATTTTTATTTTGAGGGGAAACTTTTTGAATTTTCTGAATAAAATTAGTGACATTTTTTTTATTGCTTATATCCAGTGATAATACAAAGTAGATAACCTAAGTGTAAGATTAAATGCTGCATAATTAGAAATCCTGAAAATTTAAAAGATATGCGAAACACGCACATACTAGTTTTTTTTTTAAATTTGTTGTGTTAAAAAAAATCATATAGGTGCCCCACCTTAGCACACACTCCTCTACAACGGAAGAATAGGTCGGACCTAACACTGTCCCTTGTACAAAGGTTTGACTATATATGCTAATCCATAAAGATTTTTGGCTGGCAATAATATACAGATCCTTTGGGTTTGCTGGTTAACTTCAAATACTTTTATTTACGGTATAAGTTGTACTCTTTTTAAGAACCCTGAGTCTCTACATCATACCTATATGTGTATGCTGTGTACATAACATGTAGGTACAGTAATAAAGGGAAAAACTCTGACCAAACATATAAAGCGAAGCAGCCAGTTTATATTTAATGTATTCAATGCGGGCACAATTCCAGGAAACATTAGATGTATCAGTATCTCAATAACCCAAATAAGTATACCATATAACTAGTAATTCTTGAAAATGGCCCGTTCTCAAAACTTGGGAAACATTTCGTTTGTAATTTAAAAACGAAGTTAGAAATTACGGGGAGACGAAAATACACATTATTAGACATATACAGTTTATAACATTCAGTCACATCAAATTTAACAAAAAAAAATTATTCAGCACACTTATAGGCATTATATTGAATAGATCTTGACTGCACTGGCGAACAAAAAATTGAGGTCGCATTGAAATTATGAATTATTTTTGGAAGTTTCTGTTTAAACCTTATATTTGTAAATTCTTAACAAGTGATAATTGTAATTTGTAGATCTAATTAAAAAAATTAGTGTTGAATCGCTAAGCATACTTTTTGGTTTCATGTTCTAATTTTTGTTTTTAAGATTAAAATAGAACGAAAAAAATTAAAAAACCTATTTCTAATAAAGGGTATGCTTTGCGTTAATTACCGCTTGAAGTCGAAGAGGCTACTTTCAATTAAGTTAAGTATCACATTCTGATCGATCAGGGGCGGTTTCTGTATAGGAGCACTTGAGCACGTGAACCCCCTAAACAAATCCTCGATTACAAACTAATAAAATCTATTACTCGATCTTAATATATTCGTGAAATATAACGCAGCGAAACGAGTAAACGACGCGACGTTCCTTTCTTCACATACATCGCGAGCAAGCGATACTCTCATATTTTTGGAGTATTCTTTAAAGTTTATATTTCGTTTATACTTTATAATACATTTGATCCTTATTTAATATTTATTTGCTTCGTATTCTTTCGTTTTATTTTAGTAGATCTTAGTTTATCATTTTCTAACAATGCTGAGAATGTCAAGCATTCTTTCAGAAGTGCTTTGCACCATTTGTTCTGCGAAGTTAGGATTCAGTGCAGTTAAGCAGCATCTGAAAAATAAGAAGTTGAATACCAAAGAGGTATTTCACATGATAAATTTGTAATTGATTTATGCGCAGCTTTTACTTGGTGTCAATATCCCATTAAATAAATTACAGGATCCACCTTTCCGTGTTGGGTTTATTAAAAAAATATACCAACCAAGATATTCCCCATCCATCGACAATTAGAATGGGATTAGAGATGGTTACAAGCAGAATTTTTTATGCCCAACACTTTCGAATTTTAAAACTCTTTGTATTAAAGTTAAAACGAGATGCTTCCAGTTATACAGCAGTCTAAACATTATTTGCAAAAGAAGCAATTAGAATTTACTTCTCAAGCGTAACAAAAACAATCAAATTTCTAGAAAACAAAAAGTTTAAATTGACTGAATCCCTTCAACACTTAGAATCATTGTTTAGTAATTTAAAAAGTATAGAGGGATCGAATAGCGAAAAGATACGGAACAAAATTAATGCGGTTTTAGAAATAAATCCAGATTATGTGCTATTAAAAGAAATTTCCAATAACACTTTTACTACCCAAAATGAAAGTCCATATTTAAAATATAAGGATTTAATTGAATACTTCCATTTCGCATCAGTTAGTTCATGTGACGTAGAAAGATCTTAGTTATAATAAGAATATAGGATAACCTTAATTTTCCATCTGAATTCCACCTTGTGGTTTCTGATCATGTTATCAATTTCGTATCATCTTTTAGATTTTAATAATCTATTAGTGTTAATTAAGTCTAATATAATAAACAAATTATTTTTTTTATATTATGTATTATTATTACACAACAAAATTCTGGCACATTTTAATAAAAACATTAACATGTTTCGTTACAATCTGTAATGTATCTAATCGTCTAATATACAATATGAAATTTAATCTACTGTGAAAAACATGATTACTAGTATTGTAATTGCTACAATTTACCATCATGATTAACTACCATATATAATTATGATATTTATTTACCACTATTGACCTCATTCGTAATTCTTATAATTAGATAAAGTTACATAATAAAAAGAATATTTTCCAGCAGAGATTTACACCAACCTATAATTTCCAAGTGAAACACCATTTCAACACTTCATTTACGAGAGGTCGCGTACAGGAATCGGGTGACTAAAATAACTAGAAGATGAGCTGTGTTCTAATGGCGTAATTAGCTTTTATAACACAGTTTGCTAATGATTTTCGTGGAAACATGACGATACAGTGGCAAACTTGTATATAGGAACTCGTATAGCTATTAGCGTTCGTTTTAAGCGGAATTTAAGCCTGGCCTCGTTATAATAAAGTATGTTGTATTTAAAACAACAAACGAAGGAAAATAATCCAGTTTATTCATAGGTGTAAACTTAAACAGAATAGCGGTTATGTGGGGAATGACAAGTTACGATATTTTCATTTATTTTTTTGCATTTCAGATTTAACAGGAAATGCATCCGTTTAATGATGAATAGAGAAAATGATCCCAATCGAATAACTATGATAATAGTAATATTGTCGCTATTAAGAAAACGCAAAATCGATGTGTAGCCACGAAATAAATAAGAAATAAATAAATAAATAAGAAAAAAGCCACGACGATTTGGCACAAGTTAAAAAAAAATTATATTAACCATTTCTTCGTGATCTCTCAAATTAATATTAAAAAAAATTGATATACTGAAAATTTCTATGTAAATATAATGAAAAAAACTGAAAGATAAAGTGTTATATTCCAGTTATGGCAGTTATGTACCCGCTGTGGTAGTCTAAATTATGTCCTTATAAAAATCACTCACAATTCAAATGTAATTTTTTATAAAAATATTTATTTCTCCTCATAGCTACAATAGTACTCTATAAATAAAAATAAATCTTTGCGTATATACAAATACTTTATAGTAAAGAAAGTAGCAATGTGGTGGTTATATATGTCAGGATTATAATAATACAAAAATTGCTAAATTCAAGAATAGTTAATTATGGTCAAGCTATAATGAATTATCTACTATCTATATGATCATCAATAATCGAATGATGCCTCTTCCGTCATTCAATTATGCCCACCACTATCTCTTCCTTCCCTGTCTGCGTTCCATCTTCTCCAGCAATGAATTCTCTAATATTTAATTTTCACCCTTACCACAAATCAAGTCTTTCCAAAGTACTGAAATAAATTTAAAAAAATCATTGTGCAAAATACAATCACGCTGTTGAAGGCATGAGTGTACAATATTTCTCGTGATATAAATTGTATCTTCTCCAGAATCATACTAGAAAAAATATGAGAGACCCGCCCGCCTCTCTAATGCGCGTAATGTTGGCTATATAAAACTACTGTTGTTATAGGATTTTTATATTTACTCAAACATGTCATTTTACACAGACAATTTAAATCAGATTCTCAATTTGATATGGCTACTGATCAAAATTTACCATATATTGATGACATCATCATGATTACAGGATAGTTTCGAACAAATCCTGATTTTGGGACTATTATTGTGAAAACAATACTGGCTATAGACAAAATTCTAATCAAACACAATTTCACACTTGTAAGGGCTAGAATAAAAAGGGTATAAGTAACATTTACAAAGTTTGGAGATATTTCAGTCTAAAGTTATCTAACTATTAAAAAGTCAAGATTTGTTTAATAAAATTAAAGAAATTGATTCATTAATTAAAAAACAAAAGAATTCTAGTTCTAAAGTTGTGTTAACTGTAAGATGTTAAATTTTGTAAAAAAAACAAGCACTTATTACAAAAAATGCACTTGTACCCGTCTTATTCTAACGCCTTCAATTGAAAATTTGAAACATTGATTGACAGCGCAAACGAAGGTGTGTATTTGGCGAACGCAAAACCGCCATGTTTTTGCAAAATACCAATCTCATAAACAAAGAAACCTGATGTAAATCCGATCTGATAGTAGTAATTCGAAACTTTTCTTTGGAATAGTAAAAAGCTAGTTAGCAATAATAGGGTGGGGCCATTATTTATAAGTTAGGCATAGAAGATGTTATTGCCATCAGAAAATTGTTGTTTATTTATAACCATTTAATATCTATATATATAGGAAAATCTACCCCTACAGATATAATCAAGATTAAAATCGTTTTAAAAACCATACATACATACATACTAAAAATAACATGAAAGAAAAATAAAGTAATAAGGGCTTTTAATACACTTCGCCAGTAAACAAAACAAAAACAACAGTTTTACATATCCACGAATTCGCATTGACGTAACTAGCGGGAGAGGGCGCCTCCCTCGCCCCTTTTTTGCGGTACACGGACTTTACCTATAGCAAAAGCTCGTATTGTGACGTCCGTGTACACAGCGAAAACAATTTCTCCGAGCTTAGTATACGCGTCCTAATGACGCAATCGTTCGCGAAGACTGCGAGGCCTCCGGCGGTTACCTACGCGCACTCCGAATTATTGTTGACGACGGCGATGCCGAAAAGCAAGCGATTCGGGAGTTGAAAGTAGCGTAGGGCGCGCCGGCTTAGTCAGAGGTAAACGGGGTGAATTGGGGAGTTTGAGTAGGTGAGTACCGCGCTGCTGAACTGCGACAGGGGCGGCGTAAGGTAACAATGTGCAGTATGTATAACCCAAATTAAAAGTAAGGAAGATTTTAGATGATAAATCAAATTTTAAAGCGCATATCGCGAAAGGTAGGGAAATGAGTAAAAAGTAGAGCATCAAAGTCACGTGGGGTTTAAACGGTAAGGCGACGGGTACTATTTACAGAGGTGCTATAAAATCGGCAATGTTGTACGCGGGGGGACGCGTGTAAAATTAAAGAAAAAAATAATAATGGGAACGTAAAGATTGCGAACGCGTATTTATGTATTTCGGGAAACGCGGCGTGCGTTATTTCGTTCGAGGAATTTAAATTTCATAGGGACGTGAATAAAATAAGGTTTAAGGATTTAATTGCAGCAACGGAAATTAGATTGGAACTGGGCGATTTAGAAAGGCTAGTGGATATAGGGGTAGAATTCATTCCGCGGAGTTAAAAGTATTACAGTGGAACCTCATTAAGTCGGACCCCGTGAACCCGGATCAATTTTGACCGATAATTTTTTTTTTAAAATGCGTGTTGTGTCAAATAGTTTTGTCCTTATTGTTTAAAATGAGTTTAAAAAAATAATTGTTCGGTTTGTATTGTGTGTGTATTTGTTTATCTACGAAATGAAGTCATTTTTCTGTAAATACTGTCTTGTTTTATTATTTTTTTACTCTAACCTGTGACCCAGATTTTCATTAACCCGGATCGGTTCTGGTACCAATTGATACGGGTTAACGAGGTTCAACTGTACTTACAACGAATTTATAGTCACTTTTTGGAGAGTTTATAATAATTTTTACCGATGGGTGGAAGAGCGGTACCAGCCTCAGGGTACAGGGGCGAGTTTTGTTGTTCATAATAGGGCTATTAAAATAAATAATCAAAAGTTTAGTTTAGTGTAAAACCTTTTTGGACTACGACTCACGTAGGTACAATCGACTAAAAGAAGCGACTTTTTTAAAGAAATGTCGTGTATTAAAAAGAATCAAGGGAGGGCAGTTTCGATCATTACAGGCGGCGCTCTGGTCGATTGACGACCTCAATTTCTCTTTTTTGAACTAGGGGCAACGTAGGTACAATCGGTAATGAGAAGGCCGATCAACTAGCGAAAGAGGCGGTGTCTAGGGGAAATAGTGCGATAATTAAGTATTTAATTTCGGCACTCCAGTTGATTCAATTTTTTAAGTATAAACTTGATAATGATTGGCAGAGTAGGTAGGATGTTAATGGGAGGGAGATTAGGAAATTTATCAGTAACGTTCACAAGTTTTAGGGAAAGGGGGGTTAATATCAGACGCCAGAATTATAGGTCATGGTAACTTTAAGCCATATTTATGTAGAATTCGGAGAGTTAATGATTCGCATTGTGAATGTGGTGGAAGAGATATAGCGGGGCATGTCTTATTTGAATGTCCACCCACTGATGAGTGGCGATCGCGTACGGAAGTTAGGGCATTAGCTAAAAGGATTAAACTGGTGGCGACGCGAAACAAAATATTAGAGGAAAATGAGTCAGTCGAATGGTGGGATTTTTTAGTAATCCTGCTAAAGAATTAGATCAGGTTACGGCAAAAATATTTAGATAGTTAATAGGGTAGTACAGCTTAATAAAAATCTCGCGACAGTGTGAGTCATCCTGCGCACATTGTACTGTTTTAGCTTTGCACTTTTTGTCAGTGCACAACTTTCACGAACGATTTGTCGAGTTGCACGTATTTATAAATGAATACTTTATGTTCTTTAGTGGTCTGAATTAGTGCTAGATTATATAGCTTTTAGCATAGTTGGTGCATATAAATAAAATATTCAAAAATATAAATCTTTATCTTTAATGAATTTATTCGCTATTGGTTAGAATAATTAGGATTAAGTTATCCATGACGTGAAATTACGACGATGGATTACTAGAATATAAGTTGATGTTTGGGCTGTTTCCATTGTCTATTGGATTGTTTTCTGCGTTGATTCCGTATTGTACAGTATATGTTACATGCTATTGCACAGTACCTAACAAAACGCATAGGCAATTCATATCTGGGAATACACTTCCATCGCAAAACAAATGAATTGGAAAACCATAGCTCTTATCAGGGTTAACCAGTGGAATCACTGCCGAAACGTCGAATTTAAACAATCCAACAAACGATGGAAACAGCTCATACATTAACTCATATTTTAGATAAGTTATTGTTAAGTATTAGAATAGATGCTGCTGTTGTTTTGTTTGTTTTTAAACCACTACGCTGATCTATCCTGTTTCAATTTCAAATTCATGATGTGTGAAGAAAATACGGACCAGCTACCTGAAGACGGCATGGCGGAATTGAGAAGACGTGGGGGCTGCCTCTTCCAAAACTCAGGCGGATAACAATAATTTGTCTGTTATCAGTAACAAGATCTTGGACTTCTTCCCAGATCCTGTTCCCAGATTATAAGGTTTTTATATGGTTTTCCCTTACTCCTTGGCGAATGCAGGAAGATAACTAAAGTCGTTCCATGGGCATAAATATAAAAACAACTGATATCTGATAGACTCGCGATTATGTGAACTAAGCACATTTTTAGTTGTTCACATAAAGCAGTATTCACATATGCAATTGCGTGTCTACTGTATTATATTTTTGTTATTATTATTAGCAATCATATGGAAATTATTTATTTAGAGTAGGAACATTTAAATTGTTATGGAATTCATATAAGTAATACTTAGAATAGGTAATCTCGTATAGTAGATTTAGTTTAGTAGGTTTAGGATGATTTGTAATTATTTAGCTTTTCGAAAATAAAACATCTATATACTACCATGAGACGTCGAATAATTATAATGATGCAGGATTTTCCATTATTTTATCACTTGGCTGTTGGAGAATCTAGTAGTGTAGATGCCTACCTCTTGTTGATTTTCTATATTATGATAATATAATCTTTCATCACAAGAAAAAAATATTCACAGATCATCTAAATTTATTGAATTATAAACTGTAAAACCGATATAAGTATACAATTCCATTAAATATACTGCTTGCAATCATAGAGAAACAAAGTTATTGTATGATTCAATACGAAATTGAAGGGAAGCCGAACCTGAAACTCAAACTCGCCCACGCATCGATGGCATAATGTGGGCGTAGGTAGATGAAATCGTAGGTAGACGCCGATCGGCCCACGCTTTTCGCGCTGATGGTGGGGGCTGCCGAGAACGTATTCAAGGGCGATTACACCGAAGGGTTTCCATTGCTCCCCGCACGACACTGTCACTGCGCGGGAAGCGTGGCATCCTCCCGGGCGCCCAATTTTAACGCTCGACGAGGAGAAATAGCGGAGCCCACGCATCCATCTTTCAGGGGACTCGATTTTTCGACACGCGTTGCGCCACAACTGAAATTGCCCCGGCTAATATTGACTCTTGCGTGTACCACCTAGCGGGTTGTCTAGCATTACATACATGTACTGTTGCAAATACATAATATATATGTAGATACCGAGAGCGCATTTTCGACATGACGATTGCCGTAGTATGAATGAAACAAGGATGAAAATAAGATTTCTATCAGTTAAAAAAGACGAGAAACTGGGATACTATTTTGCTGAGCAAGTATTCATCTTTATTCTCTACCCTTGTCTAACTACTACAAAAACTGCTATCCTCATATCGATCTTTTCAATTTGAATCAATTCAATGAAGCCCGCATTCCGTATTTCTGCGAGGCAAGGGAAATGAATCGCTAGACATGCGTAATTCACTTCAAGTGAAGTCGGTGTTGGATTCATTTCGTTCATTTCCTAATAAGACGTCGCTGAATATTAGGATACTCAAGTTTTATAACGATTAGTAAATTTTGATCGCAGCTAGTAAATTTTATAAAAAAATGGAGTGTTGGACGCCCGAGGAAAAATTATTTATATAGTAAAACAATTTTACAGTGGCAATTCAGCAGCAGTTACACACGATTAATTTGCAATAAATTACCCCGTACTACTATTCCTAATACAGCCCAACGCTTTAAAATAACCTTTACATTAACAAATAATAAAAATAAAAATGTCCTAGCAAATGTCAATGATATCAAAATTGAAGTTTGATTAGTGGAATTAAATCCTAGTAGGATGGCATCTAGACAAATTGCTCGCGAATATAATGTTAGTGTAACAACTGTTTCAAACTTTTTACATAAGAATAAGTATCTGCATAGTTTGGTGGGAGAACTCGAAAAGAGCCTATATCAAAAGGAAGTTTCCGTTACAGTGTTTTTAGCCATAGAAGGCACCTTTGATAACACAACAACGCCCTCAATCAACCGATCCTTAATGGACCGGAACATTAGCCATGACCAGCAGATAGATTGACTACATGCTAACAAGCCGAGTGGTTTTTGCTCAAATGCTAGATAAAAGCATGGCAATGAGCATCACTGGCGGGTGCTCTCAAGGGAGAGTATTGTCACCACTGCTGTGGAGCTTGGTCGTGGATGATCTCATCAGGTTATTAAACGATAAAGGAATATGGACACAGGGATTCGCTGATGATATTGTCACAGTAGTTAAAGGGAAGTTCCTGGGCGTAACTCACTGCGAATGATGGAGGAATAGTGCCTTTCACAAGGACTCTCAGTTAATCCACAAAAAACCAAGTTGGTTGCTTTCCCCAATATGAGGAAACTCAATAATCTAGGCGGCATTAGACTGTTTGGGCTGGGGTTACAATTAACCAAAGAAGTAGGTTAGATAAAGAAAGTACAAAGAAATGGAGGTCGACTGAAGGTTAACTCCATACCAAAACGCAGATAGGGGATGGGGATGGTAGTTTCTCTGATAACCTACTCGGGCGCAGTAAGAAAAAAGTTAAACCATTACTGGGTTTGTAACTGGACACTGTCCTCTGAAAAAGCATCTATACAACACAGGCCGTGTAAGCGAACCGTGGTGTAGAAGATGCGAACTACAGGAGGAAACGAGTTTACATGTAATCTGCACATGTGAGGAACTGAGGATACTTAGGTAGAAGTACTTCGGGAGAGATCTATTGGAGCCCTCGAAGGTCCTCAAGTTTCCACTGGGCAAGATACTGGGCTTTATAGAGAACACCAAGCTGCTCGAGTGGAAATAAGAGAATCAATAGGGATGGTACAATGAGCACCTAGCTCAAGTGCCCGGACATCAAGTGCCACCCTAACTTGAATGAATGAATGAATAATCGAAGAAGTAAAGTATCTGGGTGTTACACTCGATAGAAACTGAGCTGGAAAAATCACTTAGTTAAGATAACGACCAGGGCTACACAACTATTTTGGCGCTGCAGGAGAGTTGCTGGTAAAACCTGGGGACTAAAGCCGAGGGTGATCCATTGGCTATATACTGCTGTGATAAGATCAGCGGTAACATACGGGACAGTAGTCTGGTGGAGAAGGACAGAAGTGTCCTCCGCAGAGAAGCTGCTAACCGCTGTCCAGAGACAGGCATTGCTGGGAATCACTGGTGCAATCAATAGCACAGAGACCGCTTCTTTGGAGACCATTGTGAGACTACCCCCGCTGGAGCTTTATGTGAAAGCGGAGGCTATGTATGCGATTGTTGGACTGAAAACCAACAACTTGTGGCATCCCAATACTAGAGTTGGAAGGCACACTGATACCACGGGTACCATACTGGACGGACCATTGTTGTAAATGCTCACGGACAGTATGGCACCCGAGATTATCTTCATTGAAAAGGTAGAATCTCCTTATAGCCTCGTGCGTAGGTACGCCTACAGCTGAAGTCTTTCTCATATTTAGTCGCCCAGAATGCAATCCATAGCTTGCAACTTTTCATCCTGTATACATACATACATACATACATATTTCTAGTCCGCGCGGCATAGATGCTTATATAACGCAGAGTCAAATTTACGAAACCGCTGGCTATTAGCCCGATGGGTTGGGAAGCATTCCTTGCTACTGTTGTTTTTTCCGAACAATGTACGGCCGGCCTTGTTTATTATTAATTGGCAAAAAGGGGCGGAAATGCTCGGGTACATATTTTCAGCGACATGTACGATAAACGAACGATAGATGGGGTAAAATGTTCGCTCCAAAAGCATTTTCAATTCACGTCTCTTGGAAGCCACAGCATATTTTAAATATCCAATAAAAAAAGTGCCACTTTTAAATATTCGCTAATAGTATTATAATATAGAATTTTATATATTTTTATAGAATGACGGACTAATGGCAGCCATTTTGAAGAAGGTTCATTTTCAAAGCTGTATTTCAGCCAATATTTTGTGAATTTATTTCATTAAAGCTATGTGCACGTTTTAATAGATGCTGTGTGCATTTCCAAGGCATCGGATGCTCGAAAGCTTATGCCTAAAGGTGTTTCTTTTGTATGGTAAAATAACAAAATTTTTAATAGTAACATGCCAATAATTTACTTAAATGAAGGCAATAAAAAGGTAAGCATAGAGTCATCATAATAAATAGTAAATTGAACTACTTGTTTGCTTCTTGCTGCATGCCTTCGCTTCACTTCATTGTTAATTAATTAAATTAGTTATTAACCATCAGACATTAGCTTGTTTTTTGTCATTTGGGTATTTAGTCTTTTTTCTTTATAGATACATGATTATTCATAATTATCATAGTAAACCTTAAAGTAAAAATATAGGTACACATAACCACCTTAATCTTAATGTAATGTAAAATTTTTATTTACATAAGATACAAAAATAACCAAAAGAAAGTAATTACTAGTTAAATGGGAGTGTCTGCAGTTAATAGTAAATAATTTAACTGATGAGTGGGCGCATATGAAATTGACCGGCCAAGCTATCTGCGGTAAGCAGTAATCCAATATACGCGTGTTATTTACATTTTACATTTGCATGCGCAATAAAAAAAAAAAACGTGTGAATTGAAACCATAGTATGAATAAACTAAAAACAAATGAATGAACATTTTACTCTTATTATTAATTGAATCGCACAGTCACGAAAATATAATTAAGCCCGATAACAGATAACAATTACATTAGTAAAAAGTTATAAAAACATCTGCCACACAATGGAAACATTTTTGCGGTCAGATAAGGACGTGCGATATTGCCGTGTCACTATAGCGTTATCCTCTCCTACTAATTACACTGCCGCGTTTTGAATTTTAAATATGCACCGCTGATACAGCGTCTCTAACCAATTTTCAATTAAGATTATCGCAAATATGTACTACCAGTGGGAAAAAAAATGGAATGCAAACGATGTTACCTTATGTTGCTAATATAGGATGATTTATTGTGCTTTTGGCTTACCACACAATATTAAAATAATTACCGGTATATATATATATGTTATATCTATTATACTAATACATACGAAGTGTTGATGGCATTTACAAACGTTGCGCATATAACTAGATACATTAAAGTTTTCAAATATCAAAAATAAATTACATCAGGCGCAGAGCATGACACTGGTCTATTCTTCCCTGTATGCAAATAAGGTTGTATATAAACCAGCTTACAAATAAGACAAGTGTCACTTGACGTTGCGTCGGCACTTTTGATGTGTTGTCTTGAGCAATTGACTTGCAGCGGTGGTGTATTATTTTAGCAGATGCCTCAGCTGTTTTGTTTCATTTACAACAACCATAAAGAACGTGTGATATATAACAAGGTTTTACTAAATTAAATAAGATTATTATTATTTAATTTGTTAATCAGTAAACACAAAAGATTTAAGCAACCTCTCAGGAATTGCGTATCGTTTTGATAAATTGAATATTACTTACAATTATTTTTCTAAGAAACTCAGAAGCTATCATACAATTAATTTTCTTTTAAGACAGGAACTCTTCCGTTCCCCAAATGTTTATTTACAACGTACTAACACTTATTTGATTACTTATTTTAGAACCAAGAATGTTTTTTTTTTTAATCTTGAGTTTTTAATGTTGTAGAAGATAATAATCTTCACTCTTTAGAACTTTTAATTTTTTGACACCTTTTCTCAATTGTCCGGATTCATAGCTTCAATCCTATCTATGTCCGTAAAGCAGCAAGCCTCAATCAAGTAAAACAATATTTTTTTTTTAAGTTAATTTTCAATTTATTGGTATGACCGTATTTGCAATGTTAATAGCCGACGAACTAGCCAAGGAGGGCTCTAAAAGACACTTCATGGATCCAGATGATGGTATTACTAAGGATTCCGCATAAAATCCGTTAATAGGAGATGGGGATGCCAGATTCTCTGATATCTCAGGCGCAGCAAGAAAGAAGTTAAAACCATTACTGGGCATTAATATATATGGGACATTTTACTTGTAGATATACATACTATTATGTATTTAGGATGACTGTCATTAAATAAATGGCCTATATTTGTCCACCAAATGTATTTTGTATTTTATACATTTTCTTTCTTGATCTTATTTCATTTTATAAAATACTTATTTTGTTTAAATTATATTGATACATATTCTTTTAATAATTAAATATTTATTACAACTTAGTAGATGTTAATATTCTCTGAGATTAAATATAAGGTTCACCTTATAAGAATTCAATCAGTAATCAGTGAAATAGTGTAAGGAATCAATCAATTCAATATCAAGAATTGAAAAACAAATGAAATAGAAAGCAAGAAATTGGGAAAAGCAGAAATGAAAAGAATTGAAGATGAAGAAGAACAATATACATACAATATAAAGAGAGGATTAATATTGTAATTCTCTTTTATCAAACTCAAAATCAGTGCTTTCTAAATGCAGTGTATTCTTTTAAAACACTTATTTTTTTGTCGTTCAATTGATTTGATTTCTGACCAGAAATGTTGATGAGAAGACTACTTAATAAGTATACTTGAGCAAAATTTTTAATTAGGGTTAATTTAGTGCATTTTAATCTGAAAAAAGAACCAAATCTACTTATATTTTCCTTTTTTACGTCAACAAAAGATATTTTTAGAACTAGCAAAAAAAAATCCAAGTACATTTTGTTTTTTCTTTGTAAAACTCGAATTAAACACATCGATATCATTTTAAGCAAAAATAGTGTTCCACGAAATATAGGTATGTATATTATATCTATGCTATATACGAATATTATGTTAATAACAATTACAGATTAAAATAGATGCTTCATGCTTAGCCACCCATGTTAAAAATTGCGTTAAAATTAAAAAAAAAATCTTAGCGAGAATTGTGAACTGTTTTATACGGAACGTTTTGAATATCGTTGTGATTTGTTTTAAGTAAATACGTTCCCTCTCTTTATTATATTGTATTGTACTACATGAGAATTAACTTGTAAAAACACCGAATGATTCGATATAGTGCGCGTTCTGCTTAATAAGAAACAGAAATTGTTATAAAGGTGGTGGTACAGTTTATTTCACTACCTTCGCAATGCTTATTGAATGTAAATAACGTTCGGCAAAACACAGCAACCTTTCACAGGTATCTTCAACGCCACGTTGTTTTAAACTTCATGGTTTGTTTGTGATTTGTACAGCGAAGAGATAAGACAAGCAGCCACACTCGACAGCGTTTCCACTGAAGTAACATTGAGAAACTTTTCATTTCTATTGTTCGTTTCCTAATAAGAAACATTTAGGATCATGCCGGAATCAAATAACAGAAACAAAAAGTTTTTTATTTCTTCGATGTATAAACCAGTGTTCGTATATACCTTGATCGACAATTCCCGGCGCCGACACGAAAAATTCCCGTTTTGACACTGCTATTCCCTTTTTTTTGGCGGCAAATACAAACTTATCAACTTTTTTTAATAAATTACTTACTAAATTAAAGTAAATTTAAATTTATTTTTATTGATGCAATCATAATATTTTGTCCAATAATTCCCTCTAAGACAAACCTTTTTCCCTCTAACGATCAAAATTCCCTCTAAAAAGGGAATTTCCCTCCCATATACGAACACTGGTATAAACCACAAATAACAACTAGTGGATCTATAAACTACTAGCCTAAAACAATGTTGTGTTGAACAGTTGAAGATACCTACCGAACGTAATTTACATCGAATAAGCATTACAAAAGATAGTGAAATGAACTGCAGCGCCATCTTCACGACACAATTTCTGGAACACAATTGGTATATTTATTATATAGCTATTCACCATGGCGTTTTATATAGATTTATACTATAAATACTAAATATAAAACTGTGCTATAATACACTTTTATAAAATTAACAAGTATTATTAATTGAGGGTATTAAACAGATTGTATTATATTCGTATTTTACAGGAAATTAACTACATTAATAAGCATTAATAAAACTCATAACCAGTATTTGAGTTTTCTTATAATCTAGTTAGTATTGTATTTTTCCCCGTGTATACAGCAAACAACTATAAAGGGTTCTTCTAAAATAAAATTAAATTATTTTATGGGCAAGAAAACAAACTGCAGCACTTCTGTTCGATGCTACATTTAGATATTAAAAAATAATCGAATAAATGAACGCAGATCTAAAATGCGTAACTTATAGGCATAGGTGTGTTTGCGACTGTCACGCTTTTAAAATATAATATATAAATATACTAGTGATAACTCAGTGTAAAGAATAAATTTGTTTATGCGATCAGTTTTGATACTTTTCCACATCAGTTATACAAGGGGAAAACGTTTAAAAAGCTTGTTACACCTTGTATATTAAAGAAACGGGATGTTTAGGTTTCATCACTCATAAAGAGATTTTCGTTTTTTTTGGTAGACAGCTACTATAAATTCATCATGCACATAGGTACAGAAGAAGACATAAATCAGTACCGTACGCATTCCTCACTGTTGAAGGGCGTTTATGTACAGTTTCCGTTTTGTACATTTTAACGTCTTTCTGATCTTATCCAGCGTACAAAGGATATCCTTTTTACGCGACAATTATTATTTTTATTGCGGACAGGACTCGAAATACAATAACGCAGTCGCACATATGCGTTTCCTTTGTGGCTGGCTCGGTTGTATACAGAGTTCTGAAACACGTATAGTAATGCTTATAGCGCTCAATAATTGGCCGTTTTAAAATTTCGACAACCTTTTATGCTCGCAAAACTTCCTCCCGATCACGACCGGTGTGTTCATGTTATAAGCACGAAGGAACGCGTTCCAGAAATACACGGATGACTAATGAAAAGAGGCCGAACGGGCACTCAGATCTCCCGCGTCCTGTCTAAGAGCCCGGGCTGGAGGATTCATAAAGAAACTTATTCATTACTGTAAAAATAGACCGGTTCGAGTGTTAGACCTTTGTGGCGTAATTAGACAGGAATTATGTCTAAACCCTTCTACACACCTAATCGTAGTTCGTCGACAGTGATTCACTGGCCCGAGAAACTGAAATCTATTGGCAAAACATTTCTCTTCTGGCCATATCTTATAACAAGGTTTTTATGAGTAAAATGTAATGGTGCACGTTCTGTTTTCTTCTTATAACCAAAACTGCCTTTAAGTATACTGATGTCGAGATTAATTAATAATTGCTTATGCAAATGTTCAGTTTTTTTATTATAAAAATACATTTTAAGTATAAACACATGAGATTTGCAAAAGTATATACAGGTGTCCAAGATAAGGGTCCCATGCATGATGGGGATTTCGTAAACGATGAAAGATAGAAAGGTGGTTAAATTACAGAAAAGTTGTGCAATTATGTGAGCAACAAAATTGTGTTGAGAAATTCAAAATATCGTGAATAGTTTTTGTGATATTAAGAAAAAAATAAAATCGTGTAATTTTTATTTCTGTCTGGTAAAGTTATTTGAAGAGAACGAAACACGAAAAATATCTTTTTAAGGCAATTTTTTATTCTTTATCACACGGTCTTATAAAAAATACAATACCACGTTTCGTACATTTGGAATCACCTTCAACTTTATTTTTTTAAATACACATCAATGGCCAAAAGGGCATCCTTGGGTAGAACTGACGTTTCTCTTCTCTGTGATCTAAGGTTTAAGGTTGTTTTCAAAAATTAGAGAGTTATAAGCAAAAATGAAATGCGAAACAACTGAATATTATTAACCTGTCCCGTCACCTGTCGCCCTGTGTGATTTATTATTGCATGTTAAGTGTTTAATTTGGTGAAACTAGTGGGCATAATGGCACAGTACAATAACATGACATGTTGTATTTCATTCTGGCGCACAACAATGTTGTAGTAGCCGAAAGAATGTATGCAATCCAATACCGACAGAAAGACGACAACCACATCGGTGGACCTTTATAAAATTAGCAGAAAATTTAAAAAAAATATCGCTCATTTAGTGCACTCAAGGAAGTATCTTTGAGACATCTTTGGAATGAGACATCTTAAAGGATTTACTACACAGAATTTAAAAAAATCATAAAATGAAGCCGTATTCGTTCCACTTGATTCAAAATTAAAAAAATCATTAAGGTATAATTGATTTATTTAACGTTAAAATCTATTTATAACTTAAGGGCAGTCAGGAAAAATACGAAATGTACAATATTGTATGCGCATGCCCTCTTTATTTAAGTAGTGCAGTTTTACCCATCATATTGCAAATTATGTATAATTTAAACACTATCTTAACAATACGGTGAACATGGGATTACCCCAGTTGTAGGATAAGTGGTATAATTTGGTTTTTAAATTACATTTAGGCAATTGGTAACCAAAATGCTGTGGAGTACTTGAAAGTGCCGACCAAGTTATTACATACAATTGAAAGGAAAATCAAAACCGACAACTGAATAAAAATTTCCTTGCGGATGTTGTAAATCTTATGTGAGATGGAAAATAACACTTGTAACAAGGAAATTGAATAATGTGGGCAGCAGTTATAAAATCGAGGGCCGTCAATATCGCATTGTTCGTAAGATAAGGAAATGTCAGCATTTCTCAATAGAAGACGCTCATTGACATTATCGGAATGAATGAAATCAATCTGTATTATAATCGTCTGGGTATGACGTGAAACGTGAATGACAAAATAACGCTCTCCAATACACATGCAAAAAAAAAAACGAGAGAAAACAGATGAACGTTACGAAACAATCACGTGTATTTTTTATACCGACCATATTTCTATTTTAAGTGATTATAAAGAGCTTTCACCAATGGCTTTTAATGGAGTTCCTGAAACCTTTATTTAGAATTATAAAACCGCAGATTATTGTCTAGATAGGTGACAATAGAGAGTATCAGGAATTATAATTAAATGATTCTCTATCAAGCGAACAGATAAGATTATATTTATGATGATTGCAAAAAATATAAATTTTATTTATAAACAAGCAAGCCAATTCCGGGCAATTTCGTCAGTTTTGGCTCTTCTATCAATTCAATATTCAAGGCCGATAATAAATTTAATTTAGTAATACTATGCAGAAAGAGGGAATTAAAATAAATGGACTTCTCTTGCTGTGCTCGTTCACCACTTTATCAAGATAGAAATTCGTTATTTTGCAGAGGATTGTTTCGCAGTTTAATTATAACTTATACCAAGAGTGATGAGAAACGCCAGAAATCGAATGATTGAGTGTATAGGCAATGGGGACCATCACCTACCTGACATGATTTTCAAGACTAGCTAGAACAAAATTTTAGCTGTGTACCTATATTACTAAAAAAAAAATAAGAATCTCTAATGCACAAAATGCGTTTGGTTGCGTTTTGAAAAAAAAAAAAAACGAAATTAACTTGCCGCACATTGTACAATTAATAAAAATTAAAATAAAACATTACAAAACAGAAATGATTTGTTATAAAGTCAAAATTTTCATTTGGATTTAAAATTGTGTTGTGTATTTTAAACGAGAAATTGAAGTGGATATATGTTTTCTGTTTTATACAATCTCTTTGAAGTAAATATTTTTTTTGTTATGTATGTATATGTGTATAACAAATACATATAAATGTTTTAAATGCCTGTATGTGTATGTTGAGTTGTATACTTAAATTGATCTAAAATCTGGAATATGAATTAAAATTTCCTTAAAATGTAAATTGTAATGAAAAGTAATGTAAGATGTAAGATATGATTAATATAACAGAATTGATTAAATTAATTGGGTAATTAACGTTTATGTATTTATATGTGTATTACTTTAGAAACGTAAAAACGTAATTGTTCATTCAATAATATTAGATTGTTGTTTTTCTTATATTTTTCTATTGTGTATATATAACAAAACCGATCGTAAATATAATAATAAAAAAAATAATTGAGGATTGGATAGAGAATTTCAATTTAGATTAGATTAGGATTGGGGTGGCCTATGAACCTGTTTCACCGCGACCTTTTCAGATCTATTGTGATCCCCTTTTTCGTAGAGGACGCTCTCTAATTTTGCCCTCTTAATTAGGACTACCAACTTGAGAGCGGCTTCTTTGTGTAGCTACTAGCTGTGGGGTTCTTCTCCCCCATTACTAGAAACCTTGTCTTGGCCAGGCCTTCACATTGGCACCGCACATGAAGTGTGTTTCTTCCTCCTCTTGGCAGTATCTGCAGGTTGCATGATCTGCCAGGCCGATGTTGTACATATGCCTATTCAGTCTACAATGACCAGCTAGCAGACCTACAATCATTTTGACAATCAGTAGATCTCTCGTGAATTCAGGCCTCTGCTCCTTTAGGAACTCTTTTGCCTGTCTTTATCCCGGTGATTTTTGCCACCACCCTGTGGCCTGATTATGTATCTATTCATTGATGGATTTTTGAATTTGCGATTTGGTAGTGCCGAAAGAGGAGTTGACTCCAACGAATGGCCTTGACGAACCTCGCCTGGCCAGCTCGTCCGCCTGGCTAGGGACCCAGGCCAGGGCTAGTTTCCTTTGGGTTCCCACCTCATTTAGGGCGCTTACACAATCAGCTTAGACTCCACACTTGTAGAGCTAATCGCTTTAAGTATGGACTGACTGTCAGAGAAGATAGCGACGTTTGAGTCCGCTCTTACCGGAGTACCTGTCTCCCAGTCCTTCTTTTCTGACATTATAATCTGATATTTTCTATCTAGGTTAAATTTCTGAACCATGGCATCACATGGCATTCCTAAAAGGGGTGCCTCCTTGAGTTCGTTTAGCAGTTTTTTATAGTCAACGCCGTGCGATTTACTTATCGGTATTTGACTATGCAAAAGTTTGTGTACTGTGGACTTTGCGGCTCCTTGTATATAAATATGTATTGATGGCAGGTTCAGAATTACTTCAATCGCGGTGGTAGGGGCCGATCTCATTGCACCCGTGGCGCACAGGCACGCCACCCAGTGTTTTGGCCGCCCCCACCTGCCGTGCCTTTGGCCACCGTACTAATGCTCCATACGTTAACATGGGTCTAATTACCCTTGTGTATAACCAAAGAGTTATCTTGGGGCTAAGTCCCCAATTCTTTCCACACAGCCTCTTGCACCTACCTAGGGCGATGGTGGCTTTGCTGGTTACTTTCTGAATGTGTGAATTCCAACTTCAATTTATTTGCTCCCTGTACTTCGAATTCAAATCCACCAAACTTACAATTCCTTTTAATGACTCAAATAAATAAATTTTCACTAGGATGTCTCCGATTTGGGAAATGTATCCGCATGTAGATTTTGAGGGTGTTTTTATTTATCTATGCGCAAAGTCGTGCCCAACCTCACGGTGATTCGAAACTTATTGAATTATTCCAATGATATTCGTATAATACGTTTAGATAAACATGCTTAAAAGGAACGTTCGACGTTATATGCCTGCTATACCCAATAAGCTAAGAGGTCTCAAAAATGTAGTATTTACGGAATGGGAAAACACTTCGTTAGAAACCATCCGAAATTTATATTAGTTGTTTATTTGTATGCCTTAATTTCTATTAACTTATACGATAAAAAAACACGTTTGTTTTTGTGATTTAATATATTACTGCCTTAATTTTGCGCAGGAGTTTTCATATAGCGAGTGAAAATTCCTTTCCAGCACTTTCGTTTAGGTTGGGTATACATCCATTCTGTATCCTAGCAACGAAATGCAGCGTGGAGAAAGTAGGTCCTGCTGCAGGCCCGGCTATCCTGCTGCACACCAACATCTACATGTACAATACCCTATTTCTCTCTTTCCGTACGGGTTATTGTGTACATACATCATATTCTATTTTACGTTCTTCGTCAGTTTCGTTCGAATTTTAATAACAACATCCGATGGTATCGACCTCGTTAAACGAATCGTATTCAGATCATATCAGTTCGTTAGTCTGGACGAACGAGACGCTCAGAATAATATACAACAAAAAAAAAATACATACAACTCCATATATACATGTACACAGCCATCAGTGCGGTTCGTAACTCCGTCCGTCACAAACGTAATTCTATTCAAGGTTGTCCGCGCAACATTGCAACAACTGCGTTTCGGTGTCTTTGCTCCCCGTTCAGAGTTGGCCTATTCCGTGATGGAAAACTCGCAGAGTGTGGTCTCTTTATTGTGAGTTGGTGGCAAATTGCTGCTTCATAAGTATTCATCGGAGAATACGTATATGCCATATGCACGCATACATAAGAAAACAAAACGAAGTATTTACAAACGTCAAAGGAGACACATGCATGCAGATGTTTGTGATAATTTAGGTAGGATCAAAGAGCAATGATGTATCTTAACATGGTGCATACGTAACATGGAATGACGTGAAATCAAGTATGATTAAGAGAGTGGTGAACTAATGCGAATTGCCCCATGGTATCTTATATGTATAGGACTTACATACACACAGTTGCTAAATGTTCTCTTGTCATACAATATTAATCCGCAGAATATGTACATACTGTATCCGCACGCAGATGGAAAACCTAGATGTTAAAAAATCACAAATTTTGATAAGGGATGGATGGTCCAGAATATGCAAAAAAGTTCTGAGTCTTATATAAGACCATATGGTTTCAAGATACAAAACATTTTGTATTTACACCATCGATGTCATGCTATAGACACACACAAGTACATAGTAAGTAGACGCTCAACATTTGTGAATTCAAGTTTCGCGCTCCCAACCAATTTTTTTAGCTTATGTCACAAATTTTGACGAATATTAAAAAGGACAGTTTACTGTTTAGCTTATTGATGTTATTTTAATACTGCATATACTAAGAAAAATTGATAAGAACAATATAATGAGTGGTATTATAATTATATTAACATCGAGACAGTCCACCGCATTTTCTTAAATCATTCGCATTTATTAAAGACATTTGTACACATTATAGACTATACTACGCTCTTTCAAGATTAATGATACTTATTTAACACTCTTCCTACATCCTTTTAAACAAGCTCATACATAAATATAATTACTTTAGAGATAATAAAGTCAAATATTTACTTATGGCTTTATTTTCACATTCAATATGTACATAGGTAATTACCTATTTATTATATTAAAAGTAATTAAATTTGCGCAAAGATAAAAAGAAGTAAACAAATGAAAAGAAATTGATAGCCCATCAGCGTCCACGATACTTTTTTTAAATTTTTCTGAAGAAAAATCACCCAGTATTTATATACACTACTGGCTATTGAAGTTGGGACAACTAGTTTAATTTCTACAAGAAAGTATTTAACACGGAAATCATCATTAGAATGAACCTATTAACGAGAAAATTTAATTTAATCTAATAGCAGATAATAAAACCATTACAAATGATATTTAAAGGAACGCCGGCCAGCATGTTTACAGTAGAGGGATGGATCGACAGGGTCGTAAAGTTTCACGTGCGTGTCTCCTAAAGGTCTCCCACTATAGCAGGGAATAATTGATGTCGTACTTGTTGTGAATTATTCTATTAGTAAACCAGTTACGATACTGTTGTTCAACTATAGTGTTTGTGAAAACAGAATTTAAAAAATGCTAAAAGGAAAGCCGATAAGGGTAGAAAAGAGATTGGATATTGTCACATTACACGAGGAAGGAGATTCTGTGCGTGTGCTAGCAGAAAAATTAGGAGCAAAGAAATCTACGCTCCATTACACTATTCGTCTCTACCGAGACACCGGAACATTCGAAAACGAAATCGCCCAGGTCCGTCACGGATAACAACCTTCGCGGAAGATCGACGCCTTAAGGTGTTGAGTAAGAGAAATGCGCGATTGACGGCGCCTGAAATCGCAGCGGAAATGGATAGGGGACACGAACGACCGATATTTTGAACAAATCTTGTCGGGTTACGGCACGAAAACCGTTACTCCATTGTGGGAACCGCCAAAAACGATTACAGTGGGCCGAAACTCATAGAAACAGAAAATTTCAGAAACGTTCTTTGGGCAGACGACACCAAGTTGGAAGTGTTTGGGCAGAAGCGCACAGTTTTTGTAAGACGCACGAAGGACGAGCGAATGTTGCGCGATTATATCGATGGTGGTTCAATTATGGTTTGGGTTTGCTTTAGCTGTTCGGAGATCGAGATCTCGTAAAAATTGACGGCATTATGCGCAAAGAAAATTATAGACGCATATTGGAAGAAAATGCTGTAACGTCAGGAGTGTGGTCGATTGGGGAGAACTTCGTGTTTGCGCATGATAATGACACCAAACACACGACACGGATCTGCAAAGATTATCTAGCGTCTCAAATAGAGGATAATGGTTTGGCAATCATGCTCTGACCTTCGCAGAGTCCGGATTTGAATCCCATCGAATTACTGTGGGATAAGCTGGACAGGCCTGGCACACAGGGACCTGTGGCATTTTTTCCAACCTAAATGGAACAAGATTTCCCAAAAAAAAAACTCTGACAAAATTAACAGAGCGAACACCACGAGTGGTCCCGGCTGTATTGAAAGCCAAAGGAGGATTCTTCGACGAGAAGAAAGTATAATATTTTAATGAGAATGTTTTGGTTTATTTCTTATTTGTTCTTATTTGGTTATATTTTTGTTTCTACGAATACATTTGTATTTTTCGAATTCCTGTCATTGTATTTAGTTAACAGTAATTTACAAGTTGTCCTAACTTCAATGGCCGGTAGTGTATAAGGTATAGCATTAAAAAAATGGTCTAACGTGCCCCACTTCCTCCCACTCATGTCATCTATCGCAAGAACCCACAAAAGAGGAAAATAATCCGAAGGCATGTTAGACATACCTTATCCTATTTACGTCCTCCCACTGAGGTCCTAAGCTGTTTTATCCCGTATTTCCGTATGGTATAGATAATGTTTTATTTTTCTCTCATCGCGACTCTTATCATTTATCGCTACTCTGATATAAATGCAACTTCGGTAATGTAGTAGGCTGACACCGAATCAATGCCGTGCACTATGACCAGGACATCACTTCAGCACTAAAGGAATTCCACGCAATAAAATCTCTGCGTTATGAGAAACGCCTGCATGCGTATTCTAATTCTAACTATTTACAGTGATTAAAGCAGTGGAACCGAAAGCATACCTATATGGAAGAAATACCAATCCGAAACCACCTACAATCCCATCACCTAGACGACTACATCACTAGTAAAAAGTAAGTATGTATGAATACATCTAACGTGGGGAACGCGGCGTAAAACATTCACACAAAAGACAGTTGCGTTCATGTCTGCGCTCACCTATTCAATAGAATTTGCGTGGGTGTAGACTTGGTCTATAGTTACGTCTCTTTCTCTTCCCATTTCCCGTTTCTCTCCTTCTAGTGGAGGATTGCGATGAATGACAATTTTTCTCACGTTGCCTCCTCGTCTTTCGGTTTCGCCTTCCTTTATGAGTCTGCTCTAGGACGCTCACGCACGCAACGAAACTTTATTAACTATCCTCAGATTCGTGGATCAATGAAGGGGCTTCGTAGGTTTTGTCAATGAAATTCTACGACAATTTTTAAGGTAGAGAAACGTCAATAATAAAGCACAGCTCTAAGAAGCTTGTTACATTCCAATTAGTTGATAAAACTATATACAGGCTGTCTCAAATTATCTCGGGACTAACTTTGTTATTCTTGGAGCTATGAATTTGGTTAAATTAGAAGCGTAATTTTTGGAGCTGATTAAGATGATCAACATAAAAAAATAGTTGAACATGGCTGTTTGGAGATATTAACCACAACACTCATTTTTTAAATAGGACATCCTGTATATTTGTAATAAAAGGGAAATTAATTCTCGACAAAATTTAATATACATACACTATTATATCAAAACACTTAAGATTTAGGCATTTTTTCTTTAGATAAAGTAGATATTAACAATTTTGTAACATAATCAAGGTAGTTGCAGATTTCTGAACATTCACTTCAATTGTTTAACAAGTTAATGTCATTTATCATGTTTAGTTGTACCAATCTGTCAACATTAAGAAGTCTTCATCAAATTGTTAAAATGCCTTTTACTCACGCAGAAAAGTGTGATATGCCGGAAACTTTTATAATATGTATAGAAGGAATAGTACTAGAGCATTAGACTGCTATCGCGAATATTTTCCTAATAGAAATGTTCCAGATCGAAGATACTTCTTAATTTTGTACAGAAAATTCAGACACAATGAAAATTTGTTTATGAAAAAAAAAGAACTAAGATTTATTATTACTAAACATGTTGAAACGAATGTATTTTGCAGCATTTCCAAATAATTCTTTTAGAGATTTGGTAAAAGATAGAGTAACTTATCTTTGACAGTGATTTGTAGAATATTAAAAAAACATAAATTTATTCCTTATAAATATTGCTCAGTGCAAACTTTAGTACCGGAGATGCGGATAGACGCCTTATTTTTTTTTGTCGTTGGTTAGTTGCTTGTAGCAGAGAAAATCCTGACCTTTGGAGGGACGAAACGAATTTTTCGAATTCTGCTGAAATGTTTAACCATAAAAACATGCATTACTGGTCTCGAGAAAATTTACTGTTAAATTACCCATCACGTCCACAAAGAAAGTTTAGTTTAAATGCATGGTGTGGCTTGATCGGTGAAGCAGTTGGTCCTTTATTTTATTATGGATCCCTTACTGGAGTAGGGTATATGAACCTTATGATATAAGTTTTGGAAGAATACCTAGACGATGTTAATTTAGAAGATCGTCAAACCATTTACTTCCAACAGGATGGAACCCCAGCTCATGATTTTCATGAAATTGGCGTAATGTTACAACGACTGTTGTATTGGATAGGGACAAATGTCCTATAAATTGGTCACTTCGATCGCCAGACTTGTCGCCTTTAGATTTTTTTTTGGGGCAACGTAAAAAATAAAGTTTACGAAAGAAGATGTGAAGGAATTAGAAAATAGCATCCGTTTATGCATTACTTTCATTAACGGTAGAAGTATTTCGAATGCTACAAGGGCCGTTCATAAAAGAGCTTTAATGTGCAGTCAAGAAAAAGCAGGCATTTTTGAACATTTAATTTAATTTCATGACTACCTTGATTACATTACAAAATTATTAACATCTATTTTATTTCAAGTACTTTGATATAACAGTGTATAATAAATTTTGTCGAGAGTTAATTTATCTTTTATTTAAAATATAAATATGCAGGGGTTTCATTTAAAAAATAAGTGTTCTGGTTAATATTTCGAAATAGCGACGTTCAACTGTTTTTTTTTTATATTGTCACCATAATTAGCTCTATAAATTACGCTTTTTCGCTAATTAACCAAATTCATAACTCCAATAATAACAAAGTTAACAATAGTGCCGAGATAATTTGAAACACCCGTATATAAATATATACCTGTTCAAAAGTAATAGTCTACCCGCTCAATTTCCTAAACATTACAACAGCAGTTTTTTTTACCAAAAATAACTTTCTCGAACAGCAAATAGTGGCCACGACAGATATACGTATATCTTTGTAAGTTATCGGCTCCATCTCCTGAGGTTACCTGAAAATGTTGGCAATTTTGAATTGTGATGATTAGAGTGGTCAACTTCCGTCTGCGCACCAGGTCAGTACTAAGTTTCATATATGTGACATTAACATTTAACACAAGTATACAATACAGTATCGGAAAAGCAGTAAAATTACTCCCTTCGATTCATGTGTCTAGTATCTAGTATCAGTGTTATCAAGTCTTAATGCGAGATAGTACAATTCTCCGTTAACGTTTTACGCATTGTAAATGTAATATAATGTCGGACGTAGACTCCCAGAACACGACCATTGTTTCATAATGTAGAAAAGTATATCGGTGAATTCGAGGATTTACGTTATGCTGGTGCCAAAATAGTTTGCACAGTGTGCTATAAACAGCTATTGTGCTGGCACAAATCGGAGTAATTACATTGGTGGTGGTGCATCTGATTTTATCTACCGATAAAAAATACTTTAATTATGCCTGTGTTACATTCGTAGATGTTAAACAATGTTTTTCATAATTTTCTTTTATTATAAACATGTTTTAGCATCACGACGAAAGCGATTTAGTGAGGAAAATCTTTAAACACTTAATGTTACAAACTTTTCAGCAATCCTACACCATTTCTGCTACTTAAAATAAGGTAAGGAGCTTATATATAATATTTGTAGTTAAAGAAATAAATAATTTTACTCTTTCCCGACACTCTATTGTCGTTGTTAAACGTTAATGTCACATATATGAAACTTAGTACTGACCTGGCGCGTAAACGAAAGTTGACCACTTTAATAATCACCACATCCATAAATATTAGAGTATATCATTTTATTTAAAAGAAGAAAGTTCAATATCGACACCCTGTATATCGGCAGCGCTCTAAAATGGAAAATATTTTCTAGTGGTGGGCAAAATAGTGGAAACGGATAGTCCATTTAACTTGCCCATCGCCAATATTTTCCTTAGGTAGATCATAATCAGTTAGGATAACTCTGCAAAGCGCAAAATTAAATTCCTACATACTAAAAGTTTGTAACATTCTAATGAGCTCGTTCGGTGAGACATTTAGGACTTCCACCTTTTTGCCTGTTTTGGTAATAGCATTTATTCCAATTCTTATAGTTTTCAAATACTAAACATCTCTTCACATTATAATACTACAGGTGGGTATAATAATCAGATAGCTAAAACTCTTTGTTAAAGAAAAGTTCAAGACTTCTTTTTCAATAATACGAACTACTTTTATTCATTTTATGAAAGATTGCAAGAAAATCCTTTGGGCAATTACAAAAGCTATACGCTTTAAGTAGTAAGCTTTATAATGTTATTAAATCAGAAGAAGGAAAATATTCTAATAATTCGTACAACTGTGTACATTATACCACAAAATAAACAGCACCATTTAAAAACCCATTCAATGTACCAACTTTATTCATGAAGCCGCAGACAGTAACTGGCACCAATGATGATTGCGTGGGCATGTATCACCTTCATTTTTAATGCGAGCATGATAACTTGCTTATGTCGATTTACATTTTCACCATCGGCACTGACTATTAGCTGCAACACCGAAGGTCTTTGACCTGGAACTGTCGACTTGTCACTGAATCACTGCACCGTACTTCTGCTTAAATATAATTTGATTGTTGTTAACGATTGGAAAAATGATTTAATTTCCGCGCTTGTTACTTTCAAACTGAGTACGTGCCTAACACAAGCAGCATATTGAATTACGTATATTACGTGAACGCATACGCATAATATAGTAACATAAAGTTTGTGCATCTATATAGTAAGTAGAATACAGTATGGATCGCACCTGGGTACAGTAAAGATGCGCTGAAGAAAAAAATTATATTTAGATAGATGCATCAGTATGATGAGTTGTGATTTTACAAACTATCAATGAAAATGATTTTACATGACACATAAATTACAGGCATATAAGGATTTAGTACCTATATCTGTATTTGGAACAGCTCGTTGTGATCACATTCTAACACTTGAAAAACCAATACCAATTAAATACAAATCTATTTTTCTTAAATCTGCACATGCGCAATCATAGGGGAGGCATTCAATGTTAATGAAATTTGGTTTTAAGCAATGCTGTTGCCCAGCACATGACACGCTAAATGTTACATCTTTTAAACGACATCTTGCCGACGACTTGATAGTCGACTTGCATATTCACAATTTTGACAGAAAAACTTAAAATTTGATTTAGTTCCTTTTAAAACGTTCTTCGTTTATTTTTCATTTTATTTTTTTTACCATGAATAGTTTTGGAGCGAAGGAGCAGACCAACAAGCAAATCGGTATTTTAAGTTTCAAAAAAAAAATATCAGAAGAAACTGACCTCGGTTTGATTTCAAGCATGTTTTCACCAAACTCTGGAGTTTCAAAAATCTAAAAATGACAGATCATTAGGTTAGAACAAAAATTACCACTAATTTACTAATCTATATCAGCTTAAAAAAATGTAACATCATTTAAGACATCTTGTATGTACGTGTCATTATTAATAGTAATAATGTAATAATATATTAATGAAATATTAAACATAAAATTGTTACTTTTTAAAAAAAATCTATAGCCGGAATTAAATGAATCAAATAACAGCCATTCGATACTATCGAAATAGGACATATCAGATTGCTAACACCAGATATTTTACATTCAGCGACGGCGATTAATAAAACGTAAGTAATCTGAAGACGTAATTGTAGAACTATCAGCGCGAAGAAGGATGTGGATTGTGAACAGTTAATTCAATTCGAATCCACGGAACACGCTTGAATTTCCATAAAAGCATATGTTTACATCATAAACCATTTTAGTCCGAAGAAAGCGTAGGTTCTCTTTCATGTAGCCTTTGCAGGTTGTTACAAGGCCATTAACCAGACTGTCCGTTTTAGAAAATATAAAATTTGTTAAATATTCATATATTCAAAGAGAAACTATGTAGAGGCTGGCTCTAAAGATGTGGGGCAAAGTGATTTCTTGGGCTATTTTGGGCATATGTTCAAAGTATTGTTTTCTTTTTGTCTTGGACACTGCAGCCTCTTGGCCTTTTGTATTTAGTATCATAAAACGAAGTGACGTTTAATAATAAATAAATGATGTAATACAAAAATCTGATGTAAAGTGGTCACTTGTTTATATCCCCCACCTATTCTAAATGCGAGAGTATAATGAATGAATATTAATTATATAATAATTTGTACATTTAATTGGAATAATAGTACACGTTACCCTTACAGTCAATAAAATCATATTCTTATATAAGAGTGTATCCACAGTTCTGTGGTGGAAATTTATGTAAAGATTCATATTTTGTTATATAATACATTTTATAGAAACTTGATGTAAACGGAAAATAAATAAAATTAAATTATTCCTAAAAGATCGAAAGAAAAGACATGGAAACGTTAACAAGAGAATTAAAAAAAATATTATTTGTACCATTTAACAGCGTAATTATTTATCTTGGGTTTGATTTTAAGGAAGTTAGTTCTTTCAATTAAGAAACAATTTTTTAAAACAAGAATAAATAAATGTGTCACAAAAAGGCACTTTTTCTAATTTTTCTTGTTATTCTTTTATAGTACTTTCCCTACGCTCCTTTACAAGTTTCCACAAAATATATCATACAACAGAGTATGAACGCACCCTTAAATACAACGTTTAATATGAGGAAATCCCTAACACCAAATTTAATACGTGACATGTATCTAGGTACTTACATGTTTCTAATCTGAATAATCTACTCTGATTCGCGGATTGATTTAGATTAAGTTTAGAATGGGTGCTTCCCTTACAGTACACAGCACCGATATTTGCTGGTTATTTTATACTTTGATACAATGAAATGACATTTGAATACACGCTTGGTTTTGTTAGATATTAAGCCGCGTTTCCACTAAAGCAACATTAAGAACATTTTTGTTTCTGTTGCTTGTTTCCAACATTTTTCTTAATATTGCTTGAGTGGTAGTGCGGTGTTAAGTCATTGATTTACTTTGTTTTAATAACTAAGCCGTTTTAGAGATGTCCCTACAAGTTTTACGATCAAAATAACCCAAGGTATAAAGCCCTTAAAGTTTGTCGCGGTTAGATGGTGAAAATCACTCCGTATGTATCATAAATTAACTACACAATGTCTGCGGAATTATTCACAGAAATATTTAAATATTCTTTCTTTCTTCGTACAAATTAAATATATGTTAAAATAAACAAGAGGAAACTACATTAGCATGACTAAGATCATGTTCAAGTTACCGGAGTGTTTGGAAATCTCTTTTTTGAACGTTTCTGAGAATAGAAAATTAATTTAATATGTGCGACGATTGATAATATTCAGAGATTTCTCGCTTCTCGGAAACTGTAGGCTTACGACGAGGTTATGCGCACTGTATTCAACATAGGACGCGTGTTTTACTCCCACATGGTCCAGGTAAGTAACCTACGTAACCACATTGTGAACGTTAAAAATGTCACACGGTTCCTAATTTTCTTAAGCTGAACCATTTCGCTACGACAAAATCTATAACAAAAATCTGTCCGATAACTTTTTTTTAACATATTTTCCAACAATCCGAAAGCACCCACTTGGCAAAATTTAAATTTCCCACAGTTATTTTTAGTAACTTCAACAGAAAGACATCAAAATAACTAGTAATCTAATATAAAACCATTGTAATTTCGTTTTCAATGTTGAAGGTACCAAGAATAATTGTGGGAAATTTAAATTTTGCCAAGTGGGAAACCACCTTCGACAATGATTCCAATATTTGAATATATTTAATTGAAAGTAACAGTAGTTGTAGCAGGAATGTTAAGATGGCATTATTGATGAAATATTTAATTTCACAACATTTGGAATTATAAAAGACAAATCGCATATATCTCCATATAAGTTACAATTTTCTTTCCTAAAGTTTTAAATCTTTAGCGAGTTTTTGAATCCACTCTAAAAATTTAAATTTCCCGCCAAAACTTAAAAAACGGCCCAAAACAACAAAAATATGTGCGAATGATTTATAAGAACTCTAACCAGAATATTTATAATGGTATACACATACACCTATACATGTATATATTAAATGACTGGTTTTTAATATAAATATTATATTTAAATTGATCTGATAATTCGTTTTAACTTTTTAAAACTCCAAATCACGTCATATTTCTTTACACTTAATGAATGAAACTAAAATGAGTCACATAAACGCAAAAATTTTGAATGAACACCGTAAACCCACTTTAAACTAGTCAGTCATGTCAATTATTCTACATGCAACACGTGTATTGTATAACCGGTCCGCTATACCTGTAGCTCTAAACATCTGAAACGTATCAGATTAACGCAATATAAACAAAATCAGTTCCGCAAAACAAGAAAAACAATTGGAATTCACAAAGCTGTAAACATTCCATCCCAAAACATGATGAAACACGATCAGATACAAACATAAACAAGACTAACCTTTAAGACAAACAACACGGCATCCATCTTGGGTCAGCCTCCTTAATAAAACATTAAGGACCGAATCGCTATATTGTTGAAAATCCAGATCGTTATAAAGAACAAATAGGTTGTCTCTGTAGGTGCTGCATATCTTATTTTTTAGTTCTCTGCTTTTGATCGTCGACATCAAGTCTATCTTGCCTGTAGCTAAGCGCCGAAGCATGATTGATGGTATGGAAAAGTTTACAGCATCTCTAATGTGAGATTCTCCGTATTCATTCGAACTACGACAGTCCAAAATCACCAGGAAACTCAAATCACTTCTCAACTTCGTCAACAACCACTCGTTAGACACAGAGTCAACTTCCGCATCAGCTGTGGCTGGCATTGTTTTCGGTGCTGAATTTCTTGTAGCCCACGTAAATTTCACTAATATTCTATCTAAACACTAAGCGTGTATGAAGTAAACGTTAACTACACCTAATGTTCATATATAAATTACAGTTTTTGTTTGGCAGTTTGAAAAATAAAAGTTTTTAGAAGCAAAGCGGACGACAATCAACCACCCACTCCCATTACACAACTCGAAATGATTAAAGCGCGAGGAAATGTGGTTCATTTGGAATTGTGCGAGGGCGTGTGGGTAAAAATCGACATGTTACGAGACCGGTAATTGGTTAAAAGTCACGTGATTACGCCGAGTTCACCCAATAGCGAAAGCGTTACGTCATTTCATTGATGAAGATCGTGCTCGGCGCTAGAACGAAACAACAATCGACGTACGCGAATATTGCCGTTTCGCTTTTCACTTCTTCCGGTACGATATCTGCAACATATGCGTCTTATTGTAGCGGCAGGGCAACGTCGACTCCATACGATTCACGATCGGTTCTGACGACTGGCTTTCATCTGTTTATTAAAATGCGTGGGTGTGTGACGGATTGGGTAAAATCGCGATACCTGTGATTAGAAATGACGTCACTATAGAGCCGTCATTGAAAATGAATTGCTCGCCTGACATTTCGGCTGCCCTTCAAGAAATCCTAATCATTTCTGTAATCTCTTTGGCGTACACTGCGTACACAATCAAACAGCAGAAGCTTTTTTGTATTGCAATGTATTGTGCGTGCCTACGCGGAGTAATATACAATAGATAATTAGATTTTCCCTAAAAAACAATTTCCATCGATATTAAGAAATAAATCTTTATAAAAGTAAAAATTCTAATCCAAATGTCTTTTACATATAAGGTGCTAATTAATTAGCGCAAAAGTAGTTTTTTTTATATAAATATAAGTTTTGTTCGTTGTTACACCAGCGCACACTTTTCATTCTTTATATGGAAATTTGTGTAGGAAAAGTGTATATGCCAGAGTTACAAATGTGCAATGTTTGTAAGTCAACGAAAAACATCCCATAATTATATAACCTCTACATTAACCGCGTATTTAAACCAAGTATTGTGTATTTTCTATACTTAGGCTGATTTGATGATACATTTTTTCTGTATAGAATCACATACAACAGGTCGCTTTTCTTTTCAACTATTATAATTTAAATGTACGCTTCGTATATTACTGTACGAATAAAACGAACATTAAAATCACATTCAAACCGAATTTTCTGCAAAGTAACTTCAAAACACAAACTTTGTGTTTTTATTATGCTAGATGTTTTTTGTTTTTGGTTGGGTGCATATATTTGTGCACTCCTGCACTGCCTCTGTTTATTATTTTATATTTTACGATAGGATAATTTTTTTCTTCGTACAATTTTCAATTTTACATATTTTGATGTACACCAAAATATATACCACAGTGATTCATTTGCGTCTTTTTCAACTTTTTGAAACGTTTCAAAGATACCTCAACTGTTATTGCCAGTATTTTATTTATATTTTACGTCTTTCATGCTGTTTGCTGCACAGATGTAGGTTGTGAAAATGCTTTCACGTCGAAAACTGGATTGAGTACTAAAATATAAAAAAGATTTACTCTTGAAAAAATAACGACGGCATATAAGTGTTATGATGCCATTATTTTTTTTTTCCAAAAGTATTTATTTTTGGCACCATCATTGCCCAAATAGCACAAGCATATTCTAGACATATTCATAAAATCTCATGAGCAGCGGATACCTTATATTTTGCAAATATATCCTTGGAGAATATTTAGGATATTCTATAATCCATAAAAAATATATATAAGCTATGAATATTCTTTAAGAAACCTAATATTCAAAAAGGAAGTGCTTTTGTCTCCTTCTGAGAACATTCTGCGAATATTCTGTACTAGAACACGCCAGTTGATGAAGTAAAAGCATAATAAATATTTTGACAAAATAATTGTTAATTTAGAAAGGGCACCGGAGCAACCATTATTCTAACGTTGATTTTAACGGACATTTAGCTTAGCTGAGAATAATTAAATATTGCTGGAGTCATTCTACCAAGTTTTTAATTAAATTTATTATTTGGTTTGTTTCTTGTTGTTTTGGTATTTAATAATAACAGTAACACTTTCTTTATTACCATTAAAATTTTGGGCATATGTACATTTATTAAAGCGGGTGATAAATGGCCGCCATTTTAAGCTAATATTGCGCTTATCTTTATAACATACGTTTTTTTTTTTATGAATGATGTTAATTCAAGAAAAAATCTGAGGGATCTGAGGCTAAAATAGACAATGAAATAGCGCTAGGGGTCATTTTTCTGGCAATACAATATCAAAGGCGCCCTTCAAAGTGATCTTTTTTTTGTCTCTTCACTTATTCAGTAGTTAATATATTTTCTTTAATTTATTCTTTATTCATATAAGCTATCAAAATATACCATCACTTCTAAATAAATTAAGCTGAATGGACCATCAAAACGCCAAATACTGAAACATGGTTTTCGATTTACAAAAGGAATCAGTGATGTCATTATATTCACATAAATCATCCTGTATATTCAGACACTACCTCAAGAAAGACTTGAAAATAAAAGTTGACGTGATCTATACCTCAAAAAGAAAATATTTACCTTTACTCTTTGCTCATTGCTTTGGCTCCGTAACAGATAACAATAAGTAATGATAATCATAAAACAGGCACAGTTTTCGGTTCTTTATTTCAAAAGAAATTTCATTAAATATATACTCGATAACACAAATAAGTCATTTTTCATAAATAAAAATTATATAAAAATTTAAATAATAATAAACTTATTATACACCAAGCTCGTTTCGTTTAACGTCTGGATATACCGGTAATTTCTTCTTGAATTCTTGTATATTTTTAATAAAATATTCCTCACTTCTTTTCTCCGAATTATTCAAACTTCCAACTAATTTGACAGGGTGTGTTCTTCCTGCATCGTCATTTTCGGATTCACTTTTCTCTAGAAACATTAAGGACTTTTATGAGAATTTACGGATCGGGAAATCTATCAAAAGCAATGCAAGTTTACCTTTCCCATTTCCTTTAATTTTCCTCAACATTTTCGGGCTCATTTTTACACTTCTTTTACTTGAGCGATCGCTATTTTGTTTATTCTTATCAACATTATATCCAACAACCTAGAAGTAATAGCAGATTATTTTTCTTAATTAATGTGAACACCAAATGTAATTTACCTGCACACTGAGTTTTTTAAAGTTATTTTTATTTCCAAAAATATTGTGATCTTCCCAAAATGTCTTAATATCTGCTAGTTTCAGTCCTTCAATAGCCAAAACTTCCCTTTCTTGTCTATCAAACATAAAATCCTGATTTACAACTTCCGTCCAATTCCTGCCTACTTCTTCTTCCAAATCCACGTCACCACATCTTTTAACTTTGATCAAGTCCCTTTTTACCTGATTCAACTTCTTTTCCGTAAGTTTTTTTAACAATTTGCTTACGTGTTTAGTGAAAGCTTCTATTCTTCCATCAACAAAGTCAGTAGTATGTTTTCCAGCCTGAGCATTAACCGTAATGGAATATCCTAATACACCAAAAGTGTCTCGCACTGCGCAGTAGACACTGTAACCTAATTGTTCTTTTGTACGTAATATATCAAAAAGAGGTTCTTCTATGTACATCTGATAATTAAATAGTTTAACGGTCTAAAATTTCACACATATAATTTATACCTACTATAAGCAATTCCAAAATGACATTGGTCTTCATTGAAAAAATTTGTGATTGATAATAATTCGTTATAATTGAATTGGAATCGTTTTCATTAAATGACATAGCTCGACAACAATGTTCGCCAATAGGCAGCTCATGCACTCTAATTTTGGGAAAATTTTGCGGCTGCAAAGGCTCACACTTTACAACATCAAGTAGCATTTTACTAGTGGTTATAGCTGTTTCTTTGCTGATGTTGCCTTGAGCTAAACCCAGTATGTAGAAACTATTTACCAATTTATCACAAAATTTTTTCATCATATCGTAATTTATTTTGAACATGGCAGTGTGTTTATCAACAGATGTCCAGTAATTATCCAATATAATTGATAAGCGTAGCTCTCTATTGAATAAAATTCAATTAATAATTCAATTAAAATATTGCAGATATCTTACTTTGTTAAATCAGATGGTTTTAAAAGCTTATTATGATAAAGTTTCTGTAATTTATCTTTTACAGCGTCAAATATCTCGACTGTTAACTTCTGAGAAACTGTTTTGAAGTACTTTAGTATAACATTCAGGAGGGTCTACAAAGTGATATTAAAACTTAAGAAACTCAGTATTTTATTATAATACTTACAGGCAGTTTTTCATTGTAACCATTAACTTTGATTATAATTCCTTTATCACCAATTGAAATTCCATAATTTAATTCAGCAGCTGTAGCAGGGTATATTTCGTCACTTAGTTGTACACCTAACAAATTAACAAACATATCCGTTAAGCTTGCACTGAAAACACAGGCTATTAGCGTAAAATTTGTATTAATTTACGACACATACTTCATAGCTGATTCCTTAACCAGCGGCGTTATAAAATAAAAGTGATAATATGCGATGGGGAATTTAAATTTATTATCTTGTTTGTACCACAACTCCAATACGTCAGTTTTAAACACCTTCTGAGGATAATTTGGCAAAGTTGGGGAGTCAGGCAAAATAGAAAAATTCTTAGTTATGTAAGGGTTTGGCGGCGGTAATGAGAAATCCGGGTATATTGGCACACCCATCCATTTATTTTTCCAATTATTGGGGATATCTGAAGATGATTTATTATATATTAATTTTAAGAAATTGATATAGCCGTACCTTGTGATGTATAATTGATATTAAACCAAGGCTCGATTCTATCATATTTTATTCCGTTAGGAAGCGTTGTTGTTAACACCATGATATTCATGTTTTCGATCCGTAAATGTGACATTACCATTTCGATTGCCTAAATAACAAAAAAATATAAGTGCAAAAATTGAGTTTTTATAAAAAAATATATATCGGATCACGGATGCTACAATATTGCAGTGAATAAAAATGATCCACGGGGCAAATTTACACGTTATTTTATCCAAAGTAACAAATATTTACACAAAATTTAACTATTAATACTTCGTCCATAACGTTCAGTTGAAAAATTAAACATTTTATCGATCAAAAATCTTATTTTATCATTTATGTACTGTTAAAAGTTTATACCATCCTTTTCGAATTAAATACGAATTTAAGCACCACAAATCTTCGAGTGCTTATGCAACCAGAGCAGAGTACCGTAATATTAATTAAACATTATTCTGAATTACAGTACCTGTAGCTTTTGGTTGCACAAAGAATTAAAGATTTAGGGAGCTTAGTTTCGCATTTAATTAGAAAGAGATGGTACTTACGTCCGCATTGAAAATATTAACCCATGGGAATACCCATGCGCGTAGCTAGAGGTGAGAGAGAGGGGGACAAAGCTGAGCAATGCCCACACTCATTGGCCTCCTTAGAAGAAACCTGTGAATATCAAAAAAATGAAATTCGTCACATAAATATTTTGAAAAAAAGGACGTATCGCAGCCAGCCCCTTGGAAAAAATCTCTAGCTACGCCAATGAGAATACCAAGTAGTGTCATTCTTGCCAACGTAAATGTCACCGCCATTTTGGTTTATACCCTATGATCAAATATCATATGTGCGGTGTGTGTATATTGGCGGCCATTATTTGTATACTATAATTAAGAATTTAGATAAAGCTTTTGAAATTTTGTTTATGCTTTATCTTCCCATTTTTTTTTTTTTACAGATAATGGTGTGTTGTATGATGAATATTGTGTTGTTGCAGTGAGATTAAATTTATTGTTATCAGTATGGTACTGAATTCGTATTTGACTTGAAGAACTGCGACGCTATTTTTGCGTAATCATAGAATGGAATTGTTTGTTCAATTGAAATGTATTGTATGTTTATGCTATAACATTTCATCAATTTATAAAATGAGTGAATTTCTTAACTAAAAAGTTCTTTTTTACTGTGTACTTCATTTAGAATTTACAATATATGTGAATACAGTTTGTATTTCGACTTTTACATGAAACAGAGCTTGTTATCTTTATAAAGATCCATACCGACATCTGTTGGAACCACAGACCTGATGGACAGCCAATAAACCGTACGCGCATCGCTATGGCGCACCATCAAAACTTAGCCGGACATTATGGAACACAGGCGTCATCATCATGCGTCATGCTTACGTTTAGTTAGTACCTTTCTAGTTTTTTAGGGAGTATTTGTGTTAAGTTGTTTGTTAGTTATAAATCAAATGTGATTGGTGCGGTATATTACCTAACCTTGCAGTTTATTGTTTTGTTTTTTGCTTTTACGAACTATTTCTAATACTTATTGTATATTATTCACATTTCTATTTCACGAGTAAGCCTTGTGTAAGTATGTATAACATAGCATTAGTAAGGAAAGTCTCTAAGAAAAGAATTAAGTATAAACTAATATTATTTAATCATCAGTAAATTGCAGTTTATTATTTACCCCTAAAAGAACATATTGTTATGGCAGATTAAGATTCCACGTTCAAACAACTTTCTTTAGCTATTATGTTGCGTATTTTTATATGGTGTTAAAAGATGCATCTTTCTTTTATTATTTTTATTAAATCCCTTATGGATAGTAAGTTAAGAAATGGTTTAGAACACTACTTATGTTATCTCTGTTGATTGAAGTATGCGCAAAAAGTTGATTGTAGATTTAGAAATAGAAATTATCTGTAACTCTAAATTGCCCAGAACTTTTGTAAAACAAAAACATAGCTTTAACATTTAAAATACACAGGTTAAGATCTAACACGATAGGTGATATGTTTAAAGTTTTCTAATGTCTCATTAACTTTAACATTTGTTTGAATACACGCTACATCGACGTCAGCGATGATGTTTGTGTACCAATATGCCGCATTTCAATTGATGGCAGTTTTGAGTTCAATATCAGCACTCTATTATGTCTATGGTTGGAACTTACTTTCTGCTGTCAAGAATTGTGTTGGAACAAATCTTTTACAAATAGACTGAAATTTATGTCAAAATCGGAACCCAAAATATCAAAGGTTCCCACAGTTCTGCCCTTTCTGCTTTATATACTATTCCTTTCTGTAGTTTCTTACGCTTGCGCATGCGATTTAAGGTACATCGTTAGGCAGAGAAGCATAGCTCTTTCTATTTCATTTGCTGACTACACATTTCCGTACCAATGCTTAATATATTTATATTTCTGTATATACGCCATCGAACTAGGCCGATTCGGGATGGAAAAAGCTATACACAGGCATAATTGACAACGCATACTTTCTACAGGTATTACGACACATATAACTCACTGTTCTACGATGCAACGTCTGGCAACGTTTTACGCGTAAAACATGGTTAGTAGCATACAGAATCGTCTATGTATATGACTAAAGGCATTTTAAACACCAAGCACACATATCACTAGGTTTAACAGCTGAGACTTACTATCATAACTACAAAATTTTATCCTATAATTTTATAATATTGATGATCACTTTGTAATATTTACCTTGGGATCATATTCAAAATATAGTTCAGAACCTGCTAAATAATATTCTGGGGGATACACCTGCATACTCTCAGCCAATTCTTCCACCAAATCGACAGCATCTTCTTCCTCGGTGAATTTAAAAGAAGTTTCTTCGACTAATTGAATTTCCTTGAAAATTCTTTCTTGTGGACCCATTTTAGTTAACATACGCAGATATGAGTATACAGAAGCGATGACCTCAAAAATAGTAGTACAGATAGAGCTAATTCAATCAAATTATTGATTACCTCATCCAAATGAAGAACACCTTCGGTAGTTAAATTGATAGAAATCGTAAAGAGGCTGTATATAGAATTATGATCGGAGCCTGATTCGTCATTACCAGAAGATATTCCCAAAGCCCAAACCCTAAAAAGTAAAATTCATAATTTCACGCAAATATGAGTTAATAATTTTAAAAGTATATACTTCTTTTTTAAATATGATAGCAAACTGCCTTTCCCTTCATGTCCTATCAACCATGATATATACTGGTGTGGTTTACTTTTATACATATGAAGCAAAGATGGCAAAGGCCATGTTAGATCCACCTGCAGTGTTAAAGTATTTTCTTTAGAATATTTACTTACGTTAAATATGATATTACCTGCATAATATCCTTAGATGGTTCAACATAAAAGAGTTTATTAAATTTGGAAGAATCAAAAATAATACTAGAATACTTTTTAAAGTCATCTGCTGGTAAATTATTAGAAGGAACACTTCCAAGACATTCCAATGTAAATTTTTCCAACAGCTTCATAGGAAGTCTAGCCTAAAAAGAGTGTTTATGTCACATACAATAATAATAAACTAGAGCATATACAGACAAAAGTAAACAATGTGTACGAGAAGCTGTAATATAATCCATGGCATCATAATGGGTCTATTTTTACCGCCATTAGATAGCCGGTAAAAAAATGTTAATCAAAGTGCAAGTTATTTCTTTGCATGCTACTTATTTGCACAAAGTACAACATAAAGGAGAAATTTAACATAATCTGGACGCCTGTTGAATTATCTTCTATTATGCCTCCAACTTTTACTTTTTCTGAAGCACAACATACAAGATGTCTCACGACGAACTGCATTGATCAATATATGAAAGAGTATACATTGGTAAATTCTGAAAATTCGGCAGTATACTAACGTCGGCGTGCGCTATTGAACTAAAATATTTTTAATAATCTGAGGCACCCGGTTATACCGTAAGTGATTGTCGACATTGTTATTATAAATGGAACACCTATGTATATATTATATATATCGGATTATAGCATCCTACGCCTTTCGATTCCCAACTTCCATTCCTCTCCATCGTTCGAAAGACCTTCTCCTCTCTTTCTCTCATATCTTCATTTATGCCACTTTTCTTCCTTCTGGCTTCCATTTCAGCACTTGCTCTGGTAGTCTTACTTCCGGTATTCTTGTCCGTACATGTCCGAACCATATCTTTCATGTCGTCCATGATATTACCGATGACTTTCATAATTTCTCTCATGCTGATGTCAGTTACTCTTTCAATTCTGAATCTGCATGAAACTCGCCTCCAAAAATCCATCTCTGTAGCTAACTAACAGTGAGTGTTATTTGTGAGTGATGTTCTCTCTTTTATTGGCTAGACTTCGTAGCTATGTGTTACAATACTCTTCACAATGGTGTTGTATATTCGGTGTTTGTTCTCTTTGGATATGTTTCTGGCCCATAAGATGCTGTTTAGCATAGCAATCGCCTTCCTACCCTGAATCTTACGCTTGTGAAGGGCATTATCCAGTGTCTCATCCTGCAATATCTTCACTCTCAGGTACTTGTATTCATCGCAATGTCTTATTTACATTCCCTTATCTATTTCCAAGTCTTGCTGCTCGCCTCCAATGTACATATATTCTGTTTTGTCAAGATTCACTTCTAGCCCTCATTTTTCGTATTCCTGAATCAGTTTGCGGGTCATATAATTATTACATATTTTAATTCCTCGTTCATCCTTAAAGTATGTTTGTTGTTATTTTCAACTATGTTTGAAATATTGCATTTTTTTAAAATTTTGACAGATGGACGAGTGCATCTGAACTTCTATAACTGTAAAGGCATTTAACTTGGAAAACCACCCTCAACTATCATGATAAAAGAAAATTAGGCATGCTGTTGCGCATCTAGCTGCTGCGTTTTTGACAGCCAGTATAATGCTACCAATCCAAAAATTTGTAGATATTACAGATGTAAAGGAAAATTAACTCTCATAACTATTATCGAAATAAATAAAAATTGCTTTTATTATTCCTTTTGAAGAAATTTAATCATTATTTAAAATCATTTGAAAGTATTCATGGTATGATCTAATGTGTGCGAGTTACGATTTTTGTTCTTCGTATTTTGTTGTTGATACACGCATAGAAAGAGCTTGATCTACTTACACCTACTCAATTTACACCTTATCCAGATCAAGTATAATTAGTTGTTGTAAAACATTTTGTATGCGATACAAGTTGACGAACACAGTGCAGCTTGTACTTTTCTTTAGCTTTTGTGAATGAACACTGGATCTTGCACCGATGATGTTCCGCATAATAAACAAATGCACAAGCTTTAGGTACGGCGGTAATATGTAGTACACGAGTGGTAAAAACTTCCTGTTCTTACTATATTACACCCTTTGTCTGGTATACTATATTAAATATGCAGAATTAATAAAACGTATTAAAACGATTGACATAATTCGCGACATGATTTTGCTAAAAATTATGTTAAACTATAGGCTGTCATACATGAACGTTTTCAACGCCACTTTTATAACAATATTACGACAATACTCCAAATGCCGTAATGAGTTTCAAAATAAATACGCTTCAGGTGTGTATTTGCAGGATTTATAATATTAACTCCGTTTGGGAGGAAAACAAACATTGGTTATTATTATCAAGTATTATTGATAGACACTAATTGTGTCCTCATTACATGTGTCTACTTACCTGTATTGCAAATGTCATTCTATGAGCAGAGTAATGGTATTTTCTGAATTCATGAAGCTTTTTGTACAAGTCGTCGTCTTTCACATCATCACGTAAAGTCTTTAAATTGCCCCAAGAAAAAGCATTAATTGGCACCTTGGGATTAAACAAACTTAAAAGTAATTGTTCTTTCCTATAGGTATCAGATGGTAAAGCCATTTGATACTCTACAAATAGATACTTATAATTAAGAAGGCCACATAGGACTCTAGTGCATACCTGACTCTATAGCTTCCCTTTCTCTCGTCATAGATTCCTTTTTCATAAGTGGTGCTATGAAAAATTGGGAAAACTTATCCAGGCTCTTATATAAATGCTTTTCCAAACATTCAAAATAAATGTTGTCATTTCACAATCTGTAGAAGCATTATCTGAGCCACCTCGTTTCTAAAATTACAGCAATCTAATGCTTAGCTATTGTTCATACAAATATTATACCCTAATGAATGCATCAAAATCATTTTCTTGTGGATACTTTTCACTGCCCATAAAGACCATATGCTCTACAAAATGTGCCAATCCTGGAATATCTGGTGGATCACTAAAATTACCAACTCCTATTGACAATGCAGCAGCTGCCTTGAAAAATACAATGACTTATTTTTACAAGTACATTACAGTCATATACTTCAATATTAAGGAAAAAAGGAGCAAAAATGGTGAATCGCGTTAAATAATTTGAAGGTTACCCCTTATCCTGAACATATTAAGCTAAACAATTTTAACGAATAATAAATACCATTTTTTGCTCCGATGGTGAGACTTTTTTCATTTTAGAATCATCGTGACTTCCAATTTCTGGCTCGCTGGCAGATGTCTGTGATTCAGATTCGTATTCAGATTCTGTTTCATATTCCGAATCGCTGGTATCAGATGCTGAATTTTGCTCTGTTTGTATTTTAGATGTATCAGATATTAAACAAGCGGTCAACCCATTTTTTAAGCGAATGACTCTTAAATGTCATAAAATTAATTTGAGAAACCCATTAAACAATTTAGAGCACTCACTTATACTCCTTCTTATCGCTAACACTTTTGATAGGGGTTTTTAGGACATCATAGTCTTTAGATGTAGAATTTGTGCTATCTTTATGAGTTATCGTTGTTGACAATGGTTTCCTTGTACATTTATACATTTTTGCAATATCAACTTTCTGACTGAAAAATAAAGTTCTTACAAATGACTTTACACCGACATTCATTAAATCATTTTGACAGAAAATGATCGTTTTCACAGTGGTTTTCACTATGGGCAACTACAGAGCTGCAGAGATAAAAATATTTTGATAAAAAGCACCTTTAAATATTGTAAAATTGACTATGTATTCTTAACACGTGTATTTTTTTTTGAGATACCTCCACTACCTCTGCGTAATATGCAAACAAAACGCCAGCGCATAGCGGCCCAGGCAGCACAGCGCACATTTTAAAAAAAATAATGAATAGTTAGAAAAAGTAAATGTATCTTGGAGTGAAGCTTTATTTATTTGGATTTGCGGAATGAAACCAGTTTTGAACTCGATATAAAAACGGCTTTAAGATCGGTTTTACAAATCGTTTCTGATATGGCTTATAATTACCGATGATAATAATAATAAAATATCAATTTATTGGCGCTACATACATAGGTAACATGGTACTAATATATAAGTTTGTTTGATCTTGACCAGATGAGAGTTATATAATAATACCACGTAACACTTGACATTGACAGACAGGACCATAATCTTTGGACAGGTCCAGGCAGGACCTTCTTTTCTATGGGCAGGACCAACTGGACACATGAACCACCCGGCTGCCATATCCGTTCTAGTGATTTTATACCTTTTATACTCTAGTCGACAAAATTTAACGTGATTTAACTTTCATATACTATGTATAAAATAATCTTGCAATACGTACCAACTCCAATTTTGAAACGATGTTGGGCGTCAGGACACCGGTTATATATGTCTGTTTCTATTTTAAACCGGCGCGAACTTTCCTACCCTCTGCTTTCCTATACCCTAGTTAAATTTTGACGATTACAGTATGTGATTTTGTTTTAAATAACTGTCAACAAGTTTCTCTGATTGCTCCATCGAAATAGTACGACGGGGCAGTTTTGTTATCACAGAATGCACGAAGGGTCGCACACTGGTTTGAATTTTTCTATGTGACGCGATCCGAACCAGTGCGCGGCCCTTCATTTAATTTCATGTATAGCAAAAAACGCCGACTGTTTTTTCCCGATCCGACCGTTCGAGTGTAGATCCAGTTCGCGTTCTGCTTAGGAATCTATATCCAAATCTATCTCTCTACCCTAATAACAAAATTTAAATATCCCGCCACAATTTTAAGTATACTCAACGTAAAGGCATTAAATAACTAATAATGTACTATAAAACGGTGGGTAATTTTATGCTTCAACGTTGAAGTTACTGAGAATAATTGCGGGAAATTTAAATTTCGCTATTAGGGTATCTGATCAAGATATGATATGGTCAAGATCGAGCAACGTATATATTTATTTTGTATCCTGAATGGGTAAATAATAATCCCAAAAAAAACTAAATCCGATTAAATCACTGCAAGGTATTTTTCGTTTACACTTCAATCACTTGCGGGAGTTGATACTCGTTCAATTTATTTTTCACTTCATTTTTTAAAAACCCAAGCAATTTTAAATCAAAAATAAGGCTCCTATAACTTTGATATTTTATCTCAAAAAATGCAACCAAAATTACATCAAAATTTGAAAAGAGCTATTAACAAGCAATTAATTGCGATTAACTGCAATTAATTGTCATCTTCGACATTCCTCTAGATCTTCTACCTAAATTGTCCCTACAGAAACGTCTGAAATAAACTCTCATACTTACAAAACCCATATATTTGTTTCTTTTTCTAATCTCTGGATCTGAATTCTCGATATCTACCAAAACACATACGAATCATCACATGAGTAGAGGTATCCTTTGCCTTATATAAACAACGATAACAACATCGTCTGCGAAACGAAATATGTTTTCGTGAGTTTTAAATTCTAGGTACGTCATGAAATTTATTCCTGAATTTTTTTTTAAGATAAAAAGAAAAATCAAATAGATCTTCGGTTGCCGATTATCACTTTAAAAACAAAAACAATAACTGATTTTCAAATCTGTTCAAGAACTGGTCTTGAAATCGATTTTCAAAACTAGTTAAAAATCGGTTTTTAAAACTGATTTTAAATAAAAAATCAATTAACTGGTTTTAGTGCAATCGGTTTGAAAAAAGTGCGATTAATCCGTTTCTGATCTAGCGATTTCCACAGCACTAACAGTTTATATACTCCTAATAAATATTCATCTCCAGAAATGTTGGATTAGATTAATCTCGATTAAATTCGACCAAATAGAAATTACATATATCCACCTTTTCATTTTTGGGGTAAAATATGTATTTGGAAGTTGGCTACGCTATACGAATTGTAAATATCAATAATATGTATTTTTAAAAGAAATGCTATAGAATAAATTATAGAATAATTATTTTAACAAAAAAAAACCACTATTAAATATTTCATAATCAATGACAAAAAGGGCATGACGACTATACATACAGTGCAATATTTCTGCTTAAAATTTTAAAATGAATATCAAATCAATAGAAAATGCGCAAATTGTTTTAATAATAATTTGCACAACTTCTATTTTTAATATCCAATAGTATTATCTAAAAACAACTTTTTATAGAATGGGATATATTTAGATCGGCAAATGCCTGCCTGCTAGAAAACTGAAATAATTATGTAAGCTATCGGCGGTTTTAAACGTATTTCTTTGCTCTGAAAATGAGAAGAGGTTGCTGGAAAATTGACAACCAAGAAAAAGGTAGCTTGAAACGTAACACTAACCCTATACTGCTTTTATTAACAAAATATTGAAACTTTCAACCTTTTACTAATACTCATCATTCAGGTAGGTTATTGGTACCTACTAAGTACATCTCCAAATTTATTTTTAGTATGTTATGTTTGCATTTCATTGTATTTGTCCGTTATAATAAATTTAAAAAAAAAACACCTTACTGCATTTCCTTTTTTATAAGTAAAAAAATCTCACATAAAAATATTTGTCGTTTGTACAGGTGTCGTCAGACCAAAAACCGATCGACACCATAAATTTGATGCAAAAACATGGCTCGATTTATATAAACAATCTCAGTCTGATGATGAGTCAGGTAGTACAATGTAATAATGCATGTTTGATGAAAATGTTTTAAAAAACCTATTGACGGTGTTTTTATATATTTTCTTAGGCTAGAACACTGTGTCTGATTCTAGTTATAACATTTTCTTATACACTATAGATGATCATTGTTTTACTGTTTTAAACTAGTTTAGGCATCACGTGGGCATTCCATTCTCTGAAACTTTATTCATCTTCCATGTACTTACCGATTTAAAAATGTTTTTGTTTTAATTATTATGTGTTGAAAAATCCTTTTTTTCTGTGTATAATACACAATAGCAATTGCAGGAAAAAATAATTACCTTGTTTTTTTTCCGTTGTAACTTTTTCAGCTATATATATCGATATAGAAGACGACGAACTCCAAGAAGAACAAAATGAGAGCGAATATTCGCGCTGGTGTGACTTACCCGATTTATTACTAGAAAAAATATTTTCTTACCTGACAATAAGAGAAAAATATTACGCGAGTTTGGTTTGCAGATCGTGGTATAGGGCCTTCCACTTGCCGTATGTGTGGTCACAATTTGTTCTCAAAGATTCTACTTTAACTCGAGGGAGATTCAATTATTACTCGGGTTGGCAGGTAAGGCAAAAATCGTAAGTATTAAACTTAGAAATCTTTTTAACAAATAGAAGTGCCCACCCACCATGAGTTTTTTTTTTTTAAGTTTTGTGTTTTTTTTATTTTATCCGTATCTAATAAAATAAAGAGCTTATAATAAAGAGAGATGGTTTTATTAGTATGTTTTAGATCATCTGAGGACGCAGATGTGCTTATCAACTGTTGGAAGAAATTTTCGAAATCTCACGTTTGAACCAATGCTTAATTTCTACAATTTATATGAATTTATGAACATGATTTCCTGGTACATTGAGCAGACCAGGGTAAACAAGATTGAACAATCAGACATAACTGGAGTTGGGTGTAAAATCCATACATTAAAATTCACTTTTCCTTGCGACATGTCGACTGGACAAGAAGAAGAAGAGAAGGAGGATAAAGCTGTTTGGTACTGGAGGCAGGATGTTAGCAGGACTTAAGAGACTAATGTCAAACTTAGAATTGCTTAAAAGATTAGAACTGATTGATCTTATGCTGGACGCCAGAGAAGCTGAACATTTATTAGATGAAGTTTGTGAAATTTGTTGTTTAACATTGAGAACATTGATCCTTATCAATACAACTAAATTGCAATATCAAATTTTGCATGTTGGAGTCTTTCTGAATCTGCAAGTAAGTTTATTTTCCTCCACTTTCATTTTTATGAGTACATAGCTGTAATTTGTCATTTAAGGTATTAATGATAAGTCCGCAAAATCTGGGAAGTGATGTAATTGAACTTATTGGCTACACAAAATTGAAACATTTACATATTGTGCAAAATAAATACTCGCCAGATGATATACTTGTTAAACCCATACCAGAGAAGGTCTGGAAATTATGTAGAAAAAACAACCCTGCTTTGAAAGTACATTTGAAGTTGGAAAGCACCAAGCCCAAGGCCCTAGTATGGCAGATGGGAGCACCTGTTAAAAGTATTATTTATGATTCTCCTCAAATAGGGGTAAGTACATGTAGGGTGTTTCATTTGGTGGGCATTCTTCTATAATTCGTAAGCGGTAACAGGTAGGAGAAAAAGTTTTTATAAATTGCAGGATTATAACGTAAACTTATCGGCATTTTTACAGGGTGTTTCATAACCTCGACACAGACTTTAATTGTGTGTTATAAATAAAATTAAAACTATTTAGATTATAGACGTTTTTGGACATCCTGTATTGGATAATATAATAATATTTCTTTCAAAGAGATTGTAGTTGACTGTGGGTGGTTTCTATTAATTCCAAATTGTCTTCTTGAACGCTATGCTATATAATAATCTCCTTCTAGTCGATTACATAGTACATTTCTAGATAAATTTTTTATTAATGAATTGAGAGGCAATTTTTCATCTTTCGTTTTATAAACTTGTGTTCGCCTAACATGAATATAAACCTCTTCATAAATGCGGTTACACTGCGGTTAAATTAAACAGCAATACAATTAAACATTTCATACTGATTTCTACAGAAGCTCCCATATGTAAGTAATGCATATTAATGTATTTCCTTAATTTAGGTAGAAAATGAGTCAGCTATGACCGTAATTGAACTCTACAAAAACGATATTGTTGTATTTGGTCATACGAACTTGCCAAAAATTGAGAAATCCCAATCGTTTCACGAAAGGGCCGATTGTAGTCTTCTTTTATTATGCCGATTATGTCCAAAATTAACTACATTGGTGAGTTGTACTTTTTCAAAAAATTAGGTCTCTAAAATGCAAATGTTTCTTCCAATTTCAGATTATAACAGATTGTATTTCCACAACGACTGTATTGTTAATAGCTAGCACCGCCAGGAATTTACGATATTTATTTGTAAGACGAGAAGCTGTGATAAAAAAATGTGATTGGCCACAAAATCCAGACTGGAGTGACGAATTCTATGAATGGTTAATAAATAATGGTAAAAGCTATGAAAAAGTGGAAGATGAAGTCTCCCAGATGTTGGGTTACCAATGGCGTATGTTATCAGATACAGATTTTGAAATGTTAAACATAGATTTGTATTCCAATAAGATATATTAGCAATTTAAGTTGATTAGATTTTATGTTTTATTTAAGTGATGTGTTCCCAAAAGTGAGTTAAATTATTAATATTACTATTATTATTATTATTATACTTTTCTATGAAGTTTGTACTCTATTAGATTGTTAATGTTCCTAAATATTTTTTCACTGCATACAGAATGTTATTACAAACCCACTTTACATTATGATTCCTATTTATTTTTCCTTTTTTTTTTACATTATGAGGCAGTGCTGATAATTCAAGTACAACATGGTGTTACATATTTATCACATCTTCTGATTCTTGATCTAGCCCTTCGGTATAAATTTTTATACATGTCACCAATGTTTATATCTGGACATTCACATTCGAGAATAGTATCATTTTGCCTGTAATAGAGAATAGTAATAGCTAAATAATTCTTGGTTACATAAAGCTTATAAACTATAAACTTACGATAAAACTGGAGATGGAGATCTGCTGTTAACTTCATAAATATCACAAGCACAATCGATGCATGAATCTAGAGTTTGGTTCAGACGTTGATGCAATCTTTCTGCTAAACTAGGCTTAAGTTGTGGAGGGCAAAAACAAATACCTTCATTTATATCTTCGGTGGTTTCCTTGGGCGACGTGCAACGTATCACTTTTGCGTCACCAGCATTCATAATTTCTTCACAAGTACAGTGCATGTTATGTCGACCTGGCTTTCGTAAAAAGCATTGCTTTCTAGCAATGCCATCACCCTAAATTTATATATGAAAATAATAAGACCAACAATAAAAATATTGAAATAACCTTTGCCGATATTGAGTGAGGTGGAACATCAAAATAATATTTATACTTAGAACAAACTGGACATTTCTCATACTCATGGTTATCCGTACATAAACAAGTTTTAGCGGCTGCAAACATTAAAAAAGTAGCATCAAACGTCATATGTATATTATAAAGTTCTTTGTACCTTCAGTAAAAGATTTAGCTTTTGACCAACAATCACCTTTTATGGTTGGTATTGGTACGCAGTATTCTGAAGATTTTTTACCGTAACGGCCAGAATCAATGGATGGAGGAGCAGCAACATTGATTAGACGACTGTATATGATGCACATTATAAAAGAAAACATTATGTAAGAGGTAATATATTTACCATTTACATTTCTCCTTCACGTTAGGTCCTAAACCTTGTGGTTTCCTCGCTAATAAATTATCATCTACTTTGCGGTACGTAAATGGCGGTCTACTTATTTGACGAACTTTAGGAAAACACTTCCGAGAACTAAAAATACATATTTATTATATCCTACTCTACATCATTAACTCTTCCATTAGTATTTATACGCAATAATTTACCGGTGGTAACCAGATGAGTGACAAACCTTCCGTTGACGAATTGGGTTGCTTCGTATCTGCTGTAGTTTTGAAGGTATCGTTTTCGGATTTACAACAAAAGAACTGTTCTTTTTTGTATCACAAACTGTATCCTCGATTATTGTTTTGGTAGATACCTCAACTTTTGGCGCTATAAGACCCTAAGAATCGATTAAAATATTTGTATTTCTAAAAAAATTATACCCGATTCAGTACTTACGGGAAAGTTTCTCGCAGGTTCCATTAGTAAATCTATATCGACTCCAGGCACAGATCCTTGTTTTGTAGTGGGATAAAGCAGTTCATTTAGATTTGTTTGAAATGAAGCTAAAACGTTTCCAAGTTCACAATTTTGCCATTGAATTAGCTCCATATATAAATGTTCTTTACCTTAAAAAAAAATAAAATGAAACTTTTTGTATCTGAATATCTATAGGAAAACTTACTAAGTAGCTTCTGTAATTCTGATAAACGTTGTACCTCGAAAAACGTCTTGTAAAATATGAATTTCTCATGACAAAGTATTGGAAAGACCGGATCAAAATTGCCTGTTTGGATACCTGAATCCAACATATATAGTTGAAGAGAAACTCTACCATTTGGACAAAGATATACTCCAGGGCATGTTACCTATTTAAATTTGTAAAATTTCTGTGATGTTAAAAAAATAGTGTGGCTACTTAAGAGAATTGATATAATTTGCTATTTATTTATATCTCCAAAGGGTTTTAACTTCTAAATATAAAAAAAGTGTACGTATAGCAAAAGTAATACTTACAGCCTGTATATCTAATTCTACCTGCACTTGCAAAGCTTTTCTTTGCATCTTTTTTAAGTCGTTTCAAATTAAAAACATCCTATATAAAAAACTGAGAACAATAAATAACTTTTAAGAAAAAAAAATTGAAGTCAATGGACTTCATGTTTGTCAAATATGACACAGTTTTTCAGGCCAATAAACTCGTTGTGTTTACAGTGTTAAGTATCTTGGAAACACAAAATATTGATTTAAGAAATACTGACACATATCAGGAGTGCATATTTTCAGCATACGTCAAAGGAAATCTAAATAAAAAAAGCTATTTATAAATTCTTTTTTTTTAGTTTTCGGTATACCGCATCAATACAATATCTATTGACTTATATTTTTCTACCAGTAAAAGAAAACAGTTGTGAATATTATGTTTGAAATGTTAGATGCCAGTTTAATTTTTTAAACAGAAATTTTTCCATATGCAGGCGGCTAAAAGGAAAAGATGTATGTTTTGTGATTTTTTTTGTATTCGAATTTCACTTATCGTATCACAAAATAAATTTCAAATTTTCTACAACAACAGCAAACGATTCGTGCCAACAGAAATTGACATGAAAGACTAGGGTTTAACGCAAGCTAGCTCATCGACGACTCATTGATAAATCCGCATAAGTCCAACCAGGTATTTTAGTTTTAAAATAACGACTTTTGGAGGACTTGACAATCTCAAAATTTTACTTTTGGTATCTTTTTTTTAATCGTACACGTACACTTAAAGGAAATTTATTCAGACAACACAAAAATAACTTTTATTCATTTTTTGGAATATTTATAAACATTTGAGCATATAAATGACCAACTGTTTTTATATTTCTTTGCATTATTATCCTCAGAGTGTTGGTGTAAATTTCCGCAGGCCTAGCAATAGTAGGATCTCTCCAATGTAATCCGTTACTGTCAGTGGCGAATAGTGCCGGGGATGGTATATGATCACGCATATAACTCCAAATACAATCTCTTAGTATAGCTACAATCTAAATACATATATATGTAAGATATAAATCTCTTTATAAAAAGTAAGTTACGAGAAAAGTTAATCATCTCAGTACTCCAGACATTTTTCACACATTCAATCAAAGAACTATGAGTCACTTAAACGACACAATATACCCTATGTATAGTCTAAAGGTGCGTCCACACGCTCGGAGTTCGCCGAACTCCAAGCAGTAGTTTGGCGAACTCCTAGTCGTGTGGACGGGCAGTTCGGAGTTCGGCGAACTAGTCGGCAAACTGAAAATGACAGCTTTGCCAAAGATAATAAACAATTCAACGTGCTTTTTTTGACATTGATATGAGTGCAATTTTAATATTCATTATTACATTAAATTGGTGCATTTCAAGTAAATTAAAGATCTTAAGTTTTATAAAAATTAATCTTTAAAACTAATGTGTAGATAAAGTAATTAAATAATTGCAATGTTATCCTAAATATTAAAAAGCTTACCACTCTTTTCATAATTTATCAAATTTCTTGGATTATACTAAAGAGAGTCGAAATGTATATTGTTATGTGATGATCTGGTTTAAATGCGCATATGATTTTTTTGTCTATAAAGAAGCAAATAAATTAAAAAAATAGATATTTATTAATATATAATCATTTAAAAGAAACCACCGTCCTTCCTCACGGCCCTCAATTTGAAGCGATGTATGGATTATTTAATCCATACATCCCCAGTGGACCGTGTTTGTGCAAACATATTCGCCTCATTGTAACTATTACTCATACATATGTATGATGCTCGTAGATAATTGGATAAAAAATGGCGAAGAAATTTGAGCAAAAAATATTTCTTTGATTGACCTATAATTTTTACGACGAATGTTTCAATGATAGCAATCACGTTGGTCATAACAATTATAGAAGGTCAATATAACTACTTTTTTGTTCGAGTTTGTTCGTCATTGTATACGCAATAACCCATACATTCATCATCGTAAACTTGGAAAATAACAGAAATTAAATAGTAGCATAAATAATTGTAGTTGTCAATATTTTCATAACCTAAAGATGAATTACTGGTGTCATATTTAGTTTAGTTTCTGTCATGCTCAACAAAAATGACAGAACTTCAAATATTTATGATTTGCCGCGATTCCCGCGAAACCAAAAAAGAGTTTCAGTTATGCAGTGACAGTAATGGTTCATGACCAGTCATAATTTCTGTACCAACACCAACCTAATTCATGCAATTACTCAATGCTACTACACTAATCTCTCATACCGAACGTTGGGCGTTTTTCCGTATCTACTCGGAGTTCGACAAACCCCGAATCGTGTGGACAGTCACGTCCACACGATTCGGTAGTTGGAGAACATTCGGGGTTCGGCGAACTCCAAGCGTGTGGACGCACCTTAAGGGTGCGCGTACAGTAGTAGCTCACTGATTAGCGATAGAAAGACATTTATACGGAACGGTAGGATAATTTGAGAAGCCGAAATTTCATTTATAAAATAACAGGTTACAAAATAAATTCAACAACACGAAATTAAAAGAAAACATTTAGCTGTCAAGAATAATGTGCATACAATAAATAAGAGGGCTTGCAATAAATATCGTAATTTCTTCCATAAATTATGATAAGACGAAAAACACAAAATCATGTTTGCTTGCTTCTCTTTTTTGTGTATTTTTTCTAGACGTTCACAATCATTTTTGCGATTACAGCGCAATCTGTTACGAATCGAAAAAAAGTTTCAAACAAAAACTACATACGTGATGGCGTAGAATCCGAATCTGCAATACAAAATGGGGGTTCCCATTTAAGATTTCAAAGTTGTCCCCCCTCCCACTCTGGGGGGGAAGGGATCGAGTTCGGCACTATTCACTGAGCCCCCTACATTATAAAAAATCTTATTAAGATCTTTTTTTTTAATTTGATGCAGTGTTTTAGAAATATTCCGTTGTCTCAAGATAAAAAACTCACCCTGTATGTATGCTGACGCTTTCGAAGCAATCAGTATTTTCAAATTTCAGTAAAATCGGCACAAGATTATCAGTGCTTATCCAGAATCAGCGCGTACTGTACGCACACCCTATAAATTGAACAGCGTGTACATTCTCAATAATCCCGCAAATATATGCCCTAAGTCAACCGTTACATTCATTTCTATGTTTAACTTTCGATTGTCGCGCAGATTCATGGTAACATTTTTGTAACTTACCTCAAAGGAATTAAAGTAAGAGATGACATCTCTTATTCCAGATAACGGTGGAGGTAATAATTGACCTAATGACATCAGCTCAATAACTTTAATTGTAGTTTCCATTAAGGATTTATAACTATCGGTATGCGAGGATTTACTTTGATCCCCCATACTACTCCATTGATGCATTAAAGTTGCTGTAAGAGCTCTAATTATAACTGAACAGTAACATAAAGCCGGTCGATGCACAGCCACTAATGATAGTAGTTCCCACAAAAGCGGTGTTGAACTGAATAATCGTCTAATGAAAAGATCTCTTTCGATAGTTACTTTTGAGAATTCTTCTTCTGGCCATGGCAATCCATTGTACATCACATCAGGACTAATATATTGCACCAGAAGCAATGATACTTGTATTATATTGTCTTGCAAAACCTCCGTTTCTTTTTGTGAATCGGAGGGGCCTAAACAGCACGATTTAATCATACGTATTAATTGCGTAGTATTATTTGCGATATTATCAACAGCTAATGAATGTATAGAAACAGATTTTCGTTTTCCAGTTCCAATTATTCCGCCATTATAAACTGAGGAGTGTTTAGTTAGTGGGATTGTTTTGCTCTGTAAAATATATCATCCATATATTCTTCAATATAATTAACCATTAAAATACTTACAAGCTTTTTATTTTGTTTCAAAAGCAACTTATCAATTTGTTCATAAGGGGCGTGTGTCTTGACTTTTGCACCAAATAGGACATTCCAACTTGAAAAAAGTGACCGTTCAACCAATTCCCTAAGAGCTAATATTCTTGCAATATTAGAGTGGGTGCACAAACGTTTTAAAATTTCTACGGTGCAGTTATATCCCTTTAAGCGAACCATTTCATCTAAAATGGAATATTAAAATGGGATTTTAAGTATTTGTGATAAAATGTAAATATACCTCTCTCTTGGCAACAGATAAAGAAGTAATGCACAATACCAATTGTAAAATTTATAACAACCTGTAGGGGTGGACTATACGATCGCCCATTATTACATGTTGGAATATTAAGAATATCTAATATTTCTGCAAAAGTATGTAGAGTGTGATTGTCCAATATGTTTTTACTAAATATTGAAGTAAATGTTATTAAATTTTGCTGCAACGCTCTTGTTACAATTTGGGAACGTAAAAGTTGTACTTTATTTGACTTTTCCCATCTACAAAAAAGAAACATCTTCAAGATACTCGTTCAATTCAAAAATCATCATCAAACGAACTTCAATAATACCAGAAGATTGTACCACATTTGCGAAAAATTGTCTTCCTCGTTATCTGCCGAAATTGCTAGTTCCTGAGTGAATTCATTGAAAACTTGCTCTAAAACAGCGGCAAAATATCCACCTTTGTTATGATATGGTTGGAACATTTTATCAATTAATTCGTCCGACAATATTCTCACTAACAAAGCTAAATGATGATCAGTTCGTGCGTTTTGGAAAAGGTATTTTGCGGATTTAATTAACATTGCCGGATTGTTATGTCCTGTAAAAATGTTAAAAAAAAAACTTAGTCTTATTAAAATAAAATTAGTGGGTGTGTTAGGGGTACTAAATTTATTAAATTCTTACCAATGAATATTATAATTCTTGCAGCAGTTTGCGATTTAACTATCTTTGGGCTCAATAACATCAAATGAATGTCATCTATTTCACTAATTAGTGAATTTAAAATACCTTGATGAGAAGTTAAGTTATTTCTTATAGAATAATCGATTTCTTGTAGAATAAATTCTGAAAAAGATATACATATCGATACTGTAATATTCACAACCAGGACTCTCTTTATCCTGAATACGACCGAAATTATGTGGAAAGTTGTTATAAAAAACAAAAATAGAAATTTTAATTTAGGCGTTAGAAAACATCAACCATTTTTGTTTAATTTCAAACATTTATAAATACCTAATACATCTCTGGAATTATTTTTTATTGTTTGATTCTGAAGTTCATCAGTCGAGCAGACATCTTCTAAAAAGATGCAATCTAATAGCAAAGTTATAATTTGTGATGCACCTTTTTCACATTTAAGAATCAAATTAACCAGTAAATCCTAACAATATAAAGAGATAATTAAATTAATAGAAATATGTTGATATGTGTAAAAAAAATACCTCCAACGCTTCAGGTGATCCAAAATATTTACACCAGTCATCCGTAAAATTATACAAAAGTAAAACCACTTCTACAGGTACTAAAACCAAACGTTAAGGTGATATAATTTGTATGATCTTTAATGTAACATATTAACGTACTTGTATGGTATATGTTACTACAAATTGTGGATAACAAAGTAGATGACAAATTTGATAAATGAAGCAAAAAAGGAATTGTTGCTCTCTTTTGCAATTTTAATGCATCATTATCTTGAACAGCATCAATAGTTAAACTTGACTAAAATAAAAACAAAATTAAATCAAATACTGAAAATATACTGACGATTAGAAATCTATGCATTTAATAATTACTAATATATTTGAAAGTGTAATTTCTTTAAAAAAATAAAATAAAAACAAATAAACAAAGAAAAATACATACAGGTTCTCTTTACTTAATGACCAAGATCCATTGCCTATCATTTCTGATTAACTAAATATATTTAGGACACTAAATACGTAATTTGTACATAACAATGTAATTTTGAAAATTAGCTATATGCCTTCTTTGGAACTAAACAGATGACAAGCAAGACTCATTAAATAAGGAGCATTTGTATTTAAAAAAAATGAATTTTACATAAAACTTTAGCATAACTTACGTTAAATAAATGTAAAAGTGCAGTCCTAATATCATGACAATGACTACTAGCTAGATGACCCAAAATCCCAACAACTGATTTCAATTTTGGTGAATTACAACCTTGTTCATATGACTTATTTTGACAAAAATCCTTTAAACCACAAGATAATACTCTAGTAATTACTGTATTAGGAAAGCAGCTCCCAACATGGGCTACAACCCAATCAAAATAAGGAGAATGCTTGACAGAAGTGTCTAGCAAGGCATTAATGCAAGCTTCTGTGTCGGAATGCATTAAACATGATAAACATTGTGTTGTAATATCGATTAATGTTCTAGTAGCCCGACAATTCATCCATAATTGTAAAGTTTCATTTAAACCTATTTAAATAAGAATTGAAAACATAGTAAATATTGCTATGCCAATATTTACCATTCGATATATGGGCTCTTCCTGCAAACTTTGTGGATATTTCTCCTAATAACTCAAGAGACCAAGTGCTAATTATAGGAGCCCAGGCTTCAGCATTACCTGTAACGAAAGTGCAAAGAACAAGGTGAATTTCTGTAATGATTGCTTCGTCATATTCAGAAACTGGTGGTATGTTTCCGGTTGATGCTTCAGTCTGAAACAATACATAACCCATAATTCCAACTATAATAATCATTATTTACAATACCTCAATAGCGCACACATAATTCTCAGCTGCTCTATCAAACACAGAACAGAAGTATGATAAAACTGCATCTCTACCAGCTGGTAAGGATTTCAATATAGATAAAGCGGTTCTTGTTAAGTCTAAGGGATTGCATTTTGTTTGTTTAGTGACACCATCAATAAAGGTTCTTAAATCGTTTAACGAATTTTGTTGGGCAGGATTTCTGAATATTGTTTGCTGAGAAACCATTTTGTGATTAGTAGATTAAATTCAGTCAAGATCGTTAAAACGAAATATAAACATTTGTAATAGGTTATATTTCACCTCTAGACATGTTGATTTTTTTGAGGTTGGCAGGTCTTGAACATGAAGGGAAGACAGAAGATGGTTTAGGGACTTAAAATTTCATGGCAGCACTGCAGGGTGTTTCGTTATTGTAATTTGAACGGAATACCACTGAATTTCTCTATTTTCATAGTTCTATCGTTCTTTAATAAAATACCATGCTTAGTAATTGGGGTTTGGCTAAGAGGAAAGTAGAATCGAGAATCGTCTTTTGTATCCACTAAAGGCGAGCTACTGAACCATCCATAACTAAAATGACAAAACTTAAAATAAAGCATCTAAATATTTCAAAATGCAACATTTGATTTTTCTGTTGCCGGCCAAGAATATTTATTTTTTGGTCCTTTATCCCTATGTATGCGGATTTGCTGTAGTAACTCATTGTCAGCATTGTTTAAATTTAGGGAATCATATTTCGAATAAAATTTGCCAGTAATTGCCGATCCTACAAAATTTTAGGTAAAATATAGTAGCTTTTTTCGAGGTATTTTTACTCTGATAGTTTCTAGCATAGTGATCATGTACTCTGAAATATTTTTCTTCAATTTTACAATGTTCTCTCAAGATTAGTTCATCACGGAGTCTCATTTTGATAAGAAAATACTAAAAATTTAATGAATAACATAGGTGTCACAATGACATTTTAGCTTTTTAAAGGTAACTTTTCCAATTTCTGATGATTAAGTTGTTGGTATTGCAGATAATTTTGATTAATGGCCGCGTTCAGAGTACGTAATCACTACGTAGCTGCTCCCAAACGGTTCGGGAACTGTTGACAATTCGTTTCAAAAACGCAACGCTACATTTGCGCTACATCAATGCCATACAATGGAGCAGTTGCCATTTTGTGTAGCGGAAACCGCTGCTGATATGTATCAAATGTTGACAGGCATGCCTAAATTTGCTAAAATGTTAAGAGGGGGGGCTTCCACGAGTCATTGTGAAAAAAAACCGAGGGGGCACTACAATCGTTTATAATTAATTATCAGTCGGTTCTTATGCAATATTATTCCAAAAGATGTCGCCTTAAATTGTACAATAGCAGTCTATAGTATACTACGACGAATTATACACAATAGAAACACAGGTTGCTGAAAGGAAACATGTTTTATATAATTTAATATTTATTTTTTGATTCCATATACGCGCATATACGATACAAAACAGTATTTAGACCACCAAGTCAAGTAAATAAAGAATCTGGCAACAGTGGGAACAACCTTTGCTTATACCACACTTATACACTCATTACAAAGACTCAACAACAAAGGAACGGCGGTTACAGATCCTTATTGATCTCCAAAAATAATTTAACACTCTGTCGTTATTATTGATAATTAAAATATGTAATTCATGAATTACGAGTCCTTACAATACTACTCAGGTTTCAAATTGTTCAAACTTACAAAAGGTAACTTTTTTCGGCACTTATATCCCGGTTTAAGCCCAAAGCTCTTTGTTGCCGTAGAACAACATTCTATAATCGTTCGTATAGATTTAAATATATTCCAGCAATTTCCGTTGTTTGTAAATTTAACCGAGGGCGCCATTCATGTCTTTTTAAATGGCCCTTTTAAATTCTTGTTGGAATACATGAATCTAACAGCAAGGAATATTTCAGCAAGAACGGATAAATATGGTGTCGATCTTGGTGTATATTATCTCTGGTGTCTACCGTCAACACCTTTGATCTCAGGAAACCCCTTTCATCAGTGGGACAATGACACATTGGCGTAATTAGTTAAGCTCTCCATCTCTTGCCGGCGCGCAACTTTCACGAGCGATTTGTCGGGTTGTACTCGTGTTATTGTCGGCTCTCGGGAAATCCCTAACCAACACTGCTTACCCCCCACTCATGACGCTAATAAACACGAGTGTGTCTAGCTGCTGTAACAATTTATTCACTTGTCTCTTGCCCAGCACTGCTACCATACATGAATTCAACTAATACATGAGATTATATTATCTGTATTTATTGGGACAAAAGTTAACAAGTTTGTGTATTTAGGTTATAAGTCAGTTTTACTTTATTTAACATAATTCACAAGCTATCTTGATCATTTTCCCACGCTAAAATCTTATTCATCGTGACTATTCCCTTCATACTCCAAGGTTCCAAAGGATCGGGTGGAGAATCCGGTTCGGAATATACCTTGTTATTTGCCGATTCACAACCCCTTGGCATAACATCAACAAAGGGGCTAACTCTGAAAATATTTTCAGAATTTGATTTTAAAAATCTTAATCAATAACACACTGTGCATTTTATAATTACTTTGCTGAAGGGAAAAAATGAGGTTATTTATTGTTACCGTAGCTCATCCACTGAAATAACACATTAGTGCCCAATATATTATACATACAGTACTTTACTGGCCTCTAAAATATACTGTGATGAGTAATAAGTACTGTTAGTGGAAACATATTTTGACGTCACATCTCAGCGGCGTACGGCTGAATATAAACTGAACGCGTATATAAGATCGGTCGTTAGTGTCATTTGGTCAATCAATGGGATTATAACAATCAATACACTACGTTGGTATCGTTAGCTTATATTTCGTTGTTAGTAACAATTGGTACAATACGTCCAGACGAAAATGCACGAACAAACACAGTTTGACAATGAGGATATCTTCTTACAACACATAATACACCTTCATTCTTACAACATAAATGATAAATTAAATGAAGCCCTCGCCCAATTTAATTTATTGAAATTAAATGATGTCGGATTTTCCTGTGCCGCCTATGGTTGAAGTGGAATTGTGTTTACAAGACTTACCTGCACAGTTGTTTTCACAGGTGTTTTAATAAATCAAACCATTATTTACATAGCTGCAACGCCTAATGCAAAATACCCTACAGTTCAGTGCTGCTTCCTGGATAAATGTAAAAAAGTTAAAATATATTCCCACTAACACTAGTAATAAGTATGTAAGTTGTTAACGTCTACATGAAGCTAACTGGTAGCAACAATTAACAAATATTATTTAACGATATAAACAATCACGGTAAATAAAATATGGCGTGTATTTTCCTAAATATGGATTTTGCATTGTTAAATTGAGCGGTGAGTGTGTGGCGTACTTGGAATATAATGTAGTCAAATACCTATTTGCTTTAGCGGTTTTTGGCCTCTTTTTGCGTTTGTGTTTTCTACTGGATCCAGTGTGTGGGATTATTTTCGCTTCTAGCTGTGGGTTCAGAGAGTGCAACTAATCTACAAATTTGCGTAGCATTAGAACCGAACAAATAAATTTACACATTTATATTTTACAAGGTATCGTTGCCGAGTGCGACATCAATATTGTAAGGTCTTAAACTTTGAACTTTTTCATCCGTACTGGTTACCCTTAGACACTCCCTGACGTGTCGTATACGTTCTTCGACGTAATCCAAACTCTCTCTTTTGTCTTCTTTACTAGCTACGGTGTTGGTAATTGTATCGGAAGAACTTGATTCGGATTCGTTGAATAATTGACGTTTTTCGGAAAATTTAGATTTTGCAGAAGCCGGTTTTGAATTTGCGGACTTAGCTCTTCGCATTCTGGAGACTCTGCCTAATAGAGGACCTTCTGAAATAAAAGATATCAACACTACCTTTAATAATTACTTTTAATTAAATAAATATTTTACCACCGAACCCATCGCTATCACTTGGATCTAAAGTGGAATATTTCTTCTTGATTGTCTGTTCGACTTTTTTTACAAAAGCTCCAGTTCCCGCGAAAATTCCAGCCACGTTCTTCACACTGATATTTGGTTTTAACGTAATTTCCTGGGCATTAGTAATGTTAGCTGCTTTAACGGCCAAATCTTGCAATTTTTCTGTCTCGCATTTATCTTTAGAACACAAAACTAACTCTCGCAAGGGATCTATATCCTCAGTTTCGGATGATACCGGTTTGGGTTGATTATTTTGCTTTAAAAAGTCCCGGCAATATTAGGTTTTGCGTCTTGTAACAAATTTGTATTGTCGGGTATCTGGGTGAATGTTCCAAAAATGGTTGAGACTGCTGGTTTAGGAGTGGTTATGTTCGATAAAGTATTGATTTGTTTGTTTATAACTGTGTTAACAGAATCCTAAAATGTAATTACGGTTATAATTTTTTGTGGAGTTAAACTTTCATATTTACTTTATTTTGTACTTCAAGGGTACCCGACGCTTTGTTAATATCTATATCATGCGTGAAAGCCATTACATCTAAGGCAGCTGTCAAAGCACCTCCAAAAGCACCTGTCATGTTATGATCTTGCGGATTTAATGTTGAGCTAAAATATAATGTTTTAGTAATTTTTAATTTTTATTCCTTAAACTACTAACCCTTTCTTCTTGATGGGTGTATTTATCGATTCCCTTCCCCACATTAAGCATCTCATTTCCTCGCCTGTTAATCCCCGTTTTTTCAAAGCGTTGATTGTCACTTTACCAACTCTCTGCATATCGTCAAAAATTCGATATGGAATTTATTAAATATTTACAACTAAAATACAAACCTTCCAATTAGCCACAGCACCTTTCCGTTGCTTGGCTCGCGTTTTACTTTTAGATTTAATAACCATTACACCCCTTTGTTCGGTACTAGGATCTTCACTTGGTCCCAAAGAAATACTATATTCCTGAAGTAAAGATGGGCATCCGATTGCGGTACAGCACGTTCTAATGTTATTACTATTTTGGCCCACTAGAAGAATAGTTTGTAAAATTATGCAAAGATAATAAATATTCGTACCTGTTTCATCCACTCTTTCTCAATTTGCTCAATGACATGAGCGTAGGTGTTGCCCATCATGGCGATCAACATGTTTAATAACAATATAGGTACGAACACCATAAATAAACCAAACACAGCTTTACTTAAACCAGGATAAGTAGTCATCGATAGTTCAGAATACTGTAAGTTCGCGAGATATCGTTATTTTCCAAAAAGAAATACTACAATGAAGTTCCGTACGTCATAGTTACCAAAGTTTTGAATAAAGCCATCATGTGAGCGTATTTGGTATAAAGAATTCTTAGCATTAGGAAAGCCTTTGGAGAGGAAGAAAAATGATTGAGAGAATCCGAAGAGGACGATAGAATATATTATTGAAAAGTCAACTATTCACCGATCATGCGTAGATCATTGTGACAAAAGGTCCAGTTAAACGTACTGCCCTAAAATGGAATATTTAGTAATATTTCAGCTGAGAATTGCGAGCCTTACCCTGCGAAAAACATTAGCAAAAACCATGAGCCCGGCACGGCAAAGCACAGAATTGCTTCTTCCGTATCTCTATCTCCGTAGACTCGACAAAATATACATCAAGAATTAACAAGTTAGAAACCAGGAAAATAGCTTTAGGTGGCGAATTATACTACAAGAAAAGTACACTTAAAGATGGCAGATATTTTTTACACTTTCTCAGCTCTTACCTGCTGCTTGAGAAACGCCCAGAATCCCTGATTCCTAATTTCATCACCTTGCTGTAATATAACATAACTTAAAACGCATAAAACCGTGCATACTTCGCATATGAATCTCACGATTACGGTAACGTCGTCTGAGTATTCCAAAAGAGGAATATCCGGATCATCAGGTCGCTCAAATATACAGCTAACGATAGGAACAGTAAATGTACTAACAGGATAAGAAGCCTTTTTAGAAACTGATTCTGCAAATTATAAATAGAAACTAGAGACAAAAGACAATCAAATTAAGTTTCAGACTTTACCCTAGCAAACGTTTTCCATTTTTCCTCCAATAATCTTTGGATAATACCACCGTCAAGCATATCTAAATGTGCTTCTTTCGTTCCGTTTAAGATTATGAATAAAGCCGAATTCCAATCTGAATTGAAAACTATATGTAATGAGATTCCTTATTAGTATATAAGCTTTGTTCCTACATAACATTTCTGATTCGCTTATGCACTAATTCACGAATCCGCATATCCAGTTTACACATGCAGATAAACTTATAAGTAAATATGTATGCTGTAACTCTAGAAGAACATACTTATGTAGATGAAGAAAATGTTACAATTAGATGCGGTGATAGGCGAATTTGACATTCTGCTAAGTCATATAAGATCGTTCAGGTGTTTGTTAGACTGTGTTTAATGCATTTCGCACGTGCCTGATAATCAGAATTGTTGTGGAAACAAATCTATAATAAATTGACAAAAACTGCATATATAACATTTTCCCACACAGCACACTTCATCCTGATAGATATCCAGTGGATGTCCCAATCACCAAACCATGGCCATATCCATTGCAGATGTTGGATATATATCCACGAAGTATTTGTTTTGGAGTTATTAATTGTTCATAAAATTAATAGAAACATATTTATCCCAATTTTAACATAAATTAATATCCAATTAGGATCAAGTGGTCGTTTTGAAGTTATTGATGAGTACATGAATTCCATAGCAGAGAATATCTTTGTTGGATATCATAATTCGATGACCATTTTGAGGACCAAGGACGAAACAATCGCCGAGCGCGAATGTATGTTTGTGTTAATAGTCATCTTTTGTTCGTTATCTGTCGCGACAGTCTTCAGTCGGCAAACGACCATTGTGAATGTTGCTGTGGTGATCTGTTAGGAATTATTTAGTTAGAGTAGGAACATTTCAATTATTCTGGATCCTCTGTCAGTACTTAGATGTAGGTCACCTCGTGTTAGGCACCTTTTTTAGGCGGAAGCACCGGTGGGTTGGGATGATTATGATAAATTTTAGTTTCATAAATAAAGTGTGTTTATTTGTTGTTATGTTGGTATACGTACAGGTTTTGTTACACCTGAATATCTAACCTTAGCAAATTAGATTTTAGGCATATATAAATAAATGTGTTACTCTGCTTGTAACGTCTTGTTTAGTTTGTGTAAATTTTAAAAGCATCTCTGAACCCCTAATATTGATTATTAAAATCTAAGATGACATTTCTAATTTTAATTATCTACATTATTGGATTACTTATGAATACGTACTTGCAGGAAAATTTAAAAAAAAAAATGGTATTAATTATAATCTGTATCTGATGTCTCTGTCTTGATTATTTTTATATCACCTTAAGATTACCGCGTTGGTAGGTATATCTAGCTGTCAATGGTTTCTTTTTCTTTACAGGAAGTCAAGAGAAGGAACAGGAATTAAGTAGATTAATAAGAATAATTCGTAATAATTTTTAAATTTGTTAAAATATATACCTCCACTTTATGAACTATTTATTGTACTATTATACCTGTTTCTTTTCTTTAAAGATCGGAGCTCTTGTGAGGCTTGCTTATCAGTGACCACTAATACATATAATGTAATGGATACCTAATAGGCGGACATTTGGAGATGTAAGAGACATAGAATATCTGTAACGTCTAATGAATATCCGCAAATAATATCTAATGGATGTATGGTGGACATTTTTTGCTCTATGGAATATCCATTAGATGTGTTGCATAGCATATTTATTAGATATTCTATTTGGATATCGAATAGGCGGAGATGACAGACATCGATAAAATGTCTATGACGTCTAATGGATGTTAAGGATATCTAATGGATGTATGGTAGAGATTTTGTGCTGTGTGGGTTATACACAATTCTCAATTACTATTAGTGAAGGTTAGTTAAATTTACATTTTTCACTTAAAATTAGTTATTTTAGCAGAACAAAAGTAACTTGACTGGCACAAACACAATAAAAACAATCGGAAAAATTTCAGCAATAAATATATTCTGAAGAAAGCTCACACTGAGAAAGTCTGTTCTTACTTCGTAAAGCTTGATTTACATCATACTTTTTTTTCTAAACTAGATTGCATATTAATTTCAACTAGAATTTCTCGCTTCTATTTAAACAGAAGTAGATCTTCTGCGCATGCCCAAGCAGCGAAGGGTAACGTGTATACCAACATTAAAAGATAGCGGTTTCATTTTTGATGTTTAGCGATCGCATAAGTTGTAAACAAACACAAATTTGATTTGTAGTTGGTAGTTCGGCAAGTTGTTCTAGTGCGCATGCCTAGTATGAGATCTAGTTTGAAAACTAGTTTCTAGTATACAAACTTGGACGGAATTTTCTGATTTACATTATCCAAGTCGATCTAGTTTAGAAAATAGTCATACATTTCTAAACGAAAAAAGTATAATGTAAAATAAACTATTTTTAAGTTCATATAAGGCATTTTTAAAATAATACACCCTATTTTAGATATCGACGATCATATACATTGATCACTTTTTTTAAATAATGTAGTATAGACTCGATAATTGCAGCTTTAATAAATTGTATTCTGCCATTAGTGCACACCTGCCAGGTTAGTTGTGTTCTACTATACATTCAAGATAACAGGCGGGTTGTCTATAATCCGGCATTTCTTTACAGTCGATGATTGCACTTACTTGTTTTACCGTTTGGTAACAATGTGTCTAAGGCATTGAGGGGATAAGCAGAACAAGTTATGTTGCTATATCTCCAAAATTCTTTTGCAGACAATTCTAACATCTCTCTAAATACCTCAGCACGACCTAGGGTTAAGTATATGAATATTTTAAGATTTAATTATTTTGCCCTACCTAATTTGCAAGCTAATGTCAAAGGCGTCAAACCAGCTCTGTTTGCAATCCCATTGCTCGCTGGCAACTTCGGATGTCTCAATGCATAGCCGAACATGTCCTATGCAGTTTATGTTAAAGTAAAATAATAAGTCGTATTAGAGGAGCACTCACTAGCTTATCGCATACGACTACCATGTGCAAGATCATATTCCCAAAATTATCCTGATAATCAGGATTAGCTCCTGTGTCCAGCAATAAGTTATAAACACTTTCGTTGGCGCAGCAGGCCGCCCACGCCAATGGATATTCCCCTAAGTATGCCAAACCTTCGTAATCGGTGTGTTTGGCCGGCTTAGATCGTTGCTGGTCTCTCGGCAGAAAAAAACTACCTATAATGTTGGATTTAGCTACAAATATCACATTACCTTCCAATACGAACCTATTGCTCTTTGATTGACATTGGCACCTGCTTCGATTAGATCTTGCACTAATTCATTATTGTTATAAGCAATCGCTAAATGTAAAGAACTGGCTCCTGCAATACAAAAGATTATTACATGTATATTTAGATACATTCCGTAAACATTACAGTATGTTCTAACGGAATATTCGAATCCATTAGATCATTTATATTAGATTACCTGTTCAAAACAAAAAGTAAAGCAAATTTGTTTGATTTTCTGTTTTGTTTAATAATTATAATGGGCACAGAGAGATTATAGCAATAGCGGAAAAATATGTTACATTGTATGTATTTTCAATGAAAATTGCGTACGCAGAAAAATGTTAAAAACGAGATTATGATACCAAAGATTATTATTTACGGAAAACTTATCTTTAGAATACTATGTTACTTCACCCTCCTCCTTCTTTTAGCAAAAAGAGTTAGATCAAAATACATAATTAACTAATGGAATATTGAAACTTTAGAGACTTCGTGTAGACACATGATAAGATAGAAGATCTTTCAATTAAGATAAACGACTAAAAATCTACACATACTGTATAATTAATCGATTGAATATAAATCCCGGTCCAGTTTATGGTGGAAGAAGAAATTGAAAAATAGAAAGCACTGTGTTTCTCGAAATTAAACAATTGTGTACTTGGCTCATTCATTTAAAGAGAAAACTTTCTAAGTTGCAGCAAACATATTTCCTCATTGTTTTACCGAGTTAAATATTGAAATACACGATAAAACAATAGTTTATAAGTGATTTCTTGTTAACCACTTCAGCTTAAAGGCTTAATAGTCATAATCCCCACAATATTAAGCTTATAAAACTTACCCAAATATTCCTCCCCTTCAACAACATCTAGCGCCAATTTCGGGAAACATTTGATGAGTGTTCTAGCTAATCTTGTGTGCATCTTGGTATCGCATATTATTAGAACATGAATTAATGTTTCACCTAGAGATCCCCTATATTGCATCTGCCAACAGGCTTCGTGGTCTGTCCACTTTGCAAAGGGTCGTGTGCACTTAAAGAAGCTTCGATCGGCAGAGCCACTTGCTCATAATCTCGAAATTTCCAACGCAAATATTCCGCTCTATTAATGATCTGTCCTTTCCCTTCGCCATACATTAATTGCCCAAATTGTTCCTTGATTAATTTCTCGACTTCAGCCTGGCCACCAACATTGTAAGCATCTATTAGTTCGCCACCTAAAATTCTTCGATACATAAAAAAACAAATGAAAACTTAGACTCTACACACCTTTCTTGTAGTTCGCTAACTTGTAGAGAAGGCACTGATCTTGGTTGGAAGCCTGACTTATTACCCTGTCCAAAATTGAACCACTTTGCAAGATCTTACTTTTCCTCTTACCACAGGGCTTACAAAGATTTCCGCCCATTTCACAAAAGGTTCAGGAAACATCTCAAGTAAAGGATCGTAAATACTTTACTCTAGAAACCTTTTTTCTAATCAATAAAAGCTATTGTCTAACATTGTCAAGGTATACAAACAGTTCGTACTATGGTGCGCCTGGTACCAGTATATATACCTCGATAAGTAAGGCACATGCAGTCAGAAAGTTCCCCTTATTGAAAGATCTGGTTTAAGTGAGAAGAATAGGCGCAATAATATAATTATAAATTCTGACTTCTACAAAAACAACAACCTATGGAAAAAAGGCAATATTGTAACAACTCCTTAAAAAGAAAATTATTTGTCAAAAGCACGTATTTGCTATAAGGGAATGTAGATTAGTTCTTTAATTACTCTCAATAACAGTAAAATGTCTTAATATATCGAAACGGGAAGGCCAATCTAGATTAATGCATAGCGACTCAAGCATATTTGCATATTTACTTACCAACCAAATCATATTTGTAGTAAGTGTGGATCAATACATAAAAAAAATTATGAAACTTTGGAAATAGCAATAGATTACAATGTAAATTTAGCTAGTACAAACTGATAATATTCCAGAAATACTTTCCTTCCCGTATCATTGTTTGCTAGTTGTAAATGCATGATGGTATAATTGATATATAAGTAAAAATATAAATCAGTTCATTCTATTCTGTTTATTTATATTATAACTTTCTTTAGAATTAGCGACATGTACCGGCCTTTAATTGCCTATCTTACTAAAACGTCTCTGTAAAAACAAATTTAAAAAGTATTGTCGGATTTATAAAAATTTGAGAAGAAAGGATAACATGAAATTGAAATGTGGGACTTGTGTTGGAGAATACTTTCCTTTCTAGAAGTCCTAACATTGAACTATCCATCTATCAATATTATCTTAATAAAACTCCATAGTTTATTGTATAAAGGTTTTTTTAATATTTTTTTATAAAATCACAAAATTCAACATACAATATTTATAACAGTTCACACAAACTCAATGTCTAAAAATACAGATTTTTTTTAACAAATTTTTCAAGTGAGATTCTAGTAAAATACAAATATAAGATTCCTTTTTTTTAACAGATATGTAGTTAAATATACAAGTTATAATTATATAGTATATAATAATAGTAATGAGTCAATAACGTTTTTATATATGTATAATCAAGGATTAACGATTTTTTCCTACTAAAAAGATTCCTATTTGCTGTTATTATTGGCAGAATAAAAACAAAAATTAAAAATGGATGCATTACTCATGTATAAATAATAATACCTATATACAGGATGTACAAAAAAATAAAATTGATTGCAATAACTAGAAACATAACAATTAGGAACTACTTGATGTCATGCATACATCTGTCTTTATTTTGTGATTTTATATTTTCGAGTATTAGAATTAGATTAATTATTAATTAATAAAATAAACTATAATTTATGAATATATACTGTGCAGAGAAGAATTGGTTAAACGTGCTTTATTTTAGCATAATTGGTACACCCTATATATATATATATATATGCATGTTATTTTTATCCTTTTAATATGTCAAATGAAATAAGTGGCGAGAAATTGAGTGATATGAATAAAAAGGGAGTAAATGCTCGATTTTATTCATATAACCCATTATTAATTAAAATAGAAGAAAATAATTAAATAAATATTAAAGTCAATAAATAAAATAACGAATAGGCAAACATCTAAAAACTAAAATAGAATTTAAATAGTGATAATAAAAGCAAACAACATTTATATATCAGAAATATTCAAAAATTTCCTATTTTATATCTCCAAATAAAATTAAAATTCACTTAAAGCAAATTGTTTCCTAATGTATAATATATAACGAATACCTTAATATAACAGACGTACTCCGCTGTTCTATAATATTATATTTACATTTTATTTTTATACTCGATAGATATTGATAGACTAGATTGCTTGGTAATTGAAACGCCTACCTATTTTTTACTTCTTATTATTTTCTGTGTGGGAAACATTGATGCATGAAGAAATAAACAGATATACTTGCGTTTGGTTCAATGTAGCATCTCTTAAATTTTAAACAATTTTTTCCTAACATACTTATTGTATATGTTCACAATCGAAAGAAGAATCAGTGGAATGTAAACGCAATTTACTGTAAGAAATTCATTGGTTATAATAGTATATCTGATTATTCTACAGCATCATTCACTAGAGTAAACCATTCGTACATTTTGCAGACCGTGCAAATTTGGTTTTGATTTTTGTATATAATTGACTACTTTAAAAGACGCTTCCAGTAACTGTTGAGTTGTACATACAACAAATGCACTGATGCCTTGATGACTATATTATACCGATAATAAATGTTATGAAATTACTATAATAATTGACAAATTGCAAAACACGCCCACAATAAAGTAAATTAGTTAAAATCAATATTTATCACAATGTCGTTCAAAAAAAAAAAAAAAGAAAATAAATAAACAAAAACAAAGAAAAGTACTTAATACACCTTATTTTCATTTTGATGTTTTCAAATGTGTTTTTTTTTTTTTTTACTTCTTCATGAAAGAATCGATTTAAACAATCAAGTAATATACTTAGGATATCTAAGAATAAGAATACTACAATTGAAATATTCGGTACAAAAGAAGAAAAAAAAACCTTAAATGTATACTACACTAAATGGTTCAAAGGATTTGGGAATCACTACTTCGCATATAGGTATGATTATTATGTTGACGTATGTGGCAAATTCGTGGCAGCACTGTTGTGTTTATAAGGAGTTTGAGAGTCTGAATACAAGTTATCCATCGAAGGTGAAACACTCGAAGCCCTTCCATTAATCCTGGATGGTTGATAATGAAAACTGTTTCTGAAAAATAAATAATCGAGCAATGCAACAATTACTACAATACATCGTCTAACGATCAAAGAGCCCAAACAGCATCAATAGTGATACTTAAAACACTTAGCGCATGCTATCAGCATAGATGAATTGATGGTTTGTGTGTGTTTTATTTTTCGTCACGATCTTGGATGCTTATTTTACTCTACCCAACTAAAATCCAGCGTGCCAATTGATTATAAATTCAAGCCCAACCTTATTTATGAATCATGTGGTTGGGTTCCTTTTCTTCCAAAAATATAAGATTGTAACACAAGTTTGTTTAAAACGTAGTTCGACTACATAAAAATAAGATTTACCTAGGACAAATACAACTTAGTTTGATGATAATAAAAGTACTTTTTTCTATATTAGAATGAAAGAAAATATCTATTAAAAGTTCCCGTTGTATTTTAAATGTTATTAGTAAATTAAATTATCACACTTGTAACGATTGAATTTGAAATTCAAATGGGTTCTATTTATGCAGTAAGCATTCTTTTGTATTTTGCTAAAAACGTTTCCTTCGGCATTATTATTACCTGAATTTCCCTTTAGAAGTGCATGAAGCATTCATTCATTAAAGGTAGAATGGGCGCTTAATGTCCGGGCACTTGAGCTAGGTGCTCATTGTACCACCCCTATTAATTCTCTTATTTCCACTCTAGCAGCTTGGTGTTCTCTATAAAGCCCAGTATCTTGCCCAGTGGAAACTTGAGAACCTTCGAGGGCTCCAATAGATCTCTTCCGAAATATTTCTGCCTGAGTACCTTCAGTTTCTCACATGTGCAGATTACATGTAAACTCGTTTCTTCCTGTAGTTCGCATCTTCTACACCACGGTTCGCTTACTCGGCCTGTGTTGTATAGATGCTTTTTCAGGGGACAGTGTCCACTTACCAACCCAGTAATGGTTTTAACTTTCTTACTGCGCCTGAGTAGGTTATCAGAGAAACTAACATCCCCATCCCCTATCAGCGCTTTGGTATAGAGTTGACCTTCAGTCGACCTCCATTTCTTTGTACTTTCTTTATCTAACCAGGTCCAGATTTCCCTTCTTGCGGAATCCTTAGTAATTCCACATACGGGCTCTTGACCCATGAAGTGTCTTTTAGAGCCCTCCTTGGCTACTTCGTAGGCTATTACATTGCCCTTTATATCCTCATGTCCCGGCACCCAAATCAGAGACACCGTGTAGTCTCGTGCCAGTGCATTGAGAGATTCTCTGCAGTCCCTAACTAGTTTTGACCTAGTTACGGAGTTCGAGACTGCCTTAATGACAGCCTGGCTGTCAGTCATTATATTAATTTTCCTCCTCATGTAGCCCCCTTTTGCAATCATTTCTGCACAGACTGCAAGGGCGAATATCTCTGCCTGGAAAACCGTTGTATGTTTCCCCAGGTTTATGGATATCCTTTGATTAGGACTGGCCCACAAATACCGGCTCCTGTGTCCTAGCTGGATTTGGATCCGTCCGTGAACCAGTTATCATTAGCAGTGATCTCACCACGTGTCTGGTCTCTATTCGGTATGGAGATTTTCACCTTTTCAGTGAAGATAATTTCGGATGCCATGCTGTCCGTGGGCATTTGCAGCAATAGCGTCCAGTATCGTGCCCGTAGTATAAGTGTGCCCTCCCACCCTGAAGTTGCGATGCCACAGGTTGTTGGCTTTCAGTCTAAGGATCGGTACATGACGCATATATATATACTCTGCTTTTCAAAACAAATGTCCGGAATTTAAATTTTTCAGTAAATGTTATGAAGGTGGTAGCAGCTACTAAGCTATTTTGCGTTTGGACGAGTGCTCGGCTAGAAAGTAGGTGTTCCCAATGCGTATGGGCGAAAGTATGATCTCCGTCTTCGTCTGTTTGACATGTGTACGTCTCTACGTTGCCCGCTCATACACATCGGGAACGCTAACTCCTAGCCTAGTATTCGACCAATCTGTATACTAAATTTTACTACTTACAATCTTGATTTTCCAGCTGACGGAACATCATCCATAGTAGTACTATCTTCTCTTTCAGGCGAATACAAAGACGAAATATGCCTGCCCATCCTAGGATTGTACGTTTGGTAACGGTTAGGAACGTTCACGTAATCGTTAAGCAACGAGGAACTTCTCACGTAGGGTTTATATTCTCGCTTTACAGAATTATCCTGTGCGGCGTTGTAACTCAATCGTCGTTCCGCAGATGGGGCCCGATAATCAGTAGACCTCCTATCCAGAGATCCATAATCGTTAGGTGAGCGATAAGTGGCACCGGATGGTTTTCTTTGAGAATATATATCGAGATCCCTATAATTTGCAATCAATGACGGTTTTCGTGGTCGTTTCTTCTCGTTGAATCGAGTGTAGAAACTCTTCCGTCTGATGCGATCGATGACGGACTCACCTTCGTCGCCTGAATATAGGTGACCATTGGGCGAAATTGGGGAAAGAAGATCGTGAGTATGGTGATCCGAACACACCGACCAAGAATCACAACTCATGTTATCGTCACACGGTGATAAAAACACTGAACTTTCATCGGTTGTAGCGGAATTTCTATTGGGTTCGCTGTTACTTGTACTAGGAAGAGTTTCGATCATTGAATCTGTAATTTTACTTAAATCCAACTTCAAATTTCTTCGATCTGGCCTATTGAAGCTTGGATTCTCGTTAACATCTAAATTATCCAGGTCTGTAGGATTGTTATTTTTATCATCTTGGTCGTTCAAGCTATTTCGATTGGAGTTCTTATATTTTAACGATGTTTCCGGAGTTTTATCCAAGTTTAAACTTCGCCTGAATGAGTTTATCGGTAATTTTGAGAGTTTCACTTTATTATCGTTGCATATAGCAGTATCACTTCTGGCGCCTTTACAAATACTATCTCCTTTCTGGAAATCGCAAAGCAACGATTTCGGACGTTCCTTTTCCTCTTGCTGATCAATACTTGCGGTTTTCTTGGCAAGATCTTTCTCGGGCAAATTAATAGATGTGTTCTCCTTTACGCTATTACCATTAGAGTCGTTTAATTTTAACTTCTGTATCGAAGAAGTTCTAGTAACCTTATTATTATTATCGAGTTTAGTATCACAGTTTTTTCAGCACCTTTATGTTCTATTTTTTTGTCTATCTTTTTTAATTGGCTCGACTTCGTAGCGTCAGTCTTTTCAGCAATAGCGCCACTAACTTCTTTTGGTTTCTTCAGTTTCGATGTCTTTTCCGTTTTCTTATCTTTCTCTTCATATTTCTTAAACAAACCTAAAATTTTCGTTACAGATTTACGCGAAGGTTGTAACTGTTTGGTAGGATTGCTATTTAATGTGGATAAATCTTCAACGGACACCGCTCTTTTGATTAGACCGGATTCAGTTATGCAATGGTCTATATTCCTTGGTAGGCTTTGTTCGCGCAGCCGTTTTATGGTACTTTCTACAGCCGATTTTTTCTCTTCTTTAATTTTCTTTTCCACACTATTTTCCCTACTAGGATTGTTATTAAATGAACGCAATTTTTCGATCTTCTTTTCGATCGTTTGAAAGAATCTATTTTTATTTTTTTCCGCTGTCACCTTTGATTGTGGCGGTGGACTTTTAGTTTTCTCTTCAGGTCTACCGTTTTGCGAATTGCTGGGCTCCTTTTTGATCTTAGCAATTTTCGATTTCACCACTTCCTTTTCGGCGGTCGCTTTAGTTACTGTATCTTTCTTTAAATTCTCCGCTGGATAACTTTTTGGCCTGATCAGCTTTGAGATTTTATCCTTTTTAGGGGCCTTTATTTCTTGTGGAGCTGTTGATGTTTCGCTTACAGCAGCTACACAGGATATATTGGTTTCTATATTTTTAATTGAATTCGATATATTGTTCAATATTTGATTTGTGTCTTCCACTTTAGTGATTTCATTGGTTTTACTATCACAAGATGATGCAGGTTCGTTGCTTCTATCACATTCCAAATTAACGTTGTTCGTTGGTTCTGATTCATCTTCAGACTTCTTACTGGATGTCTCGCGAGAAGTAGATCTTTCCCTTCGAGATTGTAGTCGATTCTTCCTTTTATCCCTAATCTCCTTCAACACTTTTTGCGTTTCCATTTCGCGTTCTTTCTTCTCTTTAACGACGACATTCTCCTCCTTAGATTTATCGTAGAAATCAGGTCTTAAAAACCTAGATATTTTCCTAGTGGTAGTGGACGGCTTTTTCGATGATTCAGTCTTCTTCTCAACATCTGTGTATGTAGGCGAATAAGATCTCGGGCCATCACTGTATTTGTTAAGTAATAAATATTTGTTTAGTGTAGATGATTCCGGACTGTAAGAGCCATAAACGCTACTTGGGGATCGTGATGAAGTGAAATCGCTGGTGTACATATTACTTTTGGAAGTAGGCGATGCATTAGGTGAACTATGCAATAAATTCTCCTTAGACTTTTCGTTGATTTTGTAAATATCGTCGTTTCTGAACGAGTTACTGTCGGAAATGCTAGAATCTGGGCTCCTAATCGAATCTATTCGCGGTGTTGTGTAATTCAAGCGTGGTTCGCGTAAGCTAGAAGAGCGCATAGCTCTAGGCCTCGGAACACGATCCATATCGAAACTTTCCGATCTTGTAGAACGATCAGCGATAGGCGAATAAATATCACTGTTGTAATTTCTTGTTACGGACTTCTCCCGAAACACCTCGTCACAGTGCAAACTTTCACTTTTAGGTAGATTAGTATCCACTGATTTTGTTTTATTCGTTGAACTATATCTAGATGTAGGAACGATATTCTCCACCGGAAATCTCCTAGGTAATGTTTGATTTTTTTCAATTGTACCCTTCTGTTTATCCATATTATTTAAGTCAATAGGCGTTCTTTCCCTTGAAGACCTCATCGACATCGTTCTAGTCAACTTCTTAGCTTCAGACGGAGGCAGTTGTGCTAACAACTGCTTTTGTATGCGGCGTGATAGTCCCGGCGTGAGATACGATAAAGCGATGGCATCTTCTTCGGATAGCTTCAATTGTTTCAAGTTCAAGTCTGATAAATTAAGGTCGTCGTTTGCGTTATTAATTTTTTTTTCTGCAAATAAGGAAAGAAATTATTAGCGAAAACTTTCGGTGTAGTCGTATTACTAAGACGACGACGGAAAGATGCACTTACCTTAGTTTTAAAACAAAACAAACTTATTAGTCATTTGGCACAAAAAATCTTCAGCTGCTTGAAAATGAAATACGATAAAAATGAAAAATTAGTACACCATCTAAACGAAGCCAACTGCATTAGCTGCATGCTTTATGTATTGGTTTTTGTGTGTGTTCTTCAAAATCTAAGAAAAACTATGCTAAGTAGAAGAAATTAAGGGTGTAAGAGTTATAGAAGAAGATAAAATTAAATAAATTGGGGTTTTTATTTTATAAAATAAATCTATTATTTTCATTTTGTAATAAGTTGTTATGCAAAACTTAATAAATCTATTTCAATTGTTCTATTTTATGTAGATTAAAGATAACTGACAATTAAAGGAAATCAATTTATATAAATTAAAAAAAATCCAAAAAAGGAAAGATATTACTCAACTGCATTATAATGAATAAGATTGACATAAAAAAATATCGAAATCAAAAATATTACTTTTTGAATATTATACAGAGTTAATAAAAATAGCTGTAATGTTAGCCATTTTATAATCATTATGAGTATAACACAATAAATACTAGGTGTGGTACAAGCATTTGCATCTTTACTCGAATTTTTGCCGCCCTTACTCACTTATAGAGAATCTTCTCAATTATTTGGAAGCTCTTTTGGGTTGAAAAGATCCTGCCTAAGTAAACAATTACTCCTAATATTTAGTAAAGTAAATTACGCAAATCACCTAGCATTTTAAACAATAATTTAGAATTTATTTTATAATTTTGCAAAATATTCATCATCAAATGATTGGTGCTTTCGTATCTACTTAGATGTACTGTAGCACTTTAGACTAGGAAAAAAATTTTTTTTTAATTCTGGTAAAGAGAAGTGCAAACATTGAAATTGAAATTGAATTGTCCTGATTATCAATGTAAATGAAAAGATTGATATGATTTATCTAGATTTAAACTTCATATCGAAATTTTAATACCAAAATGAGCAAACGCACCTGTGTTTCAAACTCGCACATCCTCACTGCTGCTTCAGTTCAAGACAGCATGCTAAGCGTTAAAAATGTGTTCGATGCCCGCTGTTTTGTAAGTCATCTTACTGTTTCAATTTTTGCAAGCACTACAATGTTCGTATAACTTTTTCAACTTCAATACCATATTTATAAAGTATATCAACGAGTATGTTACTGCAATAATGTTCGAGTGACAACTTTGTTATAGTATTAATGAATGATGGTTAATGTCCGTTTTTTTTTACAGAAGTTCGATGCGCAGTCTCAATACTCGTATAACAAAACATTAAAACTTAATACTATGTTTTTAATTTTAATTGAATATGCTTTCGTAAGTTAGTACGTTGAACACAAAATGGATTGGTAATCTACAACGAATGATGCTGATAATGAATATTTTAGACGATGTAATTTGTTTGTAACTTAATTTTTCGGTTATGGATGTAGTGAATGTATGTATTATGTTACTAGATAAATTGAAATTAGTGGTGCATGCAGCCTACCGAGTCTGTGTCGCAGCAGGTAGCCAGGCAACGGTTAGTGGGTACCCTTCTCGTCGGAGGATCCGCACGGCACATGCACCATCACGCGCACTCGCGCTGCAACCACACAACACTGTCACAGCCATGCTCTACAGTGCAGACTTAATGCTGCGGGCATATCCAGGTGTGGTTTCTCATAATCTAGTCTCATAGTTCCCATATAGAAGCACAAGATTGACGATACATCGATCTTGAACTTCCATGAGTTCTTAAGGTAGTTAGATATACAATAAGCAGCCACCCCCCAGTACAAAATAACATTTTTTACACGAAAAAAAAGATGAATGTCAATATATATGTTTAATTGTGAAATGCCTCTTTTGCGCTTGTTGAAGAAATGTACAAACTTTGAAACGAATACTGTAATAAATAATCTATTCTCCAGCAATTCACAATTAATATAAAAGGTTTATTTTGGTAGTACTTTTATTAATTTTATTCAAATGTAATATAATGCTAGGATATAGTTGAAGACCATGCTGCGAATAGGTGTTCGCGATAGCAGAAAAAGAAAATAGGTTCAGTATAGAGGGCTTATTTTATAATTTCTTAAAATTTTGTAAAAAAACGGAAAAATACATATGCACGTGTTTCACTTCAATGTTATAACTTTTACATAATATGTACCACAGTTCGAATTAAGTGCATGTTTTGCAATAGGTTTTTCGATTAAAAATTATCAGATACAGAGAACAAATTATGTACCAAAATCAACCGATCAAGATAAACTTTACTGAGATACAGATTTACAATAGTTTATAATTTTCAGATTAAACGATTCACGTCCTGCCTGGTGATTTTCTAATAGTATTTATAAAAGTCACGCAAATTTTCTAATATCGATCTTTCTAATTACAACTTTGGGCAAAGATTTAAGAGCAACAAAATTTCAAAGATATTTTTTTCACAAAAATCAAATTGCGACTTTAACCCCACGTTTAACCGGTTTAAACCATTAAAAAAAACCGTTACGTATGTTATTTTTAAATATATTAACACTTCTAAAAAATTACCCGAAATATTGACGTTAATGGCCAAATGAACTTACTTTTCGGTTAGGCGTAATTAGTTAAAACTGAAAAAAAAAAAAAATATGTTTTGTGGGAAAAAATAAAAGAAAGCTTCTAGTATCGTATAAATTTTAGTCGAAAACTTTTATCAAGCTTGTGACATCATCACTACGTTTTTTAGTTGAACATATATCTGACATACACTGCACCTACAGTGAATTAAAAATAAGAACATGGTATGACATCAGAATGCGCACAAACGCAAAATTGACTGACGGCAAATGTGTGACCAATAATAAGCTTGCAAATAAAATTAACATCCTGGTTTTATGCCGTCAAAACTAAAATCGTTGTTTCATGCAGTCGTTATAAATAATAAAATTGATATCTATCCAGACAACCAAATTTAAATTGCCCACAATTATTTTTAGTAACTTCAACATAAAGGTAATAAAATAGCTATTATTGTAATACAAAATTGTAGGTAATTTCATGATTCAACGTTGAAGTTACTAAAAATAATTGTGGGAAATTTAAATTTGGTTGCCTCGGTAATGTGTTATATATCATAAATAATGTATCAAAAGAAAAATAATACGCTCTGATAAAAGTTTCATGTTCTTTCGCGCAGATATCGATAACCTCATATCATGTTCTTATATATTAGATTCATTTCATCTGAATTTTCCTAAATGGTAAATCGGCTCAGTAAAGTTTACATATATATTAATTATAAATAACTTAGTACTTTCTTTTTAATAGCACATAATGTGAGATGTTTAGTGACACAAAAATATTAAAAAATAATTCATGGTTATTTACTATTGAAATTATTATGGTCACAGGAAAACAACAAATAACATTTTTTTTAACATTTTAGATTTAAAAACTCATAAAATAAAATTTGATTGGGTTTGAATTTGCGTGTAAAAGAAGTCATCTCGCAACAGACATTTTACAAAACATTATGGTCCACAGATTACTCGATATTTATTAAGCAACTACAAGAGGATATGCCAACAACAAATATAATCGAAAAAGATTATTGTAAACAATAATTATATTATCAACAGATATTACAAAAATAATAATAAAAACATCAAGTAGTAACAGTGCAGAAAAAAAACAACTAAACTATGGAAAAGAAGGATATTAAAAACTGTCGCAGATTGCTCTGCAAATATTGCAAAAAAAAAAACTATTATCAAGAAAAAAAAAAGTATTACTTTACCGTCAAACACCTAAAAAATGTAAAAAAAATCCTTTTAACAACAAAACTACTCTACAACAGGCAAATTATAATGAAACAAGTGAGGGAAAATTACCTCCTCTGGGAAGAGTGGCGGTTTGTGTAGGATTCCTTGATTCATTGTATACACTTTCAATGTCTGATGCCAAGTCACGACTGACGCTACGCCGCCAGGGGGCACCAAATGGTCTTGAAGACGAGTTATTCGTACTGCTAGTGCGCTCTTGACTGAAAGCTCTGCTCATTGGGGTGGTTCTGCTTTAAGAATAATAGAGATAGTTGTAATTTTGCGTGTAAAAACTTTATTTTATCTATTTTAAAGGAATAGCAAAGCCTCTTTCATAATAAAAAGTAAATTCTATCATGTTAACATTTTGTTCAATCAATGTTTTTATTTTATTCTATTCAATTTGATCGAAAAGCGAACCGAAAAATACTACTTTGCTGGGGCATGCGTATCGCTTCTAATATCAGTGTCAAAAAGAAAAAGTTTACTATATTTCATCTGGTAATTTCTGATTAAATTAAAAAAAAAACAGTGTTAACAGCAATAAAAATTCGATGGATTTTTAAAAGAAATAGAAAGGTCGGGTAGAAAGAAAGAAATTTATTCCAGATGAAAACTGATTAGCGATCTATAGATGCAATATAAAAATTCATGCAGTAATGACATGCTTTTGCTTTGACCGTTTTTGGAATCGTAGTAAAATAAATCGCAGTGTGCAACACCTGCTTCCTTATTTATGGAGATGAGCGAATAATGTCGATGTCAACGAATTGTGTTCATTTATTTCACTTTAAAATTAATAAAACACTGCCTATACACAAAGCGCATTTATATTGTCAAGAAGTTATATAATCATATCATTTATTAAAACATCAATGAATTAATTAATCTTTTTTTAATTTTTTTAAATAATAATTAAATAATAAAAGTGAAAATAGGTAACAACAAAGATAACACCTAATAATTTAGTTTTTAAAGTTAAGTTTAGTTCAAGTATATGTAGCTGTCGTCTGATCAAAAAGTAATGAAAAAGAACAGACGACAAACATACCATTTCAATTCTACAGTCTATTCGTGCCTATTTTGTCTTGACGAAATATTTTTTAATCCTTAACGATTCATTTGCCGCTTCATCATTCGGAATGTATTTTAGCAGAAGCTGCTAGAGCAATAACTCAAGGTTATTGAGATTGTACCAACAATTTTATTCACAAATACAGGATTACGGATGTGTCCAAAGACAAAATAAGACGAAAGTATATTTATTGAATAATACTTCATTAAAGGCTTAACACAGAAAGGCAACAATATGCAGAAAAACAAAAAAAAAACAAATTTTAATTACAAAATAGCAAGTAATAACTAATTCCACACATTCAGAGGCTATAATTATCAAACTAATTTTCCTGTTTCTCCATGTGTGTGTAATATGTTTTATAACAAAATGAATTGATAAATCGTTCAATCAGTAGCATTAGATATCAGTGACTGATATACAAGTAGACTGATTAAAGTTTACGGATTCAGTGTTGCAGTTAAAGTAACATTTGGAGGTGTAATCGAGATGTCGCTAATGTTCCTACATCCACAAGTCCAGGGGAAACCTGAATGTCTAGCGAGAATAAAAACCAGTTTTCAAACTTAATAATAAAATGTATAACAAAACTGTTTATTTTTTAAAAATTTATAAAATTGTTGTTTTATGTTGAAGATTATTGTTGTTATTATAGTTACAGTGTCGTAACGGTTGGTAGTTATAGCTTGCTTTTGCTTTAATTTTAAGCCTTATTTTATTCTCATTATGATTATTATAAAACTTCAGTGACATTTGTTTTTATTGTATTAAACTGATTAACGATTTATTGTGATGTAAAATTGCGAATTTTTGACAATTTACAAAAATATTTGGATACACGATGTCAAAGATCCATTAATTACGCTGTATTGAACTGCCCTAATACTGTGAAAAACACGTACATAACTTTGTTTAGATACTATAACATTTATAAATAAAGTATCTTCGTATATTGTTTCCGTGTTGTATTTATATCCAAATTTTATCGTATGTGTATATACCCAAATAAAACTCTTGTATATTAAAAGTATATAAAATCACCAATTTGAATATACCGCCAGATTAAGTAGAACATTAAGTTTCCACTCCCAGTGTAATACATACCATCTAGAATCTAAATCTAAATTTTCCTGTAATGTTTATTGCATCGTTAATTTTAAAATTAAAGCTTCCGTGTAGAGGCGTTGAAGTGGCTCCTAAAGTAGCCAGGAGAGCGTCATGTTGGAATATTATAAATAAAAAAAGTAACTGTATCTATCACTTGCTATTGTACACGAAAGTAATGTCTGATATTAGTGCTGCTTTCTGCGTCTTTAACTGGACTTATGTATATGTATACAGTATCACATATATAAAAATATCTATCTTGGAACGAAATATTTTTGTATTTCAAATTTATAGTAGTACAACTATTCCTTGATAGATGGCGCTGGCATACATAATATCATTTGACTTAACTGCAATCGTAATTTACAATACAAGCAGCTGTATTCAAGTATCTGTCGATACTTTTTCAATTATTCTGCTTTTACACATTATATATATGGGCCTGCAGTAGCTGAATGCCTTGGAGTTCGTCTAGTGCGAGGGCCGTGATTTCGATCTCACTCTGGTCAGTTACGGTAAACGGTTTTGTTCCGGGGTCGTAATGATGATTAGGAGGGAGATCTGGTTCTGCGGAGGTGTCTGACAAGCAGTAAAATGCTTAGGCTTTATCTACCCAAAAATGTTCTCTTATATTGTATATAGTCTAATTGTATATAGTCCAGTGTACTATATATTATAGGATGTTGCAATCAAACCAATCATGAAACAACCTGGTTTAAAAGGCTGAAAAAAGGACTGACTGGAATGGTTTTTTGCAAGTAATCATGTTGACTGACTGGGTAATATAAATTTTGAATTTAACGCATTCAGTCTGCTATTTTTATCTGTTTCTAGTTTAGGGTGCAACGTGTTAGTAGTAAGTGTAATGTCAACTTGTGTTTCTAGGTTTCTATTTCATCTGCATGGTATTACACATAACTTACGTAACTGTTTTAGTTTCTGTCCTATAAGTTATGGTACATCGAGTGCTTGCAAAAACAATCATTATCATTTACATAATGTCTCAATAAAGTTATAGACCTTCAGTACCTAAACTACACATTCAATTAAAATACAATATAAAATGTCTACCTCGAGAATGGGTCCAATCTACTTTTGAAATTCCAGAAATTACTACCATGGTCGAAATGACTTAACATTCTACTAGAAGGAAATCCTGGTCTGCCATCATCTAAATTTCTACGTTGTGTTAAATCCCTCACCTTAAATAATAAAAAAAAAGAAGAGAGTGTGAAATTTACTCTTGAGAAGTATCAACATATCCTTACTCGAGATAATAAAGTGGAAAATAGGTTCTCTGCAGTCAAAATATCAAATCCGTCATCATCATCCTCTTCACCTGAGCTCAAAGAATCTGCATGGTCCAAGTTCGCTCTTCGAGTCGGTCGCGAACTCCTGTAGATCGATGTTTTCATATTTCAAAAGGAAATAAGATACATTTTTATATTCACCTTAGCCTATGCATGTGGAAAGTGTCTTTCCTAGAATCCTCCGTGTCACTGTCTTTACCGAAGGAACTGTGTCGGTGCAGCATAAACGGAGATTCATCTTCTGATCCATCCCGATCATTTAATAATGAACTAAAATGAAAATCACAAAGTAAAATAACAGTTTGCTTTCTGCTGAATCTAACATACTTCATCCTCCTCGCACCAGGTCTACCAAACTTAGAACGCCTACTACTATTGGTCATTGTACTCGTCGTGCTAGTAGTATCACTAGGTTCAAGGCTTCCTGCTCTTGGTGTGACATAACCACCGCCCTCTACCGCTATAGGAATAATATATTCACGGGGTGATTTTCGGATAGGTTCACCTGCGCCAGAAACTGTATTTTCCGAATCTGATTCTTGTGTGGATTGTCTTGATAAACTGCTAGACCTGCGCCAATGTTAAAGATATTTATCATTTTTTCGCTCAGTGATTAATAAGATTTACCGTTGTGTTTGATAAGATTTCTGAGTTTGTAATATCTTCGGTGTTGGAGGTTTAATTGGAGGCGAGGTAACCGTTTCCTTTTTCTCCTCAGTCTCTTTTTCGAAGGCAATAGGGATTATACGCTCCTTTGGTTTAGGTTTACTTTCTGGTTCCAAAGATGCGGACCTGTGGAGGAATGCGTACTTAAAGAGAATTGTGCTTTAATTGCTATAATCTACCTTAATGAAACATTAGGTGCCGCTGATACTGGGAAAATTGCTTCACTACGTTGGGTGGCAAGTTTAGGCGGTGCCTCGACATGGTGTGCCATTTCAGTCTTGAATTCCATGGTTGCGGGTTTAGGTTGCGGATAATTGAGATGTATTTCAGCCTTAGTGGTTTTACGACGAGGTAAGGTGGCAGACTTCAGTGTAATCTCAGCTGAGGACGTTTTGCTTTCAGGAACAGTTTCATTCTTGACATCGTCCTCAGAAGAAATAGGAATTAGCTTCGCTTTAGAATCATTAGTAGTAACTAAAAATAAAAAAAAAAGAATAAAGCATAAACAAACGTCTTCTATACAGGGTTAGGCAAATGTACGGATCCAATCGAATATCTTTAATATGGCTGCTTTGGATTTTAAATAAACTTTTCACATTTAGTTAAATGCAAATCAGGGAATCAAGTGATGATTGGGTTTGGTGATAGCGTTAAAACGCATGAATAAACATGCGATTTATTTAATAATTTGCATCAAAATCGGTATCCAATAACATGATCGTCATTAGCAAACTTTAGGGTTTAACTTAACCGAAAAAGTTAGAAATCTACCGAAAAACGGACGACCAAAAGTCGCGATTAATAAAGTTATTGCTCAAGATATTGGTATAGCATTCGAGGAATTTCCACAAACTTCTACTACATCCTTCGCACAGAACTATGATATAAGTTGTCCATTAGTAGCCAGAATATTAAACAACATAAACCACAATTAATGCAAAAATTATTGGACAGCGATCCTGATCATAGAATAAAATTCTGCGAAAGAGTGAGGAAGATTTGTAATAAATAAATATTTCATATACAATTCGCTGTTTTCCGACGGGGTTACGTTTTGCTTAAATGGTACCGTTAATCGCCACAATTACCGATATTGGTAAATAGATAGCCTTCATTGGATGCTAGAAACGCATACACAACATCCGCAAAAATTAAACGTTTGGGCTGGTATCTTCAGGAACCGTATTACTGGTCCTTTTTCATTGATGATACACTAACAGGATAGATATATTTACGTGATCAGATTGTTCCTAATATTGAGAAAGACCCACCCCTTCACTATGCCATTGATGCTAGAGGTTTTTTGAACGAAACATTCCTAAATAAGTGGATTGGTCGCAGAGGATTCATTGAATGGCCCCCACAGTCTCCAAATTTAAATCTCCCAGAATTTTTCCTTTGGGGTCATTTAAAATCTGCAGTTTATACTAGGCGATTTGCATTATTAGTTTTAATTAAATATCTTTGTCGTTATTAAACATAGGGGTGTTAAACCTTAAACTATATCCCTGAAGCAGGAGTCTATTGAAATTCGTAAAAATATACAGGGTGTTTCATTTAAAATAATAAAATTAACATCATTTCCGACTAAACCGGAAGTCTCATTCAGGTATAAATGTACTCATCGAATCCCCGATTTGCATTTAATTAAATGTGTAAAGTCTTATTAGAATCACAGTAGCCATATTAACATATTTAAAGGGATACCTACATGAGTATTAAACGGCTTCTCCTCTGTTGGTGAAAATGGAGTTATCATTGCTATACTGCCTGATGCGGACCTGCCACTCGCGCCAAAAGGAACTGGTGGTTTTCTAATGCACGGTCTGGATTTAGATTTTCGTGCACCATCCTTATCTTTATCTAAAGCATTAGAAATAATACTAACGGCATTCTTTAATTGCTTCTTCCTATCTTCATCGACTTCTTTTGTATCGCTGTCAGCTGGTTTCACTGTAACTGCATCTGTAATCTCTGCTTGCGTTTCGGAAACTTTAGCCTTAACTTCCGGCGTATCAGCTGTTTTACTATCATCTATTGTTGCATTTTCTTTTTCACTTTTTTCCTTTTCCGTCTGTTCTTGACTTGCCTGTTTATCTATACTGATACGCTTGGGTATGTTACATTTAGCCTTAGGTGGCGAAGTTGACGTCAAACTAGCTTTTCTTTCAAATTGTTTCTTGTAACCATCTACACTTACACCCGGCAAGATAACTTTTTTTGGCTTATCTACGAGAGTGGACTTGCTATCGTTTGCCATTAAATTCTGTATTTTTTCAGCCTGTTCATATATTCTCGACTTTCTCCTTTCCAACGGTTTGTTTTCCACCTCCTCGGATTTCTTTTCGGCAGTAATTTCTACAGGTACCGACGGTAGTGGTGTTTGTTCTTGAGCAGTTTCTTGAGTCTTACTTTCAGGTTCCAAAACATTTTGCACCTTAACTGGTGCTTCGGCATTTTCATCTTTATTTGTCAGAACGCCTTTCTTTGCAGGTTTCTTTTTCACCAATTGCAACTCTTCCTTTTTACTTGCTTTATCTATGTCCGTAACTGCCTTAGGTTGCTGTTCAATATTTTCTTTATCTAAGTTATTAGATAAATTCTCTTGACTAGGATTTTCATTTATTTCTTCCAGAATCTTATTTCCCAAAGTAGTGGATATCGCTTTTTTCACCTTAGACGGTTTTTTGGCTTCGTTTTTCTTAGCGTCCTCTATTAATTCAGCGCATACGGCTCCTTGTTGAGATAAATCTGCGTTTTCATCGTTCTGTTCAACATCCATTTCACGCGATAGCGTTTGCGTCCTACTCTTATCCAGTGGCACAACCTCAGTCATACTGGCGTCTTCGCTGTTTTCGTGTATAGTAGCATGCACTGAAATATCTGCGACAGTATTCTCTTTTATTATTTTATCTTTCCTATTTGATAAATTAGCATGATCCGAACTGACTGCATTTTCCAGTTTTCGTTTAGGAGAGGCTTTAATATCTTCTGCCAACAAATCCTTTATCCTTTTTTCTGCCGGATGTGTTAATTCCATTAGACTTCCTACGGATTGGGATCTTGTCGGTGGCAGGGATTCTTGTTTCATTGTTTGCTCAGGCACCTTGAAAAATACATATTAGTACAACATTACAAGAAAACAAATAGAATTCTATCTTACATCATCAGTCACTACTAATTTATCACTTTCTAATTGAGGTGGTGGTGGAGCTAGCGATAGTAATAAATCTAATCTAACCGGCGTTTGATTCGCTAGATATTCTGATATATCTAAACAAGATTCATCATAACCTTCATTTACCCACCAGTGATTACAGATTTTTTCGATATCTGCTCTGTGTTTAGGATTCACAGTCAACATTTCACGGATTAGAGGCGATGCAGCTATCAAAGTGGGCAAATAGAAATACCACAGTTAGCATATAAGTCGTAAAAAATGACAAATTTGTGAGTAACTTACGACTGGGTTTCTTGGGCTCATAATAATCGCCTTGTGATATTTGCTTTACCAGTCGCTTAAAGTTGCTTCCATCAAAAGGCATCGCTCCATAAACTAATGTATACAGCAAAACCCCAAGGGACCAACAATCTACTTCTGGGCCATGATAAGGTGTGCCTTTCACTATCTCTGGTGAAGCGTACAACGGTGAACCACAGAATGTAGACAACAGTCGTTTGCAATCAAAAACGTTTGATAAACCAAAATCTGCGATCTGTAAGCATTAGTATCAGCAGACTGAAGTATAATTCTTTTTGCTTTTCTCGATTTTACCTTAGCATTTCCATTCTCGTCTAAAAGGATATTCTCGAGTTTTAAGTCTCTGTGGCAGATTTTGTGTTTGTGACAATAATAACATGCAATAGCAATTTGCCTAAATATCCGTCTAGCCTCTTCCTCTGCTAATACCTTTCTTTCTGACAAATAATACATATAATTCTCCACCAGCAGCGTATTCCATCACTAGGACCATTTTTTCTCTATTTTCAAATACTAAAAGTTTATTTTAAATAGAATTATTAAAATGTATAACAACCAATATACCTTCATATATGTGTATAATATTTGGATGCTGAACTGAAGACATGATTTGTATTTCTCTCCGTATTCTAATAAGATCGGCTTCTGTTTCTATCTTAGATTTTTTTATGGTTTTTATTGCTACTTCTTGACCAGTTTCTTTATTAATACCTAATTGTACTTTACCGTAAGTGCCTTGCCCTAGTTTCTTAATAATATCAAACCTAAAAACTCAATGTATTGAAAAAGACACTCTAAATGGATAACATCAACACTTAACATTAGTTAATTGATGTTTCAAATCTGCATATACATATTTTTTTATTATTATTTTATTGCTTGATTAAAAAGAATAAACAAAAACAGAATCGATGAACTTCTTAAAAGCATATAAAATTATTTCGGCAGCAGTATCTTTTGGCACACATTATATTATGATATTGGACCTGATCCAGAGTTGGGTATAGGGTTTTAGACAACATAAATAATTGAAGCACAATTCGACAAGTGTCTGCGACTTTAAACCTCTTTGTATCAAATTATATTAAATTTGTTTCTTATATAACGTAATATATATAAACCTTTGTACATGAATTATTCATATATCTTTTCTTTGTATAAGAACAATAAAAAAGCGAAATAGGTTTCTATCCTTACTTCATTAGATATACAGAGAATCAATACTGTTTGTTTCCGTAATATAAAGTAGTTTGACCAGAAATAAAATTAACTACAATCATTAATTGTAATATCTACACATGTATTTCACATTTTGTCACATACAGGATTGCTTCAACGTTGGCTGTTCCACTATCTTCATGCCATCGACGTATGCGTTTTGAGATCGCAACACTTCTCTCCTAATGGTTCTTTTATTTTGGCTAAGAAACATCATAATCTCATGAACTCGTATCTAGTGATGTAAAGGATTTTTTAGAACCTCTACTGTCAGCCAAGATGGCTAGTGTTGGGCAAGATCGTTCCTTTTCGTTCCATTTTGTAAAATGAGTCCGCTGGATTAGTTCCTTTGGAACTAAATCATACATCGGTACATTTGATATCATTCCGATGTGCCATTCCGATTGCCATCGGTACAAAGGAACGAATACGCATTATAAACATATATAACATATATAATTTTTATTATTATAAAAAATAACAAATGCACGACAGCAAAGAATAAACTAAATAAGTAATACAAAATAAAGTAAATCAAAATAGAGAAAGCACTAAAGTAAAAATGAGTAATAATAAATATAAAATTAAATTAATACATCGGAAATATAAAAATACATAAAAAAAACCATTAATGCGAAAGAAAAAATGTAACATATATAGAGGTAGCCACTAAAAGCAAGGGCACAAGAACATGCAAAGAACCAGCAAAATTTATTATAGCGTATAAAAAAATCAGCAGGTCTCCGAAATAAGATTAAAAGTTGAGCACATGAGATGCACCGGCGATCGGAGAAGGAGATAAATGCGAAGAAAATCGAAACTTTATTATCTGTACCATATTCCTGGTATAAAGAGAAGAGAAATTAAATTGAGACAAGAGCAGTGAATAGTCGTAACCTCTAGGTGGATATGATCCTTCACATATGAAGTGAAAAAACTTTAAAAATCTACGTTGAACAGATTCGATGGAGTTAATATAAGTTAAATAGATGGGACACCATATTAATGCTGCATATTCCAAACGAGATCTAACTAAAGCGTAAAATAAAGTTTTTAAAGCAGTTAAATTTCGGAAGATTCTACAATTACGATCAATGAATCCATAACGTTTAAAACATTTACTTATTAACTCATTAACGTGATTAGTGAAAGAGAGAGCCGGATCAAATAAGACTCCCAGATCCTTGATGGAAGTGGAGGAAGTTAAAATATTGTTGCCTATCCTATAAGAGAATTGGATAGGTACTAGCTTCCTGGTGAAGACCATGGTGATGTATTTAGGTAAATTCAGTGATAGTCTAAAGTTCTCGCACTAACATGAGAGAGATTCAATGTTTCTTTGGAGTAGTTTGCAATCCAGAGGAGATTCAATGCGAGAAAATAGTTTTATGTCATCAGCGAACATAAGTTTATCGCAAGTGAGTATGTTAAGCAGGTCATTAATAAATAATACGAAGAGCAAAGGACACAGATTAAATCCGTGAGCACACCTGGCGTCTGCTTGAATTCTACAGAGGTATTATTGCGTTACGCAAAATCTTCTGCCTATCAAGTAAGAGCTAAGTAAAGAAAGTACATAAAGGATCCGAGAAGCCAAAGGAACGCAATTTTCCGAGAAGAATATAACGATCAATTTGACCAAAAGCTTTCTGTAAATCCAAGTACACTGCATCAACCTGACCACCGCCATCAATTACCTCAAGACACAAACTGGGTGAAGCATGCTCGCACAAATTCATGCTGGAAGGGAGATATATAAATAAATATTTGCCATTTTCCAGAGCTTTGGAAACGTCCAATGTTTTAGAATTTATGAGAATATTATGTAACAATATTTGGTAGGAGTAACTTCCCTGAATATTTCAAGAACATATGCAAGGAATGTTGTTACGTATCATATGCTCCTTACAGCCCTAATAAGTGATATGTAACATTTACGTGTGTGTTTACTGGGAATGTATGTGTATTTGGAAATAATTACAATACTAGATAAACATAAGGATGCATCAGAAAAATAAATGCAAAGAAAAAATATATAGACTGATGATAAAATAAAATTATAATTTAATTGGGGTGGCGAATCAACACCCCCTTTGGAGTGTCTTGTAGTAAATATAGTATATGATAAAAATAATAATTATTAACTTAATTACCATTTATGAAAAAAACTTAGTTTTGAGTTAAATATGTTAAAAATAGGGTGAAATTGTGATTAAAATTAATAAAAAAAAGCCTCAAAATGTGTACTACAGAAAACGTGGTTCCAAACCACCCTCACCTTAATTATATGATTATATTCCGATTTACAACTTGGAGGAGCAATATTATCACAAAGTCTGTAAATATATCAACTTGGATTCTCGTCCACAATTTGGTGGTGACTCAGAAAATTGAATTTTTATGTCTGATTTTGTACGAGCAAAAACATGATTTTTGAGATAAATGTGTTAAATAATGATAATGATGAGTAAAATTTAAGTAAAATGTGCTGTAAAATCGATAAATATTTCTATGAATTTGTGCCTTCCAAATTATGCGGTCCTAAACCGGCATTATACAGACTACTATTCAAGATTATGAGAATGTCAAAAACTCTACTCATAAATTTATCACAAATTCTGAGGAAACAGATTTTCATTGGTTTTATACTTTTATTTTGGATAGCCATTTAATATTTTTTGAAACATCAATTAGTTTTCAGGTGTTTATATTAATTTTGTTACCAAAAAAAAAGAAAACAAACCTCTGCCTTAATTTCCTTTTGTGATTGTGTAACCTCACCCCTCCCGTGCTTTCGATGCCCCCCATTATATTGTTGATATTTGCTGCGCCGACAACCATTTTGCTGAAATTTCATAAAAAGTATGACAATTAATTAAGACAGAAGACAGGTGATGATAATTTAATATACCAAAAAATCTACATATGTATTCCACATATAAAGCAAAATAAAAAGTAGGGACGCGAACAAGTAATAAGCGAAGAACATTACAGATGGAGAGAATAGGCGAAGAGACATACCAAATACGCACGTTCATACATACGTACAGGACATCGGTTTATTTTAAGAACTGTACATAGTAGGCTTGAGAGTTTATCTATAGTTATTTTTATGCAACTATTCTAACTTCAGTCCATCTGTTACACGCTTAACGTTAATATATCTAAATAACAAATAATGATCCGTGCATTAATGTTAACACTGCCACTGGTAATTACAGCGTACAGTAATTTTTCCAGATTAATGCGAAAACGAGAATACATATATATATATATATACCCATACATTTTTAAGTGCAATACTTATTCCTACGTTTCTTTTTATTACTGTAACATTACGTGCGTATTAAATTCTACAAATCTACTCTGATGTTGTAAACCGCCTACTTAACATCCAAAAATATATTGGTAAAAAAATATCTTTGGAAAAGGATTCAATGAACTGTACTTATACATTATTAAAAAATATATCGACAAAAATATGTTTCTTTACTTGCTACGGATTACATATGTAGAATATAGGCAATAACAAAATGCAAACGATTGCTTACAAAATTGAATTTTAGAAACCCCATTCACACAATGAAAATAACGTTTTCGTTTACTATAAATATCATGAGTCAATGTATTTCTGCAGTATTTTAATGAATAATTCAGTCGTTTTTTTAAACATATTTAATATGGTCAATCCCACATTTGTACTTGAGTGTACCATTGCGTGGGCGTATACAGTCCGTGGTACACTCTCATACAAAAGTTAAAAAAATTGAAATGGGAAATCGTGAAATGAGTCATTTTAGGTCGTTTCTTTGGGTACTCGCACATGTTTTCGAGAGGATCTGAGACGGACCTGTATGCCATAAACAAATTTTGAAATAGACAAAAACAAATAGGTTGAATATTTAAAATGTCTTCTGACTAATTATAACTCAATAATACAAATATAGATTGTGCGAACATATTCGAATGATCGAATACGCACCAATGTCGACCGATAAGTCCTACGTACTAATCATGCACGCTAGCTAATTAATTGATAGTTACCTTCTTATGAATTATCAATTAAACCTTTAACGAGAACGGTTCCTTTAAATTTTGCTAAATACGCAACTGATAAGTACTGTGGATATCCTTTCGAATTATATAATAACACTGTACAAATCACTTATTTTTCACAACAGCACCTACTTTAATCACTAGTCATACTTATTTATTGCATATTTACGATTATTAGCAGCATTTTCTGGGCATTTTTAATGACGAGAAATGCCTGGTAGCCGCCATGTCAATTTCGTGTAAAAATAGTCCTGTCGACATTGGAATGTACTTTTTTGATTTTGTGCGCCAATTTATTGCTCCGGATTTAATATTTTAATTAACATGATTATTATTTCACGATTATTTGATGTGTTATCACTAGCGGATGGTGACCACTAGCACATACTGAATGTTCAAGCAACAATAACATAACCTTTCTGAAAATAAATATACTTTTCCAGGACCGGCACAAGGTTGTAATGGTAGTAATTTTGCAGGAGGCGTATTCTAGCTATTTAAGCTGTTCTTTATATTGAAAATCTGATTATGTTTTAATACTTTACGATTCGTTTAATCACAAGTTTAAGTTTCCCCACAATCAATTTTGACAATTTAAATTTGCCACATCTTGACCTTAAATAAAGTGGTTGCTACTTGAATCAAAGGTGTAAAGTTTATTGCATATATTTCATATGAAACCAAATCGTAAAATGTATGTAATTCTGAAGCTTACTGACATACAGTATCTTATAGGTATATGTTGACTCAAGTGTTACATCTTGTACCTGTTAGCGGAATACTCACCAAGCAAAATTTAATTTTCCCGCAATTATTTTTATTAAGGCTTCAGGTATGACATTATTTACATAGGATTTTCATCATGTCTTCTGAAAACAAGGTCTTTTCCTTTGCATGGAAAGTGCAGCACGGAACTACATTTTACATCAAAATCCATTCCTTTGCAGCCCAGCTACACTTTTATTTTTCCTTTGCATGGTGTAAATTCCACCAGTGCTGTTTAACCTCCACCTAGACCGGAGTAGAAGTGAATTACACTCGACATGCGCAGTTCATGATTGATCATGTCGGTAGAAAATTTAAAGGTATTTTTGCGAGATGATGATCACTATGAATTATATAATACAATTTTGACAGATATCAAAGACGATACGAATAGAAATACTAAAATCGATTTAATTATATCTTATGTAGTATGCTTAACAGAGAAAAAAGGTTATCAATTAGAAATCATGTAGTTTACTAAACATTTTCGAATAAGTGGTTATTTATTTAGGTACATATGTCAAAAATATTCATATCTTTAGATAGTACAGAATAAAACTAAATGATCACGATCAATTGCACACGCGCACGTCACCTCACAACAGCTGATTTACACTAAATAGTGTAGGTTAAACTGCACTAAAAACAAAGCAAAGAACCTACAATTGCGCAAAATTTAAGTTTGTTATGGTATTTTATTATTTTCTTTTAAAAGACTAGGCCTCCGCGCTTTGGGAAAAAATTCAATCTTTTGGATGTTGTAGTGAAAAGTACGCGTTATAAAATATGATATAAAACTGTATTCATTTATTTGTTATTCCCTATCGCTATACAGTTTAAATAACATAATAAAAATAATTGTGCTTAAATTTTATTTTTTAATTATTTCTTAGAGAAACGCTACATTCTATTGGTTGTATATAATATATAACAAAAATAACATTAAGTATTATTGTATCACAAAGATAACAAACACATGAACATAAACATTAAAATAAAAGTTACACAACTTTGACTAGAAATGCTTCAAAAGCTATTAAATACTTTATGATTAAGCATATATACTTTAACTTAACTATTGCATAAAATTTTAATCTCAAATATTCGGTTTTCTGTTAGTCTGCACTGATGTACTTAAATATCATGTTGAAGAGTTTAGCAAAATTTTACTACAAAATCCTTATAATGTAAAATACATTAAAACTCCTTTCCTATGTTCTCCATTTAAATTGCTACGATAATTCTTTTCAAAACAGTGTCATACAGTTTTGTAAAGACGGCGGATATTCTCCATGTTGTGTAGAGTTCTGAATTTGTTGTGGTGATTGCACAGCAGCCATGGCCATTGAAACAGGAGTTGTGGTTGGATGATATGGAACCTAATTTAAGAAAGTTTTCAAAATTTCATTTTATACAAGAAATTAAACAACTTACCGAAGAATTGTGGTGAAACCTAGGATCTAACATCATTGCTGCAGCGACTGCGGCTGCTGTTGAAGTTGTAGTTGAATGGTTACTCCTTGAGAGCATGTGATGGTTTACAACATTGTTGGAATGCTGGCTTATCCTTTGATTATGACCAGATGCAAGAATCTGGTGTTGAATATTATGGGCATGACTGTGATGGAAGTCTGTTGGATCAGTGAAATGATGGTAATTCGTGTTTATAGTTGGAATATTACTGCCTGTAAATTAACTTATTCAAATATATGTATATACTGTTCTAAATATAATTACCAGCGGATGAAACTGGATGAGTTTGATGATGCATTATAAGATTTTGAATATCACTTCCTATAGGTTGTGTTACGTTGCTTCCAGAATTGGATGTATTATTTGGAGTAGTGAAACCAAGATTGTTACTGCTACTATTGGTATTTGAAGATGAATTTTCCTATTGATAATTACGAATATATGAGAAAATAATAACAGGCACAGTACAGAAAATACAAAATTTTATGCTTAATGTCTTGGTTTTGGATAGCAGCGGACTCACAATGAACACACTGTATATTATTTTGTAAACTTGAACTTAAATTTTTGAAATCAAAAATTCTTAATTTACAATTCTCTATCCTCCCTAAAAGTTGTCTTTAATTTATAAATCATGCAAACGGTTCAGCAATTTTTTCTTCAGTTTTATGTTTTATTCGTACGACAGTTTTCATTGGGCGATCTGATTCATTGAAATCACATGGATACATAACAATGCCTGACATTTTATCAGAACTTTTAGAACTCTTAAACGGGCACAGCTCTAATGGTTTTCTGAGAATTATTTAAGCTATACACAGGTTGTTCAAAGTTATCAGCGCACTATTGCTAACTTTATTAATATTGCAGCTACGATATTGGTTAAATTATCAAAAATGTAGGGTTTCTCTGCGCTGCTTACAGTCGTTTAATCAGAAAAACAAAACAAAAATCGCGTTTACGAGATATAAAAAATAACTTCGTCTTTTTTTAATGCATCACCCTGTATAATTTGTCACCAGTTGATAGAAAATCAGTTTTTGCGCGCAATATTGTTATAATAGTCTGATAATCCTAAAATGAAGCACAAAAGAGTTGCAACACACATGGATTCGATAAAACTGCCAAAACTATGTTGATAAATGAATAATCAACAATAATATTAAAGCATGTGTAACAATCAGTTACTATTAACATGTGCGTGTTTTACCTTACCAAGGATCATCAGTGCTACTAGGTGATATATACCTAATAAGCAAATGTATGAGAGTTTAGGATGGAAATCTATTAAATTTCTGAAACTGCTATATTGTAGATTCACAACTACAAAATGTAGCAATTTATTATCACTAATTTAATGAAATTTCAATCTAAAACTCTCATATACATGTTTCTTTGCTTAAAAAATAATCTGTTCAACTAAAATAAACCGACTTGTTTACAAATGTAACACTCACAGCGTTTTTTCAATATTTTCTACTGACACACCGACCTTATATACAATAAGCACATATTTGTTGTGAGAATACTATAAATTTAATACAATATAATAATAAAATTAAAATCAAGTAAAGGGTATTGAGGGTTGGGGGTTTCAAAAAGTTGTTATCTTCCAGTGACTTCAATTTTCATGCAGTTACTATCACAAATTTATCGTTATTCTGTAACAATTGTAATTATTTTCAATTAAATACTTTTATTTCCTATTTTTAAAGAAAAGAGTTTTCAATTATTGCCGCTCTTTCCAAAATTTTTCTGAAACTTTGCAAAAATATATTTATTTAACCTTCCTGCTCAAAGGTTAAATAAATATAAGGCGCGAAGGCGCGCTGGCGGCATTTACACCGCCGGTCCCTTGCATAACGCTAAGCCACAGAAGGTTAAATAATATATTTTACTAGTTTCCTTCACACGATTTTTAACGGCACCGCCAAGCAACCATGGTACCCATTTAGCACGTGCAGAAGGATATTATCATACCAGAACTTCAGCAGTGTTGATTAGCGGCACGTAAGACTTAGATGCAGGGTTAACTGGTAGTTATTGATTATATTTGTTCCCTGTAAGTTAAAATTGGTTACCTGCGACTTTGGTCTGGGGGTATTTCTCATTGGTCTAGCTTTATATGGAACTTTTGCTGAAGCATTTTCACCATGATGTCTTGTAAAATGTTCTTTCAATTTATCCCTACGTGAACTTGCATAATCACAACTGGAACATTTAAAAGGTTTCTCCTCTAAATGAATCCTCTCATGTCTAACTAAATGCGACTTTTCCATAAATCCTCTTCCACATATGGTGCATGAATGGGGTCGAACCCCGTTATGAGTTTTTGCATGAGTAGCTAGCTGATTTTTCTTAGAAGTTGAATATTTACAATGCGGATAAGAACATCTATAAATATCTCCTGTATAACAAAGTCCTTTTTATTGTGGTTCATAAATAGTATTTCTTGTTTTAAATAGTTACCTGCATGAATTCTTTTATGGGCAATCATATGACTGAGAAATTTCCTGTGGAATCCACACGATTCACAATTTAAGGGTTTATCAGATGAATGAGTAAGCATATGATTCTCTAAATTATGTTTATACCTGAACGATTTCGTACAATTCTCGCATTTAAAAAGCTTCTCTAAGGTGTGTATCTTCAAATGGGATACAAAATTTTGTTTCAGTCTACATTTAAATGAACAAAAAGAACATTGGTAAACTGATTCTTCTAGATGTTTGGATCGATGTGATATTAGTTTAGAAATCTGATCAGCTGAAGTATCACCTGAAGTGTGAGAAATTGATCAAGTATCCCTTTTAATATATTGAAACTCACAATAATCGCACTTAAATGGTGGTCCAGGAAAATGTGTTTTCATATGGTTTAAGTAATCTCCGTGGTACTGACAAACATAATTGCAGATACCACACTTATATGTAACATCCTTAGCATGACTTAAAGCCAAGTGTTGTTCTAGCAGCATGCTATCATTAATATTCATAAAACATATAGGGCACTTTACACCGATTTTATCTTCTAAATCAACATCTGTAATTATTCACAATTAGTCACACTTCAATAAATAAAGGCGAATTATGGAAATAATTACCTTTTACATCATCAGGATATAATTCGTTAATGATAATTTTCTTCTTAGTTATAAACATTTTTAATGCTGCCATCCGTAGGCTCGGTTTTAAACTAAACATTAATCTTTTTAATAGTTGCTGTTTCCGATTTTTTTGTTTCACCCTAATAATGAGGGAATTTTGGGTAATATCTTTTTCCATAACACTTATTCTATTCTCAGCACTTTTATAGTCTGTATCATTCATTTTGTCTTCGTGTTTTAAAATCTACATATGGTTGTTAATAAATAAAGAATTATTATTATATAAAAAATATTACCTGCTCATATTTGATTGCCAAAACATCATACCTATTTTTAAAATTAGTTACCAATATGTTATTTTGTGATAGAATGTGTAAAAAATAGTAAAAACACAATTCACTTTTGCCGTATAATGAACAGAGCTCAATGTGTTTAAACACATCATTCTGATCTGCATTTGCCCACTGTATACAATTCAATAATTTATTAAACTCTTTTTCTCTATCTTCTACATTCTTCAGCACCCAATCAGATATAATTTTTAAGGCCTTATAGATTGGTATAGTAAATACCTAAAAGGACTTTCTAATTAATATATTAAAGTTTTCTTTTAACAGTAACTGTACCTTATTTCTCAGAAAATCTTGTAATTCGTTTAATGTCAAGTTCAATATTTCTGTTCCATCGCAAACTTCATTTAAATGTGTTAATATCCAATTTTCTACCAAATTTCCTAACTGTTTCAGTTTAAAACTTTGTGTTAGATTATACGTAAATAAACAATTGTACAAACTTAACTTTGTTCCTAGAAATTCTATGCAATACTCTATAACTTTAGTCATTATGAAATAATCTGCGAGTTTCAATAACTCTTCTACTGTGGAATGTTCTATTGATATCTGCCCAGTGTACATAAAGTTTATAATCATATCAAATATATCAGCATCTAAACAATTCACTGTTAGCTGTTCTCTAATAATTTTATGCTGCTTCAAAATGGAATCAAAGTAAGGTGAACTGCATGCTAACACATTACGATGAACTTTGATTATTCTATTATTAACATACAATGTGAGATCACAGAATCGACTAGCTCTTTTTTGTTCATACAATTTTTGGAACATGACTGATGATATTTCTTGACAAACGAATGTCATCGTTCTATCTTCTTCCATTTTTATTATCAGTATGTAAAAAATTCTACAGAAGAACTATGAACATAAAGGATTCTTATGTATAACAATCTCTTATTTACATACTAGCAATAGAAACCATTTTTATATCGCAGATGAGAGCATTTACTTTGTAATTATCTTAATATTAATATTCATTTTTTGCATTATTTTGATAGTTTACGTTTTATAATGCGAATTTGACAGGAATTTGATTATTTGTTTAAAATACATGTCAAAGCAATTCAAACACAGAAAAAACGAATGTTCCTAGGTTCCTAGTGTGTACTGAAGTGTAGTGACTATCTAATGACTATTGATATTTGGAAAATTGAAAACAGTATGAATTAATTATAAGAAAATATTATTAATATATTTATAAAATTCAACTTTAAACTATTAAAACTAATTATATTTAGATTATTATGTATTATTACTTGACAATAATCTGGTGAAAAGTTTGCAATCTAGGGAATTGCAACGCAATTGAATGAACAGTTAACTCTATGACTCTGACTAAAGTCACTAAAGTAGGATTTGGTGAATTCGGATTTTAGTGAATTGAGTGGGTGTTCCTCCACTCAAAAATCGTGAAATTTGTTCTCAAATTATAGGAAATTTAAGAAATACAGTCTTACTTTTAAGCACATAACTGTTTTTAGAAGACAAGCACAATAAATAAAATGTCTCATCAAACTGGGATTCAGGGTATTTCAATTTGATTAATCGAGACATTTTATGAATTCATTATCTTTCTAATTTCAGCAAATGATAAGTTAAAAAAATATTTTGCTAAATGCAAAGAAGGGAAAATTAGATTGCTAAAAGTATCTATTGAAAATGGTGATAATAGCGAACTAATTATATGCTTATTGAAAGTTAATTAAACCATTGTTTTAGAGGAGTTAACATATTCAGATGATAAAAAAGTTAAAGGTTCTTGGGAACAGGATTATGATAAGATGATTTTGCCCATGACTGAGGAAGATCAACCGTGTTATATTTTGTATAGGTAATTTTGTAATTCTATGAATATTGATATGTCATTGACATATTCTATATACAGTTCTAATGCATATTCCAAGGTAATCAATGTGATTTCCCTAAATTTTTATTTTAAAGATTGGATTCAAAGAACGATTGTGGACATGATTGGCTTCTTCTTTGTTGGTGTCCTGATACTGCTTCCGTTCGACAAAAAATGTTATATGCTTCCACAAAAGCTACTCTCAAACAAGAATTTGGAAGTGCTCAAATTAAAGAAGAGATACATTGTACGATGCCAGTATGTTAAAAATATATGTAAATTGTAACACAGTTGATAACATTCAATTTATAGGATGACTTAACATTTCAAGGATATAAAAATCATAAAAGTGATATACTTGCACCTGCACCTTTGACAACAAGAGAAGAAGAACTACAGGAAATAAAGAAAACTGAAATTAATACTAATATATCAGTGATATCAAAACATCAAACATTAGGTGGTGTTCAATTTCCTGTTAGTGAAGCTGCTAAGGATGCGATACATGAAATGGCTAGGGGTTTGCATAATTATTTGCAATTCAAAATAGGTATTTTTTATAGAAATTATATGAGAGTATTTCAATTTTCATGGTTTTAGATCTAGATGAAGAAAAGATACATCTGGTATTGAAAGAAAGTATTGGCGTAGATAAGTTGCCCTCAAAAGTTCCTGAGAATAATGCTAGGTATCATTTATTTAGATTCAAACATAGTCATGAAGGTAATTTAGTGGAAGCTGTGTGTAAGTTATATATTCATCTACATTTGATATGCAATAATAATTCTTTGATTATCTTCAGTCTTTATATATTCAATGCCAGGACATAATTGTACAATAAAGGAAAGAATGCTTTATTCAAGTTGTAAAAGTCCTTTTATAGATACTATAAACAGTTGGGGAGTTAGCATAGATAAAAGAGTAATTGTTTATTACTTATTAAATAGAATGACAATTGCAAAGATTTTTTTTAGCTTGAAATTGATTTGGGTTCAGAACTAACTGAAGAATTTCTATATGAAGAATTGCATCCTACTAAGTCCATACAACGTCCCAAATTCTCTAAACCAAAAGGACCACCTGGAAGAGGCCCAAAACGATTGACTAAAGTTCAAACTACAGACAATTGATGGAGACATTTTGTTAGATAGGTAACGCTCAAATTCGTGAACTTACAGTACTACTACTTGCCTGTGAAATGGAATATTTTTAGAACTATTTTATTATATTATGATGGTGTGTATTTTACAATTAACCTGTACAAGTATTTTTATTTCAATTTTTTATTTATTATGGCAACAGGAAAAATAAATAAGCTTATGTTCTATATCCCCGATTTTTAATATCTGGTCGTTTTTAGCAACAATCAAAAATGAACACATTTACAAATTAACAATAATTATTTTAATTAGTTCTAATTATTTTATCAATTGATAAATAGTATCGCTAGTACGTATGAAGAATATTCATTTTAAAACAAATGAAATATGTGGAAGTATGATACAATTAATATATAGAATGGGAAAAAATAACAAAAAAAAAAGTGGAAATGCTAGAAAGAAACGAGATAGACATTTGTAACCTTAAAAAGATGTAATATGAAAAATTGCTTTACTGGATAAAGTGCTTTTCTTTAAGTTAAACTACTTGGGGTTAGAAAACTTTTGCATCTTTTAATGTTAACCCTTCGTAGACACACTACAATTTGCGCACCTACCTAGACACACATGGGTGTGGTGTGCGGCCGTTTTTTTACCATACTTAGACTTGTTTAAAAAAATCAGGAGGTAATTTGAGATCTATAGAAAGAGATAGTGCATTGCGTTATGGATAAAAATTAATTTTTATTATTGTTATCTCAATGGAAAGTGATACGAAACACGAGAAATGCACGAATTTCTTAAAACGGTCGGACACCACAAACCCATGTGTATCTACGAAGGTTAATAGCCATGCTAAAATAAAATAACATATAATACTGGTAAATCGTAGCCTACAAATCGTAGGTAATAAATAATAAGGGTACTACTACATAAAACTTAATAAACAAACCCATTAAGTTCTAGGAATTATTTTTTTAAAACTACTTTACACTTAATTGACGATTAGATAGAATTAAGTCTGAACCTTGTTTCAATGCAAATTTATTCGAAAAGAACAGTAACAAAAGTAATTTTATTTATTTATATAATATTTATGGGAGTTAATTTTTCCTTACATTAGTGATACCAAAATTATTGAATTGCTAGCACTGTTTCATCTTTAAATACGTCACACCATGATCATATCTAATAGATATGCACACTTACAAGTATATGAAAAGCAAATTTTCTGTCAAAAAGTTTTTAACTGCTACACAAAATAGAAAAACTTCAATATGCATCGTTTTAACTTGACAGTTAAATGATTTATAGCGCATAGAAGTAATGACAGTTGCTTACAGCAGAGTAATCCAATAGGCGGTGAATAAGTTTCCTATCTCCAAAGAATTTAACTTAAAAAACTCGTTTTTTTGGGCGAAGAAATACATTTTTGACCTCCCATTTATGAGCTAATGATGGCTGTTTTGTTTCCTTCCATCGCTCCCGAAATTATCCGCAGTCTGTATGAGATACTATTATTTTAGTAGGCAACATATCCACAAACATATTTATTATTTATAGTATTTTAAAATAATTAAATCAAAGTATTGGTAGAATGTTGGTAGCGGCTGATTCAGACGATGCTTCTTTTCGTCCAAAGCGGATGCAACTAAACTAACATTAACAAGAAAGGTTAGGCGCATGTGCTTCGTCATAGATGGGAATTATTTGCGTTATTTCGTCCAACAAGTTTACGTTTGGGCATTTTGTAACAAAAGTTAATGGAAAGAAGTGAAATTCGGATTGTTATCATTTTTTAGATCTATACATACATAATCTACTTGTGTATGCTTCTTGTTCCAATTTGCAGCATTGCATTATGACCAGGCACATAAATATACATCATTTAAATGAGCTTTTACTACGCAATACGATGATGTTTATGATTTGTCTTAATAGTCCATATCGACAAATTATTTGTCATATTAACAATAATTTAAAATTATTTTTAAACTGCTATGGTTTTGCTACTAAAGGTACATTTACACCTAGTTGATGTACATTACAAGACAAAAAATAAAACGTCGAAATTTGATAAATACTACTGCCAAAATAAACCTGTATTGCTTATTGTCAGTTGCGGGTGTAGCGATATGTGATACTTTGAATCGATTATTTCAGAATGCAACACATACTAATGGCGATATGTTGTGTAGTAAAATAATAGTATACTAAAAAGAAAGTATATTCATGGCATAGCTACAATGGATACAGTTCTATTCATAAAAAAGGTACACCTAGCATTTTCTTTCGTAAATTGGAGAACACTACATGTCCATAGTTTGTGTAATCGAGGAAAGTGTACCTTATCTATGGTCAAGGAATGTCACAACAAGAACGGACAATTAGCGTCGACACCTTTGATCTCAAAGGGCAAAAAAATCGTGACCTTCAGTCCGGTTATTCCCCGCTATTGACTAGAACCAACTCAAACAAGATAGTGATTGCGCACGCGCATTCAAAAATTACTAGCTACTGGGTTGACATGTTCCGTTATCACAATTGTTACTCGCTTAAACGTGCATTCATAGGTTATAAAAACCTCAAAAGCTATTTTGATAAGAGAGGTAAGAAGATTGACATGGATGCCTTCAAATAACAATAGTTATTCAGAAGAAGGAAATGTCGTTCACGTGTGTCAAAGATATAACAGAAAAAAAAGCTCTGCAACAAGATCGGTTTACGTCAATGCCAGCGTCGCATTTCGGAAATGGGTGATATACTTTTATAAGCAGCTTCAAATAATTACAAATCTTTTATATCCTGAGTTAGAAGTTATTTTGGATAAATAATTAAATATATCTAATAAATGTGAAATAGAAATATATTGGCTATAATTTATGTATAAAAAAAGCTTTGTAAATTAATATTATAAACGCAAGCAGTCCAATATTACGAGGAAAAACAACAAAAATGAGAAAGAACATTTAATATTTGGTCAATTGTTGATTTTCAATATATAAAGTATTTGTAATTATTATTCACTACTTATTAAAGTATATCCATTTCAGAAAAACGTTACCATTGATGCAAATCGATTTTATTCTATCAGAACATTTTTCTCTGTTATCTTTGAGATATGTTGAAATTTGTCTCTTCTAAATAATTAATGTTATCTGAATGCATGCATGTGAATATTATTTGTAATTATTCGCTGTATTGCCGCACAATAAACTACAAATACAATAATATATATGCCAATGTCACTTATATTTCTTTCATTTCACATCACGTTAAGTTTTGATAGCTGGCGGTTTCAAACACGGAAGAAATTATTCGAAAAAACACTAATGCTTATAACGTCTTAGTTTCGACAATAAAATGGACGTTTTTAAATGTTTATAAATATGGTGTAAGGATATTCGTTGGCAAAAAAGATTTTAAGTGCACAACAAAAATTGAAATATAAGGTATTAGAAAAGTTGTGCATTACGGATAACAACTATATGACTTTGTTAGATTGGTTGCCCACGTGAAATGACCCCTCCATTCGCATTTAATTTTTAACATAGTGTACATGCATATTCACTGTTAGTTGAGCATTAATTATTTACAATGTAATCTGATTATGTAATTAAATAGAAAATAACAGATTACATTTTTAGTTACTTTTTGAACGTGTTCAATTCGTTTTTAATTACCTAGTAATTCAACTATATAATAATTAACAATAAATATAATAATTATATATTATTTTATAATTAATACAATGCAAAAAAACTATTACTATTTATATTTCACAAATTTCTATTTGTAATGTGTAATTTTCAAATATCCCTATTCACAGTAAATATTATTCGATAGTATTAGCTCTTGTATCTATTAAAATTGCATAAAAACATGTTTTAATATTTTGAGCAAATTTCAGTTATATTATTATTTGACAAAAACTGTTTTAAACAAATGTTTTTGCTAAAATGATAACGTAATTAAATTTAAATTACAATTACACAATAAATTATAATTACAGCTTTAGTCATAATTACATTGTAACTGTAACTATTGAAGTAATTCATTACTTTTTGCGCAACACTGGCTGTGCACTTTCATTTGACGCATGCGCGTTGCTTTTCGTTACCTTTAACTGCGAGCACCTTGTTGTTGCATTTGCACCATCTAAATGAGCTTTTAGATGCTCAAATTTGTTTAAGTACTTGTGTGAATGAATATGCCTAAGTAATAGTGGTTCACTGTTTTGGCGCAAGAGCATCATAGCAGCTTTTATCTGTCAAATTTTGCCAATGCACTACTACTGAACATGTATGTGCATCCTTTTCTACTGGTCCCAGGCACAATATGAAATACCATACTGATACTGCTATAACAATATGCTGAATAACATGTTAACAATCATATTTGTTGTATTAAAGTAATTGTTAGAAGAGTATCTATGATGAATGCATATTTGCAATTCTAAAACATAGCTCAAGGTCATCAATTTTTGCTCTCTTATATCAATGGTGCCTGTTTGTCATCCTTGTTGACACATTCTAGTTATGCCATGAAGTAAATCCTTGTATACATTAACCTAATTGAAACTGATGGACATTGTCTTGTTGATAAGTGAATATAACTGTCTCTGCAGTGCCTGCGTCAGTAGTCAATATATTACCAGCCATAGTTGAGTCTAAAAAATATTATTTTCATTTTTGCTTTGGTTCAATATTTTATTCTTTTCCAGCATCATATGCGACATATTTCCTAAAATTCTATTCATGAATTACAATAAACTTACTATAGCTTTCATCTGGTATATCTTCAAATATTACATCATTACTATGTAAATTTTTGTCTGCTTTTGCAGCCTGAAAAACCATTGTGTTAACAACAAATGCATCCAGCTCCAAATAAGAGTGTATACTTCTCTATATTTTTGTAGATATATTTTTAAAGGCTCTACATAATTATCAAATCCTAACGTACTCATAGCAAAAAGAATATCTTCTCCGTTAATTGTCTTTCGCTTTTCCAAGTGACAGCGTTCACTAGCTTCACTCGTAATAAAACTAATAAATTCCGATACACATTCCTGCACACATTCTCTGGCATCCTTAGCAATCTAAAATTGCTTGTTGGCTGTAAATGATACTTTCTTTTGATAATTTACTTACCTTACCCGTTTCAGGTATCGCTCTTTTCATAATTTTTGCTACATTTGCAATCGGCAAAAATCGGTCCTGTTCACGTAATGGCACACCCATTTTATCACCGTCGTGATTGGAATCGTCAGTATTTTCTGCTGTTAGTTGTTCACCATCATCTAAAAGATTATTTTCAAAACATATTTATAAATTTACCACTATAACATACCATCTATATCATCTGTTTGTACCATATAAGTTTGATCAGTCAGAAATGGGTGTCCTATATCATCAACTAATTCTGTCTTTTCCATTGTTTTCCAAACCTCCTTTTTGTGCTCTTGTGACAAAAGTGCAGTAGGGAGCAGTATCTATGGTGGATATGCTTGCAATCTATCCACTTATTATTTTTGTTACAAATTACAACACTAATAACAATATTGGTAATAAAAAGAATTGGGTAGAATCAATAGAATAAGAACTACTCCTAGAAAATCTTCGTGGCCTCAAGTTGTTGATGACAACAAAACATGACAACCATAAGACAGCAAAATACAAAATTGGAAACTGAAAACACGAGAATATCAGTGTCAGTGCTGCCAACGGACCAGAAGTACTTTGCCCTAAATACCAGTACATACCAGTGCCCCAAGTTCCTCTCCATCCTCTCAGAAAATTGTATAAAGATATTCAAACTGAAATGACAAATCATGAAGGTCATTAATTACATTTATGAGTTCCGAATTTCAAAATACGTTGTATATCAGCAGATGATGCTGGAGATTGAAAACCTAGAGAATTATTCTAAGATCAGGGAAAGATTCAACAAAATCTCCTAAGCTGACCACCGGTCCATAAAAATTGAACACCGCCCTCCGAGGAGGTGCACGGTTAAACATAGAACTTCAAACTGGAACGTTCATTGGTTTGTCTGTTTGTTGTGTTGGTGTACACAAACAATACAAAATAAATCCGAATAGTACGAAATATGGCGCGAGATCTTGTTCAATAATGGGCCGTATTTACGGCTTATATTTAAGTTAACAATGTGGAGATTATTTTTAATTCGGTTTTAATAGATTTTCAGATTGTAAAATTTATCACTAATAAACGTATCTAAATATATTATTTCCTTATCATTTTTATCAACAACGAAAATCGTGACAGGTGAACATGACGACATGACATGACAGCTCTAACCAGCGATAACCAAACCAATTGGAATATGTTTGCAGTTTATTCATTATAAGTTTGTTCATGTGCTTTGCTTCAAAGCTGAAGATCTACAACATGCATGTACTTTAAATTCATTTGAATTATTTTCACAAAAGTTATAAATCAAACAAGCTGGTTTTCTGAGTGAATCTTGTATTCCGAATGGATAATCAAACTCAAGAGAAAATTTCATCCCCCACTTCTGTAATATCGACATGCTATTCATCAGAAACATTCTCCGATGATGCCAAATTCCTACAAGTTTACTCGCGGAAGAACTGCAATTGGCATTAAATAAGGTATGTAGGGCAAAATGTGAACCATACAAAGCCATCCTAAATGAGTATAATTTTGCAGGAAGCTACGGAAACAGAATTAACTAAAGCTATAACCCGTTGCAAAGAATTAGTTTTGAGTAGTGATCAGTGTTCTATAGAAAGAAAATGGTTAGTTCGTCATTTAATAGAGTTGAGGTTGAGATTGCAGGAATGCAAGGAGGCACTTTTGGATCCTCAGTAAGGCAGTATAAATCAGTCAACATATTTATCTGAACTCGACCATTTAAGGCATCCCCGAAATAAGAGCAGCGGTGTATCCAGACGTGTTATCAGAGGACACCATCTTAATTTGCAACCATTACTTCGTACTTCTACAACAAAATATTGTGATCATTGCACTGGTATAATATGGTAAGTATATATATATATATATTATACACGGTTGCCTTTTCATAGGGTTGCTTTTGCTATCTTGGATAATATAAGAGAAATAGATTTGATCAAATCAAAATCATATTTAATGTGGAAAAATAAATTGATAATGGTTTTTCACAGCTAAAACGATTATTGTAAGTCTGATTCTAGTAGTTTATAACAAAGCCCCTTTATAACAGAAAGTCTTAATTTTCATATTGTAAAAAAAGTTTTTGAATTAAAAGAAGAAAAGATTTTTTTTAAGTATTCTAAATATAACTCGTGACGTGAGATTGATGATGGGCAAAAATATAAACTGGTGTTTGGACTGTTTCCATTATTTGAGGCATTGTTCAAATTCGATGTTTGCTAGTAGTTTTGCTGCCATTTTTAGAGTGCCACCAAAAATACACTTGAAGTATGTAATTTTTTTGAATGTGTTGCACTATTGATTTTCCCTAATTAAGAAACACTGACTCTTTGTTCGTCAAGATAGCAGGTCTCCTTGTTAAAACATAATACACGTCTCAGCTCATAGGTTCCAACCCATAATAAAAAAAATCTACAAATAAAATATTTGTAGATTTTTTTTAATGAAATTCAAAATATAGTGCTTGCAATTACTTATTCTATATTGCAAAGTTCTCCGGTTTTAGCGGAAATATGATTAATTTTGAAATTTTAAATGCAACTCCCAATACACTTTTTGTTTATTTTTTGATACGGATAACACTACTTGTTAGTTTTCCTATCTGTGAACGTTGTAAACATGACACAAGGAAATTAAATATATCAGGTTTTTGTTTTCTGCTAGTGATGGGCACAAAATATGTCTGTATGTTAGAATTAAAGAATCCGCTACTTCTTAATATTCGGAATAATGAGTTGTTAGCCTTAAAGGGGTCCAGGAGTTTTTCGTGTATTAGTGGCATTCTAGATGGAAAAATAAGAATTCATAGTTTTGGTAACCGAGAAAACGAAAACTAACAAATCATATATGCATGTTTCCGGACTCAGAAAATTACGATGGAGTTCTCAAATTTGATACTGTTTGGATAAAACCGAATGTTAAAAAACAAATGATAATACTGGATAAATAATTGACAACATACAGTAAATTCTGCATTTATTTTATGGAAAATGTCAAAGTTATGGAGCGCCATCTATCGGCTGAGACATTCGGTATATACATATGTATACATATTACAAATTTTTAATTTAAGGAATGTGGTACAGGCGTGGTACGAATGTGAAGATTGCGGATACTGTTGTCATCACAAATGTATATCTGGTATAGTTCGCGAATGTGCTCATGTTGTTGCCACCGAAAAGGGTTGTTACGAGTTGGAAATTTGTCCTGAAGTTGGATTGTCATCACAAAAATATCTGTGCGCGGAATGTAAAACATCTTTATCCATTAGTAAGTATATCCAGACTGTTACTTTCTTTTTCCCTATTGCAATACGTTAATAATGTTGGAACTACATAGCTTTCCCTAAAGGATTATCATATTTGGTAAAACTTATAATGACAGGTAAATAGTTCTTATCAATGCTAGTAATACATTATCATACCATATATTTCTATTAAAATAACTTATATCTCTTAAATTAAACAGGTAACGTCGGGGAAGCTCGTCGATGCGATTACAATGGATACTATTATTGTAGTGCTTGTCATTGGGGAAGTTTAGCAATCATTCCAGCCAGAGTAGTTCGCAACTGGGACTTGGCGACGTATCCCATATGTCAAGCTAGTTTGCAACAATTAAAAGTAACAATGAATAGGCCTTTAATAAATTTGAATTTAATTAATCCCCAATTGTTTAATCTGGTTCATGAACTAGACTTAGTACGAAGATCGCGTCAAGAATTACATGGGATGAGGAAATATTTGTTAGTTTGCCGGTTCGCTAAAGAAGACCATTTGCTGTGGAAAAACGTTCATAGGCCTCACCTCATAGAAACAACTGATTTGTATAGCTTACAAGATTTAGTAGATACTAGCAATGGGGAGCTCATCAGCAAGTTGCATAATTTATCAGAAGTATTTTTAAAGCACATTAGAGAGATTTGCCAAATATGCAAAGGCCGTGGACATATTTGTGAAATTTGTTCAAATGATGAGGTTTTATTTCCTTTTGACGTATCAGCTATAACTTGCGATGTTTGTGGAGCTGTGTATCATAAGAACTGTTTTAGTAGGAAGCATGAAAGATGCCTGAAATGCATTCGTGTCAAAGAGAGGCTAGAGAAATCGAATTTATTTAGTGATGAAGATGGTGATTGAATTGTGATCAGTGTTTTAAATTTAGAGTTAAGTTTTACTTATTTATGTGTATGCTGACTATGTTAAGGTTTTATAAAAACATTGAATGTAATGTTCATATTTTAATTATATAATATTAAAAATAAAAATGACTCGCAAATTTGCACATCATTTTTTTATGTGTTTACCCAATCAATTCTAATAAAGCCTGTTTCAACACTCTCACTGATTGTTAGATGAGCGTCAGAAGTATGACCGACGGAGTTAGTACCTTAGTTCTTTTTGTTTCTTTGCGTTACAACGCCAAATGTAAACATTTATGATGCAACAAAAAAAAATTACGACGGAAGGAAATGTTTTATGAAGCAAAGTTTTGCGGTGTCATAGAAATAAAATGCACATTATAATTGCAGCTGTATTCGTGACTAAGCTACGTGTTTTCAATAAAAATCCACCATTAATAATGATTCGAGATTTTCAATGCAAACAGCTACTTGCGTTATGATGCAATATTGCTTGAATCAAATAGTACAATAATCTTGGGTTTGGCTTCGTACCGCAACACAAATAGAAAATAAAATCTCTATGGCGCATGTCCGTATGTTTTGTGATTTAACACAAAAGTTCAAAAAAAAGCTGGTAAGTACGTACTTTATCAATGGAAATTAGATCAAGGGAGCGGAATTCTGTTATGTAGCTCTAATTTTGGCTACATGCACCATTTGGTGAGAAGTATAGGAAAATCAAAAGTAGCGTCACTATTAACGTTTTTATAAAGATAAGATTTTTAGAGTTTTTTTGTTTTTTTAAAGTTTTTGGTGACTGATTGTAAAAGTGTCAGAGATCTAAAGCTAAAGAAACTGTGATCCTCATTACCATCAAAATTTAATCTTGCAAGATAATTGTCTTTGGAACTGAATAAAGGTAAAAGTTTAAACTGACATAATACACAAAATATAAACAAGTAAATCGTGTATGTTAAACAAGTGAGTGTGGCTGTATACAGAATATTAAAACTGTATGACTGAGCTATATTACTCTATTACCTAAAAGCAAATTATGTATAAAATCAAAATTTCTACCCTTCAAAACACGAACTTAAGCCTTTCTTTTAGTGATGGGAGTATTCAAATGCAAAACAGCAATGTTCTCGATTCCAGACTGTTCTCGAGACCACTCGAGAACTCATGAAAGTATTCGAATACTCGTTCTCGGTTCTCGTATTCCTAAGCATCGATCTTTTAATTCGAAAGACAGTATACGAATATTTGTACTCGTATGTTAATTCTCGGTTCTCGAAACCCAATATGTGAATTATAGATTGAATTAATTTATTTAATGAGTTAAAAAATAGTGAAACAAAAATAATCTGATGAAAAGAAGCTAATGATGTCCCAGTCAAATGAAAATAATAAATGATACAGCTATTAGAACTTAGAAGCACGATTTCGAAATCTGCTCTCGAGAATGCATCGCCGGATTCGCCGACTGAACTATATGTGCAGCCGCACACGATTCGAAATCAGGCATCCGACAACAAGTACTCGATTACTTACTAAAGTTCTCTATAACAATGTAAAAGCGCGAACTTTGCCGTCGGTATTTGAGTACTCAAGTATTCGAATGAATGTCTCGATTCTTAAAAGTTCTCAATTCTAAAATATTCGATTCTGCCCATCACTACTTTCTTTCTATTTTTATTGTTTCAGATATAATTTAATTTTTGGTTTGTTGCAAATTTATCTACCTATATATACTTTTATTATTAAACGCAAGAAATTTGAATTTTGTCAATTCTATTTTTTATTTCTTTTCCACAAATCTATGACTTGACACGACAAAATGGTAAAATGCAAATAACATGGTAAATAAATATTATCAGTTCACTTGTATTGGCAGCACTGCAACTACACCAACTAGCCAACCACAACAAATTTGTGAAATTACTCCCACCAATTAAGTTGTGCTCTTAATTTGTTATCTTTTGTTTATCTTTGCTAATTTTAAAAGTTCTAAGAAGTTTAAATTGAATTTTTAGAAATTAGTTAGAATCAGACAGAATGAAAACATATTATAAGCTATGTATTGCTATGATATTTATTGTACTGCTTTTATATTTTTATCATGTAAAGAGCACCACCAGAGATCAAGAAGACTCAAGAAATTTGTACAATGGCTTGAATCAATATAACAACAAAAGGTATGTAGAACAATTTGTTTTTCCCAAATTGTTTTAATGTACCCAATGGTTTCATTGTAGGAATATTGTTATTGCTGTTGTCACTTGTGGGGACAGACTTCAGGAAACTTTAACTATGATAAAATCTGCATTAATGTTTACAAGTTCTCAAATGCATTTTATTATTTTAACTGAAGATTACCATATAAAGAGTTTTAATGAAAAAGTAAATATTATATATTTTAGTTTTTATGTTAATTAAAAGATCATTTCAGCTCAGTGAATGGCAAAATCTTGTAAATGAAAAGTTTACATATACAGCTATGCCATTAATCTTTCCAGCAGATAATGCTCAAGAATGGAGAAAGCTATTTAAGCCATGTGCAGCGCAGAGGCTCTTCTTGCCTGTAAGTTATAATTTTTTTAATCTGTAAATGAAAAATTTATCCAGTTGTTTTTTTTAGTCCGTTTTAAGTGATATAGATTCAGTTTTATATGTTGACACAGATACACTATTCTTGTCACCTGTTGAAGCAGTTTGGGATCACTTTAATTTAATGAATTCTAGTCAAATAGCTGCCCTTGCTCCAGAACATGAAGATCCAAATGTGGGATGGTATAACCGTTTTGCAAGGCATCCGTATTATGGAAAATTAGGTATATTAAAGAATTCACTACCTTTTCTATAATTATAAAGTGAGTGATTGTTTATATAGGTGTTAATTCAGGAGTTATGCTTATGAATCTGACTAGGATGCGAGCATTTCAATGGGTAGAGTATGTAATACCTATTTATAAAAAATATAAGCTCAAAATTACTTGGGGGGACCAAGATATTATTAATATTATATTTCACTTTCATCCTGGCAAGTAATTCATAATTTAGTAATGCTAAGTAATTGAAATATTTATATTTCAGATAAATTACACATTTATTCATGTCAATACAACTATCGTCCAGATCATTGCATGTACATGAATGTTTGTAAGCAAGCAGAAACCGAAGGCATAGTTGTATTACATGGCTCTAGAGGTTTTTTTCATTCTGAAAAGCAACCAGTCTTTCAATCAATCTATAAGGCTTTCGAGGAGGTATAGGCTTATTGCTAATTTTTAATTTTAATGTATTAAAGTAATATTTACAGTTTCAGCTTGGAAATAATTTATACTATGACTTTTATATGCCTTTGGAAACTTATGTGGAATTGGCAACCGAAACAAATTGTGGGCACATTAAAAATGCTTACTTAATGAATATTAAGAAATGTATTGATGTGATAAAGGACAATGGTTAGAGAAATAAAATCTTGAAATATTGTGGCAGTTTTATTGAATGAAGTTCATAAACTTTCAAATTTAATAATTTTGCAATCTCTGCTTTAAGAAATATTTTAAAAGTATTTAGTTTAGTTATACATAAGTGAAATTTGCAATGTAATCTAGCCTATTTTTTAAAAAAAATGGATTTTTTTTTAATTAGGAAATTCCCGCAGTTATTATTCTGACCATAGATAATAAATACGTTATATTCTGACGTTGATTTTTATTGCGATGAGAGTATTGACACAGAATATCGTAACAACCAGAATGCAAACTCTTTGTCGGCTCATTTGATCTGAGTGGGTAAAATTTCGTGACCTTGATGTCAGTGTATCGGGCGAGAAGTCAGAGTTGGCTTCGATAAAATTCCGTGCCTGACAGGACCTAACTGAAGTGAATTTCGAGAATATGATACATATCTACGATAAAATGAAAGAATATCGCTTATTTTTACAATTATTTTACTTTCTTTTCCATTATTTTCATATTTTATCGACTTGCACTTGATAACACTATTTAAATTAACATACGAATATGAACTTGAAGTCAGCGACGTGTGCCTAATGCAAAAAGCGAACATAGCCGGAACCACAAGTTCTCGCCCGATTTAATGGCGGATCAAGCTGCGCGATGAGAATGCGCGAACCCTTCCCGCCAAGCCAAGTTGATGTTCTGGTTGTTAGATATTCTGTGGTATTGAGTTCACTGATTAAAATCATTGAATCGTATAACCAGAACCAAACAGCACATTAGGTGGAAATTACATATATCTTAGACCTTGATCATATATAACTAATATCCGAATGTTTTACGTATTCGCCACTAGTAATTGCGGATAACGGTGTAGATATCACGGTGATTGCAAAATAATCGTTGCCTAACAAAATATCAAATCGTTTATTCCGTTCGTATCCGTTAAATATTGGACGAATTGACTATCGCTTGCTTACTAATCGTTCAGCAAAATTCGTGCACTGGTTGAGTGTAGCACTTGTATGGTTTGGTGTAGTCACAATACTCTGTGTGGTGTCGACACATGTTGGTACACCCACGACTCTCAAATCGTAGTTACGTTCAACCCGTTCAACTTAATTCTTAAGTTACTTCTCGTTGTGTTAATTGATAATCGTGTTAATGCTGTCATTGTGATAGTAGTCGTCACAAATACCACACGCGACGCAAATTCGACCCGTGTAGACGCGGCCTTACAGTGAATTTATTATGTGACAATTGGCATGCTGTATTTGGGTTATTGCTTTCTTTTGCTATACTTCACTCCCATTATTAATAACAAATAACACGCTCTAACCTAAAAACTCCTCTGCCTACGCCAAAATGCCGATTTTTAGAATATGTAGAAATCGAGTAATACAGCTGTTTGGCATAATACCACTTGTAGATAAAGTAGATGTGATCCCCAAGGAAAGCGAAACTGTAAAAAATGCGGATATCGGTAAAGTGAATGAAACTGGAATGGATAGATTGCGCCGAATGTTTTCCTTAGAGTATGCTTGCAAAACTAAATTTGAATGCACAATTTAATAAATTATACTAACTTATTTTATAGTGATAATGATAATATTAGCCCAGAAGTATCATCAATACTTCAGGTAGCTTGTATGAGTGCTTTTATTGGGGCCCTGTATGGTGGAATGGTAAATAGTCGAACTGCTTATGCTGATTTTATAAACAGCAATCAAGCTTCTGTATTTAAGGATCATTTAGAAGCAAAGGTATTTTTGCATTACATAATAGCAGGTATTTTTTTCAAATTTCAATTTCAGAAAAAATTGCAAGATAAAGTGACTACAAGCTTTGGAAGAGGTGCATTTCGTTGGAGTTGGAGATTATCATTTTTCTCAACCACATATATGTAAGAGATTTTACTCACATAGGAATCTGTTGTAATGATGTACCACTATTTAGAACTATTTCAACAACAATATCAGTATACCGTGGAAAATTTGGTATAGTGGAACATTTAGCTGCTGGAATGGTATCGGGTTTTTTATATAAATTTCCTGCTGGTCCTAGAGCTTGGGTAGTTGGAAGTGTCTTAGGTAAAGGTGCAGGTTAAATTGGCTGCCTTCCTGATTCTAACTTATTTTTTTAGGTTTTGCTTTGGGGGCATTTGCTGGTAGTTTAACATATGGTATGTTAACCCTTACAGGTTCATCATGGGAGGAAGTGAGATATTGGCAATACCAATGGAAAGAAAGTCGCAATATTGCAATCAGGGATGCTATTAGGAAACAAACTGAAAAAGATGAATTGCTTCTATTACACGATGCAAAAGTTAATGATGGAAAATTTATAGATAGTATTCCTGTAGTAGATGACAATTCTGTAAGAAAATAGTTTCATTTAGTGTTGATTAGACTTTGTAAATATTTAAAATAAAGATTTTGTGTTGCTAATTCACCTTATTGCATTACCTTTAATTTTAATCATGAGAAATGTCATACTAAGTATTTCAAATTAATTGAGATGAAATGTAAGAGATCTGAATATTTCTAATGATAAACTGTTCATAATTGATTATTTATGTGTTAAAATATCAGGTTGGAAAAGTATCACCAAAGCATTTAATTTGTTGTTCTTTTTTTATTAATACATAGAGTCATAACAATTATGTAGTTTTACGAGGAGCAGGAATACCACCTTCACGGAAACCATGGCGGAAACGCCTGCGGACAATTTTCAAATATCGACAACGTCCAGTTCCTGTGGTCTTCCTCCTTTTTGCTTTAATTGACCAGTTATCTGAAACAGAACATAAATAAATGCAAAATTCTTTTTAGTAATTATAATAATTCTATTATTACAATAATTTGACTGTTATAACAAGCACACAGAAGTGAAAACACCAAATACCTCAGAGAACTTCATAACATAACAACACCGTATTGTCTGTATTGGACACAAGTCTCAATAGCTAAGCTGTCATTATCAGCAGCAAAACCGAAAGGTGTTTGGTGTGATTATTTTATATAGCAAAACCAAAAGTTTAAAATACTTACAAGAACGCATCTTCGCAGATGGGTATCCACATTGGGCACACTTCGATTTCTGGATGTGATATGAAGACCTTCCACATCTGCGACACAGTGTATGTGTCTTATTACGACGTTTACCAAAACTTGATGTACCCTTCGTCTACAAACAAACAATATTTAGATTAAAAAAGAGTAATTAACTGTTCGCAACACTAAATTTGTAGTTCAATTAAAATCCAAACATATACATAACCTCTACAAATATTACTAAAATTCAAATATTAGCTGAAATAGCAGTACATAATTGCAAATTTGTGATTTTTAAAATGTTATTTTGTTGAATTATTTGATTTTAGCAAATGATGATGTGAATTTTTTAAGAAATTAAAATTTGAGAACTTGCGAACGTACCATGGTTTTCTAGTCGAAGTACAAAAGGGATACCAACATTAAAAAGAGATATAGCACAACCTGTGACACAAACCGCCATTCTTTTTCTTGTTACGTCATGTTTGGTGGGAAATTTGAAATTTAGGGTGATGGCGGTTCTACCTATAATTTATTTTGTAATATATATTTTTCTAGTTTTTCAGATTATGTGAAATTTGCCGATTATTCTCTATTACACTATGAGTGTTATAACATTGCTTTTGCAAATAAACAAGCCACACATTTATATCACATTTTTATAATCAATGTGAATTTAACGTATTAAAGAGATCATATCATTTAATTATTTTGATACCGTTTTTCGTGATACATACAACATTTCTTTTCTTTAATGTTAAATCTCAGATCAACGAGTTGTCTAAAAATAAAAAGCTTGCCACGGCGTTCGCTATAAACACATAGCACATAGTTGAGTCAAAATAGACCGTCTAAATGGTGGAATTGGTGATTTGTGCCTCGAAATCGGTCTACTAGAGAGAAAACAAGATGCTATAAGTTGTTTTAATTAAACTGGAAATTAGCAAAAAGGTTCTCAGGGTAGTAAAGATTCAGCATTTAATTTAGACGACTGTCACTTGTCAATGTGATTAACATCATAACTTCGACCTGAATGTGTTAATTTTTGTTTAATTTGCAGCCAAAGGGCGTTTGTTCTGATTCTCAATATTTAATAATGTGTTCTTTCTGTGATTTTTGTGAGCCTTATAGTGTATATGTGGCGTTGGATGTCTTTTCCCTTCAAAAACACATTCAAAAATCATGATAGTTGCGGACAACAACAAATACGACGACATGCTAAAATCAAAAGCTGAAGCAATACCCTTTATGGATGCAACACCGTGCTAACTTCATAGTTAAATGTGTGGAGATATAAAATTAGTGGCGAACGAATTTTTTAAAAATGTACAAAAATGGTGTTGATTATCAACGGAAGTGTGTAGCGCGAATTTAGTGTGATTCAAAATGATGTTCACGGGTGGTTCACAGTTTAAAAAAAGAAACAGTTCCGCGAGTAGCAATGGACCAAGAAAACACGAGAGAATATCCAGATCCGGAAATGCATCAGAGGTATGCATAACAACGTTTTGAGATTCCATAAATAAATATTGTAATGAGATTTTCTAATTCTAATTGCCCATATGTGTTTATAAGTTGAAAATTGATGCCACATACTTATGCGTTTAATCATTTATATATTTTTGGCAATATTTTCTAGTAGTTCTGTTGAAATTCATCATTTATATAGGTTATTTTTTTAGAATATCTTTAAAATTAGAAAAGTACATCCTAACATGTTCGTAAATAGATAAGTATCTTAAATCTACATTTTAGATTTTTTTGTAATTTACAAGTTTTGGTCCTTCCTCTGGCATACTATTATTTGGAACCTGAAGAGTGTGTTATTTTTACAGTTTGTATGTATTTATTAAAAGTCAAATACTATTTGATTAAATGTGTTTGAAGAAAATTAAAAGAGTTTAGAGCGAAATGTGCTTCATTGATATATTTTACGTGAAATTTCTATTTTTTTTTAAATTTTTTAATATTTAATGTTTTTCGAAATTGCTGTAATGATTTGGTTGGAATTTTAAATACCTATCTCACAAGAAAGAATAGCTTTTTTTGCTATTTTTTAAATGTGATTAAGTATATGTGTATGAAAAATTGGACGATGTTAAACAAAACAAATTGCGCCAACTTACCCTCTTCAACAAACTTAAATGAACGTATAACGAAAGAAAGACAATTAGATATGAAAAGCAATAATTTATTGTTAGCAAAATATAAAATAGAGATATATTGGTAGTGAAAGTTAGCGAAGAAGTTATTAAAACTTTTTTTATATATACCAAGAGTAACTAATAAATGACAAGTAGTTACATGCCAAAAAACGTCCTCGATGTGGAAAGTCTTAAGTTTGGGAAAGTAAAATTCGTGAGAAGTTCAAACTGCTCTGCGTCTTCACCATACGGCATTTTCCAATGTCTTTCAGCGTATGACAGACGTGAGATTTACGTTCTAAGTGAGGTTCAAAAAACATCCATAAGTATACCTACATTGGGTATCTACCATAACCGGTGTTCATCTTCCCAAATTTGGCGAAATTTACATCATCTCTATCATCTTCAAAAAATTAGTTACAAAATAATTTAGAACGCAATCCGCATATGCTTTTTTGCAGGTCAGGCTCAATTTATTCGAGATGGTATACCCACTGACATATTATATAGGAATTATCACACTTGGGCACATCAAAATCCATACATAGATGTTTCAAATGTATGGGAATGCCAGTAAAATTTCACAGTAAGGAATGCTAGTCCTGTGGGGTTGTCTTTTGTTACCAGTGTGATAGAATATCGTGTTATCACATTTCTGCCATCATTTTATTTCGTATATTGAGATTATTTGATGCAGTTATGACCTTAATTGCTATCACCTCCTCGTGCAAACTTATGAACCTGACAACACTTCAAAATACGTTATTTAACTGACGATGACGTTAGCATGAAAGGGCTATAATCACTATAGCGAACTTGTTGATGACCAACATCGTTACGTATGTGAATTGATAAACAATTACATTGTTGGGCTCATATTGTTGGTTCCACTAGAACGCGGCTTGTTTTATCAACATGACGGTACCTATACTTCACCGCATTTTGGTATATAGATAATTTTTTGGACGGTGTCTATAGAGAGGTTCTGTAATATGGTCTATACGTTTTCCTTGGACTCTTTCTTTTGGTTTTTTTAAAGGTCTGTTTTCGTTCCAACTATGGACGATTCTACTACGGTTCAAAGTAAACGTTCACGTGCTTGGTGCCACTACACGACAAAGGCATAATCTGTGCTGGTCTACTGCTCTGAACGGTATAGAACCGTCCGAAGTGAGCAAGTTCAGCAATTAATTCTCTACGAAATAGACTTGCAGACATTAATTAGCAACAAACTATGGCTCAAAGACTAGCAGCACGTTTAGAAGGTAGAAACGCATAATCATAATATTAAATATTCGGGATTGACTCTGTCTGAAGTCATTACCTAGGTCGGGTACTACACACAGGATAATAAAACAAACAGGGCAAAGATCAATATTAATATTTTGATCTTTCATTGTGATTAGTTGGTTGGTACATTCATTGTTTAATTTGACCTTCTAGCGGGTCTGATGATGTAAATACATAAATTTTAGGAAACCGGTCGCAAGCTTTCAATATAAGAATTTAAATACATTCATTGACGCGCATTTTTTCATTTGTCGATGTCTTTATAACAGAAAAGAATTGACATTTGAAGAATTTTGTTTAGAATTACCTCGAGAACACCTGGCGTAAGTTTGACAGTTATCTCAGGGAATACCCGTATGTATTGATTTCTGTAAAAGTTTACCAACTACATCTAAAAAGTGTTTAATATCAATATCAGAGGTCAAATGCAATCAAATCCTAGAACAGAGAAAATCTTTAGGTAATATAAAATATCCGTATTTTCCAAATAAACCGATGAACAATTAATAAAATTGTATGTATAAAACTAATTTTAATGAGGGCGTACTCGTTCATTGACTTGCAAGTTTCTGTACCTAAATCGCCTAGATTTTTATTTATAAGGTTTCTTAAAACATGCTACTAAATCAACTATGTTGATGGGCCGATTAATAATTTATAATGTTTGAATTAGGTGAACAAATTTACATTTCATTTGTTTTGCGTTACCAGGCGTTCCATATAAACTAAAAAAAAATGTGCCTATTTTTTGTTTTATGTCGAAAAACCGATTTTATATATATTTCTTTTTGGTTATTCAGTTACCAAACATCCTGTATAGCAATACTTTGCAGTAGAATCAAGGAGGAAGGAGAAGGTGCGATTCAAATAGGTAGTTAAAGTAATAAGCGGAGGAGGACTTGAAGATAGCAGAAATATCCTCATACTGGAAGGAAAAGCTATTAAAATTAGGAAAATGTAAAGGAAGATAAACAAAAAACAAACGATAAGGATCTAGAAAGATGAGCCACAATAATTTTGATACAGATTAAGCCAAATAATTCATTGGGATACTGTTTTAGCTTGCCACTGATTCATTATATTTCGCTAAACAATCATCGTTGAATTCCAGAGTAATGGACCAACTGCTTATTGCAGAAAAAGAAATTTTTGACTATTATTCTGGTTGAAGTTTTTGAATATATTTTACACCTAATTTCAGCATTATAATGTGGGTTTAATTATGACTGTGATAATATCGTTCCTTTAGTATATGTGTGCTAGTTTGACTCTATTTATTTACACAAAAAGATAAACGATGTTTAGCAAATTTACAACCATGCTTGTTAGTTTTGCTTTTAAATTTTGAAGTGATGGTATGGGTCGTTGTATTTGTTAAGTGTTTCTTTAAAGGTATTTATGCATTTTACGATGTATGAAATAGTTAATTTTGTGTTTTATTATGAGTTTGTTGATTTAATTTGCGGATTATACTTATAATGTGCGAAAAGTAAGAGTTTCTCCGCTAGAAACAATTTAAACTAATTTTTAAAATGCTCGTAAATATGTAATAGTTTTAGAGTATCCAATAATAATTCTGTTTCTATCTACATGGCATAAAAAAAATAGTATCCATCAGTCAAATTTAGTAGTACATTTTATGCCATTTATAAACTAAAGAATAATTTAATTTTAACCTTACGCTATTCATGAATAAAAAATGTTTGAATGGTACAGTTTCGTTAATTAGAACGTTGATTCCTCATTATCATTTAGAGTTTACTGCGGGTGGAATCCACGAGAGTGATTTATTGGTGCCGAATGATCCATATTTTTTTCGTTCTAATTTTGAGAATGTTGTTACCTACAGTTTGAAAAAAAAGCGTGCTCGCTATTCATGATTCGGAGTCGGGTCCGCTTAGACTATCTGTCGGGAAATGTTTGGAAAAGGTTCAAGGCGTATATTTACAAGTCAATTAAAAACTAAGGGCCAATGGAATTATGTTCTAAATATATATTTCTACAGAATCATGCGGAAAATCACTTACCTAAGTCACAATATGTGCAGCGTGATCGCGGAAACTGCAAGAAAAAGATTCGTTTGGTACAATAAATACATACATGAAATTGATTTTTTTTTTTATCACAAGATCGTCATTTTTCCTCATAAATAGAGTGGTCAGACGTGTCTGCTTACACGGGCCGCACTCGCCTCACGCTATGCAGAACGTTTAGCCATAGTAGATCTTCAAGGCAGTAAAATCACTCCCTCCCCTTCATGTATTCTAGTATCTAGTATCAGTGTTAGTCGAGTCTTGTTGTGAAATAGTACAATTCTCCATTAACGTTTTACGTATTGTAAATGTAATACAATGTCGGGCATTGAAAATCCCAGAAAACGACCATTGTTTCATAATGCAGAATGGTGGTGCCAAAATAGTTTATACAGTGTGCGATAAACAGTTATTGTGCTGGTATTACAAATACACATTTGTGGTGGTGCATCTGATCCGTTATCTACCTATAAAGATTATTTTAATTATGCGTGTGTTACATCCGTAGATGTTGAATGGTCTTTTTCAATATGTAAGCATGTTTTATCATTGCGACAAAAGCGGTTTAGTGACAAAAATCTTGAAACACTTAATGCTACAAATTCTTCAGCAATGCTGATACTTAAATAAAGCAAGGGGCTTATATATAATATTTATACTTAAATAAATGAATAATTTTGCTCTTTCCCGATACTGTATTGTAGACTTGTGTTAAACGTTAATGTCACATATACGAAACTTAGTACTGACCTGGCGCGCAGACGATAGTTGACCATTCTACTCATCAATAAAATGGTATCCTGTAGCAATTAAAAAAAAACAAATTCCTTTGTACTAAGCTTAAGCAAATGTTTATTAGTTTGCAGTATTTAGCAGGTATACGTGTTGAACTACTACAGGCATACAAAATGTGTATTTACAGTAGGCACAGGATTTTTCATTTTGTCTTTAATCGCTACTTCAAATTGCACAATAATCTAGTAGTCTATTTTTGTAAAATAAATATTCACTGCGTTTTAGTAGTCGTTTTTCAAAAAACAATTCCATATAGGATAAGAGGGAATGAAAATAAGAGAAATAAGTCAAATTGGCTGTTGCATGTCTTGAAGTGTGTTTTATTCCCTTTAGTGCATATAAAGCGGTGGAAAGTTTGCTGATTACGTTGCTTATTCCATACTGCTATCTATTTAACACCCAGAAATATCCTTTAGATGCAGTGAATATAATTTTCTGGGCTTTCTTTTCACTAACCTTTGATTTATTTGCAGCACACCGATCCTTTACTTCGTTGAAAAATCTTTGTGACTGCTCTCTGAGTTTCTGAATGTTGTTGGCTTGTACTAGTAGCGACTAGTGATGTGCTGAACGAGCAATTCTTGCACTCGATTATATCAAATGAACAGTCGATCGAAGATAGTAGAGCGAAGATTCCGAAAACTAAAAGACGCTCTATGCGTTATACAATACTTGTGTACAATTACCTCAAAAAATTATGCCCCAGGTTCGTAAAATGAATTCATAGATGTAATTCATATTCAACATATCTATATTAAATACAATACCATCGTAATCATCGTAATCAATAAAGCAAGGTATATATTCCAACAATCGTCCTGAAAGATAATCCGTTTGATGTTATGCGACAAAAAGCCGCAATCTTTTCAGCTAGATTTACATTCGCAGTGTTTTGCTTTACAGTTTCCGCAGAAGAATTCAATAACAAAATAATTCTTAGAATCTACACACGCGCAATGACTGGTAGGTTAAAGGAGATGTATCTTTCTTTATGTTTCTTTATGGCTTATTTTCCTTTTGAGTCGATAGTACATGGTATGTACTTGAGCGAGTGAATCAATAAGAAGCGTTATATATAAACTTTTTGCGCGATGAATAATCTGAAAGGTTTTGTGAAACATGGGGCCGAAAAGGTATAAAGCCAATCTACCAGCAAAAAATTGTTTACACTTCTATTCATCGCTCGCTCAAGTATTACATATGTATTATATAGACGCCTATTTCAGAATCTTTGCCTTGCCGATTTCCGAGTTCTCGGTAAGCTAATGAACGATCGATCATTGATAATTTTGCATTGCAAAAATCAAGCTTATCACTAGTAGCGACGTGTTATCAGCTTACGAACATATATTACCTCCATCAAATAGGCAATGGAAAGTCATTTATATAAATCATAAATAATAAAGGTCCGAGGATTGACCTTTAAGGAACACTATATTCATATTCATCTTAAGTTGCAATCGGGAAATGCACTATTCTGTTAATTGTGCTCTTTTTATCATTTTAATGGTTTTCCTCTAACACCATAATACTGGAGCTTTTCGAAAAGAATATTATAACTTACGGAGTCAAATGCTTTACTCAAATCCAGCATTGTCATTTCTGAGTATTCTCGGCGATCGAAATCAGTGTAAATTTGTTGTATCGTATCAGTTATTCCAGTTATTGTTGACCGATTTTTTTTCGAAGCCGTGTTGTTCTTGTAACAAGAAATTGTTGGTTTCAAAGTAGTCAGCTAATCTTGTCGCAATAATCTGCTCAAATATCTTTGATATGGCAGACAATATGCTGATAGGGTACTAGTTTGCACAATCATTAGAATTAGTTTTATCTCTTTTTTAATTTTTTATTGGAATGATTTCAATTGTCAAAAGCTCCGGAAATACATCCTTCCAGGCATTCATTAAATAATATTGTTGTGAGTGGAGTGCTAAGTTGTTCACCCAGCTGTTTTAACAAGTTTGTAGATACCCCGTATACATCTTTAGTGTGTTTATTATTTAATTCGTTCATAATTCTTTGTATCTCATATGGTGCTACGGCAGCGCAAAAGAGTGATTGCCCGTTGTTTATTAAGTTTATTCTTTGCAGGAATTCATTTGATTAATGTAAACTATTTATATCTTCAGCTGTCTCTTTACCAATTTACGCAAAAATGGTTGTTTCATTTATCTGGAGACAAGGAGGCACTTTCACAGCTTGGATTTGATTTCATTTCTCTAAGAATACTGAATTAGCTTCTTGTTTGGTTTCTGCTACGTTTTTTGTGATACTGTTTCTTGATCTCGCGATATGTTTGATAAGCCTGTTATTTTTTATTTTTGTCATTTTAGTTATTACCAACCATGTTTCTAACGCTATTGCTCTATTGCCTAATTTAATAATGTCCTCGTCCAATTTATGATGGTGCTGCATCTTGGTGCCAAATCACGTCAACAAATGATTTTTTTTGAGAAATTCTGTAGTAGATCCTCTACTTGTGGAATAAATATCCAAATATGTATATTTGCACTGCACGTATTAGGCATTCAAATGTATAAAAGAACTCTGTATATAAACTCTGTAAAGTGATTTTATTAAATTATTTGGCCATTGTATTTTTTTTTAATCTACGACTGAACAACAATTTTGGGATCGATTACGTTGTTATGCACGTAAAAGAAAGTTTAGTGACTAGTTAACAACTGTTGCAACAAATAAAACTTAATTCACGCGAAGTTTTTATAGCCTTTGTCTATGATGTAGTTTATAGCTAATAAAAACGTTACGATATTTCAATATGTGCGGTGTTATGTAGATGAGACAAATATACCGTCGATTTCCTATAAATTATTATATTTCTTATTCTAACAACATAAAATATTGATATTTGATATTTCAGATGGAAATTAAATAGGTTGTAAATATATGCGATGACAGTTATTGATTAAGAATATTTTTCTCTTATTTAGATATTTTTGATAAATGGGTGATATTTCTAAAGAATCAGGTTAGTTTATCACCATTTATAGAAAATTGCGAATTTAACATATATGTGTGATATACGTGAAATTAATGAACATGGAGTTGTATTAACAATGACGCTTTAATACTCAGTCCCATCAGCTATTACATTCTAACTCTAGTTACATTATATAAAGGCGGGAATTTTAAAATATATCCTGTATGATTATTACATTACTCTAATGAAGAAATAACTCTGAATTGAAAAATTGAATAATAAATTGAAATTACCATATCTTAGGAGGTATCACGATATATAGAGCTTTCCAGAACTAAGTAACACTAAATATAGTATAAACAATTAATATAGAAAATACAGGTTATTGCACTAAACGTAATTCTTAAATCAGGAGCTTTGTTTACCAAAACTTATAATCGTATATAAATTTCTTATAATACAGAGTTTTCCAGGCCAGAAGTAAGTAGTACTTACTTAAAAAACAAGACACTAAGTGCGGAGGGTGATATATTGCCAATTCGTCGCGTAGGCAACCTACAGAGCTACATCACATTGTTAGTAATTTCCGGAATCGTATGCCGCTATTACGTTGCTAGTAAGTTGTAAGTAAACTGACAACACATTTATTTAACGATTAGTTCGCTAGTATATTTATTTATCGAATACTAGTCAAACAGCATTACACTTTTAGGTTTATCAGGACATTGTCTAGAATCTTTGAAGTAGTCGTTGTTGCTGTATTTGTAACCGATTAACGGGTTATCCCTTTAAAATGCATAACACTAAAGAAAATCTTTCTTTTCTATAAAGAATTAAATCGAAAAAACAAATTACTTGATTCAGAAATATGGTTTTCCAGTAGAAGTTCATTTACGTGTAAAAAAATATTTGTTTAAAGAAATTGTAAATTTTGTTTCAAATTCGAAAGTTTGGTGGATTAATACTATATTCCTTAACTTTAAAGAATAATGATTGTCTTCATTGAATAGATTCATAAATAATATTGTTTTAAAATAAAGAAATATAACGAAAAATATCTTTTATTTTGAACAATCCTTGTATTAGTGTAGCCTCAAAACTTGTCTCTCCCAGTTAAACTGGAACCCATGGAAGTGCTAGGTTATGGCTAAATTTATGTATTTAAATTCAAAACATATTAATTTATAAGTGGAAGAATAATTGAATGAGAATTTAAGATGGAAATCTCATTATTAACGTGAAGATATTTGGCTAAATTGTCGATCTGAAATGAAACTACAATATATATCTATAAAGGATAACAATAATTGTAGGACGACTTTAAGCCACTATACATGCGTTAATTAATTAACTAATTAATAATTAGGTCACATTAAAAACGTGTGTAACGTTTATTCGGTCGATATTAGCATACATTGTTTCACTTTATTAAGTGTATATACGAATTTCTCCGTATAATTCATTAAGTTGACCAGTAGCACTGAAGATCCTTAGTAAGGCGAAACATATGTATACTAATATCAACCGAGTGTTACACACGTTTTTAATGTAACCTAATATTAATATATGTTTTCAATTCTTCAAATTTGTTTCTTCTTTTCAAATTCTCTATCTGCGTTGATTGCAGAAATAAAAAAGAAATACTTTTTATTAAAATTATCATGTAGAATTATGGTCAAGTGATTCATGTGCCTGTTTAGCACAGTTCGAAAATAAAAGAGAACATTTTTGATGACCTATGTAAATTATTCAGCTTTACAACCTACAATAAAGATGTTTACAAAAAAAATATTACTTTCTGTTTCATTATTATTCACGAGGTAATTACTCAGAAACACTTAGTTTTTCGTTGTAATTATCTAAACATGATGGTCGTTTTTATATACATTTAGATCTATAAAATAGAAAAAAAAGGTGTGTGCTACTGTATTTTTTTTTTCCTCTGTGTCACTTGTTTGTTTACAATCACTGCCAAAGATAACATAATTAGCATGTCCTTCAAACAGAATATCGAATTTCGATGATTGACGGTTTAATAATAAATTTCTATGCGTCATGGCGCAAAAAGCGTTGTTCATTTTAAAATTAACTAAATAGTTTTTGAATAACCAAGTTGAAAACTGAAATACTTTTAACGTTTTGCTTTTTTTTTTTTGGATATGTGAAGAAAGTTTATTGAAGCATATTCATTCCTATCTAATTTATGGAATCTATTCTATGAAAAAATAACAATTGATCACTAAGGGTTTCTAAGAAAAACATTCGGAAATGTGAAAAAGCGACATTTTTCAGAAAAAGTCAGATTCTGTGAAATAATTAATATTTCGCCGGTTATTTATGGTTATTTTGAGGTAACAAATTGAATAACGATAGCATGATCAATCTAGAACATTTATAATTAGCTCTTGCCCTCATGGTTTCACTTGTTTTAGTCTTTGTAAGTTTGTATTGTCTGTTATTTCTGAAAATTACAAGGTGTAGTGCAAAAAAGTAGTAGTAGTTTTCCAATTTTTTTGGGGTACTTCTGATGCTTCATTTTTTTTTCAAATCTACGTCATAAATTACTCAAAATCTGTAAAACATATATTTTATGTCTAATGAATTACCCTAGACAATAAACTTCTATGGAACAAACATGAACAACAAGGCCGTAAAAGCCCTAATGGTGTGCAGAACCTTTGTAGGGAAAATTGGGGATGCAACCCAAAAATACTGCTTTGGATGTATATCGTGGAAGTGAGACCGATCATCACTTATGCATCAGTAGCTTGGAGCAAAAGAGCTAATCTGGCTACCGAAAGTGCAAAGATTAGCATGCGTAGGCATAACTGGGGCTATGAGAACTTGCCCAACAGCAGCTATCGAGGTAGTATTAGATCTTACACCTCTCCATATTGTGGTACAGAGCGTGGCAAAAGGAACCACACTCAAATGGTACCCTAATGGCTCCAAAATGGCAGAGGAACTGGAATAGGAATATATGGACCTAGAACCAAGTACTTCGAAGCTTGGGAAAATACCAAAAAATATCTTCCAAGCGGAAATACACGCTATTGAAAGATGCGTCCAGTTCAATATTGATATAAATTATCGAAAGTAGGAGATTATCATAATGTCTGATAGTCAAGCAGTCATTAAGGCGCTGAGCTTACGTGAAATCAGTTCCAAAATGGTCTGAGAATGCCTAGGGAAATTAAACGAGCTAGGCAAAATGAATAGCGTTTGATAGAAGATTCTCATGCTAGTTTTTTTAAATTTATTTCAATTAATTAAAAGGTATTATTATTTACTTTACGGCGCCCAACAAAAAATATAATATTCAGAAGTAAATTAACGATCCATTACTTTTTGGCGTAAAGCGCAGGGCACGATAAAGTGTATCATTTCAGAGTAAAGAAGGCAAAAAATCAATGGCATCATACTGGGGAAAAGAGAAATCAATAAAATTAAATGTATGTAACACAATAAATAAGACCTACATTAACATATACAAGTGAAATAAGGACAAGTAATAAAAAACATGAAATTAAATTAAGTGCAACAAATAACTATTTTAAGAAGAATTGAGGGAAAGACCAGATATGATAGAATGATAGAATATCAAATGAAAGTATAAGGAACTGATTGAAACAGGAAGTGTTAGTGAACTTTATTGAAAGAAAACAATTACGATGGTTCGGGCATTTAATAATAGGAGAAGATAGTGCACTAGCAAGGAAGATAATAGAATCATCAAGACAGGAGAAGAAGAAAGAAGAACGACACACGAAGAAATAGCTGCGGAAAATTGAAGAGATAGAGAGCAACAGGGTGAAAGTCGATGAGCGAAATGAAGGGCCTCGCGAGAAAACCGCAAAACATAGAAAGACTGGTCAAGGATTAATGTTTTCCTGCTAACACTGTTACTAATAACGCAACATTAATCCTTGATTTTCACACTGCGAATTACAATTTAAAATTATTTAAATAGAAAGACTGCACTTAAACGAATTACTGGATCTCCACTTCTATAGCAAAACAGGAAGGCAAACGTTGAAACGTGGAGCTTTGGCTTTAGCGGCGGGTGTTGGAATACGCAAACCATATTGAGAACATTGGAAGAAGTCAAATTTAAGTATTAATTAAATCAAAGTGAAAGAAAAAGGCAAACATGGGATATCACTTTAAAGTAATGTTGTACAAACGGTTTCGGGGTGGGGTAAGTTAGAAGAGAGAAGGAGGGAAAGAGCTATTAGATGAAAGTCCCATACATTCGATTTTCTTATTGAAAAGTGCATCATGTATTTTCGCCCAAAATCTGAATGAGGATCTTTGGCAACAAAGAAACAACTGCTGTTCATTTTTTAGTTAACCTTTCGTTAAATCGCGGGTTATTTATGAGTCAAGATAGAAAAATACACATTCTGTCACTTTCCGTAAATAAATCTGAGATTTAATGTATATAAAAAAAATATTTAACGAAACTATTCTGCCGCATCGGTTGCTGGATTTCCCTTTCTATATGAGCCTTTAAGCGTTCTCTATTAGAACAATGAATGTGTGAGTTTAGACGTACAAATTTCTAATAAGTTGCTGCTGTCACGTTTCTAATTCGTCCGCGCGCGACAGTGGTGGCAATAAATCCTCGCCTATTTTTAGCAAATTGTCGTAAAATTAGCGTTCGCACTCTAGTGGCGAGGGAGAGAGAGAGAGAACTTTTCTTTCCGCTCGCGGCCTGTTTTTATGTCATTATCTGGTGATGTGTGTGTTAGTGACACGTTGTAGGTACATACGTACGCAGAGGCCAGATGATGCGCGTTTTGGATGAATCATCGGCGCGGTATTTGCAGAGATTCACGAGCGTAAATTCAACCACATTGTAAATGCAGCAAATCTTTTTCCAACAGATAAATTTACATAATATTATATAGGGTCAGTTAGGAATGAAGCGCTAAAGAACTAAAACCTTAATTATAATAGCAAATGTTTTTTATTTGAGGTTGTTACCATATCCGCCTTTTATTTTAGGGAGCCTTTAATGTAAAACTGTAGAAAATATTTATGTGTGCTTGTAGGTTTGACATCTTCATATAGTACCTTCTTAGTCTGCAAGCTATTGGAATGATGCTCTCTTTCGCAAGAGAAAATGTTTCCCCATTCATATTTTTACTAGTACCATAGATAATGTGATCATTCATTCAACGTAATATTCTTCGTACCGCACACTTTATTTATGAAAACTAAATTATTACATAGCATCCCAATCCCGTGCTCCACCTAAAAGGTACTACACTGTACTACACGAGGCTACCTATTCTAAGTACTACATGGATTCCATAACAATTGAAATGTTCCTACTGTAACTAAATAATTTCCCTATGATTCTTAATAACAAAACGCAATTATGTGAATACTACTTTATGTAAAATGCTGAAATATGTGGAATGTGATTAGTTCATATAGTGGCGAGTCTACTGTAAATCGGTCAGCTATCAGTTATTATTAAATGCGTCTATAGAACGACTTTCGTTATCTCCCAGCATTCGCCAAGAATATTGATTGTATGTAATATACTTATATAAAATCGATGGCCAAGGAGTAAAGGAAAACCATGGCAAAAACCTTACTCAGGGAGCAGGAGCGCCGCTAACAATGTGATAGAACACATTTTTCCTATAATAGCGTATAATATTATATGGGTAATGCGCCCTATTCAAGGAAACTACTTTCTTTTGACCTCCATATTTCGTCATTTATTAATGACTTCTTTAAGAAGGTAATCTACAATATTATAACAATAATAAAGAAAATATATCAATAATACTTACAATTTCAATATAACAATATAAATTAAATAATTTTAATTTAGAAATGTTAAATAGTCAAAAAAGCTTTTTTGTCAATATTATTGTATTTTATTGTGATATTTATCTAGTAATGTTAATAAAATAATTTAATTTATATTGTTATATTGAAATTGTGAGTATTATTGATATATTTTCATTATTATTGTTTCATATCCTGTTATAATGTTGTGGTTTACCTCCCGAGGAAGTCATTAATAAATGACGAAATATTGAAGTTATAAAAAAAGTAGTTTTATTGAATAGACCTTTACCATTACCTATATACTCGGTCTAAACGTAATCCAATGCACCTACGAATCGGATTAAACTAAACTAAAAAACTACAAGAAGTGAAAAATATTATTTATATAAGAAACAAGAAAGTGTTATTGTCAGTACTGCTTTTCAGTTGTGCAGAAATTTTGCGAAATTTGATTAAAAAACGTCGGTAGATTTCGGAAAAATTCGGTAGGTTTGAAAAATTGAGGCAAAATTATTTTACAGAAAAAAATTATTGATTAAGAAATCAGTAAATATTTTTTTTATTAAAAAACAAACGCAAAAGTAAAATGAGTAAAAAATAAAAGACATGAATAGGGTACTGTATTATTCTATTTACATGGGTTTTAAGACGCAATACGTCATACATATTATTCATGTTAAATGTTAAAACTGAATTAGCTCTACGTTGGTGCGGAATTTTCAACAATAAACACGTTGTCACCATAGTTTAGTTTAAATAAGTGTAATTATCAATTACTTAATCAATTCATTTAATGGCATCAGGTTTATTCAAAGGATATGCATAAAAATTCAACTTCACCCACAAAATAATTACTGACTTACCAAACTAGGCTTGAGAACTACTGATAAAGAGCGCTAATATTTAGGCGATCAGCACTTTCTCGATAAATACGAAAAGTAACCGGCACATTTCTTGCGTCCTGGCATCGGAGACGTTTATATATTGGTACAGATCAATAAATATTGAATGTATACATCCTGACGAAAATGAAAAAATCGATACATCAGTAGATGATTTTTAAAATCGGCGGAATTATCGCTAAATCGGTAAGGTAGGCAACGCTGTTTACAAGGCTTTTTCAACACCGTTACTGCAGCGCCTTTCGCGTGATGCGCCTCCTGCAATGCTTACCTCGCTTACCGCCTAGCGCCGCCACTGTCTGGGAGTATCTGGGAAGAAGTCGCAGCTTGTTACTGATAGCCGGCAAATTATTATTATCCTTATGAGTGCTGAAGAAGCAGCCTCTATGTTTCCTTGATTCCTACAGCTGTGCTGTCTTTAAGTAGCTGCTCTCTTTTTCACGTATTGGAAGTTGAAACAGGAAAAAATAAACAGAACAACAGCAGTACCTATTCTAAAACTTAATAATAACTTAATCCCAATTATTCTAACCAATAGTAATAGTAAAAATCTATATTTTAAATATTTATTTATATACTCCAATCATGCTAAAACTATGGTTTAATACTAATTCCGATCACTAAAGAGCATCAAATATTCATTCATAAATACGTACTATCCTACTAACTTTCTAAGTATCATACCGTAACTTATATAGTTCTTTAGTAATATCACTAAAAAATTCCCACCATTCGACCGATTCCATTATCTCTAATATCTGTTTCGCTTCGCGGCCAAGTTAACCCCTTAACTAATGCCCTAATTTCCGTACGCGACCGCCACCCATCTCAGTGAGTGGACATTCAAATAAGACGCGCCCCGCTGTATCTACCCCACCACATTTACAATGCGAATCATTAACCCTCTCAATTATACATCAATATTTTTAAAAAATTACCGTGACTTGTTATTAATTCTACCGCCTGATACGATAAATTAACCCTCATTTCCCTGAAATATGTAACGCTATCGATAAATTTCCTAGTCCATCTCCCATTTAAAGTAATATCTCACCCCCTCTGTCAATCATTATCAAGTTTATCCCTAAATACTTTTTTTACTACGCTAGCCGAAATTAGCTCATATCCAAAATTGCCTCTTTTCGCTAATTGATTCATCCTCTCATTACCGATTGTACTTACGTGAGCCCTAGTCCAAAAAGTTTAATATCCCCCTCACGCAACTATATCCCTAGTATCTAATTACAAATAAATTCCCTAACGCCTCTCATACAGATAAGCTATCTGTCGCAATTCTCAACGTCCCGTATAAATTCCCATTCGCGCCTAATATGAGCTATTACTTGATTTATTGCAACTAATTCTGCCTGAAAAATATTGCAATGATCCCCTAATTTAAACTTTTGATTATGTATTTCAATACCGCTGTTATAAACAACAACAACCGCTCCAGTACCACTCTCACCCTTCGACCCATCGCTAAAAATTTCTAAACCCCAAGTTATCCAAAAGTGCCTATAAATTTATTATAAATAATACTTTTTAATTCCGCGGGATGAATTCGGTCCCCTATATCTACTCGCCTTTCTAAATCGCCCGGTTCTAATCTAATTCCCGTTGCCGTAATCAAACACTCAAACCCTATTTTATTCGCGTCCGTACGAAATTTGAGTTGCCTCAAACGTAAATGTACTGGTAAAATAACCGAAATAACGCACGCCGCGTTTGTCGAAAAAGATGAATACGCGTTTGCGGCCCTCAGCTAAGGTGTAACTACATGGCGTTACATAGAAAGAGACGGAAAAAAAACTAAAACTAAAGGGAGAATAGCATCAAATAGGAAAATCTTTTATGCGTAATCATTATTAAACAAAGTACAAGTCTGAAAACCTATGTATGCGTATCGAATTCTATAAATGAAAATAATTTCTAGTGCACGAAAATATCGTAAGAAATTCGCATCGTGTGTAAATAAAACAGATGACAAAAAATACTGGCGTCAACGTCAAAGGCGCTTTATAACGCTTTAAAGACCGTCGGACGTTTTTACCGGTTTGACGCCGTCGGCGCCCCTAGCCGCTTGGCGCCGTAAAAACTTGGTACCGCTCGACCATGGTCTTATGAGCGCCGCACTTTTTTTATTTATTTATGTTTTTATTGCTTAGACTTACAACTCACGTTTTTGTGCGGGTAATAGTTACATTTATAAAAAGATTTTTTTCTTTGTCGTTAATAAATTAAGGCATTAATCCAAAGAAATTATTCTTTGAAATTGTAGAAAGGGAATATTTATTAAGCCCTAAGAAAAAAAATATTTGAAATAAATAGTGGTTTAGCAAGCTGTTTCCCCTGGCATTTAAAGTAAATAATTGTTTGAATTAGGAAATATGCTATCATTCTTTAGTTGGTTTTTATTTATACCTATGCATGAAATATTTAATGTCTGTTAATATATTCCAGAGCTTGAGACCATATCACAGTACAATAAATCTTACTTTACTCAGTTTTAATGCATAACGCATTAAAAGGACTAAGTATTTAACAGTTTTTATTAAAAATATAGCTGCCATTAATATGAAATGCTGAATATATTGATCAATTGTTTTTGTCTCTCCAACATTCAGGTTAGTGATATTTGGTATTTGAGAAAACCAGTAAACAAGTTCTATCCAATCCTTTTATTTAATATTATTAGCAAGTGGTTTCGGCTTTGGCCATCTTCAGGTGTAATACGTCAATTAGAAATTAAAAGTTACGTCACTTAATATTAAAGTGTTACGATTTAAAAGTTTAAAAACGTTTTCAAAGTTAAAGTGCATAAAACCTATATAAATTTTAAATTTTAACGTATTATCCGATTTTCATTTTGTGCAATGTCTTATTTCTATTCTATTTTACATAATGTTTTTAAACTTTTAATTTCTAAGAACACTTTAATATTGAGTGACGTAGCTTTTAATTTCTAATTGACGTATTGCACCTGAAGATGGCCAAAGCCGAAACTGGTTGTTAATAATATTAAATAAAAGGATTGGATAGAATTCTTTTACTGGTTTTCTCAAATACCAAATATCATTATTCTAACCAATCCAGAACTTACAATAATTCAGGTTAGTGTTTTTGAACAATATAAAAATGATTTAAGCTATTAGGATTTGTTGAATGAGTGCAAAAAATTGAAAATTAATTTTTGTTGTGTCAATATCTTTTATTTTTCACCGATGGTTATTCAATGTTGTTTGAAGAAGGAACTAATTTGTAACGTAAATTATTTTTAATAAATACAACTATTGAGCTTCATCACCTCTACTGAACCAATCGTTTCTCACCAATACGACGTGTCTATAAATAATTTTAAAGATTACTAGTAAACATGGTTAACAAGGTTAAACTTCTAATTTATTCTATTTTTCATGTACATACTATAAAATATTGCTCTACCGGTTACAGCTTTTACTTTCAGTTCTTCAGGTAATTCACAACACTTTGTAATAGTCATTGATTAGAGTGCATTCCTGCTTGCTGTTAATGTGCAGTGTCAGAAAGGGTACACCCTCGTCCCTACTTAAAAAAGTACTATGTTTTCAATTTTTTTTAATTATTGACTATTACAGTTTAGCGAATCGCCTGAAGGAGGCTAAATGTAAAAGTTGAAGCCACCAATCGTCATGGAACGACAATTATAGAAATAAATATATTAATCAAAAGGAATCTATAAGAAAGTTAATTAGGAACACAAAAATTAATTGTATACCGCATAAAATTTATTCAAAAAGCATCTGCAAGATTCAAAATTGAAATCATGAAATAAACCAACACACCAAAAAAGGAATAACAGATATTATGAAGCATTTATCTATTAGAAAGAAATCAGCCGGAATAGGCGAACAATTCTTTTTTTTTACAACAATAGGAAAGGAATTAGCGGAAGAGCTAGTCAAAGGAAAGAAGAATCAACTAATAACAACTACTATACGGAATACAGAACACTGCCTGTGTATCTTAATAAAGTAATAAAATAATGTAGTATCATAGTTAAAAAGAAGCTCCCAGGTTTTGAGAACATACAACGAATATAATGAAACATAATAAGCACAAATTAGCTTTAATAATTAGGTCAATGAATATAGTATTGGAAGAAGGTAATATATTCAAATTATCTTAAAACAGTTATTGTAATATCAATATATAAAAAAGAAGTCCTTGCCAGGTGGCCAATTTCCCTACTTTCAATGCTAAATAAAATAATGAAAGGTGTTATAAATAGAAGAATTATTAAACAAATAAGAGAGCACCATATAATACAGCCTAACCAGGGCGTTTTTAAAGAAATAGAATTAAAATTAATAAGAAATTATTTATCTGAAAGATCTCAACAAAAATAGATAAACCTGATCCCCTAGATGCTTAAAATGAACTACCAACAAGCTGGCATGTTTTCGCCAATTTTGCATATCCTATTGGTATATCAATTATTTACTAAAACAACTTTTATGGGCAATTATTAAAGACAACAAAAAAATAGTTGTAGAAATTTTTAAAACCATTACACATTACCGTACGATATAGAACATACGCATATTATAGGCAATTTATATGCGAGAGTAAATATACATTTCCATGGCCAACTGTGGAATTGGTAATAATAATAATAATAGTCCTTATCAGGGCTACCCTGATAACGGCAGTAGAAACACTGTCTCGAAACGTCGGATCTAAACAATTCAACAGACGATACAAATAGCCCAAATACCAACTCATATTGTACTAATTCATCAGTAAGAATTTCAAGTCATGAGTTAGAAAATATAACTTTATTCGCTAATATACAACGGAGACGTGTGGACGTAAGATTACCATATATGAATTGAATGAAATTAAAATTTTAACTATGTCTTCGATAATGCGAAATACAACAATTATTATTTTATTGTAATCTTGTTATTTTTCTCTTTCTTTACGAATAAAAGAAAAAAAGCGATTAAGGTTAATTGTTATTTTTGTTTATTTAGAGCAAGGCACGTCCTCCGCGTCAAACGATAGTGATGCACAAAAATGTCGAGGGTTCAATACATTCTACTACACCTTTACTGACTTTACCATCTATCGATTCCTTAACGGAGAGTATAGAAGTTGGTGGTGATGAATTCCAAAGGTCTCGAGGGAAGGAAATCACTCGAAGAAGAGGTGCTGTCAAACATCAAAAGTATGTTTCAGTAATTTATTAGCCAATTAAAATTGAGGTTCATTGCTTATTTTTTGATAATGTTTTAAATCATTAGCCCCAAGTTTTGTATACAATCGAAAAAGATAAATAATATTGTTATCTTTCAGGGTCCATGACGTTAAAGGACATAGATTTCTAGCGAAATTTTTTCGCCAACCCACATTTTGCGCGTTCTGTAAAGAATTCTTGTGGGGATTCGGGAAACAGGGATACCAATGTCAATGTAAGTTATTTGCTTTTATTAATAACCAGCTCACATGATATTTAGCGTTTTTTTTTTTTAACCGAAATATCCGTTTATCCAATGGCAAACATCGCCAGACAAGAGCTATCCGTCATTTCTTTCCGCTTTAAATAAATTATGTACACGCTAAATTTATATTTAGATTGAGTGCTTTGAGTATCAAATTCGGTTTAAACCAAAAGTACGTGATCGAAATAGTTTATTGATGGTCAGTAAAAATTTTAACCTGTATAAATAACTCTTTCTCTAAACTATGGACGTGCATTAAACGGTGTTTATTTAAAAATAGGTCAGAGAAATGCCGAAATTACCACAATAAACACGCATGTAATGCGTAATGCATTAAGTAACTACATTTGATTATCCAAACTGGAAATTCGTTGATCACATGTTTTCTATTAAAATAGCGAGATAGTGAACTGGATTTGTAAATATTTATATTTTTGTATTACATTTGCAGGTTGTCAAACTGCAGTACATAAGAAATGCCACGATAAACTATTGGGGAAATGTCCAGGTTCGGGCAGATATTCTGAAAGTACTATGGTAAGTGATTAAACAAATACGAGTATAGTTGCTGTTATAAAACTTTTAGTTAAGAAAATTTTTATGTGTTAAAAATATACTTTGGTTATTTTTATATTTACAATTGGCAACACTAATACAAAGTAGTGAAGTTAGGTATGAACCTTAGGAAACGCATCTGATATATTGGTTGCCTACCATGTAGGCGTAAAATTTCAATTAAATTTGATATTTTCTGCAGTTATAAACTAAAATAACCGTTGTGTTTTAAATATACCTACATAGTTTTTTTAATTGAATATTAAATTTAAATTTTTATTTTCAGTATCTAAGGGAACGATTCAAGATAGACTTACCACATCGGTTTAAATTGCACACGTTTATGTCCCCAACGTTTTGTGATCATTGCGGATCTCTGTTATACGGTCTTTATAAGCAAGGATTGAAATGCGAAGGTAAGTGTTTTAAAATAGTTATCAACGTTCTAAAATGTAGGTATTTTTTTCATTTTTAGCGTTTTGCCAATATACATTCTTATGTATGTTTGAAAAGTGCATAAAAAGAAACATAAGCATCAAGAAAATGAATCAGTTATTTAATTATTTCTCCAAGTAGTAGTTCTAATCAGAAAAACTAATTTTTTTTTAAGAATCCATACAAGATATCGTTTTTCGAAGAATACGTTCCGTACGACAAATAAGTAATAATTTTATACTTTTGGTTATTATTTATATGATTGTTTAAAATACCGTAGATTCGGGAAGTGAGAAAGGCTGATTTGTGACACTTGAAATTAAGTTCATTGTGACCAAAAAAACTGCCAGCTAATTTTAACTGAAAAAATTAAATAAAAATGGATTGTTTCAAGTTACCTATCAATTTGTAGCATTTGGGATAGACTAGAGTTTAGAAAACAAGTCTCAATTAAGGTGGTTTGGGACTAATAATTTATTTGAAGAAAGTTCGAATAAAAAGAAATAACTTTTTTGGTGAATTGGTTGAAAATTATAAAATAATACAATATTTTGTTATAAAACCCAAATTTTATATTTTAATACCATAAATAAACATGAAATGATTTTGCTCTTTTTTGGTTTTTAATAAATAATGACAATTTGTGACGTGAAGTTTCTGATGGTTTGATGTTTGAGTTGTTTCTATTGTTTATTGAATGTTCGAATCCAACGATTTGGCAGTGGAATTACTCGTCAAATTAGCCCCGAGAAGGGCTGTACCTTACCAATTTCATCTCTGAAATCTCAGAAAATGCCTCTGGAAGATCTTTTTACATATCCTATCTTTTTCTAAGATTAGCGTAAAAGTTAAAATTAAAAAAAAGTATTGTATATGCCGAGTATGCTAAAATGGAAACTTCTGGCATCAATACGTGCAGATATACAGGTTGCAGTCGGCGGAGTGATTCATTTATCGTTTCGTTGTTGACGCGGCTTGGCTACAAATAAACGAAATGTCGTTGAACTGTCACTTACAGTTAGTTAAGAAAGTTTGAAGCAGTGTTTCATAAGTTGTGTTGCGTGTGATTTTCAAGAATGGAAAATCGTGCAAGAATCTGTAAAAAATCGCCGAACAGTTTCTGTTATGTTTGTGGATTATATGTTACAAAATCGCAAAAGAAGCCTTTAAGTGAATTAATTCAAAAATGTTATGAACAATATTTTGGCTTCAAAATTAGAAATCAAAATAAAATATGGGTACTACATGTGCTGCATTTCGTGTTATGTCAAATCAACTCAGTGGAACAAAAACAAGAATTCTTCTGTTAGAAAGGCCGATGATTTGGCATAAACCAACAAATCACCTCACCAATTGTTACATATGTCTTGCAAAAATGAAAGAGTTTTCAAAAGGAAATAACCACAAAGTAACGTATCCAGACTTTCTATCCGTTAGAACAAACTGATTATGGGCTTCCAACTTCAATGCATTCAAATTCTTTAGCAAGTTGCACGATTGAGGAAGGTATAAACGTTAACACTGCGTAGGCTTTCACGGCCGGTGTAACTATAACTAACAGCTTCTTGCGGGTTTCGCCGAGTGTCAAAACTTTCGCTCGACGTTTCACGTTTCATACTGACAGCTTTCTTCAGGATAACTGAACTGATTCTCCATGGTCCGACATTCCTCTTATATACGCCCCTAAGGTGCCACCTTAGCAACACGTGCAAGAGCCTACTACGAACCGTCACGGTCAATGGAGCGGAAACTACACGGTTGGATGCACCAGGGGCGTATATAAGAAGAATGTCGGACCATGGAGAATCAGTTCAGTTATCCTAAAAAAGCTGTCAGTATGAACAGCGAAACGTCGAGCGAAAGTTTTGACACACGGCGAAACCCGCAAGAAGCTGTTAGTTAAAGGTATAAACGTTGTTTTGAATACGTTATTTTCAAATGATCTGACGTATGTTCCTTCTAACGAGTCACATCTGATTCCTTAATCAGATGTCAAGATTTGGATTTAACCAAAGAAAATCATAATTTCTGGGATCTCTATTAAAAGAATGGAAGTTTCATTCCACGACGAGAATCTCTGAATTGAAGAATCGTCACGAAAAGTTTATTTCTCTTTCCAAAGCTGAAAGTAATTTCTGTTACTGCACTAACGTAAATGAAATGAGTATTGTATATAAGTGTTTATGGACTCGCCGAAAACAAGTCTCAAAGCCGTTTTACTTTGTAATGGTAACTCGAAACCATTCCATTGATTCATTCTACAAACAAACAAAAAAACGTATGACAGTATGTAAACTATATTAAATCTCACGTAAGATTCAAATCATCTTTCGCAAGCTTGTGGCGACCTCAAGGTTATTTTCTTATTACTTGGACTGTAGGAAGAGTTTACCAAATATCGTTTTATTTTGTGTCTTAGCCCAGTAGTTCAGCAACATTACCAAATAAAAGAATAGTAGCCACGGACCAGCATTGTTTTTGGAAAATTTAATATAAAATAATGGATTCTAATTTGGTGATTCTACCTTCTCTACACATTAAATGAGAGTTAATTAAACTCTTTGTGAAAGCATTAGAAAAAGAAGGGAACTGCTTTAAATAGTTAGGGAATGAGTTTCGAAAGTTGGCTGATGCGGAAGTTCACGAAGGAATAATTGTTGGTCCACAACTTAGAAAGCTGTTTAAAGATTTCTTTTAAAACTATTTGCAAAATTCACATCAAAAGAGTGAAAACTACCAAGATATCGTGGCTAATTTGGTAGAAAGCTGTAAAAAATAGTGTGCTGAATGTCGCTCAAAGTTCATTTTTTGCATTCACATTTCTATCCTGCAAAAAAATTAGCAAAGATGAGTAAAAAACACGTTCCATCAATCACATTAGACTCAAGCTGTGTACTAATTAATTGACCGCTTCTAAAATTGGCAGGATTTTGAATTTTTCATCTTTATTGTTTTTTATACGCATAATTTAAGAAATGGGTGTTCATTTAAATTTATCTTCTACATCAAGGGTTGTTAAAGTCAAAAATATGCCCAATGCCAACTGCATGACTAAATTTAAGCCTTTGATACATTTTTCTTTGTGGATACATGATATTTGTGACGTTGGATACGTGTTTTAAACTGTTAGGAAGTTTGACCGATCGACGTCTCAAATCAGCTACATTTAATTTCATATACCACATTCCCGACATATAATTATTTTATCTGTCTTTGAGATTGCTAGATATTTTGATTTTTTCAATACTATTATTATTATAAAATGCACTTGCTTAAAGTATTTGTTGATTCCTCCTGGTTTGAAGGAATTTTTAAAAACGATGTGACGATTGTGGATGTAATAAAACACACCATTCTCTACACTATATATTTAAATTCTTATTGTGAACAACAAAACCGAATTTAATATGTATGTTACTACGTTGATTATATTGTCTTAACTAACTGTAATTATAAGTCGTATTTTTTTTTATTACTACGAGCTACTCATTACGAATGACCAAACAAACCGACTAACTGTGTTTCTAAAGTGTAGCTCGTAGTTGAACTCACAAAACTAAGACAAGCTAAGTCAGACGGAGAAAGAATGCTGCTATACTGTGTTGTTAATTATCTGAACTATATTATGTCGTTCCTTGCACAGACTTCCCCACTCCCATGTATAGAAAAAGGGGGTGAAATGGTTTCCATATTGGCCTAAGTGTCGGAGGAATTTCCAGATTGAATTCTGAGAAATTAGTACAAGTTAACACGTATCATAAATCCATAAATTATTCAAATGAGTTCGGCAAACACAATTTCGTACAATGTAATGAAGGGGTAGTACAAGGGGCTTAATTTACTAGGAGAAAAAAAAATACATCTAAAGAAATTCTAAAAGGGATAATATATAAAAGGTAATTAAGTAATCTAATTATAACTAATATTAAATTAATGTGAATTTTCTTGAAAAAGGACAGATCGATTAAAAACAAACGTGGAAAATATTAATACCAAGAAAATTGGAAAAAAAAGTTTCTTCGCCATTTTGAAATACATTTGTTCATTTATCTACGTTTATAACATTTTCTTGATTAAAATAAGTCGAGCTTAATCAAGATGTTGTTACCTACGCAGTTAAATAGAGAACAAAATATTTCTTAATGTCCTTGTTATTACTTTTTCCTTCGTCGCTCTTCCATCGTTCTCTACACTAATATTTTTCATTCATATTTTTATTTTGTTATTTTACTTTTAAATCCACAAAAATTCCACAAAATGTATTAAGTATACAACAAAATAGGGGTCGGTTGAATTCCCACAAAACTGCAATATTTGAAAGAAATCTACAATTAAGAACTGCTTAACTGGCCGTTTAATCTCTACAACTTTATACCATTACAGAGATTATTATTACTAGGGATTACGGGTTCAATCCTCGCTCTGGGTAAATCATAGTAACCGATTTTGCATGGAACATTGATTATACAAAAGAGAGAAGCGAATATAATTTGATTGATAAGACATATTTTTTATTGCATGTTGAATATATTATTGTTTTTGATAAACCTCCAAAAGGAATCATTCGAAAGTAGCTAGCCGCTAAATGTGTACGTAGCATACAAAGTCTGATCCCAGAACTTTCTGGCGTATTTCACGAACAAAAAAAAGGAAACATGTTTGACAGATAAAGTAAGCACGTTTCGGTTCTAAAGTGACGGAGAACAATTTAAAATATAAAACAGTGTTTTTGCTTTAACTTAGGTAGGTACCTCTTTTTTTATAATAAAAGATTCACTTGAATGCGTTTACAAAATGTTTTATTTCGACGTCTGTTACGCGTGGCGCACTCTCTTAAGAAAACCCGCACTTGAAATAATCTTATGTAATATTAATGTAATGATAAACGCATATACAACTATAGATGGTAACGGCGATGGGTATCAATGAAAAAAATGCATTCGAATGCAGGATATTTTGGGCTCGCAATTAACCTATTTTAAAGAATGTTCAGACACGTGGAGCACTACAAACTCATTTTTCTAGGTTTCAACCTACATACATATGGTTATTTATATCTCTTACAATTAATTGTGAAGAAGTCAAACTAAATTTTGCCATAATTGCACGAAGATAAATTGTATTAGTAATACCGAGTACAGTACGAACCTTCTTCGATGACCGCCACTCAAAACAAAATTATGTTAAACTAAACAAATTATCTTCAATCAATAATATTGCAAATAAAGAAACTACTATAGTCCACAAACTACTACGGCGCTAGTTGCATTACACAAGTGGCCATAGTGGTTGATCGCAGAGATCAGGTCGCTGTGATGAAGGAGTCGCCGTTTTAATTATTACGTCTCCTAAAAAATAGATCTGTGTGTTATTTATGCTGAACATGCATTATTGTTGGAGTGAAATATATAGGAGAAGTGCCATGTTTATGACAATTTCTGTAATACATATATTTAACGTATTTGCTACTATATGGATAGAAAACTTTGCTCTAATAATGTTTAGATCAAAACAGCTGTTTATAATAGTGACGGTTCGGTTTGAAAAATGGGTATTTATATTTCAATATAATAATTAAGTACATTAAATTAATTTCAATTTTGGTTACCCTTGTTGCCTGGTTTACTAATATTTTTTCAATAACATCTATTTTGTCAATGCAGGAACCAGATAAAAAAAAATCAGTTTTTCATAAAAATAGTGCTTGTTGAGCAATTTAGAATAAAAGTATATCTAAAGTTTTATTTATTACAATTGAATATGGTGTTTTGTAACCGCAATTATTTTAGTGTTAGCTGTGGCAATTATGCAGTGATTGTCAAACTTGTTCAACTACTAGGTGAACTATTAAAAGAGGAAGAATAGAATCATGTAATTTATTTGAGAAATATTTAAAAAAAATCGTGATTTTGTTTTGTTTTGTTTAGTTGTTTTATTTTCAATTTGTTTGCAAAAATTTACATACAGTCTCAGAAATAAGAGCTAAGCATTTTTTTTTGAAATAGCTATCTCGGATGTCATATCATCTAACCATTTTTTAAACTTTCGTATTTAAATTTATAAATACCGATTGTCACACGATGCGACTCGAAATACATTTTACATACATAAGTCTCAGATATACAAAACAATAATGAACAAATGTAAAAATTTCAGAGATAATTAAAATCTTTTCAGTTCATGCTGATTTACTTATGAAGCAAGGAACTTTACAGCAGTATATAGTGTTTGAACGTTTTAAAACGGTTATACACGGGTAAAACGATCTTGTTGTTTTCAACCATTTTTCATTTGGTTACAGTTACTAAATTATTACTTGATTAGGAATATTAAAAATATTCCTGTATTCAATCAAACAAATAATTTGGTTGGTAGATTTATTTGAAGCTAGCGCAGTATTTATTAATTTACTAAATATTTACATGAAAGTAAAAATAACTATATATGGCATTTTATTTTCGTATAGCAGTTTCCTCCCCATATAGTACAGCAGATGAGCAGATATACTTATGTGTAATAAGGAAATTGTCGTATAGATGGCGCATCTCCTATTTCATCCTAATATCACAAGCTATTTACACTATAACACCTCAAATGTTACATAACTGCTATAAAAAAATTCGAAGAAGGGTGGAGTTATGTGTAATGGAAGGCTGTGGAATTATATAACTGAAAATAATAAAATTGTATTTTGTTAAGTTGCTAAATGTTTCCTTTATTGTATGAATTAGCATAACATCATATCGACCAAATGTATGTTTACTAATACGGCGATCGATGTGAAAAGCAAGGAACATCTCAACATGAACAGACACACATCGTCGACACCTTTGATTCTATGACCCTTCTATTGGTTAAAAGCTAAAAACTACTTAAAAAAGATGGCGATTCCGCGCGCACATTCAAAATTTGTTAGTGTCAGCTTGACATGTTCCTCATCAGCTGCTAATTTGTTTGTACGTGCGTGATAACCTCGCAGACAACCCCAAACAAAACCGTCAAATGACTGTCCTATAAGAAACGGTTTCTCAAGAGCCGAGCTTGGGAGAGCTTGACTTTCTACTGGCTAAGGAAATACTCTACAAAATGGCAGTTCCGCGCTAACAAAATTTGCTAAGTGTCCATTCTTGATTACATGTGACTTGGTGAAAAGCGTTACGATCACTGCAACTAGATATTAGCACAATGTTATGCTGAAAAAATGCAAAAAGAATCCATGTCACCTATTATTAAGACATTTATTTTCAAAATCTAGTATTATTGGGAGTTTTAGAAGTTAAGCAAAAACCTTTATGCAGAATATTTTTTTATTAAATCATATTAAAAAAGTTCTTCCTCTTCTGACACCTATCCGACAACATACTGTATATACCAATTATTCAAAATCTCTTTTGAAAAAAAAAATGATAGGTACCAATTTCAAGACGATTGCAGCAGTACTTACTACTACTGCTCAAGTGAAAACATGAACTTCCAGAAAGACATTGTCGAAAGTATTCGAACCCCATTTAAAGTAATTACTGGAGATTGACTGCTTGTAGCTCGTGCTTAGTGAGATGAGGCTTATGACATATTATATCGGTTAGATGCTTCTTTCGGATTTTTACCATTAGCTACACGAAATCAATTTGAAACGCTATAGTGGAATGTTTAAAGATGTCAACGATAAACCGTGTAAAACTTCTTTTTTTTTCCGGGCACGTTACAAATGTTGCGCGGTAATATAAATGTAATTTGGTTTTGGCCAAAGTCTCCTGCGAAATTCTTATCGGATTCTCGATCGCTCATGTAACGCCATCGATCTGATCAATCGCCAATATCTATGCTATACGTTTTGCGGCTTTTGGTTGACGATCACGCGGTATACAGGTGTGTAAGCTTATTAAACATCATTTTTTGGGAATATACGTACGCATAGGCCTACGTAGAGATACATACAAACATATTCCGTACGTCATCACTGGTCTACCGATAAAAATAGGATTGTTTGGCAGTCTCTTATTCTAACACCGGCGCGGGCAGTTATTGCTTGGTGATCTGATGCTGCGGTGGTCGGGCGTTACTTGTTCCGTCCCACAGCTTGGCGCACAAATAAACATTTTCGGCGTGTTTGTGTTCGTGCATGCACCTTTCTCACCTGAACACCTATACACACATACGTATCCGTAGTACCTGTACATTGTGCTTTGTGTTTTTCTATGTTAAGGTTAGCGTTCTTGGAATAGCGATCCCACAGGCGGTTCAGGTTTTTGGCTTTGATTTTTTTGATCGGATTGCCACGTGCGAAAATGCCGTACTATTCCGATCCAACTCTATATTCCGCCCCCGTTTCATCCTATTCCCTCTACCTAGGCGGCCCTTATTCAACGCATTCGTCGTTGATCGCTTCTCGAAGCGCCAGACCCATAACTACGTACGTGAAACCCCTGTCCAGATTTCACAGGGGGTACGCGCCGCATCTCGCGACCATATCAGAGAATCAGAATTCGTTGCGAAGAAAGTATTCGCCACAGCTATCTTACATATCTCAAGGTTCGGCCAAGTACAAAGTACCCAAACCGATAAAAATCAATACAGCTGATATTGACGTATCAGCGGACAGATATAAGACGCGCATTTCGTCCAACTTAAACGCCGCAAGATCAAGAACCTCATCAGATTACAGGAAAGACACATCGAAATCACCTAGTCCCGGAAAAGCGGACGATGCAGAGGAATTCATCGCTAAACCAATAAGAAGAGACCGACCTACGGTACGTTTGCACACATTTCACAAGGATGACGACATCAAACCCAAGACAATTACAGAAACAGTAAGTAAATCATCAGCCCAATCACCTCCCGTTCAGAATTTATCGGGGGAAAATAGTGCTCCTGTGCCAGATACTAAAGCAGACGCTGCAAAACCAATATCTCTCCAGAAGAATCCGAGTTTCCATGATATATGCACCGTTATATCGCAGGAAAAGATCGACGAGGAGCTAAACCCCGGCCAACCGGAGAATATTAAACGTAAACAAGGCAGAACACTTTCAAACGAAGATTTTTTCAACCAAGTTCGTCGCGATTCGGCGGAAATCCTCAAGGAAAATGTTAATTTGCTTGAAGGTATGCTCGAAAATGAGAAACTCGTTAGAAGGGAAGATAAAGCAGAACAGGCAGTGGATTCGGGGAAAGACGATAACAAGTTCGATCCGCGCGGAAGCGTGAAAAGGAAGAAAAAGATGGCGAAGAAGAAGACCAGTGAAATTGTAACCAGCGACGATGAGGGAACCAATAAGTCCCATCTGCAAAAAAGACCAGTGAAGAAAATTAAAAAGACTTCAAGCGGTAATAACGTGCCAATTGAATCCGAAGCACCTGTTAAAGATATATCGAACGTAGAAGTGGAAGAGATTAAGATTAAACCGAAACCTTTGATTTCAGCCACAGTGGAGGTGGAGGAAACGAAACCAAATAAACCCATTTGAAGTTGATAGTTGACGATGTTAAAGTGGAGGAGGTTCAATCGCCTAAGTCGCAGAAAAAGTTCAAATTTAGCGTGACAGTTGACGTAAAAACCAAGAGAAACGATAAATGTAAACTTAACGATGAAAACAAAGGAAAATTCCATATTCCAAAAGCCAAAGACGTTTTGGTTTCAGATATTAGGCAGAGTAGTCAGAGAGCAAGCTTGGGTGATATTTTGGAAAATATTAAAAAAATCATCCCTAAAAAGACTGATGAAAGTGATGTCCTGGTGAATGGTGATGCTTTAGAGAAGAAAATTGAAGATGATACGAAAAAATTAAGGGATAGGAATGAAGCAGGCTCTGTAGTAGTAGTAAATGGTAAAGGTATAGAGGAGAATATTGAAGATAATAACAATAAGTTTATTTCTGTAAAGGAAAAGGATCAAGCTCAAAATGAGGATGTCGTGCTGAATAGTGTAGATGTCAATAAAACCATAGAATGTGATAAATTAGATTTGAAAACACCGGAAGAAGTTGTTGAGAATCAAGGTAAAGACAAAACTCCATTAAATAATGATCGTAGTGACGTAATGGATATATTACTGGATTATCAAATGGAATAGTGGTTGCTAGTGTAAATTCAAACATTGCCAATGAGAAGGGGAAGTTGAAAATCAACAAAACGCTTGCTACTAAGAATAATTCAGCTCAAGTTGTACCAGATGAAAATCAAATTAATAATGATGTAAAATTAACAACAATTAAAACACAATCGTTTTCGTCACCTGTTTCTGCGAAGAAAAACGAAAATAATGTTGAAACTAAAAAAGGTGAAAAGCGAGAGCAGAAACAGCCGGCCTTAAAAATTCTTTCTAAATCTAAGAAAGAACAACCAAGAACTCCTGAAATTAAATCCGAATTACCGCCAAAAGAGGAAAATACCAGCACAGATAACTTTTGGGCGTTGATTGGTCCACGGGAAAGTGTATATATACATCCAAGTTCGCTAATTAAAAGAAAAGCTGTAGATGTGCCTAACGGAGAGTTAGAAGGAAATGATGAACTGGTTATGGAAAAAAGTAATATAAATCAAGAAGCATCTATTAACAAAACTATCGAACAAAATGTTGAGGAAGAAATAAAGGAAATCGATAAAAACGGAGAAGTACCAAAGAATTCCACTCTAAAGTTAACTATTTTAAAAGATTCTTCCAACGACGGGAAAATCACAACAGACCTGAATGGTTGCGAAAAGAAAGTAGACGACTCTACTCAGAAGGCCGACGAAAAAGTTGACAAAAAGATTGTTTCCAAAGGTTCGTTGGTAAACAAAGCGATTGTGGTCGACCCTGATCTTAAAGTCTTTTCAGCACCTCCCACGCCCGAACCTCAACAGCCGGAATCACCGGAGACCTTCACTCCTCTACAATCAAATAGACTCTCACAATGGATGCATCCTTGGAAGAAACCAGAGCAGTTCGATGAATGTCCGGTAGAGATTTTCGCCAGACCTAAACCCATAAAGGGCCGCCACATTCCCAGACCTAGACATCCCCAACCACCTCCTGTCCCAGTGCAGCAAGAGGATAGTGGTGACTCGACCGAGGATACGAGTGAAAGCAGCGAAGAAGAGATGACCAGCACCGATGACGAGGCGAACGTAGGCCAAAGTACGTCATCCTGCGATTCTGGCTTTAATTCCTTCAATGGGAGCTCGGCCTTGCAGAAGAATAAGGGTTAGAATTTCCATTTAACCTTTATTCTAATAATAATCTTTTCATTTTGATCTTAATCTGTTCGTTTCGGGGAGAATATTAATCATTCTAAACGGGCATGTTAATGAGCATGGTCATTTCGGTAGATAGAGAAAATACTTTTGACGTTAGATTTGCATGCGTTTGTTTTTGTATAGAGGCTCACCTAGAAGCTGAGTCAATTGTCTTTTTTTTAGAAATATTAACTTGGATGTTGAAAATATTTTTAACCACGTTACCCATGAATATGACAAATTGTGTCCCTACCTCAAATGCAACTGATAATTACAAAAATATGAGTTAATATTTATGCATCAACCAATTACAAGAATATCTAATTAAAGATAAGTGTATGAATAATATATGTACATTTAGAATATTTATCCAAAATACAGGGTATCTTTCATTTTTTTCATAAAAGTTTTATTTTCTATTTTAGAAAAAAAATCTACAAAAGTCTTACAGACATTTTAATATCGCATATCCAAAGTATCCTAAAAGTAGACAAACACATGCTTACACCATTATTTTAAACATCTCAATTTCTTCGTAAAAATAGAATAATTTTATATAAATTGCTATACATATTGGGTCTTTTTTTTTTTTTTTTTTTTTTTTTTTTTTGACGTCTACGGGAACTAAGCCCATACGCCGCAGTTTATTGACTACAATTAAATACTAAAAACTTTTATGTACAAACAAAACAAACAATTCCTATCATATATCTGATAAAGGTTACTCTGATACTCAGTATTCGCTCAGTTAAACGACTAAAGTTAACCTAAATGTAGATGTGGACTTAATCAGGTAAAGACAAGGACACACATTTCACATCTCGGGGCCTATCGAGATGACTAACAGTAAGACACACAAAACTTCGGCCAACGGACAATAGGTGGACCCACATAGGTGTAAGTAGGATGGGAGTATGCCACATTAAATTCTAATATTCATTTTAATTAAGGTTGAGATTAATAAATTATCAATACTTTTCCTATTCATGTAAAGTAATGTAATAATACTAGTTGGTAAGGGAATTCGTTCTTCAACTAACTTATAAATGAATTGATTAATTATACTTGTATGATTTTGACACCCAAAATATATGATTTAAATTTGCATTCTCATTACCACAATTACTACATGCAGATGACTCTATGATTTTAATTCGAGCTAGGTGCATATTGGGTCTTTTTTAGAAAAATGATACAAATGCAATTCTTAATCTAAGACTCCGTGGTTGGATTGTACGTTTGTATTGAATAATCATTTTTGAACATTTTAATAGCACATTTAGCCTTAATGCAATAATTACACTTTGATCAATGGAATCAAATACAGTTGTCTATGATATCGGGATGAATATTTGCACTTGGGGTGAGTTACCCTGTATTTTGTTTATGCCAAATTATTTCTTATGTAAGCTTCTTTCAATTTATATCGAATATTGAGAATAATTCAATGATTTTGGGAAGGAACTTTATATTAATCTCTGAGTAAGCTTTGATATGTAAAACTTAAACAAATGAAGAAAGTCCTAGATCACGAAAATGAAATGTGACAACAAAGGAACGAAAGAAATTGTAATATCATGAATATATAATAATAATATAATAACGTGATTTAACTATGCAAAATTATAAAGTTTTTAATTCGATTCACTTAATAAACGATAAATCCTTAAAATATATTTAACCAATAAACAATTACTTAATTACTTCGTATACTTTATAGATGTATTATAAATTTAAAAAAAAAAATTTCAAATACATGTTTACTTTTCTTCTCACCATGACTTATTCTCACTATTAATGTTACTATTGATAGCTAGAGAGAGGTGTACAGTGCTTTCATGAATTGAAAAAACTACTTCTTCACACTAGATTATTTTACATATATTACTACATACGTTTCCATTGCTATGCTACCATCTTCAGGTGTACAATTTAAATCTTTAAATTAATTAAAATATTATTTTTTGCAATTAGCGTCTTTAATAAGCACCAACTCTGGTACGTTTATTTTCATTAGAGAACTGGTGCTATAATAAATGCTGCATACTAAAAAACTTAGGTAATTTTTCTTGGTAAAAATCCCTTTTTTTATAATTACCAAGAAAAATATTAATATCTCTTAGGAAAAATTTCTTACAATTTGAAAAATACAGTCATAAATATAGTAATTTTGAAGTAATAAGGAAGTAAGCAAGGCGCGCATAGAATGTTCTGGTTCAAACCAGATGTAGGCAGAAAGTGATATGGGTTCGGCCACACGTGATCTGTTTTCTTCTTATTTTACAACTATGATACTGATTATTAGTAGTGGTATTAATTCATATTAGAAAATCTGTTTGTTGTTCTTTTAATGCTTTAAAGTCTGTTACCCACTCTGCTACAATTTGAACATGGATATATCCATAACAACTTGCATGCACGTTGGAATTAATCAACATTATCTGTTAAAAACTCACTCAGACACTAAAAAATGTAGGTAATTTTTTGGTAAAAATTACTTTTTGGATTATTTTGCGTGTTACATCCAAGAGAGCTATCCGCGCTAATTCATACACTCTTCTTTTGTTTCCCTTTTTATGCACATGTATTATTAACGCTTTATTTCCAATTCCAGATTTTTCTTCTTCCCATTTTGTGTTAATAAGTCTCCATATTCTTTTCAATTACGGCTTCATCTTCTCGTTTTAGCATTTCCGCAGAGATAGTATTCTCTCCTCAAGATTTGTTGTTTTTAAGCAATCTATGTTGTTCGCCACCTCTTCCTTTGTTGGTATCTTCAAGGTTGTCTCCTCCTCTCTCATCTTCCTTTTCTTCTTCTGATTCATATTCGCTTTCACTCATTACTTCATCATCATTGTTTAACAATTCCTTCAAAGTACTGCACTAGCCTATTGAGTTTCCCTTCCTCATCTCCTATTAAATGCCCCTCGCTATTTTCTAGATAGTATGATGGCTTTTGATACTGTCCCTTGCCTCTTTTTATTTCCTGGTAAAAATTCTTAAATTAGTTCTTTGTTCTTGTATGATTTTTCTAATTGCTTCAATTCCTTTTCTAGTTGATTTCGTTTTGCCCTTCTACAAACTTTCTTCGTCATTCGTCTTGCTTGTTGGTATTCCTCCTTGTTTTCTTCATTTCTACTTTCCATTGCTTTTAACCTAGTGTTGTTTCTGTGTTCTAGTACTCTCTTGCAGTGTCCGTTAAACCACTCATTTTCTCTTTTCCTCTCAGAATATCCCAGTACTGTTTCTGCCACTTCTTTTATTCCCACTTCTATCTATGACCATTCTACCTGTACTTGTTCCTCGTATGGTCTTGCTTCTAATTTGTTTGTAATTTCTTGGACTGATTATATTGGTTATTACTTCAGAAAATTAAGTTACCTTACGTTAAAATTAAGCAAAATGTCATCCTCATTATGGATAGCTGTACAGTTGTATACAATTTCATCAGTGAAAATGACATGGTTGTTTTAAACTAACTGTAGAGTAACAGTAAAAATGCATACGAATACCTAATGTCAACCATGCTATTCTAACCGAAGGCTTGCATCGGTTATTTTTTAAAGAAGATTAAATAATTTCGTTGTTATTATTTGTTAAGGATATGTTCCTTTCTACGTAGAATTCAAAAAGGAAATGATATCTAGAGCGTTTGGGTTTAATATATCGGAGTGAGTATGTATTTATTTACTTTTAGGACACTCTGTATAGTTAAAAATATTCAAGGTTATGCAACATGGTATCTTATAAAATGTATATCGAAAAGATTTTTTTTCAAAATGTAAAATAAACCTGCAAACAAAGGTTCAGCATATGTTAGGACACCTCCACGTGCTCTGGATGATGTAAAATATTAACAACAACGTTAATTAGATGTTGTAGATGATTGATTGACGATGATTATCTTGTTTTTGTTATACTTTTCTTTCAAAAACGTGAAATTTGGCAGCAAAGCGGTACATATTTAAATGCGTCGTTTCGTAAGGATTGACTGTATACCGATAATATTTGTTTATGGCGCGGAAGCAGAAAATATTTAGATTTCTTATGATTTCTAATTTAATAAAACTACTGCTTGTTGATTTATTGATTAAACGTATTACTTTCAATGCTGAATTGGTTAAATTTAATCATTTTAAATGAAGGAAAACGTATAAACATCAAACTGTATTAAAGTATAGTGTATAAAATTATATTTAAACGAAATGTAACACATAAATATTTTAAAATTTCTTTATGTGATATTACAAGTTTATAACCTGTTATAAACAGTTCATAAACTTTTGATTTTATTGTGTTTACAATAAAAATTAATAATGCATATTTTAATAAAACTATAATCGGATTTTATATACATTTTGCGTTCGTATATAAACAAATGATTTTTATTTCTTACCCGCGTTGATTCGCGTTGTTCATGTTTGGAATCATTTTGTATTAAATTAATTCGATTAGATAAAGCATTGGTTGGCTCACTGAATTACTATAAAATTAACACCTTTTTATTTATTGGATCAAAAAGCTAGAATATTCAATCAAAGGTGACTTCTTTAAAATATGCTCTCAGTAAATATGTTTATTATTGATGTTTGATCAATCCGTCGGTACATTTTATATTACAATCTATGATGCGCAGGATCGTTTTAATTTTGTCCTTACAGCCTATGTAGTAGACTATCAGCGCGAATGTAATTGTAATGTAAGGCGAATGTAATGGGAACGACTTTAAGTTTGACCGACATTGTGGATTTACATTACTGAAGTGTTATCAAGTAAAGAGTATCAAAATGTTCATTACTTAAGCATTCAATCGTTATAAAATCAATCATCAAGGCTTTTCCATCTAACATATTAATTAGTTCAACAATACTTTGGAAATATTGTTCCTATATTTTTTTAGGCCTACTCGTAATACCGATATGTAATATGGTTACTTACAAATCGTTGTAAATGCATATAACAAATGTCAAGCTTAACAAGAGTAGCAATGCTGTTCTGTTTGATATTGAAGTTGATTCTTAAGAAAACATTTATGGTGTATTTACATTATTTTTGGACTACACTCGCTTCCGCCTCAATGGTACGCCGACCGATGGAGAGTAATTCCTCATTTTATACCTAATTAGTAATAATATTTGGGAAATAATATCGAGTTATGGAGTATGTAAAATTAGAAATTCTTCACGAATGATTCTGTAATGAATGAACGCTTAATTCATGTACTTTTAATAGTCTTTATTCGATAACGCTCTTCAGTCCCACCGTTCAGTAATGCAAGTACAAAATTTCACCGGTATATTCGTCTTACGTTATAATTACATTACTATTACATTCGAGCTCGTCGTCTGGTTTATATTGACAAAAGATATGAATTAAGAAATTATGTTACAAACGACTTCTATGAATAAATTAACAATTTATTTTAAAATTTGGAATTTTGGTATAAAGAACATCAGTCTGCAGACATCGTCAAGCACGAAATTAAAAGTAGTTGTCACTTATTTTATTTTTCAGCGAAATCATTTATTTCTGTCTTATAAATCTGCTTGTAAATTGCTTTTGTATATTAACAATAGCAAACGTTCGAATACAGAAATAATTGCGTGTTGTTTTCCAAGGATAAATTCACTTGGCTTTTATACAACACATACCTACTAACTCTCTCTACTAAAAATAATTTTACAAAATCAGTATTTCTTTGAACCACATCCAGTTTGTATTGGAGAAAGTAAATTAATTTGTCTCTTTTAGTTTGACCTCGTCTACTCTAAATCTTTTAAGATTCACTTACATCCTTAGAACATTTTCTAAAGTTGTGCTAGAGAGCAAATAACTTTTAATGTAAATAGTTTTGACATTCTGTCCTTCCAATATAATTTTCAAAAAATCATGTTCCTCGTATTTTTAGTTACAAGGTAAATACATAACATTTCCACACCAAATAGTTTACTTAACTACTTTTAAACTATTCATGGGTCGAAATAGGTGTTTATAGCTACGTGTGAATATTACGGAAGTCATACGTGTGTAAACTGGTATTTCTTCTTATATTTATTTTTTCTTATTTCGACGTCGCAAATTTGCAAATGCTGTTTTTGATAGGTAGGTACAACAAACTGATTTTCAGGAGAAATATAAGTGAATGTTTAGATTTTTAATGTTGTGTATGAACTTTGTCTAAAACCTACATAGGTTACATAGTTATATTTGCTTATACAATTAAATTAAATGTGACATCCTAAGCAGCACGGTAATTATTGAATAAATCTTTCATTTTGATTCAATTTTAAGGTTTTTAATACTATCTTCCGTGTCTTTGAATATTATACTGTACCTAATGAGTTATGTAAGTGGTAACAAAAAAGAACACTGGTTAATATTGTTAAAATTTAGTAGATTTCATAAATCACATATATAATTAATTGCATAAACTTTTTATCGGAAACCTTAAAAGAAACCTCCATTGTTTGTGTCAAATCACAGTTAAAGAAATTTTTGAGTACACATTGCTTTTATCCCTAAATGAATTTTCAGATACCAATAATCAAGAGTAAATTAAAAATAAAATAAATAAATTACAATGTAATGTAATAAATATATTATTTTTTTATAATTTATTTTATTTTGACTTAAATTTTATAATTACAATGTTTGTTATTATGTCACATATACAGTATGTCTCCGGATGGACTGAACAACAGGGAAAATATATTATTTGGGACTTAAAGCGAAAATGTTATTCTTTATAAATTCAAATTTCAAAATTCAAAAATCTAAATATTCTGTTTAGCAGCTGAGAAAATTACAGAAACACACTTGAGCTAAAGGAAAAACATTTTATTTTATTCAACGTGGTATCCTCCTACCCTGCACACTTTTCAGCTCTACGTACAAATTCTTTATAAACATTATGGATCATATCTTCAGTGACAGAATTCACAGCTTTCGTAATTTTTTGTTTCAAAATTTCGATATTGTTATCCTAAATGCTGTGTAATGTATCCTCATAAAAAGAAATCCAATGCCTTTAAATCAGGGGAACGAGCCAATTGATCGTGTCCGTGACAACCTATCAATCTCTTTCCATAATGTTTTTACAGATAATTTCTCACCAACACTATTGAGTGAACAGGCCGTCCATCTTGTCGAAAAAATACACTTTCAAAGTTCGTTTCATCTCTTACTGCAGGCGACAAAAAAAAAATCAATTAAACAAAACTCAATTTATTTATTAGGTTATAATGGAAGATAATAGGATTATATGATTTACCCAAAAACATGAAACTTGGAAACTTTTTTGCTTAAATTTTTGTGTGTTTTTGTAGTTTTGTCAGGTGCTAAAAAGAACATTTAGATTTTTGTTTCAGAATTGGTGGTTTTGAGACAAGCAAAAAAAATTATAAGGAATGATTTTTGCGTTAAGTTCTAAATAAATAGTTATTTGTATCATTAGGCCAGAAACCACAGTTTTGCGAGTATGAGTATGGTTTGTGGGCCGAGGCGGTAGCCGAGACCCACAAGTACGAATACTCGCAAAAGAGTTTCTGGCCGTGTGATACACAATGTTTTTTGGGACGATAAATGTTAATTTTGAATTGAAAATAGAAAGGAAATTTTGACACTAGGGAGTTGAGAGTACAAGTTGGCACACATGGTACATACCTTAGTATTTTGACGTCAACTATTTCTGTAGTTTTCTTTCTAGTTTATCAATAATAAGTGCAATGAAGACACCAGTTCATATTAGCATGGTTGAACAGTAGCTTAATGACAATATATTACACGTCTGTCATGTGGAATCTAGTGTGGCCAACCTTTAGTAACATTTTTGCCTGCCTTTTTGAAGTACTGCAAAATGGTTTCTGGATGGAGGCGCAAAATATCTTTTTCCTCTTGTTCAGTCTATCCGGAGACACACTATATGTATGTCACTTGAAGTTCCCAGATCAAACATCTCGGAAACGGATAAAGATATTTGAATTTTGTATAAATGCGTTGCTAAACATCTTTTTGACTCCAGCTTGCTATACTACAATTGTGTTTCGATAGTTGAAAGTAAACATGGCCCTACGATCAAAAGATTTTTTTGATCGTTAGTTATCTTCAATTGTTTTGTATTTAAAAGAGTATTAAAATTAAAGCAAATTGTATTATCTGTATTTGTTTCGATTTAACAGTTTCGTGGATATTTTGAAGAAAATAAAGGTAATGTCAATTTTTGTCTCTATTTTTTCACAAATTTGTAAGACATTTACATTTATTTTATGCTACGTTTCGGTAAAACTTTTACCTTTATCAAACTCAGTAAATAAAAGTATTTTTTTTAAAAAACTGCTTTACAATGAATTTGTTAATTTATACATGAATAGTTTGAATATTAATGACTGGGAAAAATAATGTTTAAATTATTCATATATAAATTAACAAAATCTGTTGTAAAATGGTTTTTAAAAAATACTTTCACTTACAACTTAGAAAGAAACTTCACTTCACTTACTGTGCTAGATAAAAGCAAATGTTTTGCGGAATCGTAGCACAAAACAGATTAATACTGCCGAAATAGCTATTAAATTTCATATATCCCTTTATTCTTTTTTCCCTAGCTCTTGATAAAATATAAAACTATAAGCAATTGAGAGGATTATTGACAGTTGACTGCCTCTTTTGAGAGCATTTAGTGTGGGCTGCCTAAGTATGCACTTCATATCTACAGTTTTAAGTGACTGTCTAGTGTCTACGGATTTATTAGCAAACTCTTTTTTTATATTACAAGTCGAGATGACACGTGACGTTTTTTTGCACGCACTGTATAAATAAGCATCTACACAATTTCTAAGACGAATTGCTTAATTTTCTTCTTGATATATTGACATGAAAGTAAATATTTGAAATATTTTAGAAAAGATGGGTTATTTATACATCGCCTAAGTAAATAAATATGTCTATGCTAGCAATAATCGGTATCACCTATTAAATTTAGATTAAACGAATTGAAGCAGAAACTAGAATCACGTGCAAGTAATTGCGTACCATCAGAAATGTTTTGACGCATGTTAAGTGAGTTATTTTAAATATTTCCAAATGTTGACCAATAATTTTGCACAAATTACTGCATGTCAAGTATTCGTAGGCGTCATAGTATTAAACGATTGAAAGAAACCTATTTTTTTTTTACACCTCTTAAGTGCTTTGCCAATATAATAAAGCTCGCTCGCAAGTGTTGCGATACTGTTGAGTAAACTTTAAGAAAAATTTATAACAATGAGCTCTTAATCTCTTAAACAGCTTGGTGTTCTCAGAATAGCAGATTTATATGCTAAAATTTTATTACCAAATACCTGCGCGTGTAACAGCTTTTTACATATGTGAAAGCACATTTTGCGAATTAGTGTAATTTTTTTTGTACATTCGAATAACAACTTTTAATAATAACACTATCGTATATATTATAATTCATTACCAATTATTTTTGTCTATTTATGTATATATACCTACTCCCAAATATATTATAACGTTTGACAGTTCAGTTACTTTTACTTTTATGTCACCAGGAACGTTAATGTATTTGCATATTGCATCTGATTCATTCATTCAGTAATACTATTATACTACTTCTTGCACAAGTGTATAAAATGCTGCTTTACGGGCAGTTTTGAGTGCACGAAGTTGCCCGTTATGAAATATGAGTACAAATTAGTTTACAATACAGTAACTTAAATTGTTTCGCGTTGTTCTTTGTTGGCGTAAATTTAACAATCGATAAATTTGATTTATTTATAAAATTTAAAGTTGGAAAGTTAACATGAAATAGTTACCCTATACCATACAGTTTTCGCGGGTTTGATGTTAGAACTATGAACGTAAAACTGATTCAACAATAGATTTTATTTCATACGATTCGTAATTAATGTTTTCATCACGACTTCATCACATATTCAGAAGGTTATATAAATGCAATTTTAGTTAAAGCAGTAGAAACTAAAATCAATGTTTTTGATCGTATTTTTATCAGCAGGGAAGTCAATGTAGATTGATTCTCTTTATTACAGTGCCAAACAATTTTAACGCCTCGCGTTACTAGTTATTAGATATTATGCATGCAAAACAGATTTAACTTATTATCTTTAAGTGTGCTCCAATTCTCTCGTAAAAACTCCAATTCTCATAGGTCAGTAATACAAAGAAGCAATGCGAAGTTATAAAGCAACATGCATCCATCACGCCTAGATATTCGTGTTTCGCACTTCTGGTGCCAAAAATCTCGCAATTAAATTTACTTAGATCGCCTAGAGTGTGCAAGAAATCACACCTGGACGGTTGTTCGATGAGTCGGATAAGCATATTTATGCAAACGTTGTTAAGATAGAAACAAACAAAAGAAATTGTAAAAAAATGGTTAATGGTTGTTTTAAGCTAATTTTACTCTTAAAATAGCACGGTTGAATTTTTCAGATATCTGGATTGTATCCTTTTCTTATAATTACTTTTCGTTTAAAATATTATTGTAAATTGTTATTTTGGTACATGTTTTTTGAACAAAATGCTCATTTAGCTTTTGTGGGCTCTGCACTACTCAAATTAGATCAAGCTTATATAAAGTTTATTAATGGTAAGCATGAAGAATTTTCTTTGTTTTTTTTTTTGATTATTTCGATATGCTATATAGTACAAGTGGGTTTTTTATATGGTAAAGTTCATTTATTAAATAACTGTTAGCTGAATTAAAATTTTGATAATTGGAATATTTATTGCTGTAGCAGCTTCGTAATTTGAAAATATTTTTAATTTCATCGAGTGATCGTCGGCTTGTAAGGAATAATAAGATATATTTTTTTAATGGAACACCCCGTAGATAACTAGCTTGTTGTGTTCCATATCAAATCCTGAGTATCTTTTGTTATAAATATTTTTTCGAAAACGGCTTAGTTTTCCGATTATTTACAATTCTTTAAAAAATGGCGGAATCACACTTACGAATTTGTCTGATCTCTTTCCAAACGGTATAACGGCAATCAGCTTCTGTTGTGTTATAGCATAAAACTCTCTTCAGCTTAAAACCACGTTAGAATTTATTATTTTTATACTGTGTGATCGCAAACTAAGTTTGCACTAGGAAAACTTTAATTGCTGAGAACTTGTTTATTTAAGTATGTACTACTCTTGGCTTGCGTATATTAAAATTAAATCTTTAATGAGAAAATAAATAAGTTTCGTTCTTTGGTTGCAATTCTATAATTGAATGAGAATTTAAGTTGGAAATCTCATTATTATTGTGAAGATATTTGCTAAATTGTCGACCTGAAACTACAATATTTATCTATAAAGAATAACAACAACATTAAGTCGCTATTAAGCCATTTTAATGTGACCTAATTTAGTTAATTGACCTATGTATGTGGCTTAATGTCTATCATTATTATTCTGTATAAGTAAATATTGTAGTTTCAGATCGAGAAGTTAGCAAATATCTTGACGATAATAATGAGATTTTCATCTTAAATTCTCATTCAATTATTCTTCTTTTGTGCTTGTGATCATACGGAAATTATTGAAATTAACGTTTACCTTAAATATAATTTAATCTTTTTAATTGTTATAGCTGCCTTGTATTTTATTTTTTCTTTGAAAGGTGTGTAATCTTATAACATAATTCTTTAGCGGACATATAGTCATATAATTCTCTATTTATAAGTAGTTCTAATTATTTGTCATCAACAAGTTGGGATATTTACATTCAATATATAGTGAGTACGTAGATGAGGTTGACAATAGGTAGGTATGATGCACGAAAAATTTTTGAATTGGAATTTAACATTTGGGAAATAAGTTCTGCTTGGCCTGAAACTTTTTTATCGTTTGCTCAACGATTTTTTAAATCCAGTAGGCCTTTGCAGCTGAGTGAAAACTGTTTTTTCGTTTCCGGCAAAGTACTATTTGCTTTCACATATGTTATTAAGAAAAATTGGTTATGGTAAAAAGTTATAAAGTTATGCAAATTTTTAAACTGATCGGCCTACGTGGGTAATAATGGTTAAGTTAAATAAGCGAAAAAACTGATCATGATTATCAAAGTAGGCCAAACAGTATAAAAAATTTCATAAATCTATAACTTTTTGCTCTAAACATCTTTTCTTAGTAACATATTGGCGTACTGTGAACGCAAATAGTAGTTTACCCGAAACGAAATTGATAAACATGGCTTTTATCAAAGTAGGTCGATCACTCTGAAGATTCATATACCGTCATAACTTTTCATTCTGAACAACATACAGTTAACGGAAAAGGTACTTTACCTGAAACGATAACATTTTTCAGATGTTTCAGAACAAGCAGGATTTATTTCCCAAATATTCAATTCCAATTCATTTTTTTGTCTATTATACCTATTGTCAACTTCGTCCGTGGACATATTGTATATTGTGATAAACAAATAATAACTGATCCGAAATTTAAAAGGTGTAAGCAGGCAAACTCTGTATATTTCTGGTTCTTTTTTCTCTTCTGTATTTTCCTTGTGATATTTAATAAGTAATTTGAAATTTTTGTAAAAGTCAAACAAATCTCAAAGTTATAATAATTAAGATAAAAATAAAGAAAAGCAAAAAGAAAAACATTATTTATTTTATACCAATAACTAATCTTAATTAATTTATAAATACAAGTAGGTGTAATGCAGGCAATTGGCTATTTTATTAGGTTATTGTGATTCACGCTCAGGACATTTATATCTTCTTTATGGTTGATTGAACGTTCATGTTTCTTTACGTTAAACAACATTTCCTTTATCTTTTATCGTAATTAACTTCGGTTTCTAAAATTTCTGTATTATTGAAATCAAATGAATGTCCTGCAATGAAGTGCAAGGGCTGATATGTTTGGATTCTTTGCTTTTACACTATATTGATGTGCCTATAATCTTTCTTTGTGTAAATGCTGTTCATTTTCATTACACAGACATCAAAGTTATTTTTAATTTTTGGAATTAGCATGCAGCAAAGAGAAATAAAGTAAATATGCATATATGTAGTTACGAATGGTATTTAAGGGATTACTTAGGAATACTTTCTTTCATTCACCCGCTATTGACAAAGGGGTGGGGGCTTGATGAAAAAGGTAAAGAACCGCCCTAGTTTGATAAAGCTATAAAAGAATTCGGTGATATATAACATATTTTTGTTTTGTCCATTCGATTAAATTAAAAATCGTCGAAATTTCAGAGATAGATTTATTCCCCGAACGCGAGTTCACACACACACACAAACGGCTACAATTTACAATAGTCAAGGGGTCGCACAAATGTGATAAGTTTTATTATATTTTTTATAAAAGAGTCTGAGGTGTAATCCTTGTAGGTTAGCTTGGTATAATAGACCTACTTCCTTGTTTTGGAGGCGTAAATCAGGTTTACTTACACTTTCTAAGAAATAAAAATAATTTCCGCGCCAATTTTGTTTATTAACAGTTTTATTTTAAAAGATTTGATTGGTATTTAACATTCAGTTGGTAGAAACATAAAGTTTTCCACGAAAGCTATTAGAACTATTTTAAACCTCACAGTATAAATAGAATCAAACAGAATTACAATTTTATAAAGATGTTAACAGTAATGGTTTCGTCTCTTTGGTTTTAACTCAAAATCACTTATGATCATACCATTTATTAGTTTTTAAATTTTATGACTTCTATTACTATAAGATAAGTACATCAGATTTGAGTTGTTTGTCATCGACAAGAATCCTGTGATAGTACTAGAGATTGTTTTGTTCATATTATGTAGAAGGAAGGCAGCTATTTCTAGACATTTTGCTCATTTAAAAAAATCTTCTGGTACCGTTTATAGAATTTTGAAGTGTCATTTGCGTATTGCTGTGTACTGATTGTAATAAATGAAATTAACAAGGAAAAAGAAAATTAAATTAGCTAGCTCAACGGTAAAATTTTAAAAGGGCGCAAAAGAACTATTAACCTCAGAGTTACCCCACGCGAATTAAAACTTGAATCTAACCACGAAAAGTAAATTGTTAGTGAAAGAAAACTGACTTACTTAATTACCCGTAAAATTGAAAAGGTTTAAAATAAAATAAAAGAACAGAATTTTTAACCTAAAGACGTTAATTAACAATCAAATTTTTATTTTTATAAAATGGGTAAAATTACAAAGTGGCAGAAAAAAACCGTGAACTGAAGGTTCTGGCCAAAAATTAAATACTCAAAATTACAATAGGACAATGCTATTTCCTATACAAAGCAAAAGATTAGTTTGTTCAGGAAGATAATCCAAAAACTTACAATTTCTATCCACGTGGTTTCAAATTAAAACAAACTAAATTAAGCGTGGACAATTTCCAGTAAATTACAAATTGAAAAACAAAATGTAAGCACAAAGCTACTACTCACCCAACCGAGGTGATTGATAAAATAAAAATGAATCAGCAAAATAGAAAAAACGGAAAAATTAACTCTTTAAACTATAATGAGAGAATTACAACTAAAATATATCTTCCCGAACAAAAATAATAAATGATCTTATATCTATAATGTGCACACATCAATATATTAACAATTATTACTAAATGAATTCCTTGATGGACTAAATTTTTCAATTTATACGAAATATAGAATATCAAAATGAATTGCAAAATGGCATCAATAATATACAAAAATACGTCTACTCACGTTAACAGTCGACCAAGGAACTCTAGAACACAACAACTTCTACAACCGTATTTCTTACAATAATCTTACAACGCAAACGCACAATTCACCGACAAAATCTAGTAGAATAAGCATTGAATCAAACTAGCAACCGCTAGACAAATAATTGAATGGAATTAATTTAATAAAACTTAACACTAAATAAATTAAATCAAATCATAAACTCTTTACCTAAAATTATACAAAAATAAACATTATTGTGAAAAATTCTCGGTAAATTGAAACAGCTGTTTTTAGCAAATCAAAATATGCAACTCAAAATACACTCAGCAAACATGGGTTGCTAACCATAGCAGTATGTATCCAAACAAAATATCAGTTGTTCATCAGATCTTACCTAGAGATCACGCTAGTAGGATAAATTATTGCAGTTTCTTTCAAGAAAATTTAAATAATAATAATAATTTATTTTTTTACTGATGAAGCATGGTTTCATTTAAGCGGGTTGGTAAATAAACAAAATTACAGAATCTGGTCTATAAATAATCCAAACAATCACACTGAAGCATTCTGTTAAAGTTGGAATATGGTTAGCTGTATCTAGTCGTAGAATAGTAGGACCAATGGGGGTTTCTTCCAGCAAGATGGGGCTAGTGTGAACATTTAGCGCTATTACGCTAATACTTCCCTAATCGAGTTATAAGCAGAGTGTTTGGTCAGCGCGATCACTAGACCTTACTCCGTTAGATTTTTCTATTTTCGGATTGCTAAAAAGTGAAGTACATAAGACAAGAATTAATAATTTAAATGACCTGATAACTACAATTTACAATTGCAAATAAATGTAATGAAATAACACCAAAATGTATTGCAGAATATTTTTGATAACATGAAACGTCGTATTGCATTATGCATTCAACAGAATGGTGACAATTTTGAATACTAGTTGCTAATCATAACTAAATAAAATTTCTACATATATATAAGCAAATACAATTTATTTGCCTTAGTTGTTTGATTAATATCCCATCTTTAAAGTTATCTTATAAATTAATAATCCAATTGTGTTTGTTTGTGATAAGGTGGATAACCTATATACTATTTAATCTATACCCCCATTTCAATAAAGCGGAATATCATAATTTATAGGGGAAATTAATGACCTAGATGTAATTCATGTTGAAACAGTCTGTAGTTCACTCTATTCAATAGGATTATTTGAGTGTTTAGCTTGTTTGTCAAAATAAATCTATAACAACTATATGTTTTTGAAATCTGCAAACTATATTGAATCAAAGCAGAAAGTCATATACAGATATTCCATGTGCATTTAAAAAACCATATCATTTGGTCCATAACTCGGAAACTGTTGCACTTAGACAAAAAAAAAAGAAACTAACTACGCCACTGAGTTTTACGTAAAAAACTGAATTATTCTCTGTTTTGACTTTTTTACTAACTTCAATAGCAACTGAGATACTAGAAGCATCCAAAAAATTAAAATTTTCAATTTTAGGAAATTATTTGTTGCACAAGAAAGCAGGACACTCTCACGAAAACCGCAACTCTCTATCTTCATTAATAACTGAGAGCCTCTCAAACGCCCAAAATGGAACAGCCTGTATAAATCAATAGTAACCGGAAATAATATTTCTATTTGATATGAACTTTTTTGCGGTCATTTTTTTTATTTGAAGCATATGCCTTCTTGAAGGAAGACGTTTACAAACTTCATGTTTAAATGAAGTTCCTTAAACACTTCCCAGAAATCAGCACATTATTTTTGTCGGAACGCTACACACTTACAAATCTTTTCGCACAAACACAATTCCTTCTATTTTTAAGCTTTAGCTGTACACTCTAATGTTATGTAGCTACAGAGACAACAGTTATATACACCTTCATCTGTTTATGTATGCATGGCGGTATATTTTAAAACTACAACATTTAACTATGAAGAGTATATTGGCAAAACGATTATTTGTTTCTCATAGGCAATTGTTTTGTCTAAAAGTGCAATATGAATTATTATTTTGCTACTTTTTTTATTTCTATCTATAGATTGTGATGTGAACATTCATAAAAAATGCGAAAAGCTGACTGCAAACCTGTGCGGAGTAAACCAAAAATTGATCGTGGAAGCCATAGAATCTGTCAAGAAAGGTGAGTATACGTTCTTATTCCAGCAATTACCACATCAGATTAAAAAAAAATATGTTGAAATTAATGGATCGCCAACACTTTTGTAGAAATATCACGATTTCCGAGGCGGAAGTTTATTTTCAGCTTATCGGCCAGATATCTCTTGAAAGAAAGGCGTTGACTCGGGCGATTGTCCTCGATTCGTGTTAAATGTTGTGAAATTTGTCGGGTCGCTTGCGTGGATTTCTGCGAGTATTTTTGAAGAGCGTCCAATTACACCACAGGTTGTTAACAGTAGATTTGACTTGAGATGTCGTTCTTGACGTTGCGAAATGCACCTTAGATCGGAATAATATAGAAACAATAGGCAATAATTTTTATATTTAAAATAAAAGTTGATAATTGAATTTTCTTTAACCAATAACTGGTTTACTTTCGTATAATTCAACTTTGGCGTAGAATTAAATTTCGATTTATATAAATACTTTGTGTGCATTAGGGAAGTTGACTCAGAAAGCGTTTGGTAGATTAAAAGTTCTTTATGATAGCAGAGAGTGTTTGACAATAAAATTAAACAGTTATGTGATGCTCTCGTATTATCGTCATTTAATTATACAGGCGTGGTTTACGGAAACTATCTTGCCCTTAAGGATGTTCAAAGAATACAGCGTGTGCAGAATCAGTGTCTAAGATTTATTTATGGTTTGCGAAAATTTGATCACACGTCGCACACCTTGCATTGGACGAACTGATACAATATGGCTCGAGAGAAGAAACTTGCATTTTTGTATTTTTTTGTCACAAAAAGATGCTGCATATTTTGGCATTGTCAAAAGTTTAGCCGATACGGAGGCCCCTTCTGTACTAGTATTTTAAACGGTGTCGGTTGGAGACAATATTAATTCTAGTTTTATCACAATTATACACTTTTTCCGGAGTATACTGAAGGGTTGACGATGACAAAGAGTTTATTGACACTAACTTCATTCAATGCAGAAGCCCGTGATGCTGAAGCTTCCTCAGGAAGCCTTAATGACAATTCTGGACGGTAGAAATCTGTTTGTGTACTCAGAAAAGTGTCTGTGTTGAATTAACAAAATGCTGATTGTTGATTTTTTTTTTTTTTGGTTATTATGACCAAAATTTGAGTTAAATCAAAGTAATTTCTCGGGTTCTATAAAGAGAGAATTTAGATTGAATCGGCTTAGTTAAATTATAGCTTGAATGTGTTCCAATTAACAACGAAAATGATTCCTTTAATATTACTAGAAAGTAAACGTTTCTTTCTTTTTCATTCAACTAAAAATGCGGTTAGATAGACAAATCTGAAGCATTAAATCAAATTACGTTTTGGGTTGTAGAAATTGACGAATATCAGTACGATAGTAGCACATTTATTTTGTAGCAATTCTATCCCTATATAGCACAGCAAATACGTGAAATACTTACACGTATTACAGAAATTGTCCCATAGATGGCGTTTCCCCTGTTTCACTCCAGTAACAGAACATATTTAGCATAACTAGGGTGATAAGTATATTTATAACACATTAATCTGGTATATTTATCAGATAAACGTCTAATGGGAGTTGTGATCGTTGAAAGGGCGACTTCCTTAACCGCATACTACAGCGGCGGATTGATCTTCGGGATCAATCCACAATATGCGGAACAAACACTTAGCGTGTTTACAATATCGACCGTTTGTCACCCTCAAATAAGTTCGTTGTTAAAATAAGATGAAAAATTATAGTTTGTTCAATTAAATATTCATTTATATGGAATATTCGAAATTTGAAAAATTGAAGCAGGATATATATATATATATATATGTGGGATGTGGTGTTTAACGTTGTTGAATATATTGAAACGTAAGATTTCAGATATGATACCATTAGATCGAGGAGTCGTGATTCCATTTCTGGAGTATATTGCACCAGAAAATGCTTTCTTGGTCAGAGCTCAATGTTGTTCTACGGAATTTTTTAATCGTTGAAACTGTGTTCTAATGTTGTTGGATCTTTGCTGCTGCAAATGTTCTTGTATATTCTCTCATCTCTTTTAGCGTTACCTCCATGACTGCAAACCTGTGCGGTCAGAGCTCAATGTTGTTCCACAGAATTTTTTAATCATCGAAACTGTGTTCCAATGTTGTTGGATCTGGTGCCTGGAATCTCCTTTGGCGTTACCTCCATATATTTTTCTTCCGATTTCTGTCGTTTTACACCTCATTATAGATTCCAGCTCCAGAGTTTTTAATTCGTCTGTAAACCTAGCTCAATTCTCCGAACTTGTCTTTGTAGTTGAACTGATTCGATGTCGAAAATCATGTAGTCACGTTTCCAAAGGATTTTCTTCCACTATGGGCTCTTTAGAATCACCTTATTTTCTGACATATTTTGCTCAAATATTGCTATCTGGATGCCTTGAGTTATTTTATTTCCTTTGGAAATTGTCCTTATATTTTTCATTTACGATCATTACCTTTGTTCTAGTAATTTACCTCCATCTTCGTGTTTTTTACTTGATTATTCCAAATACTTATTGCTTTCTGCTTGAGTGATGTCTTAAAAAAGTTTTGTCTATTTTTTCTTTTATCTAAAATCAAATTTTTCAATAAAGAGATTTTCTGATGATAATTTATTACGCGTAAAGTGTTACTTTCGCTATTAATTTCCACCATAAGAAAGAGATCCCAACAATTGCTATAAAGGAAAAATCAGTATCAGCTGTTATAATCACAAATACTATCTTTATTGTATTATATGTATCTATTATTACATAATCGTATAACCTATTGGTTAGACAACTATTTGATATTATCAGAGAGAGAATAATTGTAAACGTGCGGAAATCCACTAGTGTAAGTACAAACATATTTTAACTTGGCCAAGATGCACGAACAATGAGTTTGAAAATGACTTATTTTAATCCATGTGTGCCCCACGCGGAGCCCGGTAGTTATTTTTGAAGTTGCTTTCCATAACCGTTGGTGTTCTAAATGCACAGATTAATTATCTCTGTTTATTATAGTCACGGTCAGTTGTCCAAAATAATTTATGAGTACTGAGTTTAAACACGAGTAATAACTGAAACGCTTGTGAAAATATAAAATATGTGCTAATCAAGAAATTGTGTTGAAAATTAATTTTATTTCTGTTTAGTTTGTCAGCTTCCTCCTTTTCTGTAATCCACAAAAGCTATCCGTTTTTTTCCGTTATAAATATATACATGTGTATGTGTATAAAGTTTGCATTAAGTTGAATAGCGTGAATTGTAGGATATTCAGATTTTGCATTTAATAACATTAAAATGTTCGTTATATGTCCACTTTTTAACGTTAGTTCCATTTGCTCTGCGTAACTGGTGTTTGCAAAGTGTAGCTACTTTAATGGATTTCTTCAAAGCGGTAGTTACTGGTCATTCCACTCCTCTTTTCCCTCTTCTATCTATAACTTGCTCCTTCTTGCTTCTTGCAATATATTCTTTCTCATTCTTTATCTTCCTCCTCCAGTTTTTTTCTAAGCTTTTTATGTCGCTTATTACCTACTTGTTGCTCCCATCTTATTTTAGATCTTCTTGATCTGTTTACTACAGCTTTCCAATTCAGTATCTTGCGAAATGCCATTTATTTCCTTTTCTATTCATATGTCCATACCATTTTATCCTTTTGACTTTATTAATTTAACTATATCTTCACCTTCTAATATTGTGTCTACTTTCTAATTATAAAATCGCCCATTCTGTAGTCCATATATGGGTCTTATTATTCTTCTTTTAAAAGTTCTAAGTTTTTCTTCATCTTTCCTTATAAGGCACATGATCTCCACCGCGTAAGTTACTTTTGGTCAGAGTTGAGCATTAATCAATTACATTTTTAATCAATTAAATTCCAGATTAAAATTGTTAATCGGAGATTTAATCGATTTAATAAGTAAATATGTAATTATTAATTGCTTAAACGTTAATTTTTAATCGGAAATGGACTAAATTCAAGTCGTATCGTATTCCTATTACAATTGGATATTAAATGGTGAACCTGGCAAGACGGTTGCAAGCGGCAATAGCCAACAAAGTGCGTACATGGTAGAACGTATCATCTATAGTTATGGACTTTCGGAATGACTGTCTGTTAAGCAGGCCAATATAATACGTTAAAAAATACTAAATTAAATGTGATTGCGTACAAAGCAGAGGCGGTATTTTTTGGCAAACTGAGGCAAAGAAAGCCTACATTTAAATCAGGGGAGGGTAAGATTTATTGCAAAGTATTTGTCAAATATCTCGGGGTTATTTTAGATGATAAATTAAATTTTAAAGCGCATATTCAGTATGTACATAACATACATTGTTAACTAAAAGTTAAATTAATTTCGATTGTTAATTTTAATCCGAAATTTAATTGACTAAAAATTTCATCGATTATTATCGAACTCTGAGTGTGAGTAACTAAAAAATAACGATTGAATAAAATCACTCCGGCCAGATTAAAAATTAAATTAACTTCAATTTTTAATTATTTGTTGTCTGTTGGAAATAAGAACTTCAATTTTTAATCAGTTACTTCAACTAATAATTGAAAATTTTTATTTCAATTTCGATTGATTAATTTGATTGAATTTTGCCCAACTCTGTTTTTGATCTCATTGCAGTCTCATATATCGGGCTTTTATTTCAAAACTAGCCGCCCGGAATAACTTTTAAAATACCTCGAATCGAATTTAACAAGAAAACACGTCATTCTCGATTTACGGGGGGACTAGTTTTACACATATTTGCGACCCCGTAGTTTCAACCCTTAATCGGGGGTGGAAATCATATCGATAACGTTCAAATAGGAAGAGGCGTTGAGTGATAGGTCTTTGAAAAGGTCTTGTTATTAACAATCTTGTAATCAAGTTACGCCCTTTTAAAATTTAAAAATTAAAAGTTGACATTCAAGTCAAATTTATTTTATTAGCGTCAGCATGAAATTGTATTTAATTCAACAGGTGTTCAAAATGCTTCCCATTATTGGTAAGACAATGGTAAAGCCCTCTCCCGTACTTTTTAAAACGTCTCTTGCGTAATCCGCTAATACTCCTCCACTATTCTACGCCTAACACCACGAATACTTTGAGGTGAAGCTTTATACATTACTGTCTTTAGATGCCCCGATAAAAAAAAAGTCAAGGGCCGTTAAGTCTGGTGGTCTCGCTGGCTATTCGATAGCGCCCCTTCTTCCGATCCATTTGTCAGGAAACCTCCGATTAAGCCAGCGTATAATTTGGAGGGGCTCCATCCTGTTGAAGAAATAGGCTTTCTTTATCTAGCAACAAATTTCCATTTTGATCGGTTTGGTTACATACGTCCACTGAAACTAATTTTTTGAAAATTATGTGTGTGCTCTTCACCAAAGGGGTTCAGCTATTACCGGCAGCTTTTCTTACACATGAGGGAGTTCACGAAAATTATATCGAGGAGTGTTCACATAACGGACGAATTTGTTTTTATCAACAGTCTGCATAGAACTACTATAGGCGAAGATATCTCAATGGAAGTCGAGAAACCGATAAGTCTGTTATTAATATTATTAAGGCGAACCTGGACGGCCTTTTAATAAGATTCTCTTCCAGTAGATGGCGCGGATCTTTTTCCGCTGTTTTTAGACATACCAATCAAAATATTTTAAATTTGATAAAGAGATTGTTTTGAAAACAGTATTTAAAATTGCGCCAACGTTTTATTTTTTTAAATTTTCTTTTTTGAATTTTTGTTTGTTCTATTGGCTTCCAAAAGGAAAATAAAAAAGTGGTCAAGGGCGACGGTTCAGCGGTCCTTACTAATACTAAAACATTTTTTTTCATTTCTTTCTGATAGCAAATAGCGTCCGAAAGAGGAAAATGCGTTTTTTCTTTGATCTCGTCCTCCGGGACAACCATAACTAGGACAGTAGCACACTCGTCGAATTGAGTGCGCTACAGAAATGATACTAGTTCGAGTAATCAGATCTTTTCAAAACATTAGTTAGTCTGTCATATGAACTTGAACGTATAGGGTAACACTGCTTCATATGGTTCTTTTAGAAAAATCAAAATTAAAATGCAAATTAATAAGATACTATCAGTAATTTTATTTGATTTACTAAGCTACAAAGAATACTATTAATTCAGAAACACATAATTATAGCACTGATAATATAATACGTACTATGAATCAGTAGAATCAGTGACTTATTTTTTAAATTGAATAACTGCTGTTTTCCGAAAACTGAATTATCTCGAGGTATGCACAAATGTGAAGACCATTTGTAGAACACGTGATTGCAGGAATAAACCTCAAGCGATAGTCAGATCGAAAAGAAAGATACCTCTTGTCTTTTTGAATGGTATGAATTGTTTGTCTTCTATATTACATGTGCCCAAAATCAATTGCTAAGATTGTCTAGAGTATTCGCTACGTTTCATTGGGTGTTATTCTGCACCTGTATCTATGATTTTACAATACAACTTCCTATATGGTAACTTGTGATAAATGAGTCAGGGTGCCACACACTGTCACAAACATACAAACCTCACTCAACACACACAGACATCGCACACCTGTAGTCAAGTACCTCTAAAGTTTTTTTTCTGGAACTGACTTAGCACTGCAGTTTTTGTATGAAGAATATTTACCTTCTTACAAGTAGCAAACCGCATTATCTAAAAATGGATAAAAAATACTCGTCAAAAGGCGAAAGCATCTTCGTATCAGCGCGAAAAGAAAAAAAGGCGTCTTCTAAGATTTAATATTCTATTGTACAAAATGTAAGTTTCATATCTACTTGCCTAGACATTTTATTACTTTGTCATTGCGCATTTCAGTGCGCCAAAATTCAAACATAATTCTAGGGCGGTCAATATAAATGACTATGATACAAGGTATGTAATCTAAGCAGATATAAAAGAAATTGTAATTTATAGGTACATTTTACCCAGTCGAAAAAATGGCTGTGTGCATTTTTTTATTTGCATTTTATTGATGTTCCGTTTTGTAATACCATTGGCATCAAGGGAATTATTGAAGTGGTTTAGTATTTATAATTATGACTCGTTACTAAAAAGTAGATACATTATCTATTATTAACATTTACATATTTTAAGAATTCCCCACTTATTTAAAACATAGGTAGGAAGTAGGTTGGGTTGTGTAAAATATACAAAAAGACAGTACTGAAAGCAGAATTGAATATCCTTATATTTATGCCTTACGTGATGCCTTAGCGGACTATCTGTACGTAGATACGTCCTCAAAACAAACATCGGTCTTTGCGTTAGGTTACGGGTAGAAGCCGGCGGCCTGTCGGCATTCGATGGAAAAAAGAAAAATGAATATTTCTGTTTCGGGCGTTATTATTAGTCCAAATTCAAAAATTAAAAAAGTTTTGTCATTAAGACATTGGTCTTCAAATGCGCCGTTGAGCCGAGTTTAGATATTGTTTTTAATAACAAACTTACAACATTTAAAAATTTAAATATATAGAAAATAAAAAAATTAAAACGTTGGCGCAATTTCAAACATTATTTTAAAACAAATACAGTTTAAAATTTCAAAATCAGTCGTACCGTTTTCCCAAAAAGCGCGGAATACTTTTCCGATATATTTATCTTTGTCGCACACTTGGACGTCCAGATTCGCCTTAAAAGCCATTAGCTGTTTTTTTATTAATCTTTCAATAATTTTGGATAAAGCTGGAAGCAGGGCAATTGGGCAGTAATTATTAAATATATTATAAAAATGATGTGTCAATAACGTACAAATATGCGTTGGATGAGAATGTTTTAAATAAAAATTAAATAATAATACAATAGCAGAACACATTTCAATATAGTTGACCACTAGAGAATAAACAACAGAAATTATTTTCTAGTAGTCAATAATATTTTAACATGTTACATCTAGCAAACAATTTCACAATTTTCACCTGAAGATGATCCTGTTGTGATTGAAACATGTTCCGAAATAAAATTAAATAAAACCCAAATTGGATGTTGAACATTAATTACTCTAATTTATATTTTACACCAATTTTCGTGACTTTACATATCATATTCTTTTCAGCGATAATATTTTGTTATTTTTTTTCTAAATTTTAGATTAGAGTTGTTTCATAGTTTACTATTTTAAGTTTTACTGGCAATGAAAAGCTTTTATTGCATTTAATAAAATTATTATGATTTACCATCTTGTAAAAGTAAGTATATCTATTTGGTGCAAAACGTGGAACGTAAAGGTTATCCAACCTATATAATTAGATACCGTATCTAAACTTAGTATATTTCCCTTTTGTCATATTCGTTTTGTTAATTATCTTTAGCATCCACGTTGTGCAGTTTAATTATTCCCAGATGGCTATTATTTACGCTTCACACATTAAAGTTTTATGGGCTTTCAGATGTCGCCGACAAAATTTCCACCTATAATTAAATCAACGCAGCCGGTAATTTAAACTCCTTGGAATTGAAAATTGCAATAACATCAATCACACATCAAGAAACACCTTGATGCCGCAACCATTATTTCTGCCTTTTGCACGTGTTTTAAAGTACGCTTCAAGATACTATTAGTAAACGCCGTATATAAATCCAAACGACAAATGATGTACTATTTATTACACATCGACATGCGTGAAACCTAAAAATAGCTACCTTATGCTACAATTAAACTTTGATCGTTGGCGCCAAATTACCAATTAAAAATCAATAAATTTATTTCCGCTTTGACAAATCCGTGACCGTATTGTGTCTGACATTATTGTGCTGTGGGAGCCAAATGTGAGATTAGATTGTTGATGGTATCGTAAAATAATAAAATTGGCTAAAATTGGCAGGGTTTAAGTTATGTAATAGTACGTGAAATTTATTCCAATTATTACATGAGCTAAAATGTTCACAAATGCATTAATCAAGTTTAGTTTTTGACAATGTTATAAATAAAATTTTGACGAAAAGTACACAATTTTCTCACTTGACATTGCATATTTTGGTTATTTTCTTGTCTTTGCCATATCTTTGTAATTTTGTAAATATAAATTACACTTATAAAAATGCCAAGAGGTAAGTGAATATAATAAATAAATGAATAAACTTACGTCAATCGAGTAGGACCGTGGCTTTGATGATACCAGTCAGTAAAACCACATTTATACCCATTTGTTTTGGTTTCTTATATCCACAATCTTTTCGAATAGCATATTTGACGTGTACGTCGAAACAAAATGGAATATATTACGGCAACAGCTGCGCCAATTTAAGAAGCTTCTGTATTAAAGCTTATCATTTAATATTAGTATATAACGCGCTAATAATATTTTTATGTTTTTTTTTTTATAAATAACTTCTGTAAAGCTTTAAATTTATTTTATTGGTGTCATAATTATTTGAGGAAGGATTACGTATTTATGTATGTACGTACGTACAAATATTTCAACTTCTTGTATGTATTTCAAATCGACTTTTCATGAAACGTTTAAGAGGACTGGCTCGTTTGAAGCTGAATTTTACACAGTAATAAAAAAATTGTTAATATTAACAAAAATTTAACAAATCTTGTTGTTCCAAAAGGTTCACAAAAATGCTTAATGTAACAACTACCAAAAATTATCACCGAAAAACTTATTAAATTGTTTAAAACATAAGTCTTCATAATATATGATTTTTTGAGAACGAGCTACCCCAAATATTTCAGAAATTAAAAAGAATTTAAAAGTTTTCAAAAGCACGCCTACTTTAAATTCAAGGGAGAAAGAATTTGACAAATAAATTACTTTTTTGACATTCACAACTGCGCACTCAGATGAAAGCTTATTTTATTAGAATTATGGTGATGTATCACTTGTTCAGTTTTTGTTTAGTTTATCATCGAAAAATGATAATTTTCATGCTGTACAATCTTACAGTCACTTGGGACATGGAAAGCGTAAATACAAAATAAAAAATAAAAGTCGTGGATGTTATTTTTGACAGCTGTCACATTAGTTGCTGTCACTCAACTTCACCGAAATAACGTATTGCAGTTTTTGATTTCTTGTCATTCATTATAAACTTATTTTATATCCACTTTAGAACCAAATAAAAGAAAAACTGTGTGCTGTGATGAGACAATCTTCAAATGTTAATACAATAATTTCACACCATACGGAAATACACATCAACCAATTATCTAAAAAACCGTCTACAAAATTAAAAACATGTAAAATAAAGTAAATAAAAGGAATCTCGTTTAGTTATAAAACGTAAACAATAATATTACTGATTGCAAGCTTTACAGTAAGAAATTAACAAATTAATGAATTTCTGCTTTTAACTGTAATAATTAGAAGGAAAAAAATTCATTTATTCAATTAATAATTTATAATTAATTATTCAATTAATTAAGTAGTATTTAGTGCAATATTTTAAATCAATATTTTTTTTTTTCTTATTTTATATGTATAACTGCAAACAATTTTTGTTTAATATGTCTGGCCCTGATTTGCATTTAAATGTTTTAACCATTTATCATTTTGTCAGCTGTCATTACAACCTATAACTTTGTAAGCAATTACTTATTGTGATTTTCTATATTGTTTCATTTTAACTTGTATATTTTTAGTGCCTCCTGAAGATGTTTTAATTAAAACGAAACATTGAGATATTTATTTAGTTTCATTTTGACAGACCGAATACCCGTATAATTCTCTGATTGCTTACGAAGTCCGGTCGATATTCCCTTTTATTCTAAATATATAAATCTATACAATTTTCATATATTTAATCATTGTCAATTTCTTTATGGTAAAAGGAAAAAAAAAATATGTTCATTGAGTGCGAATAATATATTAAGCATACAAATGAACGACTTTTCTTTTATTGATGTAAAAGAACTAAAGCAGCTGTAACAGTTCATTAAACAGAACCTGAACTATTTTTAACATCATTACGTCAGTTCTTTATATCGTTCTATCGCCTTCCTCATACCCCTATCACCATTAAGATTCTAACCTATTTTTAAAACACGAAGAACGCAATTGAACAATCGAAAAAACAAAAGAAAAAGAATTTCTGTACATACATACGAATTGTACATACGTCTGAAAGCCTCGTCACACTTTGGCAGAGTGTAGTGAAACTAATTTTAGTATCAGTGTCTGACACGTAGTACATATACCCACTACTAGTGGGTCCTGACACCTTCAACTTCAATTCCTGCCCCTTTCAATGCCAAAGACACGAGTCGTGTGCGTATTTAGGTCGATTACGGTATTCGATGATATAGCTTCCTTGTTCTAGACATCAGAAGCCCATCGATAAAGATAGAAATGTTTTAGAAATTGTAATGTTTCACGCATATATACATATGCATATTATACAGATAATCACGCGTTGATGGCAAAGTGGGTCTATAAATACATCGATGTATATTTTTAAATTATTTCAATGCCACATTGTCTCTTTCACGATGTTCCGCTTGATTTATTGACCTATACGTGTATGTGCCAGTCTTATTTTTCAAATGCGTATGAGATTGATAGATTTAGTAAACTGGTTTTGCAAATATTTAAAGATTTTTGCCGTTTTTCTCTCATATTTGATTTATTACATACAGTGTAATTTGCTTAAAATCAGACATCCGCCACTTTTTTTTTTATTTGAAGACATAGGTTATAAAAGCAAAATTGTTATAGATTATTTAGTCGACTGACAGTTCCTTTTCGGTGTTGTTAGATACACCTAGCAACCACTAATACAATGCTAGTTTTTATAAAGATGTAAATACTATTTATATATAAGGGTGTACATTCCTATCGGAATTGAAGCCACTCCAATGGAGTTCTTCAGACCTTCAAAGCGGAAGTGATAGGTCATTCCACCCCTCCTTTAACTCTTCTCTCTACAGCTTCTTGCTTCTTCTTGCTACCTGCGATATGTTTCTTCATTCTTCTCTATTCTTTATCTTCCTCCTCCAGTCTTTGATCCCTAGGCTTTTTATGTCACTGATTATCTGTTGTTCCCATCTTATTTTTGGTCTTCCTCTTGGTCTGTTTACCATCGGTCTCCAATTCAACAACTTTCGAACTGCCATTTTCCCTCCCTTCCTATTCACGTGTCCATACCATTTTATCCTTTATGACTTTATCAATTTAAATACTATTTAGTCTAGGTAATGTAATAGATCTCAAAATTTGGACAAAAAATCTAAATAATATGAATAAAAATTGCGTTATCGGAAAGAAGCTGCCATTATGTTGTTTGAAAGGAACTATTGTACTCGAATTCAGAAATTTTAACATTTTTATATGATTGTCAGGATGAATTAAATTATTTGACAAGAGAAAGAATCGAATTAATTTTACTTCGTATTGGTGGAAATGTAAAATATAAATAGAAAAACATTTAATTGCAAATTAAAAGTTCTTTCCAATCCTCAGATTTATGATTTATTTACTAGAAATTATAAAATTACATGCATTTCACACCTCTGTTTACCAATGGATGTCATTGTCAGAGTGCCGCACTTACTGAGTGAGCTTCGCAAAACTTTTATTGGAATGGTCAACAACTTGTTATACATATTGTTGTTCTCCAACAAAACTGGGAATAATGCTAGCTTAAAATTACTTAATGATAAGTAAAATTTCTGCTGTTCTTGATGAATCAATGAAAAAATTTGTAAAACTTCATTAGAATTATATTAGAAGGAAAAATACAAGAGATTAACAGAAATTTTAAACATCTACTAACTTTATTCCATTTTATTAATAAACATCCCTCTAGGAAACATCCCGGGCGTAGTGGCAAGCATCAAGCGTTGTGCACTGCGAATGGTGCCTTTCACAAGGACTCTCAGTTAATCCATAAAAAATAAAGTTGGTTGCTTTCACATGAGGATACAATATTTAGCTGTAAATGAATAAAAAATGATTTAGGTTAAATTAAGCTTGAAGTTTTTTCAAGGATTGGACGCAGATATTGTTAAGTTCTAAATTCAATCTCCTCACGTAGACAAGTATCAAGACATACAGATGTTTTATTGACTGTGTGCCTTACGGTGGTGAACACTCTGCTATACGAAGATATATGTGTAGAGTGCTGTCCACAAATAGTGCCAATTTGGTGCCAATTATTTACTGTTTATTATTTTCGAGGTACCTTTCAAAAATTCCAAAATCTGCTCAAAAATGTTAGCACAACAAAGGTGAATTAATGTTTATTTTTTTTTATTTGTGGAATAAATGGTTTATTAAAATCGTTTGTTTTGTTTTGACACAACTTATTTTCTTCTATGATCTTTAGATGATCTCTAGCAACCGTTTAAAATTATTTTGAAATCTATGCTTTTTTTTGCAAGAATTTGTGGATTTATCAATAATTAAAAAAATGTCATAAGCAGTAGTGTAAGTAAGAATTCCTTGCTAAAAGTTGCTACAACATTCGTGTTTTTGTTTTTACTTTGGTGCACCGCTTGGATCGTCTAGGAAAGAATTGTGGAATACTTGACAGCGAAACAGAGTTACTTGTGAATTTCTCGGAATTTCACTTTTGCGAAAAATTCTGTAATAAAAAATCTAAGGAATGATACTAAACTGATTTTTACAACAATCTAGTTTTCTTTGTATTATTGTCATTATAAAATTATGAAACCTTACGTGCTTAAAGCACCAAAATACGAGAGTTGAAGGATGAACTAGTACTGATATGTTTTGATTGTTTTTCATAATTGTAAGGTAAAGTCATTTTTCTAGTAAGGGAGAGTTTATGTCGGTTAAACTTGTCACCATTTTTAATTTTCCAGCGCCTCCACCAAATTTTTAATGTCTATTTTTCGACTATATAAGTTGCTTCGCATAGTTTTATTCAAATTTTGGAGCGTAAAGTTAACGTATGCTTCAGTTCTATGCACTATCGTAGTGATTGTAAACGTAGTAATAGTATTTCGAATACAATTCTGAACTTTCCGATTTATCGTAAATATTTATAGTGATGTTTCATGAGCTTGTAACCTATAAATCCCGGCACAAAAGCATTTAAATTAAGGGAGGGTAGTATTTGTTGCAAAGAATTCGTCAAATATCTCGGGGTTATTTTAGATGAAAAATTAAACTTTAAAGGGGTAGTGCTTAGAGCGTGATTGCGTATTCATCTATTTCGGTCGACGCAGCGCGCATTATTTCAGGGATATTACCAGTAGAGTTAGCGTTTTAGGGAACCTAAATTTTGTAGAGACGCGAATAAAATAGGGGTTGAGGATTTAATTACGGTGACGGGAAGTAGATTAGAACCGGACGATTTAGAAAAGTGAGGGCCCTCGGAATTAAGAAGTATTACTTATAACGATTTTATAGACACTTTTGGAAAGGCTTTAAAATTTTTTACGGCGGAATTAGTTGCAATGAATAAGCAGTATGTTATATTAGGCTGGAGTGTGAATTTATACGGGACATGAGAATTGATTAGAGGCGAGGAGAGGGAATTTAAAAAAATCCGACTGATTTATTATTAGATATTTGGGATATGTTGCGTGAGGAGGGTGTAAAAAAAGTTTTTGGAGGGTTCATGGCGGTACAGTAATGAGAGGGCGGTTCAATTAGTGAAAGAGGTGGTGTTTAGAGAGGACAGTGCGATAATTAATAGTAAGGCACTTAGGAATAAACATAATAATTTGGCAGCGTAGGTGGGACACTACTTTGGATGGGAGGTGGACCAGGAAGTTTATTTGTAACGTTACACGTTTTAGAGAAATCAAATAAGTAATGGTCAGCAAAAGCAAATTTATTTTAAATATTTTTGATGCGTTTTAATGTTTTAACATTGACTATTATGAGATCATGGTGAGTATATTTTTAATAGTTAGTTTTATCGTGAAATTCTTACATATTTTTTATTATTAAAATTGATCAACTTGACCTAAAAATTTTGATATTATAGAAAAATTTAATCCGTAAATCTTAAAAAAATCTCTTCTTAAATTTGTAAAACATATACACATTGGGCCAGTAAACATTTATAATCGGGAAATAAACCTATGTATAAAAACTCGCCTTAGTTGCTAAACGCGTTGCAGTGAGGATGGGAAACCACACCCACCGCCCTTCTTCATTCCTGGTCGCAATCTTTTCAAACACTACAAGTATTCAGTACTATGCTAGCGGCATTGATGAATGTAGGTCTTCGCTGCCATCAGCTGTGTCTTCTCACCTCGGCTTTTTATTTATTTCTCGTCAATTTAAAATATTCATAATCTTTTTGGCTATTTTATTTTGTTTTTCTTTTTTTTTCTTAATTCTTTATTTTAAATTCTTTTAACTGCAATGTTAATTTACACATGCGCATAAAAGGAGAAAAATAATTAATTGTAGTAAATTGACCGTTTTATATCTGATTTTCAAAATAGTCTCAACTGTAGCAACAGTCTTAAATACTATACGCAAGTGTGATTCCACGTGTTGTGCCACCAATTGTCAAAACGTATTGACAAACAATTCTGCTGTCGTACAATTCCCTTATGATCAGTAGAATTTGTTTTGTATGGAAACGCACATTGAAAAGGATGTCATTCTATACCTGTATATTTCATGTAATTCTTCACAGTATTCCATTCTACTATCAAATGTAATTTTGCAGCAAACAGCCTGATGAAGACATACCTATTGTCGAAACTAGTAGTTGGAATCATTTAATCTCACACTAAACAAATAAAAATTAGGAAGTATTATCATTTATTCTTAATACCTAAATCCTACAGCAGGATTGTCATAAATAGCCAGTTTTTGCATTCTAGTCTTCATGCATTTAACTAGATGATTACAAAAGCAGCTGAAGGTGGCGTTGATATGCTGTCCTGCGAGAGTATAATTTCGGAAAAGTACTAAAAATACCTGATGTGACACGTACAACGAATACATACGTAAATACAAAACGTTTAACTGACATTTTTGTTTGTCTGCCAACTCGTAGATTTACCTTGTGTAACTGGTTAGCATCACGCGCCTTTTTCGAATGATAATAAGCCGATAATGGCGTAACATGCAAAGGAAACTTGAAATTAAGAAAGTTTCTAATGTGCAGTACAGAGATTAATAATGTTGATAATAATACTGTACTCTTATGTCTATATTTAATGCGAGATAAACATAGACCATCAATCACATCTTACTAACATCTGCTAACAACACGTGCAGCGATTCCTCTATTTCCACCAACGATTGTAAATATTAGATAGTTTAAATTTGCATAATTGTATGCAATCTAATTTCGTGCCAGGTTTAAATGCATTTATCTCTATATATTAATAATACTACTACTTTGCTGAGTTTATATTTTTTTTCTTACTTTACTAAAGATTTCTATTTGTACTAAACATTTAAAAAAGGACATTTGAAAAAAAAATATGTGATCTTTTAGTGTAATATTGATAGCCTAGATCTAATTTATTTATTTCGGTATTAATAATTAATCTCCAGTACTGAGTACCAATCTTTCATTCTATTTTTTAGGCTCTTCAGACACGAGAGACTCACCGACTTCGAACCCAGCGCATAATCCCGCCTTTGCTCTGGATGCAGCCGACACTCTCGAAGACTTCTACACTTCCAGCACCTACGCTGCTTCCAGAAGAGCGGTAGGATAACGCCTCCAGCCACAACAATACCGAGATTTAGAAAATACTGCATCGAAGACTTCAACTTCCTCAAAGTCTTGGGCAAAGGCAGCTTTGGAAAAGTAAGATAACCATGACTCCATACAGTGTATTCGTGGATGGAGTTAATAAGAGGGAATTTATCACTAATTTTAGAATAAAAATTATTAGCTCTGTTAGTAAATTATGAAAATGTAGAGATGTTCTCAAGGGAGAGGTTCTGTCATTTATTACTTTAGATAAAACGCTTATGAAATGGGAATGTTTTTAATCTGAAATTAAACTTAATAGAAAAGTTGGAAATTCATCTGTTTACGTTGAATTCGCAATAATCCTGATATACCGAGTGTCCAGCCTAAGATGCAACGATCTCTAGCCTATTTATTATTGTCTTTTTGAAAAAATGTTTCAAATAAATGTTGCCTCGAATCATATTCTACATATAGCACAATTAGTTTCAGTAATGGCGGACTTCCGGTTGTACAGGAAGTAGATACTAACTTTATTATTTCAAATGGAACAGCCTGTATATTATTGCACCTTTGGACTCCTTGTTAAATTTAAATAACAATACGTTGGGATACATTGGGGCTAGGTTGTACCGTTTCCGAATTACATGACGTTTTTCGAAAAAAAAATTAAATTTGCAGTGTCTTCGGTGTTTGGAAATATCTCAGGAAATACGAAAGTGAAAGAGAGATGCGGTTTTCCGCATAACCCCAGAATATTTATATTATACAAAAAATTACTGGAATATTGAAAAATTAATGTTTTTACGATATTCTTTGCAATTATTCTGGGAATAATTGTATACATATGTGTATAAATATTCGTAGAATATTCTGATAATATTAATACCTAAAAGCACAATGTTCTAAGAATATTACTTACGATTTTGTATTACATTAATGGTTATTTGAATACCTTTAAGTTGAATTTATTAAATATAATTGCGGGAAATTAGAATTTTGTTTACTGGAAAGAAAATCCTTCAAAATGATTTAATTTTTTATCAATAAAATATAGATTTAATTGTAAAAAAAATCCACACCAAACATTTTTTTTTTAAAACATTGACCTTGTGAATTTGATTTTGATTTTCAAATGTCTAAGAACGATTATGTAGCGAAACATAACCGCTTTTGGAAAACGTTTGTTCGTCAGTGGAACAGTTCATTATGTGAGAATTTTCAATTGCGAGGTAAATATTTCAAAATACCACTTATTTTTGAAAAACCCTATATTTTGATTTGACTTGTCCCATATTTTGTAATTTTAAATAAAATTTAATTTAAATAAAATTTATTAATTTATTTATTACTGGATATTTTGTTTATTGTTTCCACACTTTGTGATGCTTCCATATCTTTTTCGCAATGTTCACCTGGACATATGTATAACCTGTTGCAAAATGTATTATTCAAGAATTTTTACACTAGTACAATAACAACTGTTTCTATTTAGCAACTGACAATACTTACTTAAAAAAATATAAACTAGTCAGTTACTTTTGACAATCTCGGCTTATGATTGATTAAAAAGCATATACAGTTTACATTGATATATTTGCAGCCTCTTGGCTTTTTGTATTTGGTCCAATCCCTCTCTTAATTTATACATTTTATTAATTTACTAACACTTTGTATATCTAATTTCAGTGTTTTTTAACACTAAGTCAATTATTTAGAAAATCAGAATTCTTTATAAATATAACAACTATTTCTTGTAAAATTAAGAGTCGATATTTTTTTTCTAGTCAATTCCATCTGGAGATACACTGCATACTTCTTAATATTCGTTACTATTGAACATTTAATTATAGGTACTACTCGCCGAACTAAAAGACACTGAGTACTATTACGCTATTAAATGCCTGAAAAAGGACGTGGTTTTAGAAGACGATGATGTGGAATGTACGCTGATTGAAAGAAAAGTGTTGGCTTTGGGTACGAAACATCCGTATCTATGTCATCTCTTATGTACTTTCCAAACAGAAGTAAGTAATTTCTTCTAGTTTTTAATAATTTGCGGTTGATATTGTGTAGTTTTTTTTAAGACTTCAAGAGCTTTTAAAGAATTGTGATTTTTAAATATAAATTAAGTGCTATGACGTGAAAAAAATGTTGTAAAAGATTGTTGCAAAAGCAATTGAATGTCGTGTATTAATCGCAGGAACAAAATACCTAATCCGTTCATAAATAGAGGAGCAAGCATTAGTATCGGTAAATAAGAAAATACGTTTTAGTAATCCACTAAGCTCCAGAGTTCTAATCATTGCCAATTTTACTAGCTGTTTGTTCTTCTGCACCTACGATTATCGCCGGAAATAATGTTATTCTTTGTTTTACAAATTGTGTAATTTTCTTTTTCCCAAACTTCGGGACATTTATAAAAACTCGAATTTGGCAAGTTTATTGGTCATTAGCTATCCTCACAATAAAGAATTTTGTAAAAATGACACCGAATCCAATTTCTCCCAAATATTTTTTTCAGTAATGTTTGTTTTGACTTAGTGCCACGGGCCCTAAATAAAGTTTTCATTACTCATCCATAACTTTCGATTACGAAATTCTTGGGTGTGTATACACTTAAACAAGTTATGTTGTGTAAATAAGCATTTAATAGTTTGCGGTTGATATGTTATAATAGAGTGGCGCCAGTAATAAAGATCTTCGGCATTCCGCAATGAAATTAACGAGATATCCTTTGATTTCAGTCACATTTGTTCTTCGTTATGGAATATTTAAATGGGGGTGACCTGATGTTCCACATTCAGATGTCAGGTCGTTTTCCCGAACCCAGAGCTTGCATATATGGTGCGGAAATCGTATCCGGATTGAAGTTTTTACACACTAAAGGAATTGTTTACAGGTATATAGAGTAATAATTTATTTCTACACCTATTCATTAGTGATATACACATGTGTTTCTGGATGTTAGTTCGCCTTTACAGCGTTCAAAATATTTAAAGCATTGAAACCACAAAATATGAGGCGTGAATTCCAATTAACAGTTTGTCTAAGCTTTGCTGCTTTTTTTCTAAATTCGATATAATACCTCGTATTTTTCTCCATCTTGTTACATCGTTGGCGTACAGTTTACCAACAAACTTCTCTTGGCACAGAACAAACTTAGACATCTGTTATTTTTAGTAACCTTGTTGCATTAATCACACAAAAGATATTACTCCTGGTAAATCTTTTATTTAACTGTCTTTCGCTTTTGTTACGGGTCCATAAATATTGCTGAATAATGTATTTTTGCTTGTAGGGATTTAAAATTAGATAATATATTACTCGACTTTGACGGTCATGTTCGAATAGCGGATTTCGGCATGTGCAAGTTACAAATATTTTTAGATAGGATGGCAGACACATTTTGCGGTACTCCTGATTACATGGCACCTGAGGTAATGCAACTTCCTAAGATTTTATTTCACATCTTACCAATAACTTTCCCTTAGATCATCAAAGGGCAACATTATAATCAATCCGTTGATTGGTGGTCCTTTGGTGTATTGTTGTACGAAATGCTGATAGGCCAATCACCATTCAGCGGTTGCGACGAGGACGAGTTGTTTTGGTCTATTTGCAACGAGAAACCGGTCTTTCCCAGATTCCTTTCAGCGGAAGCGACATCTATACTCAAACAGGTAACCTATGTTCTCCAATTATCCGCTATAAGCTCTTAATTTTAATGTTTTCAGTTGCTCGAGAAAGATGGAAGCAAGCGTTTGGGTAACAAAATGAGTCCCCATGGGGAAATACAAGATCATGCGTTCTTCAGGCCGATTTCTTGGGATTTATTGGAGCGGAGACAACTAGAGGCGCCTTTCAAACCGAATTTGGTGAGATTAATAATTTTAGTAAACATTCGGAATATAAATTGCGGTAGGCATTTTATGGGTAAAGGGATTAGGTCATATTTGAGAGTTAATTTTTATGTGGGAGCACTCAAGCATTGAACTATTGTTTTCCCTTTCATTGTTGTAGTAGTGATGATAATTTACGGCTGATACCCATACAGCACAAAATGTCTACCGTACATCCATTTTTATTATTATTTATTTACGGATACCCATAACCTCCATTGAACGCCATAGACATTCGATCGATGTCTTATACATCTCCAAATGCCCGCCTGTTAGATATCCAAATAGTACGTTTAATGGATATGCTAGTCATGGAATAATACACTTACAAAAAAAAAAACAACTTTTGAATTACATATTTCTGATGAAAAATATATTTTAAATGATCTTTTTTTGCTTAAAGAGGGTTTGAAATAAAGTCCAAAATACCCTTAAACGTGGAATTATTTTCGGAGGCCTTTATTCCTATCTATTTCCATTGACAAATAAAATTTTTTGATGTAGTAATTCTTTTTATTAAATTGAATATTTTATTACAAGAAAGTATTTTTAATTAAACATATTTACTCAGTTTGTTAAAATACACAACTTCAGTTACTCAAGTGCCATCCATCTTTTAATAAATAGAAACCTAAGCAGTTATTATTTGGGCTCAGCTTTGGAGAAAACCTACAAAATACGAAATTTAAGTTGTGATTCTTGCAGGATATGCATCTTAATTGACACAAACGTTCAAGTCAGCTTATTGTTATGCACCAGAAATATTTTGTTTCTTATGAATGCTTGTTTAGATTATTTTATTTGAAAATCAGTAGCGTAAAAACATACGGCTTGCAAGATGTGCTTTGCCAACCAATGACATAAATCTAGTGTATGAAGAATGCAATTACACCGACCTATTTTCTTATTTTTTTGATTTGATCCGCAGCACGACTGATTTTTGCTTTGCTCTTCATGTGTTAATATTTATATTTGATTTCCAGCAACACCCATTGGATACTCAATATTTTGATAAAACGTTTACCGTGGAAAAGGCTAAATTGACGCCAATAGAGAAAAACATACTACAATCCATGGATCAGACGCAATTCCAAGGCTTCAGCTACACAAATCCAAACGCTACGGATAGATAAGTGTGAACTGCTCACCTTTATGAGACATTTATATGTGTCTATCGATTAATAAAGTACCTCAGTACAGTATTTATCTTACGTAGAAAGTGTACTAAATATCATACGGACGTAGTTGCCCAAGTGTATACCTTAGAATAAGCTTTTAAAAGTCATAAATTGCTACACCTATGACGTGCAGTTATATTTATTGCAATCGAATGTATTTTGTACCTGTTTATCTATAAAGAGAAAAGATTTTTACCAGACGGCCAATGCTGATGATTTTTGTGTATTTATTTGTTTTTGATGGAATTGTATAATTGTAGTTTATTGTGATTATAGTAATATGTTGTTAAGATTGATTTTACAGTAGCCTAGACTTAAACAGTCAGTGGAAATACTTATATATTGTTAGTGTTCCTAATTTTTGAATAATGACGCATACTGAAATTGCCACTGATTTGTAGGATAATTTTTTTAACATAAAAAAAAATATTTTCTATCGTAAACAAAGAACAATCTATTAACCGCATCATTTAAATGTTTTTATAGCATATACTTACTATATCTGATGTATGATTTTTTTTATAATCTCGTTTTATGTAATTAATGTACATACTTTTTTTTTCTATTGTATTTCATGTGAAACGCTTTTATTTGTTGGCTGTTATATATTTTATTATTTATTTGTTATTGTATTTCTTAAAACAGGGCCGGATTAAAGATGTCATGGATCTTTCATAATAATATATGTACCTACGTAGGTCACGGCCAATGGTCATTTCAGAACGGCTAAAAAATGGCACCTTAAAAATATCGCGTTAAGTAGTTGGAGATTTGAGAAGTGCTGGCTGTACAACGTTGGGTTCAACAGAAATTATGGGGTATGATAGCCGAAGTTTGAATCAATACTCAATCTTTTTTAATTCTAAGCTTTCGCAATTATTTTATTGCTTCCTCAGAGAATCAACTACAAGGAGAGTGCAATCAATTAATGTATAAATATTATAAGGTAAGTAAAAAATAGTACTTACAGTTAAGAGTGGCGTCGGAAATAAATAAAACAAACATTATGAACAATACATGTTAAAAGTCAAGAATTTAAATTAATTCATTATGGATTTAAAAATTAAATTTTTAAATCTGTGATGAAATAATTTTAATATAATTTTTAAATTCTTGACTTTTAGCATGTATTGTTCATAATGCTTGTGTTATTTATCTCCGACGTCACTCTTAACTGTAAGTTCGATTTTTTACTTACCTTATATATTTATATTTACACATTAATTGGTTGCACTCTCTTTGTAGTTGATTCTCAGAGGAAGCAATAAAATAATTGCGAAAGCTTAGAATTAAAAAAGATTGAGTATTGATTCAAACTTCGGCTGCCATGCTCAATAATTCCTGTTGAACGTAGTTGGAGATGTTTGTGAATAACATAAATTCTTTCGTAATCATGCCATTACTATTTAAAATAGTTAATTATGGAAATATCCGGCTCTGTCACTAGTTTATATGTACTTTTTGATATTTATAAGTAAAGTATAATAAATACATAAATTGTACAAGATTTATGTAACATACGCGCGGAAAATTTAACGACATTCGGCTAAATCCAAATAAAGAATACTATCATTTAGTTTTATTTATTTTTAATAATTAATTTAATTGCTTCTCGCAGGCAACACAAAACCGAAGGCAAATTATGAGCCATCAGAAGAGGCACCAATTAATCGTAATTCTTTTTTTCTTGCAAACCCAATAACACGATAGTTCTTGAGCTATTTAAGAGCTTTGGAACGGTGATTCTTCCACAACTATCCCATAGTTTCATAATATCTTCCCATTTTTGCCCTATCTCAGTTATTTTCAGTGTCTGATATATTTTTCTGAAGCCGATTACAAACAGGCAACCAAGAATACTTATGTATTTATATTTCTTTTTGATACATTAAAATAAATAAAGGTCACTCACAACCCTCAAGTTTGACACAAATCTAATGAACAAATGAACATTATATAAAGTAAAACAGCAGTACGTTTGTTGTCCTTGTGTGATTTCAACGTCATAACGTATTTCTTAATATTTATGGCATGCTTTAGAACCTTGCGTTACGGTATAATAAAATGTACTTTTTAACACAATGGTTAGTTAATGGTTGGAAATGAGACACTGTTTTGTTATGTCAGAAGAACGTGCTTTATTCGGATGTAACCAAAAAGACTGTATGGAGGTAGACACTCAAATCGACGCTGACCTCAAAAAAGTAATAGATATTTATTATTATATTCACAAAAATAATAGGATTTATTATTTGCCTTTAACACCTTGGTTACAATTATGTAACAGTTTTTAAAATTATTAACATCTACGATATGAATATGTCATCAGTGCAACTCTGCGTTAAAGTTATCTAACTTACAATAGAAAATAAGTAAGTCTAAAATGAGTGGAGGTTTTCTTATGTATGAATACGACTGTTCTTCTTTACATCAGATAGTATAGTTAATAGTATGAATGTAAACGCCAAGAATTAAAACTAATTAAAGTTAATCCCTGGTTCCATGTATTTTGCTGATATGAAAATCGTTTTGAATTTGCCGTAGGTATATATTTCATTGGAGATAATATTTTATTTGGGCTTAGGCTTCATTAAGAAATTCGTCTCTTTATTTTCGAAACAAAGTATATTTTCTTAAAATCTTGTTTTAATCTATTTCAAAGATTATTTATTTCATCATGTTGGAAAGCTGCTTATAACTTTACTTCGTGTGTAGAGAACATTGACAGCATTACTATGTTGTATGTAAATGGGGTAATTATGAGACATTTTTAAAACTTTTATGATCACACTGATAAAATAAAGTTATTAAACAGTTGGCAAAATGAATTGCTACACAAGGTTGACGGGTTTTTACAACCATAAGTAAGCCCACTTACTTAAATATAACTTAATAAATTATTTTCATCGTAAATTTAAATACCCATGTCTTGAATCATATTCAATTTTAATATAAACCGGTAATTAATTTTGTACTTACTTTTTTAAATGTTTCACTTCGTTTACTAAATTTAATTTGATTAGTGCATCGTCAATTAAAATGACCAGTTTTTTCAAAATTTCATTAGCCAGTTTATAATGTACAATAGTAACTTTAATTAAGAAATCGCTACTTAGGTAAGATGTATTTTTAACGTGTTTGTCTTATTTTACAAATTTATATTATATTTCAGCTTGATAAAGATTAAATAAAATTAATCAAAACGTCGCTAATTGTAGATAGCTGTTTTTTTATTTCAAATAACGTTTTATCCAGTGCCGACGATGCTTTTTTTGACATATACTTAAATATAACTATAAGAGAGTAAGAAAATAAAAACGATGGATACGTTTGGGGAAAATATGAGACACTTATGGATAAATGTGAGACATCCACATAACTTGCTTGTAGATTGTTACTGACAATTCCTTGGGTAATAATTAGAGTGGTCGACTTTCGTTTGCGGAAATTTTTTTCTCGCTAAACCGTGTTCGTCACGATGATAAAACATGAATTGTGAATAATTAGAATAGGAAGAAATGTTTGCTAGGAAAGAATGTTTGAAAATAGACTAAAAAAGTCCGAAACGTAACAATTTAAAAATAATATGTACCGTATTCCCAATTAATATAAATGTTTTCGAGATAATTACCTCACAAAACCCTATATCTTTTATCTGTGCTTATGGTTGTTTAGGACACATCAAAACAGCGGGTAGAGAAGATTTTAGATTAAATTGTGTTTTGTAACATAATATGTTGTGCATACCTAGCACACCTAATGATGATATCCATCTAATTATACAAACGATCTTAATAAATGGTAGCCGTGAAATAAATACCACAGAGAAAAAAAAAACTTTCTATCCATGGAAAATACAGGATAGACTTGAGTTTAAAATTCTTTCTTTGGTCAATGGAAAGTAGATGGCACTGCATCTCTGAAAAGGCAAAGAAATTGTAGATGTATTTGCAAAACCCAAACAGAATTTTTTAAACAATGTTCTCTAAGATTGGTGTTGTTTTTATAGCAACGATACGTACACTTTATTGCAAAAAAATATCCTATTGCAATTTTTTTGTGTTTTGACTTTAGTCAAAATCTATTGCTATCTATTTAGCTTGATTTGTACGCGTGTTATTACATCATAATAATTAAAGTTATTCATTTTCGTATAAATATAAGACAAAATATGTTAAAATAACAATGCTTTGAAGTAAATTGTAAATAACTGAATATAATTAAATAGTTATTTTTAAATTCACGACCTGTTTGATGTTTTTGATAGTTTGCCTTATAAATTCAATAAAAAGTTTTGCTATGTAGGTAGTGACAAGTGATTGGTGTATGCACATTACTGTAAATTAGCAGAAGTAACTGCTACTGGTAGTCTTAAATAAATCAAATAAATTGGTCTTCCTATACTTCCTAACTTCTTTATTTTTACATACTATCAAAGTTCTTACTGCATTGCTACTGATTTCGATACTTGAAATAGATCTTCTTCTGGCTAGAGATATTCGAACTTCATAGTAATTAATATATGAATACATTTAACCTGTGGGTAGAATACAACTTATACAACATAATTTATCCGGGATATCCCAATAATCTATGTCATATTCTTCATATATTGACTATTACGAAGTTTTAATACAGCCTGAAGAAGACCCATTTTAAAGGTTGAAACTAGTAGCAATGCAATAAAACTTTCCTAATGTCTATATAAAAATAAAGAAATTAGTAAGTGTAATAACGAGAATTTATTTAATTTATTATATTCACGCCTAATTAGGGACACGAACACATATTAAATAAATCGTTTTCAGTTAATATCGTTTTATTACCAACAAGACATTTTTAAAAACACTTAATCTTAAGAGACAATTTTAAAAATGTGAATATAATTTAAAGTTTATTTCTCCATGCTGAGAAATGCTTGGTTTTGAATTTTGCGACAATGCAACCTTATATGTAGTTAAATAAATAAATTTATTGAAAAATATTTGTGGAACTTTGCGTCACTCAGTTTTTTTTTTTTTTACAAATTATAAACTTTAATGACGAATAAATAGCAACTTGTATAAAACTCAATCACTAGTACAAGATTATTAGCTAACTAGTTTCAGCTAAAAGCCATCATCATTAAGTTACAGATATAGTAGATCATATTAAACGTTAATTAATCAAAGCTGAAATTTTATATTTTAAAAATTTTAAAAGGTACAAAAGGAATAAACAGAAACAGGTTCAGAAACCTCGCGTGTTTGTTATTTTTCTTTTCTGGCTATTCGTTTTGTAGTTTTTTAAAAAAAATTAAATGTAAATTGTAAATGTAACTTAATTTGTTTTGTCTTTTGCATTTAATTCTGACATGGCTCTGATGATGGCTTTTAGCCGAAACTAGTTAACCAAGAATCTTATTCCAGTGATTGAGTTGCACCCCAGTTGTTATTTATTCATCATTATACTTCAACTCAATTAGGACATAACTATGGAAATTATAAGCTGTTTTGATGAAATGAATAAATTCAAACAATTTGATTTGGTTATGTATCGTGCTGGCAAAATTAACCATTGAGCAAAACTTTGCCTGTACAATGCTACCAAATTTTCAATCAGCAATACCAGGGCTCAACATTGTTAATAGTTTGACCCAAATTATTACAATATAGTTATATATTTTCTCTTGCAACTTTCAATAATCTAACGAAAGTTAGTTCAAAAACTCAATACCAAATTGGGACATTGTGAGTGTATCTTCTTTTCCAATTCGGAAATTTCTTGGGCGAATCTTCTGAAAAATAAAATAGCATTTAGGAATTAAGGAAACAAAACAAAAATCCTGCAATATAGGCATTTTTATCCAGATGTAGTTGATTTTTTTTGTCATATTGTTTCGTCAAAATAAACAAAGTAATATATGTATAATAAAACCAGGATTTCATTCGAATTTTAGAAATTTAACGTAAAAGATTTTTCTCCAGAAAGCTTAAAGCATGCATATATTATTTTTTCCCATTTGTAACTATATAGCAATTCATTAAATTTGGGAAATTTAAGTCCTAAATGAAATTATTTCAAAACACTGTTATTGTTATCTATTTAATTCTGCAATGTTTCCACGCCATTCGTAACAAGATTTTTCAGTTGTGTTAAAATCGAAAAATTCCTTCGTTTTAATATAATTCTTTAAAACTTCTATTTAAGCCGTTGTAGGCGATATGTTTATTTTAAAAAGACACGCCGGCACAACTCATTTATTAGCAAGCCCAATGGAACGAATTGTATGGTGGCTAGTAGAATGTTATAGTTCGTACCTCCTGCTAACAGAAAAGAAAATAATCAATTATTGCTTTATTGTTATGTTTATGTATTCTACACACGCTTCGGCAGAAGACGTTCTTGCGATTGCCCCGACTTAACTGGGGGTTCTGCATATATTTCGCAAGGTCTTGTCGATAGCGTAAATATTTATGCCCTGGTGAGGGAAACTCTTTGTTTTTTATTTAGTTTTCCTTTTTAACGAAAGAATTTCGTTTAACGTGCTTCGGATACGACACATCTTACAGATGGCGAGTATTCCGCGAAAGCAATGTAATTTTGTAACTTACGTTTCCAAATCGATGGATATTATCGCTGAAATGCATCGTGGCTCGCTTCTTAGGCAGGAATGCCGGTACCAGGCTCATGTCGTAAGTCTTCAGTTGATTGTGATTATTTTTATCTAAATTTCTCAATTCGAATTCTTGAATTTTTACCATACAGAACGACCTTATTGTGAAATAGTAGATGATTTCTACCGCTGATAGCAGACTGAATCCTAGGAATAGTCCCGCTATGCCTCCAAATGATACTATAAAACAATTTTAATATTGGATAGCATGGAATAAATTACGTATTTCATTTGGGTGTTTTACGACTAATTAATAAAAAAAAGATTATGTTTCGAATCAATGTTGTGCAGAATGATGCGAAATTATCGCCCCAAATAAATCCCTTTCAGTTCATATGAAGCTTTGGTAATATTTCATATTAGGGGAGACTGAGGCACGTTCGGACACGGGGCACATCCGGACATTTTGAAATTACCCCTTAAACATCGTGTTAGTTCAAAACGAAGCTTACGTCAAGTTGCTAGTGAAACGAGCTATTGTGTACCGAAAGTTTGCTTATTTAGAGCAATAAACAATTTTTTTACTGAAGAAAAATTGGTTTTTAAGATCCTGTAATAGTATTTGAGGTAAGTAGTATAAGCTTTCCCGATTTTATTTTAACTGATTCTGGAAGAAGAAACTACAAAGTACCACCTCATTCGACGCATCGTATGCATCCCCTATCCTATCCCTGTATCCGTGTATGGGCCATTCAAAGCACAATGCAAAGTCGCTTTTAAGGATTATATGAGCAATAATCCTGGTAAGACGATAAAAATTCAGGACATCCCAAAAATTACCAACGACCCATACTTACAATCTTTTACACCAGCTAACATCACCAAAGGATTTTCTAAAGCAGGCATTTGGCCAATAAATAGCCTACTGATGATTATTTTCTAGCAGCTAGTATAACTGACCGTCCTTGTTCCAGTTTCATTACCAAACTGTGATGTACCTCAAATTGATCTACCCTCGGAATCTTCTACTATTAATAAAGAATCTTTCGATATAGTGACCTCTATAATTAATAGTATTGTAATTGTAATTTTTCAAAGAACTAAGTCTTACAACGAAATTCTTCAGGAATTACATCCGTATCCTAAAGCTGAAGCGCGTCATGAAATAAGGAAAAGAAAAGTGAAAGCCTGTTCCAAAATATATATTTGTCTATCTAGAAAAAAAAAAAAAAATCGAATAGAGGAAGAGCTTGCCAAAAAGAGAAAAGAATTAGCCCACCAGGAAAAAGGTAAATTTTTCAAATGAAGAGAAGCAAGTTGGATGATCCAGTGATTCTTCTGATTTCGAGAAGCCTATCGAAGATAAGAAAAGAAAGTCCACCATATGCGAAGATTCTGGTCAGGACAGTGTTTTTGATGAAAACTTGAGAGATCTTTTCCAAGGTATATTGATTGATGAGAGCATATTCGTAGGAGATTACATTCTGGTGAAGTTTGTTACTAAGAAATGAAAGAACATGAAGTGCTATGTTGGGGTAGTCTAAGAGATGACTACTGTGGACTTAGAATCGGTGTATGAGGTAAAATTTTTGCGCAAGGCGACTAGGATTTGTGATATTTCTCTTATCATTCGCAACGATATCGTCTCCAAGCTTCCTCAACCAACTAACATTAAAAGAACCGCTAAACAGTCTGGATTTTTCAAATTTGCTGTAACGTTTAATAATTTAAACATTCCGTAATAAGTTGACTAGTATTGCTTTTTATTTGAAATTAAAAACTGGATTAAAAGAGTAGTTTATCAATGTTTTTGTGTTTAATTTAGCTGTGTACGAATGTGTCCTATGTGTTGTCCGGAAGTGCCCCAGTATGGGGCAGATTCGGACAAATGTTATTTTGGAAAAAAATAGCATATTCGAGAAAAACCATGCGACATTATCATATTTCTTATATAGTATCTCATACAAAAATGTGTACGCAATAAGATGTATATGAGAAACTTTCCATACCCCATTAAATAACAACATAATCCATTTTTACAGTTTAGTGTCCGAACGTGCCTCATTTTCCCCTATTAGTAATACAATGATTTTGTGTAAATTGAAGAAGTTTAACCTTAATATTGAAGCATTTAAGTTCCTTTGATATTATAAAAATAGGTGAAACAAACACAATTTTGTAACATGTTAAGTAGAGATGATCTTGGACTTCTAAAACTCCGGAGTGAAAAAATAAAGCTGTCAGAGGAAGAGAATTATCTTGGTGTCATTCTAAACTTTAAGCTTACTTGAAATCGGCAACTTCAGAGGATTAAAACCATGGTGCAAATAATACTCATGTTGGCTAGAAGAACCCATGGAAAAACATGGGGGTTAACACTTAATGTGATATACTGGACATACATGGCAGTGGTCAGACCCATGATCACTTAGGCATCTCTGATGCGGTGGACAAAAGTGCAGTAGCAAACTACCATACTTGAATCTAACAACATTCACAGGCGAGCGTATTTACGTACAAGAGGAATAATTAGGATTACTCCTACAACAGCAATGGAATGTCTGCTAGATTTCCCTCCTCTTAATTTGGTGATAATGGACGAGGCAAGGATGGGGTATCTGAGATTGCAAGAAGTACTAAGTGCAGTTGTGCACAATAATGTTGTCCATCATGTGGAAGGTAACCTTTTGGGAATGAAATCAGATCACATGAATTCGACATATCTATTTAACAGTAAATTTGTGGTGGAAATCAACGGATGGAATAAGCTGGAAGAAATTCAACTATAGAGATATGTTTGGATAAGACGGGTCAAAAGCTGAAAACTGGATAGGCAATTTTTGGCAAGCCAGAAATGAACCAAACCGACTTCATTTAACCAGCCAGAGAGACCTATGCGGATTAGTGCAGGGTTCTAGGATCTTGGTATGGTTGATATGAGTAAAAGGAATGGAAAACTAAATACAAGAAGCCAATACGCTGCTGTGTTTCAGGCCATGTCAGACGGCCCCCGCAATAAAAAAAAAATTATGGGGCATTGAATTTTATAAACTTATACGTAAAAACGAATTAAAAATATGGCTGTAACTAGAGATCGCACATATTCGCTACCAATTCTCAATAAGTATTAGGTATTTTGAAGGGCTCTTTAGAAGTTTCGCAGGCGGTCCAAATTTCTTATCTACGGATTAACCATAAAATATAAATGAAAAGGAAATGAACTAAAAGCAAAAATACATGTAGAGGTGACAAAAGCTATACAAGTGTAGGAAAATAGTAAACCACTTGGGGGTAGGCACTATTCAATTAGGTGACAGTCATCTAACTGAACATAAAAAATATATTGGAGAGACGACTAAATGCTCTATGATTTGAGGCAAAGCGTTATATTATGTTTCATGTACCATTTAACCAAATATTCATTGTAAAATAGGAAGTAAAGTTTGAGGAACATCTGGAGCAGGACATTGAAACCCTTGGGTTGTTTGTTTTCAGTTTTATTATTAAAGTTAAAATTTGAATATGCGATAAATAAATTGACATTGGTGTAAGAAATCTGTCAACTTAGTTTCATCTGACATGCTAGAGAAATAAATATTGATAAAACAGAGACAAAGACGAGAAAATTTGGACTTTTTAATTAAATGTTGGAAAACACGTTAAAAATAAATTCTTTATTATGTATGCCAGCATCGATTTTACAACCCATAGCTTTTCTTTTTGAAGTATAAAGGAAAGCATAGGAGAATGTGACAAAAAGGAAATCACATTAAAAAGAAATAAGAAAATACTCACCTAATAAATCCACCCAACCGAAAAGTACTTCGCGTTTATAGCGTACCATGGGCCAAGACACGAATTCAGCCTCCAAACTGTTAGATTCCCTATCAAAATATCCAATAAATGTTTACAATAATCATTATCCCTGAATTTACCCGTTATCATTCAATTTATCCACCTCGTATACTGCATTAAAGCATCCCAACTGACAAGCGCATTTATCGACAGAGAGAATGGATTTTATATTCTTAGCAACGCAAGACAATTCGATAATGGTGCAATGTCTGTATCTCCTGGTCTCAGGGTAAAAATGCGGTACACAACCGCATAATCTCTTCGACGTATCCATCCTACACTGACGCGTACATGCGGTGTAGGTGTATTTGTAATCGATGGATAGTTTTACTTCGTCTTCGAAGATGCAGTGTCTTTGTTTTATTGATAATTGTCGCGTGTTTTCGGTGGTATAAGTTTGCTTGACCGAGAAGGAGATTCTATCGACTGTGAATTCCCACATGTGTTGAGGTTGGATATCCATTCCTGGTTGATCGTCAGAGTTGTGAATGTAAACCTAAAATGATCCACTTTATATTATCTACGAGACAGGCTTGTTAGAGAGATAAAAGGCATGTATTATAAAAATAAAATCTTACGGTTAGGTTTAGTTATTTTAAATTGACAATTTTTTTTTCCCAATTAGCAGTAAAAATATACATACTGGAGCTTTTTGCCGTCGCTGCAAGTGTATTCATACAGGAAATACTTTCATAAAAGGAAAGACTGACGCGTTTTACAACAATCATTGTAAAACGCGTTTTTATACTTTTTTTCTTATTTCGCATTAATTTACATTTATGTATTATATAAAATGGTATTTCTTGTCCATGTAGGGAATTTAATGTTTCCTATCACTCTTGTATAAAATGTTACCATAAACAATGTCACAAAGAGGAAAAAACCGTGTTAGAAAGTGGAACTTTGTGACACTCTTTTTCGGAAAAACAGTTACACAAAATGCTCACATTTCATATGCAAAATAGAAAAAAAATATTTTAGAACAAACACAAAATCGACAGCAGCATATGTCTTGTTTTATATTCATCACTGTGCACATTATAGTGTTGCAAAATCTTAAAAAACATCTTCATTTACCGGAATACGTTCACTAGTAGAATTGCTATTTATATCAAACTTCAGGGACCATTTGATATCGGTTTCTTTGATATACTTTTGTTCGAAAGGTTCTAACAATTCCGCTGACCTGAAACATCAATACGAAGAAATTCTGTAAACGAATTCTTCTGCAACTTACCAAGGTGTTTTCCTCTCATAGTGTCTGGAATTGAATGTGTAACAGAATCCGCTTTCAGTAAAGACTGGGTAGAATCCTTTGCAGCATTCGTACTCCTCAGATTTCCATACACAATTTTCGAATATGTTTTCACATGGGTTCATAAACTTTACCGGAAAAATAGTGTTTTAAGGAATGCACTACAAGTTCTTTTTATACTCACTTGGAATATAAAATCCTTCAATTTCGTGTCATTAGGGAATAATAGGGTTGGAAAACTTATGAAAGTGTCTCAGATTATCGTAAGAAAGTTTCGACAGCTCAACAATAAAATTAATTGCTCTGTCGGGATTTTCTAATTGTTTGGATCTGAAATTACAGATTTAGAAGGAATGAATCAAAGTTAATAAAGATTTACTCCTCTAGGTAAGTTTCAATAGCTGTCATGTTTGCTGGTTTATCCTGACAAATCGTGATAGCTGGAAAAGCTACGTCCCAGTTATGAAAATCAGTATCCAGACCTGTGATGGTTGGATTGGTTTGGAATTTTTCCCACAGGCTTACTATTATGATCATTGCAGCTACTGCACTGATGTTGACGCAGGCGAACCATAATAACCTAGAAGAAGAATTTTAAAGCTAAGTTTCATAAGGAACGGTAATATCCGTATGTATGACACTCGTAATAAAAATCGTTTATGTCTATCGAAACATGGTTTATCAACTCACGAGAGATCTCCCATTATAATATATAATCATTTACTAGATTTTATTAAAAACATAGTTAGTACTAAATTGTTTAAGAAAAAAATATTACAATTATTAATAATATATTTTATACTTAAGATGAATTTCTCAGTTTTACATATTCATATGTGGTTTCTTTATTTGTAATTAGTTGGTAGATTAGGTAAATATGTTTTTTTTTATGTTACTAACTTTTTTGCGTGAGCAATTCTCCATTTTTCAACTTTTTTTTGCCGTAGCCTTTATTATTTTGTCCTTCTCTTGACTTATGTTGTACCCGCAAAGGTCTCTTAAATTAAGACTTTTCAAGGAATCATTACCGAGGTTTAACAGTGTAAATAAAGTAATTCGGATGAGGAAGAATTCGTGGTATGATAAGTAACCTCATTTAAGCAATTATTCATAGATCTATTTTGATCGAAGTTTTTCTTGCAGTAGTTAGTCATTTTTCTTAATATTATCTCGCAATTTTGCATTCAACTAGCTTCCACTAGCTAAAAAGCATAAACTTCCATATTTTTCACAATATTGCGATGGATTTTTAAAGTTTAGCAATACAAATAATTTCCTACAACGTTCTCTTTTACACCGTTTCTCTAAATTCAATAATAATAGAGGTATTCTGAGACGTCAAAAGAAATAACAAAAAACAGATATTTAGATATTTAGCCAGGCACTTTCCCAAAAAGCAAAAGGCTCATTCATTTGAGTCGTGGAACAACAATTGTTTCTCAAAGTCCCGAAAAACTCACCTTGTATATTCAATTTATTAACAGCATCATTATGACACCAATGTTTCCTCTAGCTGAACTAAACCTATATAGCTTTTAGTAGAGACACGGGTACAATTTTATAATTTACATTTTAACCTTGTCTCTGGCAAGAGAGCTGGTACCTGTTACTATTTGAAAATGTTTACTGTGTATAATATTGCATTATAGTTAATTTTATGTTTTTAATTATGGAATTATATAGATTTACTATTATTTTCGTTACGGTTAAGGGTGTAATATTTTTGTTGACATATCCTATATCTTTATAAAAGATCTGCAGGACAAATAAAGATTATTATTATTATTATTATTATTATTATTATTATTATATTTATTATTTATTTGAGCTAGAGGAAGGTAATTAACATGTTACTATTAATAAATTTAATATATAGTTGGAGTTGTTTGCTCAAATTGCCAATTTTTTTATTCTCACGGATTATCTAAAGAAGAGCGTATTGTTTGGACTTCAAAAAGGTAATCATCTTTTTGCTGTAATGTGAATATCTTGATATATATTCCGGTTATGAATACTAAATGATGCACTCGCAAGATGACAGGGATGTACAGAGAGGTTGTAACGCTCATATTATTTCGGTTAACACTGTATATAGTGTTATCATGTGCCTGTATTTCATATTTTAACGATTTTAACTTACATAGTATTAAAACAACTTCATTTACATTTTGTTTATAATTTCAATATTTTAAATTCATTATTAAGTTTACTTAGTTTCATTTTGTATTCCAGCGTTGTCGTAAACAACAACTTTTTTGTGCTGACGATTAACGCAGACGCCTCTAGATTGAAATTCATCCTTCTCGTCTGTTCTATTTACATTCTGAATAATATTTTGTTGTACTTTGAAATGTCTTACTTTTCTAAATTATTATATTTTACCAATAGTATATTTTTGCATAAGGCACGTGGTAATTATTTATTACGATTTGTAGGCTTCTTCTTCTTTGTTTATGTTACTTCTGTTCGGTTTGCCTGATTAAGAGTTTGTTAATTGCTGTTCACGCAATATTATTGAAGAAGTATTTTGATACATTCCTATAAGGAGGTTGATTCGGATGTTGTACTCTATACCTCCGTGAAGCGTGAAGTAGCCCAATGGTCAGGAGCAATTCATCATTTTGACTTGGACCTGATTGATCGTGGTGGTAATTAGACACCGAAGGTACCTCAAGTTAAGTAGCATATCTACGGATTACAAAGTATTATTAATCCTATTTAAATATTTAAACTCAATAATTTACTATTACATACATTAATTATTAAACGGCAGTATTTACCTTACTTTTCTGCACTAGTCTTTTAGTGAGTAATATAAAGCCAATTTACTTGAGTACCTATTTAACGCAATATTTGTACTAAAAGGTCACCAAAAGGTATTACATCTAAAATTTGATTATTGCTGATGATACCTATTAGATCCAACGTTGGTTCATTTATTTATATATACCTTTTAATATTTTCGTACATACTTTAATAATAATTACATTTACTCTATTTACATATATTAAATTTTAATTTAAATTTATTTGTTGTTTGCTGATTACTGGCCTCTCCGTTGTTGGCCATAGCTGGCGTCCTTTTTTAAATAATTATCGAACCCATACCTTTTTCTCCGGTTTATGAGCGACAGGACCATACCTCAGATTTTTGCTGAACTATCTGGCAAGTTGCGCACCCACAACTTCCTTAGTATCATATTTCGCATATTTTTTGCTGCTCTTTGTGACGTTCTATGGCACTTTTTTGAACTGTTGATGTTCTCTCTGTCGTTTTATGGGCGTTGACATAAGTTGACGGAAAGAAGTCCTTTCTTTCAGTTGACTAATGGGCTTATCATCCTCCGAATTAGAAGAATAAACTATATATACATAGTTCATTATAGTATACTGAATCGCTACTATAGTATTATGCAAACTTCCTGAAGTGGGTGGTTTGTGAGACTTAGAAGGCATAGTATTTCCTTGTTAGGTACCGAACAAAATGGAATCTTCAGTTAAATTAGATGTAGTAAAAGCTATGTCGAAAAAAAGCAGTATTAAATTCTGTCTTAATAGTTCCGGATTCTGATCCAAAAATGTTAAGATTTCAGCCTCACAAAAGTATTATGAAGGCTTTATCTTGGAATTCATAGATGGTATTCCATGGCAGAGAATATAAAGAGATGTTGAGCGAAATTGCCACTTCAGCAGTGGATGAGTTCAAATCTCAATTTTACTCTGTCCAAACATTATGAGGTACTTTCCTGCACTTTTGCTGTTGGTTAAATGCGTTAGGAACTTCCTGAACAATACAATCTCAATAAATGGCCTTGAAATAAGTCATCATAGGTGGTACGAAGACCTCCATGTTCTGATGATTGCATATGAGCTTTTGTTTTTGCAAAGTTATCATCAACTATAAATTTGTTGGGTTTTTGAGCTCTGGCAGGATTCCTAAGCTGCGCCTTTCTTTTAAAAATAATTCCTTTCCATGGAGCCTTTCAACCAATCCTCATCAGGGAGTGTTTGGTTTGGACTTACATAAATATCTACTAAGCTTTGTTTAGTATAAACCATGCATATGATTAGATTTAATAAATGAATATACAATTCACGTGATTTAATCTAACCAAAAAATTCCTTCGCTGTCCATGTTCCTCCCCAAAATTTGCATGCCAGAGATGGCAGTGAATCTATTACGACAGTTCTTGTCACAGAATTCAGAGCCCTTAAAATATTGTTAAAATAAAATTTCATATTATACCTCACGTTTGTTTCCACCTTCTCTACCATGCAAGACGTTCTATGCATCAATGAATTCATTCATAGAATGTGAATTCACAGAATACTCTCTCTGTGCAATCTGTTCAAATCTGTTATCTTGTAAAAGGTACGAGGGTCAAGATGAAAAAACACCAGTATAAAATCTAACAAAAATACATATTGTTTAATTAAACATATTATGTTTTATTGAACATTCATGCTTTCATTATTTCTCCTTTTCGAATCTCTCTCTGGTCTCCATTATTTATTTTTCAGAAACTCTTTCACAAGTCTCCATGTTCGCAGCAGTCACCTTATGATGTATTTGCATAGCGGCATCTAAAAGGAAATAGTTTTTTTTTCAGATTTGCGAAACTGCAGTCTTTTCAAAAGTTTCAAACAAATTTATTTATGAGAAGACCACATCTAAATTTTTTCCTTAGAAAATGTTTTGATTTTTAGCTTCAGTCAGGTTTGGTTTTTAGTATAGTATAGTATATTAGTTGTTATAGAAATCAAAATAGAACAGATTGTATATCTCCATAGTACATTTCAAATTAATTGATTTGCCTGTTGTTACAGATTAACATCCTGTTATAACATCAACAGCGAACTTTATCAAAAAATTCTAAATCAAAACCATACTGCTATTGTTCTCAGAAACTAAATATTTGTTCCAAAATTGATATTAACTGATTCGGAGAAGTAATCCCATCCTAGTATCCGTTCGTCTTTCACATCCGGAAATTTTTCTTGGTGATTGTACAATTTGTGTACGAGAAAAAAGTATTTTATCGCCTAATATCCGCCTGAGCTCCTTATAATATACAAATAAAAGAGCTCCTAGCTGCAGGGGGAAACGGATTTTTATAGCTTTATAAACGCGAGAATAGAAAAACGAATATTTAAACCTTAATTAGGCTATAAAAATGATACAGGGCTGGCGCTATTACCGTCATAACTGCGTGAAGATTTTACGGAATATCCTAAGCAGTTTTGAGAGTTTTTTTAGCGGAATTTAAACAGAAATTTTAACGATTCCTAAGTTCCATTAGGCAATAATGGCGTCTATAAACTTAATCCTTCGATGAAGATGGTATATGACCAATGGGCGGAGCGTTTGGTATCGCTTCAATCAATCTGTTGTGAAAGTTAGTAGGGCGTACGTGTGAATAACTTCCTTTATATTAATATATCTTTGGACGTTTCGATATTAATTCATATTGCGTCCGGATCGGACGGATGCAATCTAAATACATCCCGTCGCCTTTTTCTTTTGTGCCCGTCGTTTGGATCTAGGCACTGCACGATTCCGTCACGGGAGTATTTTAAATAGATCGTACTTCTTGCGCGTCCTTTCTTCCCCTGACGGACGCTCCAATAATAACGCGATTCTGACTCGTCTTGCGGCAACAGACTGACTCATAAAACGGGAGTTTATCCCTTTTATACTACTACTCAGGATAAATAAATTGTAAATATAGAATGGCAGGGAGCAAGCGGACCGTGTGCCGGTAAGCGAATTAGTTAGGAATGGTTTACGGTACGTGCGTTATGGAGAATTGATGTGTTTTCTTTGCGCCTAAAGTAATTCCACCGGAACTAACAAGAAAATGTAGAAAAGGCTCGTAACTGGACTACGGTCTCGTATAGGTAAGGTTCACGGATGGAAATAATTCTCCAGATTATTAAGCCGAATGGCTGTCACGAGCTCGTCTGACATTCGTGCTGGAATAATCGTTAAAAGGGCTATTTCAAATGTAATAAACCTATTTATTTAAAGCTTTCAACTCTAGCAAGCGCTGCTTTTATTTTTAACCCTAGCATACACCCTCAGTATCACGTATAGTTCAAAGGTATCATAAAAAAAAATAAGAATACCGTTTCTCCATTAAACATTAACTCATGTCGATAAGTTTCCTCCTTCATTATTTATAATAAAAACTATTATTCTAATGAAATTTCGCCAGTTTGTAGACCCCATAGAGTGCTACTCAAGAACACTTTCTGTTGCTGCGGAACTTTAACTTTAGGGAGCGGAATTTGACTTTGAAATTCGCCCCAAATTTCGTTTATCCAAAATAACTTTTAAACAGTGAGAGATAGAAAAAAGTTTTAATTGTGGACTTGTAGCGTTTATGTAGCCCTTTCAGTGGATATAGCTATTTGTATACAAGTGTCACAAAAAGCACGGAACGACATATATTGTGCTTATTTGATCGAATTTCAAAAATCGGTTTTAATCACTCTATTTGGCATCGAGTACTGTATATAACTGGTTTAAATAATTATACAGGTGTTCATAAATTTGTGATTTTCTTTCATATTTTTTTTATTATACTAATTGGAATCCAATCCAATGTTAGTTTATTACTTTTGGGATTTAAAAATGGTTTGGCAGTAATACTAAAGAACGAACAAACAGCGCTGGCACCTTTGATCTTAATGAACAAAAATTCGTGACTTTCAGTCCGTTTTGTGGTTGCTACATGTCTGTCAAGAACTGTTTTAGCAAGAATAAAACTTGGTTTCCTATTGCTTAGAACTAATTAAGAAAAGGTGGCGATTCCGTGCAATAAAAATTTGCTAGCTATTCTCTTTTATTCACATGTTCCTTGTCAAAAATAGGTAATAGAATAATAATGACTAAATACCAAGGAACAGGTAAACAGAGTTGGACAGATAGCAAATTTTAACTGCGTGGAAACACCACTTTTCTGAGTTTGTTCTAGTCTAGAAAGGAAAGCTCGGTTCTTGTCAAAATAGTTCTTGACAATCATTTGACAGTTTTAGAGATTTTTATGTCCTGTAAATCGCATATTCAAGCGAGTAATAGCTGTGATAAACGAACATGTGAATCTGTCAGCTAGCAAATTTTCAATGTGTGCGCGCAATCGCCATCTTTTCTGAATTCGTTCCAGCCAATAGCAGTTACTAAGAGACTGAAGATCACAGTTTTTTTTGTTCTTAAACAAATTTCTGCAAAACCAAGAAAAAAGGGGAAAACTGGATTAACTACGAAACAGAAGTGAAAATACTAAAGTTATAATAATAATAATTATAATAATTATTATTGATAATTGTTGGCTTCATGGCTAGTTCAATCGGATTAAGTAAATTATTTTACATTTTAGATCAAAATGTTATTTTGCAAGTTACAATAAAGCTGAATAGGGATGTACAAAGGGATCTAAAAATCCCCCAATTCAAAGTAAATGTCTCTATAAATAGTAGTTTCGTTGAATTATCGGTCAATGTAGCCCCATCTGTCCTTTTATTTTCCACTACACCATTTTCTCTCGCCAGGCAAGTCAAAAGCATTTTTTCTTTCTCGAAGATTCGATTAAAAAAGGGGGTTGTTGTGATAAAGCAACTTTGAACCACCCGAAAAAAAAGCGGGAATACACTTTCAGGATACGCATTTCTTAAAATTCCCCAAAAGTGCGAGCTCAAGTCCGGCCTCTCACGAGATTACCCGAAGTTTGCTTTATAAAACACAACGCTTGCTTGAGCAGATATTCACGTTAAGTTCGACTTAAGCGCTACTTGAGCAGCGACTGCAGCACGAATTATAAATACGGGCATAACCCAGTGAGAACAAGTTAGTTACATTTACGTGAATTTAACGTTGTATTGGTTGAAACAACGTTAATGGTTATAAGTAACACGTTTATTATATAACCAATTTTTAACTATACATTGAAGAAACGTTATATTAACTAAAAAATGTAACGGAGAGTTTAAATTTAACTAAAATAACACGTTGTAGTTGCATCGTTTATTTTAGGTTATAAAACAACGTTACAATATGAGAAATTATTAACTGAAATGTAATGCATAGTTTAAATATAAGTAAAATAAAACGTTATAGTTTCACTGCTTATTTTACGTTAAAAAACAACGTGGGAATATGAAAAATTATTAGCTGAAATGTAACGCATAGTTTAAATATAACTAAAATAAAACGTTTTAGTTACACCGTTTACTCTGCATGAAAGACAACGTTGAAAAATGAAAAATTAGTGGCTGAAATGTAACGCATAGTTTAGATATAACTAAAATATGACGTTGTAGTTTTCACCGTTTACTCGTTGAAAGACGTTTGAAAGACAACGTTGAAAAATGAAAAATTATTAACTGAAACGTAACGCATATTTCAAGTACAACTAAAATAAAACGTAGTTTCACCATTTACTCTACGTTAAAAAGCAACGTTGAAATATGAAAAACTATTAACTGCAATCCAACGCATAAGTATAAGTATAGTTAAAATAAAATGGTGTTAAATTTGTTTGTTTTAAGATAAGATGTGCTTTTGCATGAATGAATGCAAAATGTATTTAACAATAGGTAACACAATTATTGTATTAAAACTGCACTACTGATGAATGTATCATCCCTCCCCATTTCAAATAAACTCTTCCACCTCTGTTGCGCATCTGCAACGTGCACGGTGAACTTGCAGTTACATGTTTACTACGCTAGTCGAGTGTTAGAACTTTTCTTTATCTTTATAACAAAGTTTTATATTAATATGTGATACGCAACAATCAGTGTATTTAACTAAACGGTGAGTAGCTAGGTACCCCATCAATTAAGTCTATCCTGGTTATATTTGCATATACGATGCACATTGCACGTATAATTATGTATATGCATATGCACAATTGGCAAAACAGCATAGTAGCCATCTTAAAATAAGAACACTAATGTCAGAAAATTTAACTATATTCCAAAATTTGTTCTTGAGGAACCTGGTTTCTTAGTATACACCACCTTCTTACTTTTTTTCAAATATATAGGTTTAGCGAATGCTGATGGTTCTAACATCTGGATTCTTGTGTAAAAGAAATTATTCTAATTACTGTTACATGACGTCGTTGCAGTGAAGCATAACTGGAAGGGAAGGAACACTTAGTTTTCACAAAACGGGAACCAGAGATAATACGGAAACTATAGTAACAATATACAGTGAGTATTAAATACTTTCATTCGTTTGTAAAACAAAAATCTAGGAAACCAATTAAAGTAAACATTAACTTATATATATATATCCCTAAAATTTACAGCCTGTAGTCCTTGGTGTTACTTATAATACCTGTTGTTTGAGTCTTCCATTTAAAGTTACAATTAAACAATACATACATACAGCAGAAAGTGCAGTGAAGGACTGGTTGAAATATACGCCCCAATGGACTGTTTGGGTAGAAGACCTGGATGTGCAGAAAAAGGAAATATATATATCTATAAATGAAATGACCTCCTTATTTTCTTAGTTTTGGTAAAGAATTCTATTATCTTTTATTATTATTGTTATTATTGCATTGTTTTATATTTATAAGTAATTACATTTTAGTTTTTTTGAAGAAGCATTATGTTTCATTGAAGAGCTGATCCTGAGTTCAATACTATGATGTGATCATTGAATGATTTAATTAAAATAAAATTTAATTTAGTATTGGACATTATGACTTTTAATCTATAACCAATTTTTCGTTATCACCACATAAAACGGCACTGTAAATATAAAGTAACATATATGTCACATCTGGAACTTGGTAAGTGTTGTACAGTTTCTATAACGCAGCGTCTTAGAGCGCATGAATGCAACGAACCTGATTATTCACCTATAATTTATAAAGCTGTTGATTTTCATACATTCGGCACCTCACTAAATTACGCAGATGTGACGTTACTACTACGTGGTTATAAAGGTTTGATATAGAAATTTTATTAACCCTTCGTTAGTGTGGTGTAGTTGCCATACCCCAGTATGTAGGCAAACATACTGGGGTATGGCATACTCCACCACACTAACGAAGGGTTAACGTTGAGGTTACGTTACCTGTAAACCGATTTTTTACGTTTTACAGAGGTGGTTTATTAAACGTTAAAATACAGCTTGTGTTAAACGTTTCTATTTAACGATATTTTCTATTAAAAATTAAACGTTAAAATAACATTAGCATATGACGTGAAATAACGCTTAATAAGTAACTTTTTGTCAACGTATTTTGTCGGGACATAGATATGTCGCTTCGACGTTATTTATAAACGTTACGAAACGTTCGGTTACCGTTAAGAACAACGTTTTCTTAACGTTTATGTTCTTATTGGGAAGGCGTTCGACAGTGTAGACCACTCCCTACTTCTATGTATACTGTTGCCCTGTAAATGGATCTTTTCTGTTGGGCAGCTTAATAAATTATTATTATTATTAATATTGTTAATTCAAAATAGTTGTCTATGTATAACCATTGAATTAGCTTTTTTTTGATATGTATTACAATTTTGGAGATATTGAAGCAAATAGCGAAAGGTAGTGTTGCTGATAGGGCGCTCCACCCCCCGAAAACGAGGGATTTAGCAGCTAAGAAACTTACTCATTTAAATCAGAGAGACACACCTGCGTTCCCTTGTTAGTGATCTTAACTATTCAAATCTTGCCATTGTATACTTATTAGCTTATTACATTACATAATAGATGTCATACATCTATGTAATTAATTGTGGTTCCTGAAACTTTCTGCCTTAACTATACACTTTAAGAAGAGCATATGCATTAAAGCAAGTACATTATCTCTATAGATAGGTATGTATATGTAAGGCCTACGCTTCAGCTTAATGCTTCCAAATAAACTGTAAATAAGCTACTAGATATTTATACACTAGCACGGTCATCGGAAGTATACCCACATGTATGTACTACGTGAGCATACGTAAGGTTGTAAGTACATGGTGGTAACGTTCAGGCGGTTTATTTATACACACCTTTCGGCGAAGGGTCGGCCCTTCTCCGCGATGTATCGTACCCCGTGTAAAGTTGAGTATTCAAAGAACAATTTCGCCTGCACGCCCCAGCTCGCACGCAACAACGCGTATTTGTCCCTGAGGTAGCCGCTTGTTTGCGAGAGTCTGTTCTTGAACGACATGGTCCGTTTGAATGCCTACCCTGAAACAGTAAAATGTTAAACGTTAATTTTTAATTGTAAAACTTTGGTTCTCATTGTTGATAGGTATGCAGGTTCGAGAATTTGCGCTAAAAATTAGTTCGGCAACAAACTCCGTTTGCTTTTTCCATCGTTCCGTGACACCGTCTGACGCTGACGTCAAAAATAAAAGTAGGAAAGAGGGCCGAAAGTTGTTAAAGAAGCACAGGCTGCGTTCTATGAAGATAAATAGAAATGCATTTTGTAAACATCTTTATTCTTTTCATATCTTCTCCTTTGTGCGCTAGCGATCTATTTTAGTATACACGGTAGCCTCTCGCGTAATTAAGCCGAAACGCCTTGGGAGCGGGTTGCTCGAAGATGCAGCAATCCTTTAGAAGTATAATTTAATTATCTATATACGTAAATTTGGTACCAAGAGAAACAGACCGAAAATAATTTTATTAATTGAGTATTTTTTTTTCTAGAGACTTTTCTGGATGGTTATTATTAATAAAATATGTAAAATGTGAATCAGAATTAACGTGATACTTCCTAAGTCATAAATAAACTGCTGAGCAAAATTAATACACTACAACAAATATTGGTGCAAAACAAATTAAAATTATTAAAAAAACTACTTCAAAACGAAAACTCAAATTAAGAAAAAAGGAACTGAAGTTCTTCGTCTTTTTGTCTTTCCCATTCAAGTTTTATTAAAAAAGAAAAAAAAAACGAGATTTACAACATGTTTCGGCGTGACGCCATCATCAGGTAATGTATTATTATATGTTAAAATAAGTTGAAAAAAGTCAAAACACTCCTTAAAATTAGCGGCAAAGACAATTTAACTTTAGTGTAAGACAACTTAATTACATTGCCGCTAATTTTAAGGAGTGTTTTGACTTTTTTCAACTTATTTTAACATATAATAATACACTACCTGATGATTTCGACTTTTTTCAACTTATTTTAACATATAACAATGCATTACCTGATGATGGCGTCACGCCGAAACATGTTGATGATTAAAAATGTTGTTAAAGCAATAATATCCAATTTGATTGAGCCAATGCATTTTCTTCTCTCGGTGTAGCATATTTACGTGTAAGGAAAGGTATATTGCTAACACTAAAAATATGGGAGAAATCTCAATTGCTCATCGAATCTGAGCATAAATTATGGGGTGAATTTTATACGATTAAAGTATATACTGAAAGAGTTAAAAAACAACGAAAACAGCGGCTACTGGAATCCTTTTTAGAAGATATGCTTAAAGTTTAAATTTGCTGTTAGGGAAACTTGCATTTAAAAGGCTTATCATGATTAACTCATTGCAGCGACATGCTTCGTTCAGTTCTGAGTTGAAAATCTGAATGTTAAAATGTCGTATCATGCTGCGGATGTGTTCAGGAACCATTTGAAAGAAACATACATTTGACAAGGCTGTAGTCGTATGCTATATTAAATATACATGTAAAGCCAAAGTTTGACAGCAATAATTTTGATTTTTTAGCAAACCTCTTCCTAAATTATTTTGAAAAAGGTATTATAAGTAAATCCTTCTTTCCCTAAATTTTGGATTAGATATGTAGATGATGTTCTTGCGGTAATACCACTTCATTTTGATATAGATATTTTCCTTAATTTCATTAATAATCAGTATCCATCAATAAAATTTACGTTTCAAATTGAAATCAACACAGTTTACCATTTCTTGATTTATTAATTATGATCAAGGATAATACCTTCCACTTTGGTATACATAGAAAAGCCACACACACGAACAATTATATACGCAACTTATCTTATACAAGCTATAAACAAAAATACACAACTTCTTTTTTTTAATCACCAGATTATTGAATATACCGCTTGCGGAAGATAATTTTAAAAAAAGAGTTAGAATATATATGATATAGCAAAAATTAATGGTTACAAGAAAAGTGTGGTAGATAAAATTAAAAATAAGTTAGAAAATAAGAGGTCATTAAGAAATATAACTACACTTATTCCAGAGAAAATAGTGGAGAAAAAGTTTTGTAGATTTAACTTTAATAAATTATGGGTTAACCAGATATTAAACCTCTGTAAAAAATACAATCTTGTCCGGTTTTTCAAAATTTTAATACTTTAAAAAATACATTAAAATTTAATATTGAAATTATTAATTTTAAAAAATCTTCTGGGATTTATAAGATCAAATGCGGTATTTGTAATAAAGTATATATAGGTCAAACAAAGAGAAATGCGGAGATTAAGAGAGTTAAAGAGTATTTATATCATATTAAGAATCATAATGCTGATAAATCCGCTTTGGTGTATCATTTTGTTAATACAGGACACACTTTTTCAATTAATGATTTAGAGTTAATTAAGTCTTCAAATTGTAAGACTCTTAGTATGTGGGAAGCTATTTATATGAAAAAACAACATATTAATAGCTTACTTAATACCGATTTAACACCCCTTAATTATAAATATTTAGAATTTATTGAATATAGTAGTTCTGAAGATTAATTTTGTAACCTAGGATAAACTTATTATATTTACACATTTGGTATTCTGACAATACACTTGTATGTACACCTGATGATGTTAGCATAGCTAATGAAATGTACATTGTGTTCGAAGATTAAAGAGTTTGTGAGACAGAAGTTTATTGGTATTTCCTGTTAGTTATCAATATATCTCACAGTGCTCGATTTACCTTCTATTTAATTGATTTATTGTACATTATCATGAAGAAATGTTAAAAAATAAGTTTTAAATCAAAAAGAAAACGTTTACGAAATAATATTAGCAAAAATATTTTTTAAACCAAATTGCAGCTATTTCTATTAACAGATATCGAAGAGAAGGCTTAGTTAAAAGCCTGAACTTCCCCATCACTTTTCTTTGTGTATAATATGTATAACAAAATTGCATTAACTTTATTGTGAGTAATCGCCAAATTATCATTACACCATTATCATTTTTAGCAGTTTTACAAAATATGTTTATGTGATATTAGATATTGGAATATCTGATTCGGAATAGATTGATTTTGTTGGCAATCAATACAAGAAAAATTATTATTTAATATTTTACCTTTAATTTTAGTCAAAATGTCTTTGATTCCTAGATTATTATATGTAACTATTTAAATGTTTGTCACAATACAGCTTTCTTTCTGCAATTTTTAATTTCACCTACCCCTTTTTATTGTTTCTATTGTGTTTAGTCAAATCTAATTTTCATAAAACTTTATGTACCTATGTACGTTTCCAAAGGCACTCGTAAAGTTATAATTACTGTTCCTTGCAATTGGAAACGACTTTTCCCTACTTTACCGCAACACTAACCTGGTTAACACTGTTTAGTTCACGACTAACGGCTCGGAAATCATTTGCGCGCTAAATTTAATCAGTTAATCGTACAACGAAATGGGAAATCGTACAATCTAAACTGCCAATTTTCCACCGACCGTTCGCGCTTATTATACGTCTAAACTGAAACTATTAGCATGGAAATATTGCATTTCTGTTTAAGGGAGATGGAGACCGCAAGCAAAGTTACACCGCGTATATATGTTTTGTATGTATACTTATATATTACATACTCGCGTGACACGTAACAATAGACCCAAATACAATAAAGTATATATCCTTTTGGGGATCTATTTCTATTGAAATCGCCTGGCATTATTATATTGTATAAAAGCGTTAATATTCTGAGGTTGCGCATTGGGATAATGTAATACATCAGTGGTGATAAGGATCTGCCTCTAATTTATATGCAGGTCAGGATTAAGGGTGTAACACTGACTATATATTTAGGACCTATTGTGGAAATTATTTATGACACTAGATATTATTTGGAAATTGAGGTTTCCAGATATTTTCATTAACATTAACTTCCACTAGGAAATTTAGCATAAGAAATGAAGGTACAACATATATAATATGAACAATAGCACTGGCAATTTTAAATACTTATGCTATGTAACAATAAGTAGATAAGAAATTGATAGACGCAGTGGCGGCTCGTCCTTAAAAAAATATGGTGATTGCAAATTTTGTGAATACCAATAGTGCTTCATTATTATAATTTTTGGTTAGAGTACTTAGAGAGAGAATTAAGAAAAATACTTTCAAATGTCACTAATATACTGATTTTATTGAAACAGAAACTCCATGCGCAAACCTGCAAACCATAGAAGAAACGGCCACTAAATAGATGTCAAATCCGGGGGAAGGAATATCAACTTCGCTATCCTCTGACCCGGATTTGAGACAGGTTGCTTGGGTCTCTACCAAGAGTTACAGAAATTCCAATCAAGCGAAAAACAGAAGTCAGAGCGCGAAGGAAAGGAAAAAGATGAACTCAAGGTGGGAGACGTAAGGCAAACTTTAAAATGCCACCACAAACCTCGAAAAAAAAAACAGAATCTTTGCTACTTTCATCGCACTGGCATTGTTAACATACAATGCAGACTTCAATTTTTATGTTCCTGACAACTCGAGCAATAGACGGTTTAACCAAAGTAATTCTTTCGCTGCTTCATTCCGCGAGATTATTTCCGTGTCAGTTGTAGAAACTGCTGCAACTCTTTGAGGCTGACTGATCCATGACACTACGCCTCCACTTTATTTATGAAAACTAAATTATTACAAATCATCCTAACCCCGTGCTCCACCTGAAAAGGTACTACACGAGGCTACCTATTCTAAGTACTATATGGGTTTCATAACAATTGAAATGATCCTACTCTAACTAAATAATTTCTCTATGATTTTTAATAACAAAAATATAATACAGTAGCCTCGCGACCATATGAATACTACTTTTGAGAAATGATAAAATATATGAAATGTGATTAGTTCACATAATCGCGAGTCTACTGTAAATCAGTCAGCTATCAGTTATTATTAAATGCGCCCATGGAACGACTTTCGTTATCTCCCAGCATTCGCCAAGGACACTGATTATAGATAATATACTTATATAAAATCAATGGCCACGGAGTAAGGGAAAACCATGGCAAAAACCTTACTCTGGGAGGATCTCGGAAGAAGTCCCAGACCTTATTACTGATAGCCACAAATTCCGACCACTAAAGAGCATAAAATATTCATTTATAAGCGTGCTACCCTACTGACTATCTAAATATCATGCCGTAGCCTATCTAGTTCTTTAGCAACATTACTAAAAAATTCCCACCATTCGATCGACTCATTATCTCTAATATCTGTTTCGCGTCGCGGCCAATTTAACCCTCTAGCTAATGCCCTAACCTCCGTACGCGACCGCCACTCATCAGTGAGTGGACATTCAAATAAGACATGCCCCGCTGTATCTACCCCACCACACTCACAAAGCGAATCATTAACCCTACCAATTCTACATAAAAATGATTTAAAATTACCGTGACCTGTTATTAATTCTACCGCCTGATACGATAAATTAACCCTCATTTCCCTAAAACGTGTAACGCTACCGATAAATTTCCTAGTCCACCTCCCATTTAAGGTATTATCCCACCTACTCTGCCAATCATTATCAAGTTTATCCCTAAACGCTTTTTTAACTACACTAGCCGAAATTAGCCCAAATCTAATAATCAAGCTATCTTCCCTAGATACCGCCTCTTTCGCTAATTGATCCGCCCTCTCCTTACCGATTATACCTACATGAGCCCTAGTCCAAAAAAGTTTTATACCCCCCTCGCGCAACATATCCCAAGTATCTAACAACAAATCGGTCGGATTTTTTAAATTCCCTAACGCCTCTAATACAGATAAGCTGTCTGTTATAATTCTCACGTCCCGCATAAATTCCCATTCGCGCCTACTATAAACTACTGCCTGATTTATTGCAACTAATTCTGCCTGAAAAATATTGCAATGATTCCCTAATTTAAACTGTTGATTATGTATTTCAATACCCCTATTATAAACAACAAAAGCCGCCCCTGTACCACCCTCACCCTTCGACCCAGCCGTAAAAATTTCTAAACCCTCTCGAAAAGTGCCTATAAATTTATCATAACTAGTACTTTTTAATTCCGCGGGATGAATTCGCCCCCCTATATCTACTCACCTTTCTAAATCGCCCGGTTCTAATCTAATTCCCGTTGCCGTAATCAAACCCTCAAACCCTATTTTATTCGCATCCCTACGAAATTTAAGTTCCCTCAAACGTAAATCTACTGGTAAAATACCCGAAATAACACACGCCGCGTCTGCCGAAATAGATGAATACGCGTTCGCGGCCCAGAGAGCATTGCAATTATGTTAGTTGCGAAACGCCTTTTTTTCTTATCACTAGCAAAGTCGGCATCACTATAAACTCTCAAATCTTCCTTTGCATTGTAGACGATGCCGTAGTTTACTGTACCTCTCATACAGCGAGATATATTTGGTTCCTATCGTTAACAGGTGGTTTTTTCATAGTTCGAGCCGTTTTGTTTAAGGCAAATGTCAAGGCCAGACGCCGTTGTAAGAAACATTAGAGAACTCGCTGCTTCACGATTAGGTGAGATTGCTTCATTGAAATCACTCTCTTCACGGTCTATAGGGGTTGCGACTGCATTCGCTTCGGCCATTTGGAATCTTTTTAACATCCTTTTTAAATTAAAAAATTTCTTGACTATTGTGATACATCTATTTTTATATTTGTTTATCTTTAATGCCGAGAAAATTATCGAGATAAACTGTCATCATTTCAAATTAGTTTTGCAATGCCTTCAGGAAAATAGCAAAATTCAGTTTTCTTCATGAATTACATGAATCTCTTGCTTCAACATCGTGATACTTGCTTAAGACCGTACAAACTTCTATTCAATAAACATACTCTGCCGCTATTGGCACCAAAATCTTCCGGTTGTTCTAAATATACTTCCTTTTCAAGCATGCCATTCAAGACGGCGATTTTAATATCAAACAGTTCTAATTGTAAAAGTTTTCTGCAGTAGCTATACCCAACAACATCTGAATAGTGTTATAACAGGACTGAAAATTTCCTCGTAGTCAATTACTTGTTGCTGGACGTAGTGTTTAGCTATCAATCAAGCTTTTAAACGAGCGCTTCTCTTTTTGGTTTTCTGATGTAAAACCGAACGTTCTTTCAGAATTTGACTAACAAAGTCAGCATCACTATAAACTTTCAAATCTGCGTTTGTATTATAGACGATTACACCTCTCAAATAGTGAGATATATGCTTTATTTTGGTTCCTATGGTTAACAGGTGGTTTTCAGCACTATGAACTAATTTACCACGTGATTACAATAACCAATGGGGGATTGATCGATTTTTTATTAAGATTCTATCCCCAAAGTATCGCACGAAATATTGACGTTCAGTATTGATTTGCTTGACGTTGGGAAATTTTTGTTATGCTTTTAGCTCTGCTCAATATAATATAAGGGAAAAATGAAAAAAAAACAACATTAATTTTGTGATATATACCATCACTTTTTGTTGTTTATTAAAACTATTATTTCTTTTGGATTTGAAGAATACTTCAAAAAGGTTCCACACCAAACAATTTTATTAAAAGAATTTTTTTCAACGACAATTAGAAGATAATGGTTGTTACAGTTTTTTCTCATGTATGTGTGTATTTGTATAATATATTTCTAAATAATTATATCAAAAGTGTTATTACGAAAAAGCTGTGTTATTACTTAAAAGCTTCTAGTAAAAGCGAAAGAAAGCTAAGAAAAACTTAAGCCTCATTATTTACCTTTGTTTATTTATTTCTCCTGAGATTCACGCTTTTCTTCTACGACATTTTTCGTGTGCAACATTTTATTAAACGTAGTTCGCAAGCAAACACTTGCATAGGCCTGTAGTCATTCCTAGCCCAAGCCTGTTATCTAGTTGGTGTTGTATATTGTAATATACATACACAATATAATATTTTAATTGTTTGACTGCAGAACTGTTCTTAGTAGACTGCATACGGTGCAAACTGCTTCTGAACACTTTCGTAGCTTTTACATTGTTAAAAATATTATCGATGTTGGCGTTAATTTTGCGCTAGTCAAATATTTTAGTGTTGATTTTTACAAACTTTGCCAGACGAGTTGACTACGTGTGTTTAATAGAACAGAAATGACTAGAATTTCTTGTGAATTCTTTGTTCAGATATGAGGATTTACTATTTTGTTAGACATTCAGAAGCGTCAACCAATCAAATTTTTTCCCTCGGATAAAAATATTATTATTAAATTATACGCACCGCGTGCATTGCACATGTATCTGTTTTCGGGTTTGTTTCTGCGTATTAACATATACAAACAAACCACCAAACGTGTACTGACCTGCAAAGTGCAATCTGTGTTATTAAATGTTAATTCCAGTGTGCATAAAAAATTTATTTACGTAATTAGTTCAGATTTGAGTCAAATAGCATGAACATTCACTTAATTTTATAATGGTTCTCAAAAAATCATTTGAAAATTGGCACGTTTAGTTGAAACCAAAACTTTTGAATGAGTAGTTCTGCATATTTATAATTGAGAAAACGTCTTAAAGAGAGAATATTACAGCACTAAGAAATAAGAGTTGCATATTAAAAAAACGTCGTTTTTAGAAAAGGGTGTTAAATCAATTAATAGATCGCATTTATTTAGTTAAATAGCTAGTAAATTTGTCTAGTCTAGATCAAATAAAATGTAACTAGAAGTATTTTATAATTCCACGTGTCAGTCGGACAAAATAACCCCTTAGCAATCAATAGACAATACTTGACTATCTTTGCTCGTCAAATTTAAACTCGTATAGTTCTCGACAAAATAACACGAAAAGAGTGTAGACCTCTCCTGACTATTAAATTCGTCAAAAAGTGTTAAAATTTTCAACAGTGTACTTAACTCAAGGAACATTAGTACACTAGTGAAGTAGCAAAATTAATTTCACTTTTGTTTTGACAACAGTTTATTTCCCCTAAGATGCATACTGTCAAGCTCGAGGAAATCCACTAGCTTAGAAACATTTGAGTAATTGAGGCACAATCTGAAGTATATATCTAACATTAAACAATAAAAACATTAAATAAACTGTTAAAACTTTATTTCTGATCCGTCGTCATGCTGGTATAATTTTGCAAATGGCCGCATTTGCAGTCATCTTCTTATTCATCACGCAGGCGGTTCTAATAAGCACAAAATTTGTTTTTCTTTGTTTTCGCGTGAATAATGTTTCTCATTACGCGTCCTTAAATAACATCTAACAACTCACTGTATACGCTCGTCCGAGTAAATATAACGTACACATGACACGTATCCGAAGACGGGCAAAAATGGCCAAACCAAAAATACGACGACCAGAAACCAACAAACGCGTCCACATCAGAGGGCGACCGAAGGCGCTATCCGAAATTAATGGCAGCCCGCGTTAACAAGTGTATTTTGTACGTGGACACACATGTGTAATCTATACATCTTTACCGGACCTATTCGTCTTGAAACAACCGGCGTAAATTTATATTACGAATCTTGTTGTTGTGCTACGCACAGTTTTCTTGAACGTTGTCCAAGAAAAAATAACATTGCTCGATGAATGGTTTATGTAGACGGATTTGCAATGCCAATCCATTTAACTGTCCGAAGCTCATTGTGAATTATTCAGCAAAATGTTTCTTTAAAAGTAAACGATGCAAGAGACTTTCTTTTCTATTTAAAAATCGTATACACAAAGCATTAATAATTAATAATTAAATAAATCGTGTCTTTGGAAGCGGACTTTTTTTTGCGTTTTTGTCGACGTATCATTTTATTGTTCTCCGATAAATAATATGTAAGAATTTGATTAGAAAAGGTGTGAATAATAAATTACGGAAGAGTATGATAAGTTTTTATAATGTCACAAGAAGCTACATAAAAGCCGAAAATCTATACTCACACGAATTTATAACAAAGGAGGGACTGCGGCAAGGAGGATTATTGAGTCCATTACTTTTTAATGTTGTATTAGATAAAGTATTAAGAAAAGTAAAAAAAAAACAAGAAATCTACAAGTTGGTTATAGAAACATGAAAAGAATTAAAATTTGGGGAAAGTGCGTTTTGAAGATGATTTGATGCTAGCAATGAAGACACAAAGAAATTTGGTGGTGGTAAAGAAGGAAATAAGCATGAATTTAAGAATCAATTTAGATCAGGCAAAAGTAAGGGTGATAGGAAAAGAGGATTTGAATATTTCAATCGAACTAGACGGGGAAAAATTGAATAAACAAAAGCATTTTAATATTTGAGGAGTGTGAGTGGATGAAGATGGAAAATCTGATATCGAAATAAATGGATGAATGGGAAACTGTATCATTTGTTGAATAACTCATTTATTAAAAAAAGAGATATAGAGTGACCGTATAGGAGCTAATATTAACATATGGTTGTAAAACTTAGGCCATCGTCAATAAACGGATGCAACGCAGTATTAAGGCCACGGAATTAAAGTACTTGAGAGTAGTTGACCTGGTGAGGGAAGTCTTGGACTTGGAACCAATTATAAGAGTTAGTAGAAAACAATAACTAAAATGGTTTGGAGATATCACTAGAATAGGAAAAAATAGACAACAAAAAAAAAAGTAATAAATTGGTCAGACAAATCAACAAACAAAGTACGAGAAGATGAATACGAATGAAACATAGGACAACGTTATTGCGGAGAGTTTGGATAAAGGAGGAGTAATGTAGAACAGATACAGAAGGAAGTGGTCAACATTCATCTATAGTTAAATTATTGAAATATGTACCATCGAAAACAAAAGTCTTAACTCAAAATTAAAGAGAGAAATATTAAATTACTGAAGAAACTCCATTCTATCTCTATTTATGTCCAACTTGAGTCAAAACTTCTTTCTTTGATAGTACATATTAACAGCCTTTTAGGGTGTTTAGATTATATATGCTTCTACTAATTTTGCCCACACTTTAATCTTTTATTCACACAGTTTTGACATGACATATTACAATCACAAACAGCAACAAATATCTATCTTGGGTGAATTCATTTACAAGATACAAACATATATCCAATTGTCAAAAATTAAACCCTGACATATTATACTAGAAGGTCAAAAAGGCCACTCATTTCTTCAGTTTTGAAAAGGCTACAGGAGAAGCCCTGAACTCTAGCGATGTGGTTCAAACCTACAAAGAAAACTATCCACGTCAATATCTATTGTTCTTTATTCCCTCTCAACAAAGCTAAAAGCATTGCATGAATAATATGAGTCTCTGACACTAATGACTTGCATTCTTGCTTAGGGTTTCCCCTATGCATCTTAGAATTAAATAATAATAATAATAATACATCAGCACTACAGGCCTTGAAGGTCCCTTGGCTTAGAGTGCCGGAACACACCGAGCCGCTGAGAAGTGTTGTCCGAATGTCACCCAACCACCAACCGGTACCGGATATTGCTGCTTAACTCGCAAGATTGGCAATGATGCCCCTTGCTTTTCAGCCGTACTGTCGACTCTTAGATTTAAATAAGTAAAGTATTTCTTGTCTTCTCTTACTCATATGTTCTTCACGTTTCAATAAATCGTTACAAGTTTGTTTGTTGTCGCTTTCCTCATTCTGTTTAAGATTTTCAGGCGCTCTGTAAACCTCTTCTGGTTATAGGTTCCCAGAGGAGTTGTAGCTTGCCTCATTCCCTGGAGATTCATCCAATAGTGAGATTCCCTCTGCTTTTTCTAGTTACTTCAGCATTGTAAGATTATCCGTTATTTCGTTTTCTCCTACCGTGTGACTTGGAAACCCCAGGACGGTTGTTACTTTATTCCTTTTGCCTAGCTCGTTTAAATTCCCTAGGCATTCCCAAATTATCTTGGAACTAATTTCATATGGCGCCTTGGTGGCTGCTTGACTATGAAACATAATGACAATCTCCTGCTTTCGGTAATACTTGTCAATATTGAACTGGATCCATCTTTCAATAGCATGTGTTTCCGCCTGGATCCCCAAGCATTCGAAGTTCTAGGTCTTGGTTCTAGGCTCATATATTCCTGTTCCAGTTCCCTCTGTGGTTTGAAGCCATATGTGTACCATTTGATGGCATTTCTGTTAAATTTCAAGATGGTGCTTTGATGCCACTCGCTCTTACAGCTAAGCTTTATGACGAGTTCCTCTATAAAGCTGATTCTTTTTTTGATATATCATCCCGGAGCATGTCCCAAGTTTGATCACCGTCGGAAGATTGAGGGCTATGCCTAATCGTTCTTTCCTTGATCATTCTGAGTGTGGTTCTTTCTGTCACACCCTCTACCACAATGTGGAGATGATGTAAGATCCAGTACTACCTTGATAGATGTTGTTGGGCAGGCTATTATAGCCCCAGTTATGCAATACGCATGCTAATCTTTCGCGAGGTTAATTGTCGCGGTGGCTAGAATAGTTCTTTTGCTCTAAGCTACTGATGCATAAGCAATGATTGCTTCCACAATCCCTGTATACATCTAAAGTAGTATTTTTAGGTTGCATTCCTGCAAAGTTTCTACACACCATCACTCTACTCCCATGCTAATTATTACTTTTGTGAAAGACTCGTGTGGAGTGTTGGCAAAAGCGTCCTCTATGCCTAGAAAGGCGTACACTACGGTTTCTTTATTCGTTAGTGTATCTTGGATTCGATCCGTCAAGTCTACTAATGCAATCTCAGTGGATTTTCCCGTTTGATACCTGTTCATCATGTGTGATAGAATTTCGCCCTATCCTTTTTGAAGTAAGATTGAAAGAATCCCATCTAGTCTCGGTGTTTTAAAAGGCTGAATGGTACTTACGATCTGAAAAATAAAACAGAAGCCGTGCTGAATGATACCCAAAAGTGATTCCAAGCAAATGGATTAAATTTAAAAGCGGAAAAGAGTCATTAGTATTTAGGCTTAGCCCTGGATAGTAAGCTGTCATGGAAGGTCCATATTGAGGAAATGGCGACAAAGCTTTCATCTGCGATATATACAATAAGAAGAATGAAGTGTATAGCAGCCTACGACGTGGCGAAAACGGCCTACTACGCAAATATTCAGATTAGGCTTATGTACTTTATTCTTTTCTGGGCCATCTTCCGCCAATAGAGTCTTCATTCTTCAGAAAATAGTTTTTAGATCCCTATGTCAACTAAAAAGGGATGAAAGTTGTAAAGAGCATTTCAAAACCGAAAAAATACTGACCTTACCGTCACTGTACAAACTTACCGCCCTAACGTATGTTCTGGAGCGTTAGCATCACTTTCCTGCAAATGGGGAAAATCACATATATGATAGAACACATGAAAACAATCTCAAATTTTATACCACAAGGTTCAAGTTTCGCAAAAATATGTGGATTACTGGGGGATCGAAAATTTGCAATAAATTTAAGTGTCTCCACAGTCTTAATAATGCTGCTATTGTCAAACAAGCAAAAAGAATTCTTGCGGAACGTGACTTCTACAGCATTGAAGATTTTTTAATGTCAGATATTAATTAATCAAACACTTATTATATTTATACATATTGCTGTGGCCTGGCACCCCGGTTTTTGTAAAGTCTATGTTGATATTTTACTGAGATCTGTTTTTGTCAATGTTTCGGGCAAATTCTCACAGAAATTAATATTTTATTTTTAAGTAAGATTTTGCTAATTGAATTGATTTGTTTGTTTAATTTGTTTATTTAAATGCTCAGTTGGTTTAAATTAATTTCACTCTGTAATATATTTTGATTTGATCATGTAGTATATGTCCTTCCTAGAAGAATTCTTCTTCTATGATCTTTGCATTTTATGCGTGCGTTGAGCACGCAGATGTTGTAAATTTTATATATATGCGACCGTCTTTAACCCAGAGGCTCAGTTACTTGATTTGATGCCGAGAAGTAAGTTCATGTAAATTTATTTCATGCTGCCATTTTGATTTAAATTTGTTTCGTTTATTCATTCATCTCAATCAGTCATAATTGCTGTTGTATTTTATTGTGTACACAAGTCGGATGTAAGATCAGTTATTATATTTGTTTTAGAAGATATTGTTTTTTTAGTTTAAAGAGCTTATTTTTCCGTTTTTTAGTTTTCAAATTAGTTTTCTTTGTTAATCACCTCGGATTAGGTGAAAAGGAGCTTTGTGCTTGTGATTAAGTTTCAATTTTAAATTTACTTGTTTTGTCCACGTTTAAATTAATTTAGCGTGTGTAAATTTGGATATGATATAATTGGTGGAATAGGATTTTCTTCTAGAACAAATTTGTCTTTTGCTTTGTTTGGAGGATTTTGAATTGTCCTCTAGTAAATGTAGAGTCTATTGCAGTTTTTGTTTTTTTGCCAGAATCTTAAATTCATGGTTTTCTTTTGCATAATTGTAATTAAATGTTTTTTTTCCTTTTTTTTATAAAAAATAAATTTAATGATTGTTAGCGTCATTCAAAATTTCAGTTCTTTTATTTTTGATTACTTTCACCCACATTTTATTTTGTTCAATTGTGAAAGTAACCTTGAGATTATTAGTACTTTTGCGCTTTTTTAATATTTTTATCCTTTGAGCTAGCTAGATTATTTTTTTTTTTCATTTTTAATTTTACTTTGCCTTTATGCTGGTACCATCAGTACACAGCAATATGTTATTTCATCTTTCTTTAGGAATTATTATTATTGTTATTATGACCCATTTCCACTGTTCGCTGCTATATATGTGTCTAGCCATTGTAGTAGCTTCTCTTTATCTATGTATTGCTGATTTTCGGAGGTACCCACTTTGCTTTCAGAGAAGTGAGTCTCCACAAGGAGAGCTTTTCGTTCTTCACTTTTAGTGAAGGTTCCGTCTGGTTTTTTAATGCCATTTCTGTATCGACTCTGTCCTTTGGCAATGTTTGGTCTTACTTATTTGTTTATTCTGGAGAATAAAATGAAACCACATTAATTCGAACTGTGTAATAATTATGAATAGGTATATAGAACTATACGTGTTTTTCAATATAATTTCAACTTATTCACCAATAACAACACACTTTTGTACTATTATGAGGACATATTCGCTTCCAATTTCAATTTGTGTATTAGTTATAGCTGACGAAGATCTTCATTTTAAAATCAACTCACAATAGAAGCTATAAAACGACTGTAAAATTGCGAGCACGATAATAAAAGAGTGCCAAGTACGTTATAAAAATGTACGTAATAAAAATAAAATATTAAAGCCGAAGTAATGAAAATGAGATGCTCAGGAATTTATCCTAGCGTCTACATTAAAGCATTCCCTATGCAGACAAAAAGCGAAGACGTTTTCATCTAGTGAAGTCGAGGCCCGTGGGTGGCCAGAAATTCCCATTTCGATCCAAACCAATCTTTTTTAGCATATGCACATACCGCTACTAATACATAATCTTATCTAAACCTGTCACCCCTCGCAGAAGACGTAGACGAACACGTGTGGCCCTTCTCGTGTTCGCTTATGCGTGGCTACTTCATCTTACTGCAGGGCATCGCGTCTTTCTGTCCGTCCCTAAGTTGAAGCACGCACGTATATACTCTCTCGTAGTACACATTTACCACCGCTCCGTGATCCAAGAAAACTCAGTTAAAGTGTGTACTTTAACGAGATCGGAACTCCCCGTGCCGGACTTGCCCGTTGCTGGACCGAGATTGCCGCGCTTCGTGTCGCAATTCGATTCAACTATATGCCGCCAAAGAACGTGTAAAGTTTGCGTGTCGCGGTGCAAATTAATGAAACAATGTAAATTTGAGATTTGCGCAAGAAACGTCGCAATGACTATGTAGTCAGATAATTTCCGTAGGCTTGTAGTGTCGACAAGTGAATCGTATTCGTTGTAATTTATCAAAAATTCACCAACTCTTCCCGCATTTTCGATTAAATTTGAAAATCTAACCGTAACACCTAACCGATTGAGTAATTCCAAGATGTAAGTATTTCAGCACTGTTTTTTAACTTCAGTACGAGGAGAAATTGTTTGAGTTTCATTTCTTTGCTCTTAGATACTGTTTTGAGAAATAAAAAGTAGATTACTGAAAATACTTTCTTTAATTTTAACCTCAGTATTGTTCTCAGTATGAGTCACTAATTAAAATTTTAATTTCGTTAAACTTCCGCACTCTCGTCGTTATTTTGAGAAAATGCTTCTATTTATATCATTGTTTGGGTGAAATTTTGCTTAGTCATGAAAGAAAATTTAGTTGCAACTAGAAAAAGGAAGCTACAATGTGGAGTTTTAATAGACTGTGTGTGGTGTTATTATTTATATTTTGTTGGATATTTACGCGATGTCAAAAAGTTCTTTTCATTTTTGTATAAATATTGGAATTATTTAGAAAGAGTTTTTAGGAAAAATAACTGGTGCGAACAGCTATACTTTGAAAACAGCAGGTGCTAAATTAGCCAAATTTTTCACAGGAATATGTCTTTTGGGCGTTGTCGCGTTGTTACTTTTTGGCTTGAGGTTTCGTTGATCATACTATTAGCTTTTTTAGAAGTGTTCTAAGGACTGTAAAAATAATCAGCGAAACGTCAAGCTAAAAGCAACAACACCAGAACACCCGCAAGAAATATTTACTATGAATTACACTCGTAAAAACCTACACTAAAATTTTGCTCAGTTTAACAATATCACGAAATTAAATACGGTCAAAGCAATAGGTTTTGTTACCTGAACAAAACACCTTTGTTACCATTTTATAGTTAGATTAAATGAGCATTTTAATATAATAGATGACGTTTGGGCTGTTTTCATCATGTCTTGGATTATTTAAATTTTCCAACAGACGATGAAAACAGGCCAAACATCAACTCATATTCTAGTACTTAATCCATCGTCAAGAATTTCACGCTACGACCAACAAGTGTTATGTTATTGTATTTCTGCTGTGTTGAATAATTAAATTATTTTAAGTCAAACCTAGAATTGTTTTTCGATCAATATTACAATGTTAGAGTAACCTGAAGCAAAGAGGCATTTATTACACTTTGCAAAGAGTATGGGTCCAGATGTTATAATATTATAATTTTACCACTTCATATGTTAATAATAAAAAGTGTAAAAATATCTCTAAGAGGAGATGTTAGATATATTTAAAAAAAACGGTGCTTATATAACATTACTGCCTCTGCAATCCCATCAGTTGCCCCCTGTATTGGGTAGATGATTCGAGAAGTCGCTGTTTTAATGATCACGATTCCTAAAAGATGTTTACTTAATCAATTTACCAGATTCATATTTTTTAATGTTGTCTGTTCCGCTGTTTATGCTAGATATGACAATTTCTGTAATAGATATACGTATTTAAAGTATTTGCTACTCTATGGAATTGCTATAATAATGTTTAGATAAGAGCAGATGTTTATTAAAGTGGAATTTACGTTTGGGAAAATGTCAACATCATCATCAGATGAAATTGATTGCAATTTTAATTAGTTTTAACTCCTATTTGTTTAACAACACTCACTGTTTTAAAATAAACAATAAATTAGCCGTTGCTGGTCAAAGCATTATCAATTTCGTTTTGTGCAATAAGTTACACGCAAGTACGGTTGAAATCAGAGAAAAACTCTTTGAAGATTCCAAACAAGGTGCCTGTAAGAAATAAGAAAATTGATGATGCAGAAAGAACCAAACGTCGTATAGTAAGTGACATCATACTTACTCGATTTTTTTTTATATGACGTTTTGGTTCTTTCTGGGCATCGTCAATTTTCTTTCTTCTCTTTACAGGCGCTATGTTTAGAATCTTCAAACAAGGAAGCAGACAACGCACTTACGCTTTTTCTTTGCAAAATTAAATCAGAGTCCTAAATGTAAAAAAGAAGAACATTAAAAATACTTCAAACATTATCTGTTACGTATTTATTTTCTCCACCAGCTGTCTATACAAGCATAAAATTTACTAGTAACTTTACTAAACATTTCAACCTACTTCTATTTGCAATAATAAGCTGGAAAATGTGTCAGCCTGTATATTGCTCGTCGATTCTAAGCGGCTTTTAGATGTGTGGAGTAGTACTTTACCGCAAATAGCTTGGTCAGCCTCATGAGTATACTAGACTTCCATTAGCTAAGTTATTTTGTGGACAAACATAAAAATGCTCTTTTACTGGAACCTATTCATATTATTTTCAATATTAATGATTTCGTGTTTCTAATTAATAATGAAATTTGAACCATTAAAATATATTATTCCGCATGTTCATAATTTGAAGTATGTATACGTACATGTACAGTATATATGTATATATACTGAATTTAATTATTATTATTATATACAAGAAAGTACGTATAGAAAGAAGAAAGTTTTGAATGCTGTTTGAGTACATACAGAAAAAAGCTATGCATTTTAATTTAAGTTTTTGTTATAGAAATAATGAAATTGAAGGTTTATTTTTTTTACATTATGATAGGTCAAAGATAGTTAAACAATTCTACAAAGAAAAGTCTTTGGGAGGGCCTGTTTCACCGCGACCTTTTCAGATCTATTGTGATCCCCTTCTACCTAGAACATGTTCTCTAATTTTATCAACAACACATCAACTGGTGTTTTTTCCTCTTATCGCTTTGCTAGTTTGTCTGTTACCTCATTTCCCCTCACACCCGATTGGATAGGAACCCAGGCCAATGTTAATTCCCTTTAGGTGGTAACCTCATTACGCACTCCCAATCTGCTCCCCAAGTCCACAGTTACGGAATAATTCGCTAATCGTGTGTACTAACTGTCTAACAAGATAGCGACGCTTTTACCTAGCTCAGTCCATCTTCTATTTCTCTGACACAATGGTGAATTGCAGCAACCTCAGTCTGGAACATCGTTGTGTCTTTACTGAAGCTTACCGAAAGAGCATTTTCTTTTCCTTTGCCCATATTTCATCTCCGACGCTATAGTCCGTTTTAGAGCCCTCTGTATATCAGTATGAGTGAGTTTAAGAGGGGTGGAAAAAGTGTATATATTTTTCGAAGTTAATAATTGTTTAAAGCCTAATCTGGCAGAAAATTTTGAATTTCATTTCCATTTACTGAATCGTATAAAAACTCATCTTAATTACAATTTAATTTAAGCAGTAAATTTTCGTAAATACCTACAGCTAAAGACACAACGTATTTTATTACAATTGGCTCGTTCTTCTCTGTTATTTTTACCTCACTTGCTCGAATGTTTACCCAATACATTACATAAACTTTGCAAACCATTTGCGCGAACCGTTATTCTACTCCAATGGAGTCAAAAGTGCCGAATGAGTTTAAACATGTCAATTCCTACTGTTGTAATATCCCCACTTGTTTATCGTACCCATCCCAGTTCAAACGGCCGATGCGTATTATAGCATAACAGAGGAGCGGCCGGCTATATTTGCTTACTCCATTCGCGGCGGATGTTTTCATAATTTTGATTTTAGAATAGTGACATATCGTTTCATTCACCTCTCCGATGAGGTTCGTTAACACTCCCAGTTCCCAATTATTGATATTAATTTTAGAAATACGCACATCGGGATATATGTACTGCATAATTGCTACTTTGTACCCAGAACGGATACATGGCGTTCATTTCAGATGATCTTAACTGCAGTGTTGTAAGATAAAAGACAGTAAATTATGCACCAAGCCAGTATATCGTATACAAAAATATCACACGGACTGTAGCCTAGTAATAGAGACATAAAGATCGCTCTCCGCCACATCAGGTTTTATTAATTCGAGACTATTGTTTCGGGAACACATGGATTCCATTAGAAGGCTGAATGTATTCTAGGACGCTGCAAAAACCATTTTGGGCATTAATTCTGGTTGTTTTTAAGAGCCGATTTACTTGTTCCATAAAAAAAAAAAACATGATTTAACTTCGTCTTTCTCGTGCAAGCCATTATGGTCGTTCTGGCGGGACTAATATTAAGACCCTCCTCCTCGAGCCATTTTTTTGAGCTTTTGATAAAATTCAATACAAAGTGTTGAAGTGAAGTGTTTAGCGTTCCTAGTATCACTGTTCGAAACCTGCTGTCTAATAGAATTAAATTTGTAATTCAACAGCTATAAATCTCAAATGTTTCCAGCTAGCTCGGAGGTTCCGCAAGGTTCGAATCTTGGACCACTCATGTTTCTTGTGTTTAATCTAACAGTGATCCTCGCGATCAACCCCCAATATGCGAAACAAACACTTAGCGTGTTTTACAATATCCACCGCATGTCTCCCTCAAATAAGTACGCTGTTAAAACAAGATTAAAGATTATAGTACGTTCACTTAAATATTCACTTAAATGGAATATTCGAAATTTGATAAATTGAATATATATTTGAACTAAGAGGATTTGCTTAATTCGACTTAAATTTTCGTTATCATAACTAAATCATTTCAACAATTATTTTTCACGTGATACGTTTCAAAGGGTGGAATTGAACTCTTGCTAGGATTACTATAAAAATATAAACTTGGTGTACTGACAACAAATACCTAACAATTCTTTTTCGTTTCCTGGTTCGCCATGTACAACCAAACAGTATTGTTAAATTAACTAAATTTTGGTTAACTCAATACAGGTACTCTTCTGAGTGTAGTGGCACTTTCTCGATTCCGAGATACAACTACCTCCGAATATTTACACATTTTTTTTTAGATTTTTAGATAGGATATAAATAATGAAAATATATATTTTTGTTTATTAACATGGTAATCGGCAAAATTGGCAGGTATTTTTAAAATACAATCGTCCAGATCGCTGATATCTGTTACTGAAGAATACCGCTGGGTTTTAGGTTTTCCTGACCGATATTTGCAGATAAATGTTGTAATAACCATCCTCTTAATTTCGAAAGTACAATTGTAGATAATACATTCTGTTTTTAATCAAAACATATCTCGAGGGAAATTACACACAGTTATGTTGGAAATATCGAAATGGAAATTACTGGTTTGTTCGTTCTCTCTAGCCAACACTTTTTAAGGGAATATATTCGGTTTTATAAATAGGTTCGTTAGTCCCCCGTGCAGTGTGCCTCTACGGCGCTCATTGCTGTTGCTTTTTTTCCGTAAAGCAGGCGGCAGTGTTATCGTAAAGGACCATATGAATCTTGAATGCGTGGCAAATATCAGATTTCACTTATATCTGTTAACAACTATCGGTAACGGTATGCCTTTAAGGAAGTTGTTACATTTAGTGGTTTTCAGCTTCTGAGGAAACGTTTACATCTAGAAAGAATTGTCCAGAATCCAAGAAAAACCTTTGGAACATTTAATTTTCGTAGAGTTTCAATCAAACCTTCTGTCAGTTCAAAAAAAAATAATTTAAATAATTTTAAATTCTCAACATTCGTTTATAAAGATTTGTTTCTTGCGTTATCTCGTATGACTATCGAAGTCTTGTGTGATTGCTAACTGCTTTTAACAATACTCATGAGGGTAGTTGAAAGTATAGAGGCGTGATTTATTGTTGTCAATACTCATTTTAGTGAAGTTTATTATGATTTTTTTCAGCATTTGAGATTACTTTTTTCTACAATTGTTTTAAGCCACGCCTGTACAAATAATTTTGTTACCCTGTCACTCTATAATAATAATAGTAATATATAAAGCTACAAGGTATAACAACGAATGCAACGTAGAAAAATGATTCACAATATCAAATCCCTTAAGACTAAACTTATCTAAAATTATATAAATAAACCTGTTGCAGCTCTTTAAGGTGACAATTAATTTTTTTTAACACACTCACTGGCATAATTATTGTAAGTGCTAAACATAAAGTTCATGACAAAAATACTCCAAACTGTGGCACTGGTAATACTGGAAACTTCTCCTAGACCCCTCACCACAAACTGCTCTAAGACCTGGACGTACGTTTCAATAGCAAAGCTATCATCATCAGCAGGAACACTGAACAGTTCAGTATTACCCTGGCATAACGCAAGGCTCGAATTTCATCAATGATCTGCTTTCATAAATTGATCTTCCTATACTTGCTTATTCTGGTGACATTAAAATTTTCTCTGAAATTTCTTCAGTTGATGATGCATCGGCTGCAGCGTGCACTAGACACAATAGTTGATTGGTGTGATAACTTCAAACTTAAATTAAATGTTAAAAAATGTTGCGTACTTACCTACACTCATTCATCCTCCCCATACTTATCGATTTATAGCATCAAGGGTAGCACTTTAATTCGCAAATCTGAATATAGGGATGATTGGTGTAGTTTTTGACACTACCCTTACCTTCAGATTCTATATCATTGACATATGTTCTGCGGTCATGAAATCTCTTGGTTTTATCATGCGTATAGCTGTATACTGACTGAATTAATGAAAAATGCAAAATTAATTTAAAAGAAAAAGGAAATAAAATTAACTAGCTCAACGGATAAAATTTTTAAAGAACGCAAAAGAAGTATTCACCTCAGAGTTACCCTCGCGAATTAAAACTTGAATCTAACCACAAAAAATAATTTGTGAGTGAATGAAATGTGACTTTCTTAATTTACCCGAAAAATTGAAAAGGTTTAATTTAAAATAAAACAACAGAATTTTCAACCCAACGACGTTAATTAACAATCAAATTTATTTTTTATAAAATATGTTTAATTACAACTTGTGCAGAAAAAAAAAACCGTGAACTGAAGGTTCTGGCCTAAAATAAAAAAATGCACTTGATTCTTAATTAAAATAGGACAAATGCTATTTCCTATACAAAGCAAAAGATTTGATTGTTCAAGAAGATTATCCAAAATATTTCAATTTCAATCTACGTGGTTTCAATTTAAAATAAATTAAACGTGGACAATTGCTAGAAATATACAAAAATGAAAACTAAAATGCAAGTACAAAGCTCACTCACCCAACCGAGGTGATTGATAATTAAAAATGAAACAGCAAAAACGAAAAACGGAAAAATTAACTCTTTAAACTAATAACGCGAGAAAAAACTAAAAGATATCTTCCCGAACAAAAATAATAAATGATCTTATATCTATAATGTTCACACTTCAATATATTAACAATTATTATAATATGAATTCCTTGATGGACTAAATTTTTAAATCAGAAATGTTAAATTTACTAAATCAACATGGAAAACAAAATGGCAACAATGAATTACAAAAATACGTCTACTCACGTCAATAGTCGAACAAGGAATTTCTTGACAAAACTCTACAATTGTTTTTCTTACAAAAAATCCTCTTTTGGAACCCATTGAATGCGTGTGACTCTTTATACTTAAATACCATCCATCGTAAATTTTTATCATATAAATCTGATGGAACCTATTCTGAAAGCGGTGTCCCTCAGTACGAATTACTGCGAAAACATTGCATGTTGATGTTAAGCGTGAGGAGGGAGGAGATCTACAAGAAATTTCTTGGAAAATTACTTAACAATAATATGGATTGTCCCTTGATCCTTGAACGTATGAATTTTTCTGTGCCAAGGTTAAGCTCAAGATATAACAGCTCCGTTCTTGTTCCTTTTGCGAGCACAGACATCATGAGACGGGCACCAACTTACACGCTTTGAAGGTGGCTAATGGACATGAAGAGAATTTATTTAATATTTAATATAATTGGATTTTTCTTAATTCAATTTAATTCAATTTGATTATTTTTTTAAATTATTTTTGTACTTTAGTTTATATACAATTATTATTATTATTATTATTATTATTATTATTATACTTATAATATGTACGTAATTGCAAAACTAGGTACAACCTATTTGAAATTGCTGAGCCAAGCGTTCTGACGCTTTCCAAACCATCCGACGCGTCATGTCATTGACTCGCATGCCTGTGACGACATCGGCTGAGGTATAGCTTTCTCCAGGTTATTCAGAATGTCGTTCCTGTAGGCGCAAACGTCTTGAACTGTCTCTCCTAGCTAAAGTTCGGTTTTAGGCCACTTGGAGGAAAATGGCCCTAAAAATGGTTCCGTCCCGGCTTACTTTACCTAATACTGGCTTCATATTTATAAATAAAGAATAAAATAAAATAAATAGTTGGTATATATAGCAGTGGCGGCTCGTGGTCGGAAACGTAGGATGTTCACAAAATCAAGAACATGCAAATTTTTAACTAAAATCCAATCTTTTTTTTCGTACATGTCCTTCTTAAATTTTCTTGTAAAGTCTTTAAATTTGCCCTTTGTAGTTTGCGTCAAATTAAGTTCTGGTTTTGGTCTGCCCATACTTTTACCTTGAATTTTTTGTTCATAACTAAACGAATTAAAATTGTCTTTCAAATATTGCACAGAAAAACTGTTCGCATCCATAGTTCTTATTATATATTGTTTAGTGTTTACTTTACAATACTACTTTTTTGTTTTGTGTGCATTTCATTATCTTTTTTACGTACTGCATATTTCATTTCATTACTTTTTTTACGTACTATATATATTCTTTTTTGTTTGTCGGCCGCACCAAAGCGCATTAGTGGCGGCTTTGCTTTGTCGGCTTTTTGCAGAGGGACTTAACGACGCGGCATAGTTTTTAACTGCGGCTGCGCTGTTACCAATTTATTTTTGTTTTTCTAAAAAATCAATTAATTATTATTTGTCTTTGAGGGAAATGTACGTTTTTTGGGAAAAGTTAAAGATTCACGAGTTTAAGTTTGTGATTTTATGTGCGCAGGTTTAATAAACGTATTGCTGTAGATGAAGTACCTCAAACGAAAATTTAAATTAGTGTTTTAAATAAAATAGGTAGTTTTTTTTTAACAAATATATTGTCTAATTTCCTTTTTTTTTACAAAGTTAAATTTAAGATATTTATAAATTAACACTAAGTGTTTAAATTGTTACAATCATGATTATTGTGTTAATTATATAAACTTTTATCATCTACAACTATTTGAAAATCTTCTTATACCTAAAACTAAAATATAAAATTAAATTTAATACAGACCTGCATTAATTACTCATCTAAACTGCACGAGTGTGATTAAACATTGAGCACTGGCTTAATATCAGCAACAAATTAATAATAGATTAATATATTAAAATTTTTAAATTCCAAGCAAAAGAACACATGCATATGTGAGCCACCCCGATATCTATATTACACTGGCTCTCTCGCTCGCACATATGAATCAGAGAGCCAGAAAACAAACAAAAACCTGGAAACAAATCCATCCAATACGGAAAAATATAGCAATAGTGAAATAAATAATATAATGTTATATATAGTCACGAAAATTCTGTTAAACTTAAAGTATAAAGAAATACACCGTTATCCGAAAATATCAAACAACTTTCAAATGAAAATAACATTAAATTAAGAAATTTATTCAGATAATTGTTTTTTTTTATAAAAAACTACAGCAGTATGTTATTTAAGTTATTTAAGTTATTTAAGTTTTTAGAAAGAAATACACCGTTTCTTTATACTTTAAGTTTTAACAGAATTTTCGTGACTATATATAACATTATATTATTTATTTCACTATTGCTATATTTTTCCGTATTGGATGGATTTGTTTCCAGGTTTTTTGTTTGTTTTATGGCTATAATATAATAATAAATAATTATTTTAATTTATTGTGGGTGTAATTACGCACCCTTGGTTTCATTATAAAACTGTCACCAACAAACAGTATTAGTTCTTATGGTAGTTACGACCTGTGAACGGTGAGTCATTCATAAACAAAACATATATAATATAGTTCATCCGTAAAACACGATATATGAACGTTGATGTCGATCGATTTGTTAACGTGACCCAAGAACGCAACGAAAGCGAGCACAGGAGCACACTTAATTTGTGCACCGTTCATATGGGAATCTGCCGTATCCCTCCCCACCACCGCTACGTCCTTTATGCGGCTAGGCATTGGATAAAATCAACGTAGTCCCGCCTACTCGACGCACGTGCTCCGTCGTCGGTCGCTTGGTCGCGATGTACATACATAAGTATAGAAAGGAACGTCGCGTCGTTTATTCGTTTCGCTGCGTTATATTTCACGAATATATTAAGATCGAGTAATAGTTTATTAGTTTGTAATCGACGATTTGTTTAGGGGGTTCACGTGCTCATGTGCTCCTATACAGAAACCGCCATTGATATATAGGTATAGATGTAAGTTACTCTCAATAAATACCTAACACCCTAGATTTGCCTCGTTAGTAATACAAAGAAGATTTTGATTATTTTTATTTCAAAATCAAGTAGGCTAATTTCGTTATGGAATATCTTTTGTACATACTAAAATATAAAATAATCCGAATAGTTTATTCGAGAGGACACGAGCAAAGCGACCTGTTAATCCAGGTGTGTAAATATGAAAATTCGTTCCTTTCAGTGTTTTCGCATTCGTTTTTTTTCTCGCAGCATTCAATTATGCGCAGCCAATTCGAAAAATTTAACATATCCTAGGCGACGCGGAATGATGGAAAAGAGATGAAATCTTTTCTTCGAACAGGCGAGCACCGCATCTCATTAAATATTAATAACGTGCTTGGCTTTCGCGCGCGCTCCCGTAAATAGGATTTACTTTTAAAAGAATTTTCTGAGCTGGGGACGGTCGGTTGGACGTGGAAAACACCTTTGCTACATTGTACTGGAACGAAATTTTCCGCGGAAACGCCGCCTGTAAAATATTAAAATTTTGAGAGATAGAGCTGTAGATATTAATTTCTTTTTTTATTGGACGGATGAATAATTCGATTAATTTATATTCATGAACTGAAACAAGAGCGAGGGTACACTGGGCGACGTGGGAATCTGCTTTGAGGTTTTACAGTCGGTAACACGAGATGGCGTCAGTATAGTTTAGGGAAAGTGTAATTGAATAATTCATTTCCCTTTTCGGTGTCGAGCTTTCTGCATACTAGGTGATTAAAAAGGCAGCATTCTTATTATTGAAACATTTCTTTTATTCAAAGCGACATATCTATACTGCATTCACGATAAGAACATAACGCTGGAAAAGATAAGCTTATATTTCGAACGTTTGCTATTGGTTGATGCTTCACACAACACGACAATTTAGTTGGTTCTTGTGTTTCTCAACATATTTTTACTTTGCTTAGTACATTGCATTAAAAGTAGTTCTTACTAGAACTCGATTAATGCGATATTCACCTATCTCATGAAACGGATCAAGAACAGACACACCAAGGGAATAGTGCCACTCGTCACCCTTGATGTGAAAAACGCTTTCAACAGCGCTAGATGGGACGTTATCCTGGACGCCCTGGAAACCGCTTCTACATTTCCGCCTTGTGTGTGGGTTCCAATTCGTTTTCCGCGTTTTCCTGACTGCTTGGTGCGACTGGTAGAAGAAGCATTCCGTGAAACAGAGATCACCTTGTGCGTGAAGAGCTCTGGGACACATCTGATTAGGAGTGAGGAATTGGATCAGCAAAGGAAGACAATGGAGGCACTGGAGACGATAGCAAGACCAATCAAAACGGAGGATAGTTTTAACCTATATAGTAAATATAAAATTGAATATCAGAGTAATGTGGACCGCTTGCAATGTGAAAGAATTGACAATCTTATAAATAAAACAGAATAAATAGGCAGCTATCTGGAGGGTTATTCACCGAGAAACTTGCACAAAACTAAGCAATCTACAAACGAAAGAATCTAGTATTCCAGCTGAAGAATTTAACAGGTATTTCGTAAACATCGGTAATTCTATTTCTGAAAATATGAATTTGTTAACACAAGCTCCAGAAAATTTATTTAGTAACTTAATGCCAACTACTAGCTCTTCTATGTTCTTAAGAAATGTGGACGAAGAAGAAATACGTTCAATAATTAGAAACCTCAAAACTAAAAACTCAGTTGTTGTGCATGGTGTCTCAGTATCCTTACTGAAGAGAATATCTCATATATTGATACCCGCGATCACGGAATTAATCAATGCATGCTTTGCAAGTGCTACATTTCCTGAAGAAGTGAAGATTGCGAGTGTCGTACCATTATTCAAGACTCGTGATCGAAATGTAATAAACAACTATAGACCAGTTTCGACGTTACCTGTGCTGTCAAAAATTTTCGAAACTGCAATAAAAACAAGGCTTATAAGCTTTTTCAAAAAAAAAAAAAATAAGATATTTAACAATGTACAGCATGATTTTCGCTCTGGTAGATCAACAACTACGGCGCTCATTAAGACGGTGGATGAGATTGCCAAACAATTAGACAGCGGTAATAAGGTACAAATGTCATCTTGTGACCTCAGCAAAGCATTCGATGTAATAAACCACATATACCTACTTCAGAAATTACATCACTACGGAGTACGTGGTCAACCGCTGGAATTAATAAGATGTTATCTCATTGTCAGTAACAGAAAAGAATCAGTGGAGTGGAACGGAGAGACATCCAATCTGGAATTACTTACCTGCGGAGTAATCCCAAGGATCAGTTTTAGGTCCCATCTTCTTCGTCATTTATGAGAATGATTTTAGAAGAATTTATTATTTACCCTAATACTTGATTATCATTCCAATTGTCTTGACTAGTAAGCGTACATAAGCGTGTCTTACTGATTTAAACTAAACTTGGTGGATTTATAGACTGATGTAGTATAAAAACAACGGGAAGTTTCTTAGCTGCTAAATCTCTTGTTTTCGGCCGGTAGAGCACCTTAGTGGCAATATCACAAGGGTGTATCGAAATCTTTAATAATCAGATCGGCGAATTTATTTTATAATGATCCGGATCAATCACGAACTAAAGGCTGACTGAGGAGCCTATACTTATGACAGTACTAAACTTCAGTCTAAATGGAACAGGAAATGGAAGCATTAAGCACAAAAGCGCAAGAGGCTCCATTGTTTCCGGAGACTCATGGCAAACGGCTCCCACCCAAAAAATAAAACAAACGTTCCTAATCCTAATCTTTAACGAACAAATAATTGTTGTTGTCTATATAAATAGATGGCAGACAAAATACTCACAGTTAATGTGTATTCATAATTGGATAGATTCGAAATTCATACTTGTCCAATATAATGAGACATTTTTCCAAGGAACGGCTACTTGGTTCAAAATTTGCAACCATTTCCACTGCGGAATAACCCATAAATCACCATAATAAATTATTATCTAATACAATAATAATAACAATAACGTATTCAGTAATTGTAAGAAACCTTGTTTCTTTCGTTGAATAAATATTTATTCTTTGAAGTATATCGCTTTGTATGAAAGAAACTTTGAAACTTGTCAGTATGGACTTTTATAAACCTATAGGGAAGAAAAGACTTGTACGAAATCATCAATTATTTATTATTCATTATTATAATTTACTTTAGATCGTGTTGTCATGATAACTAGAGGCTTCAATGCCTCAATCTTATTACATTACAAACTACATTATAAGCTTCCTCTAGCAAAGTTAGTCATACCGAGCTAATGAAATTATATTATATAGTTTAATAAACTTACGTTTATCTCTAAATAAGCATTGATATGTTCGCATGACTTTGTACTAAATAAAAGAGTTTTCTATTAAATTTCTTTTGCCTAAATATTTTTGGAGTATGTAGACAAAATATGATGTCTAGTTATACGTATGAACCTTCTCCACAAACTTCTCAGGTCAACAACGTCAAATACTTTACATAGCCGAGTTAGTAGGGAAAGACCAATAAAAACCATTGGCGAAGGCGTTCTTGTAGATTAAATTCCGACATTCCTTAGACCACGCTAGGGCGTACTTGCGTAGATTATTAAGATTTCTATTTACGTTGCGTGCACGCGTTTTGGCCCCGGATTAATTGGCAAAATGTTCCACACAGAAACACTTGTTTACATCTGAGATATGCTAAGCATGCAAGCACAATCATCATAATATCCCGAAAACATATACAGTCTGGTTGGAACAAGAAAAAGGAATGTCAGAAATAAATTAAGTGACGTGATAAATTTAAATCGAATATGCATTAAATAATTACTTGTTGACCATGAGTGGATCTCGAAGAGCTATTTTTTAAGCTTTATTTTAAAAATGTACATATAAACTGATACTTCCACACAATTTTTATATAAAATTGCATTACACATATAACTGACCTGTAGCTTGCACTTGAACCAATGCTGTTTTTCACTTTCAAGACCGACTTGGTGCCAAACAGACTGAATGCATTTTATTTTTGGCAAGCGTTGAATGACACATAAGCCTAATGTCAATACAAATAAAATCCCCTAGACGTGTTTGGTAGGCGAAGACAGATGTAAAGGAAGAAGACAGTGGTTAAAGTTGCTTCACAGCATTCCGATAGCTTACGAAAAATCCAAATGTTTAAAGAATGTGAAGCATTGTATACATTACGATCGTCTGTATTTCTAAATTTATTAAAAAAGGTGCATGTACAAGGTGATTTGTTCGGGATGGCTACCGGCTATATATCCGTAACGGTTCGTCCTAGAGCTTAGAGAAAAGAATACACTAGTGATTACAGTCATGAAAACATCCTTCAAAATATTTTTAAGTTTCTGAAGTTCCCGCAAGGTGGGGCAATTTGTTTTTTTCTTCTACACTTGTTATTTTTGTAATGATTTTGCATTATTAAGGTTGGTGAAAATAAATGTAAAATAAATGGTTTTTAATTATCTATAAGTTTTGCTCATAATACTTAGAGATTGCACCTATTATAAAGTAATGAAGGAAGCATACCTTCCGCCACACAAAAGTTCGTATAACTTTAGTGCACCTCAATCGATTTTCAAAAATTGGAGGAAAATGAATGAGGAAAATATCAAGCGATTATTGCAGATCGGGAATAATTCTGCTAATAAGCAACTTTATTGCTTTTAATAGAAACGAGATGGCGTTATCTGTTAATTCGTCCTATTTGTGCAATTTGCTCGAAAAAATCAAACAGAATGGCCTCACTATAATCAAACTAGAAAAATAAGAACGCAATTAACTTGTTAAAATCGCAAATTGATATCTATTGTCGTTCCGAAGATAATTCGATTTTTGTAAATGTTCTAAGCTTTTTGTTCATCATTAATTTCCGGATTTATCGAACGTACTGCTGTGTACTGAAGGTACAAAAGAAAATACAAAATGAATTAATAAAAATGAAAATTCAATTAACTAGCTCAGCGGATAAAAATAATAAAGGGCGCAAAAGAACAATTAAACTCAGTGTTACCCTCGCAAATTAAAACTAATCACGAAAAGTAAAACGTGGGCAAAAGAAATCTGACTTTCTTTAATTACCCCCAAACTTGAAAAGGTTTAATCAAAAATAAAAGACAGAATTTAAAATGACGTTAAATAACAATGAAAAATTTATTATAAAAAAAAAAGAAAAAAAAATTGTTAATTACAATTACGCAGAAAAAACAACCTTGGACAAAAGGTCCTGGTTGAAATTAAAACTGCATTAGACTCTAAATTACAAAAGGAGAATGCTAAATCCTTTATCAAAGCAAAGAACAAATTAGTTCAGGAAGATAATCCTTTTTATATCAACCAATCCACGTGGTTTCAAAGATTAATCAAACTAAATTAATCGTGGAGAATTCAAGTAAATTTACATGAATGAAAACTAAAAGCAAGCACAAAGCTTCTACTCACCCAACCGGAGGTGATTAATCATAAAATACAAAACAGCAAAATATAAAAAAACGAAAAATTAACTCTTTAAACTAAATATATCTTCCAGAACAAAAATAATAACTGATCTTATACCTAAATTGTGTACACAATACAACAACAATTATTATTAAACGAGTTCCTAGATCGACGAAATAAATCAAAATACGCAAATTCAAATCTTTAAATCATAAATATGAACAAAATGGCAGCAATGTAATACAAATCTACCTACTCTTTAACGTCTATCGAGAAACTAATTCTTACAATGCTAAACAATCGTATACATATAAACAGCTGCGTGCGCTACGCACAGATCATCGAATAACTGTACAAGAAAGGACATGACCTACATGAGAAAATGCAAAACATATTAAAGAGTGAAAATTAATTTAAAACAACTGAATATTTAAATAAATAATCTAAACAATCCAAAACATTAACTAAATCTTATACAAAATAAAACAATTTGAAATTTCTCGCAACATTGACAAAGGCTTATTGAAATAAACAAGAAAACACTGAATTTACGACAACCGGGGTGCCAGGCCACAGCAGTACGTGAAATTTCGTCTTAAGAGATGATTTTATTTAAGATCATAGATACTAGAGATTCTAATCATAATAGAAAAAGTGTTCATTTTTTTTATATATTAATATTAATATGATTAAAGTTGCATGACATAGTCATGAGAATTTATTTTTACAATGTTTGTAGTTTAATGTATTTGATTTTCATATTGAAAATGCAAAGAATATCTTTTAATCATTTTATTCATATTTAAAACATAAAATTTCCTACCATTATTTTCTACACATGTGTTTCGTTTATTAGGGCATTCCTTTTAGGAAGTATGTAATACAACTCTGAACATGTCTCCTTCTCGCTTTTTTATGGAAGTCAAATTAATCATGAGTATTACGAACGGTATTTGATAACAAGAAAATTGTGACGCACACATAAATGCTATCTAACCGTGGCGACAATTCTTTCATAATATACAACTTACAAGTAACGGGTGTATTTTACTTCAGGAATATACATATGAAAGTGCCTTCTACATATGATAGTAGTGTTTTTATGTTTGGTTTAATAAACTGTCTATTAAAATGAAAAGTTTTTAAGCAGTGGTTAATAATACAGCATAAAGCCGATATAATACGAAAAAAAATGACAAAAAAATCCATTCAAAGCTTTGACAAACCGTTTTTTTTTTGCAAACACTCAAAATGCGGTTTTCTGCACCTGTTTTTCAACACTTTAATGCATTTTTCCACATCGTTTCGTGTTATGGCATAACATTAAAGTAAAAAGTCGGTTTAACTTTTACAGTATGTCGATGAAGTAATACTGCCAAACGAATCCTGATAAAAGTATACACCAACTATTTTATTATTGTAAATAGAGCAAACATTGAAACTAAAGCGATGTTGTGGTCTACGAGGCATTGGTAGAAGAGCGCTTATAGCGCTCCAATGATCTTTATTTTTATGCTGTACATTCCATTGTTTGAAAAGTTTATTTCATCGCTCCACCAAATATATTTATATCCATTATTTTCTTCACATTGTTCCAAAAACTTGATCAAAACGCCAATCTTCGTTCAAAGTCAATAACAATTGTCACAAGGTCAATCAATTCGAATAACATAATACCTAATATGAAAATTAATGCATTTCAATGTTTTTTACAAGCTTCAAAAATGATTCGCTTGCCAGTAGGAGGCGAATACTATTCTGATTTATGGTTGTCTGCAGCTACCTCCAGTAAAATTTTAGTAATATAACCCAATGACCATAAGATAACATAATAATATAACCTGAGATTACCAATCATGCAAAACTGGAAGCAAATATAATAGTAATGTAAATGTATGTGCTTCGTAATGCAGCAAAGTTCTGCCACAAAATGGTTTCATATCCAAGCGACAGATTTGCTTAAAGACAGCATTTCAAAAGTTATTAAATGTTGTTATAAGTGCCCTCTCAAATAAAGGAATTTAATTTTTCCGCATTTCTTTTAGTAACTTCAACGTTGTAACATGAAGTTATCTTATATACGATCATCTAATAATTTTGTAATTCATTATAGTTATTTCGGTAGCCGCATGTTGAAGTATAAAAATAACTGCAGGAAATATGAATTTGATTATTAGGATCAATTGTTTTACAGTTGTAGTTTTCAGATACATAAATAAAATTTTTGAACTACGAGGGAACGGGAGTGTTTGTCATTGATCACCCAATGGACATTTTCTTTCGAATTACCTTCGCCATGAATAAACATGTAAAGTAAAGAAGGGCTCTTCGATTCTCCAAACCGTTTTATTTGAAACACCTTAAGCTTTGTAACAAAAAAATTAGATGCAAGCAAATCTGAAAAAAATAATGGTAACAACCTTATTATTCAACCAACATGAAAGAAAACAGGAACATTTAGCAGAGTGCATGTAACTACATAATATTTTTTATTTTATTCCATATTTCATTACTTCTGTTAGTTGCATTCAACAGAGAATTGCTAAAATATAATTTTGCTTAGTAAAATGACAGATTACATTTCATCTGTAGATATTTATTTCATATTTTAGCATAATTTCACATGAAATTTAATTGGTAAATGCTTGTTAGTACGCTTCGATCTTCTGTAATTGTATATATTTCATATTCATTATACAAACACTTTTAACATTCTGATTTCAATGGTTTATTGCCTAACGTAACTGCCCTTAAAATTTTGCTTCTAAACTACTTACGTTCTGAGTGGGTTATAAACAAAAATTTGCAGTTTTTTACATTTTCCGCCCTCATCTGTAACGCAACCTTAAAGAATTTGTAGTGTGGATCGACTTATTTTTACATCCCGATCTCGAAATTCACAGTCCCTACGTAGGAATCTAATTCATAAAAAGTTCAAAGCACCTGAAGTTTACAATTTTCGCAACTCGCCGCGTAAACAGAAAGAGTTTACTCGCTTCTCCCAGAAGAGCGCACAGAGTTGATTACGTCGAGACCACAATTTCCGCGAAATCACGGACCGTTAAGAGAAGGAAAAAATCGTAGAAGTTCGTAAACGAGTTCGTCCAGACGTCCGCGCATAAAGGCGCCGGAGAAAATCCAAGGCGGACGCGTCGATGCGCTGTATCGAATATTATTAACGGCGACGGATCACATGTTCAACAAGTGAGTCGCAGTAATTAACGAAGATCAAAAAACTGACGGTTCTCGGAGCGTAACGTCGGCAAGGAAGGCATGCCACAAATAAATTTTTGTTCAAAGAGTTCGCGGTAAATTTAGATTGGGTTTATTTGAATAAAAGTATGTGAACGGCGGCGATGGAGAAAAAGTGGAGAATACCGAACAGCGCGACATCTACCGGCAGTAATTAATCTAAGATATTTTAGCACTTCTACTCTGATTCAAGAATACTTTTGGTACGTGAAGAAATGTAATGTTTATTCAGTTGTAAGAACAAGAATGCAACCTAATTGGTTTTAGCTGCGGTGTTTAAAATAGTAGTTCTTTCGAAATTAAACAGTGATTAATTGCTATGTTTTGTTTTCCTTTAATCGATTATTCTTCTTGATTAATTGGAATTGCTAATTTTCAAAATTTTAACATTAAAAGTACGTATTTATATGTTAACCAGTTGATTTTTATTCGGTTAAGGAGAATTAGAAATAAAAGCAAACTGATGGTAACTAAAGATTAATTGTAAAAATGTGTTCTTTGCCAACTAAAAATAACATCTCTAATGAAATACAAGTTGAATTGGAATAGAAATGCGGAAATGAATGAGAAAATTGAGTAACAGTTTGAAAGTTTGATATAAAAATTACTTTTCAATAAATAAAAAATTACATACAAACATACAAATAAGAAATTAATAATATTTATTGGTATAAATAATTAAATGTTAATTGCTGTATTATATTTTCATTAAATTAATTGAAGGAAGGTTCATATACACTATAGAAAATCGCCAAAGGGATATTACAAAATGTATATGTATCTAAAACTAAAAACTTCACCATTCAAATGGATCCAGTAACAAAGTTTATCAAGCGTAACAACGTTATCTGATCTAATTTATGAAATACAACCGGAATTTGCCAGCTATCCTCCGGGCGAAATTTAGTTTATCTTTGTGTTTATAGCTGCTTTAATTCAACTAATTTATTGATTTGGAGAATACTTATTAATTTTAGTTCTCTAACACTCTAACAAATTTACTACATCTCATTAGTTGAATACTTTGTTACTTTGTAATATATTTTTTCTTAGGATGGATATGGAATATGTGTTATGCATTCATCATTCATTCAATCATTTCTCTTATCATTTCATTAAATCATTACACGTTTAGGTTTGCGCATTTTATCTTTTATTTTAAAATATAGGTAAAGAAAAACATAAAATTTAATATAAGTCAGAATATATTTTGTATTTAAGATTAATTTGAATAAATTATAAACAGCTTTCCTTTATAAGCATTTTTATTGGTCTAAAGTCTAAAGTAATAAAATAATAGTACCTAATTCAATCTTGCAGTATTTTTACAATTTCATAATTTACCAACACCCTGTACGTCTGATCTCGATTTTCTTCACAGTAAATTACAAAATTTACAAAAACTCGATTTATGTTAAAGATTTTCACTTAAGTAGCTATATGCCTTTTAGAAACCACTAAGAGATACTGAAACTTATTTTAAATGCATTGATTAAGATGTAGTCATAAATTAATCGCTGAAACATAATATTGAAGCTTTATTACGTACTGACGCTATTTGTCTTTGTCGAGTAGCAGCCCCTCTAACTTACCAGAGATATTTTTTTTTTGTTTAAAGTGCTTAATGGAAGTCTTCGGCGGTGAAATCGTGAGCACGCTTGGGACGCAGTCAAAGAACTGTAAACGTATGGTTTAAGTGCCGTGCAAAATTGACTAAACTGGTGACGATGAAGTTGTGGAAAGTCCTGGCGAGAAATAGTCAAGTATACGCGAACCACATCAACCAGAACAACGGCATGGAGCTTTATGGTAAGTTTATTGCATTCCCGCATTTCTTTATACAATTAAATAGGACATATATATAATCTGTCCATAGATGTAACGAATTGACTTATTCACTAACACTCGAATTTCAGAAAAGAAATGTTTACCGAATCCTTCGACTACGGGTAGTTGACAGGGGGCATATTCTCCGAAGATTGTTATACTAAACGTCTATTACAAAAACATTTATGTTCGATTTTAAAATATATTGATATGCATACATGTGTACTTACATTTTTGAGGGAAAATAGATGTTTTACATTAAACTTATCATTAAATACTATGATTAGCGCATTCGTTCAGTTAAATCGTTATGTCTATGAACAGATTATACGAACAATCAGATACCGTATAAGTGTTATGTCTTTTTAAGAAAAAAACCATTTTTTTTCGTGTTAAACAGCAAAATTTATCTTATTAAAGAATTGCTTAGTAGATTACGCTAAGTTAGTTCTTTTTTTTCAATTTTTGATTTTAATTTTGTATAGATTTGTGGTTGTTTTCCTAGGCAAATTTGTAATTTTTTGACTATTGTTTATATCTTTTGTCAATTTATTATAAAAAAAGAAAAGTTCTTTGTTTCAATATTTTGAATTTTTATTTTTTATAATAAACTAACAAAAAATATAAATACTAGTCAAAAAAATTACAAAATATATATAAATTCCTTATATTAAATATTTATCCGAAAAAATAAATCAAATTTTCAAACCATACAATTACAAAATTATATGTTTTGGTTGCCCGTAATTACATGATAATAGATAAATGAATAAAGGAAATGTGCTTCCTAATTCCTTTATTAATTTACTATGGGATCAAATTGGCTACTAGTTTCGACATGTGATATTAGTAATGTCTTCTTGAGGCCTCAGCATGTATTTGTATAATGATTTTTATACAGATTTATATGAAGTAATATATGCTTATAAGTATAAGTAGATTTTTATGATTTTTACAGATTAATAGTTTATTCTTATGACATTAAAGGTTTAGGTTTAGCTTGATGACACTAAAATATAAATGTAATGATAAAAAATAAATAAATTAAACGGATTACAGTTTACAAAAACTGCCTATCAAAACAATAACAAACTACAAAGCCAAATCTATACAAAATGAAAATAAAAAAATTGAAGAAAAAAGAATTGTGTATAAAATAGACTGTCAAAATTATAATGGTGTATACAGTGTGGTCTACTAAATGTGCAACACATTGGAGTTTTCTTTCTTAGTTGCGCAATTGTAAAATAAATACTGTCAAACGTTGGTGCAAATTTGACATCTAGACTGGACACACTTAGAATGTCTTAAAGTCAATTAGCTTACAGGATTAACAGGGTAGACCCAGAAATATGATTAATGAGTACTCTCATTTCGAAGAACACAGCAAAGTGTTATTAAAATTAGTTGTTAAAATTAAAAAATGAACCCAAATATAAAGTCACGGCCTGCTACATTAAAAATTTTGTATTAATCTCTGTATAATATTTGTTTTTTTTTTGAGTATTTAACATGATTATTTAAATTAAGTGCAAGAGAATCTCTTTTCTACAATTTCATTCATATTCCATCAGATTTGTTAAATGTACATATTTAGGAATATTTTTTCGTAAGCGGTCACAAATTTCATGCCTGTTGCAACGAGATGTAACTCAACGTTAAGATTTCGAAAATATTGTTTTTGATAAGGTAAATATTTTATAATAATAATATAAATATTCAAAAACTCTCTTTCAAAGTACAAAATTTTATTTCAAATTCACAATAATGTACTAGAAATAAAGCTGAACAAATAGAATAAAATTATCTACGCGTCTCTAAATGTCAAAGTGAGATTTAATTTCATTTGCCATTTTTAATTTTCTGAGTTGTGAGAATTCTCTCCGTTTCTTTATTGCATTAACTTTAGTTGAAAAAGCTGAACTAGTTTTAATTTGTGGAGAGAACTATAAATCAGTGCGAAAAGCTACAGATATTTTCAATGAACGGCATCCAAACAAACCTATACACTATACAATTACCAATAGAATTATAAACCACTTTAAACAGACCCGCTCATTGGAAATGAAATAAATGTTCTGAAAAAAGTCAGTTGCAAGTTCTTCAAGCCGTTATCCAAAACCCTAGAAGGTCCACACAAGATATTTCTGATCTAATTGGTGTTAAAAGAACATCAAACGCACACTTAAGAAAAATAAGTGCCACGCTTACAAGCCAAAATTTATTTGTGCATTTTAAGGAAGAGATTACAATTTAAGGTATGATTTTTCCGTATGGGTTCAAGGAAAAATAGAGGAAGAAGGTGATTTTCATCGACATATTTTGTTTGGCGATGGATCTACTTCCACCACCAATGGCGTGGTTTCGTCTCAAAACTGTAGATGGTGGTCAAATTTAAATCCAAATTCTATTATTAACAGAAATCAATATTATCAAAAAACCAACGTATGTATGCGTATGTACATATATTGCAAGGGTGATATTACACTGCGACCTAAAAGATCTATTGTGTCCCCTGTTTTTGCTGTTTTACAGCTGAACTTCCAATCCTATTCCCTTCAGAAAGTGTAGGATATCAAAACGCCCCAGGTTAGGTAAGTCTCCCTCTTCGATTACAAGTGCTCCCTCCCCCAGGTGCAACGTCCTTGAGTTGTACAGTGCTACGCAATTTGAGAGGGGATGGATGCCATCCTGTTCCCCAATCTGCTCCAGTCGTTGTGTTCCTCTCTTTGATCCTTCCTTGTGAGGTACTCTCACTTTGGAAGGAAGTGGAAGGCTTCTTATCGAGGCCCTGCTCCAATTCCTGTTTATTAGCGTTGTCGTCCCGCTAATAAACGTCCTTCCTCCATGGTTGATCCCACGAGTAGCTAGGGAAGAAGACGTCCACCTGCATAGAGTCCCGCGTGCCGAGGTAAGGGTAAATACAATGGGGTGCGCCAGGTGCCCCAAGATTGGAGTAGTAGACTGGTCTTCTATCCAGCCACGCATCCCATCAGCCTAGTCCGCCATCTTAGGATTTAGGTTTTTTATCGAGGTTGTCTCCTCTCGGTCCGTGCAGTTAAGTCAAGACCCCCCATCCCTTTCGGTACCTGGTTTAACAGTTGGGCTTTCGGTAGCCGAAAGTAACAACTGGCATCGTTGTAGAACTCTGTGCAAGCCCATAGCCACGACACGACAGTTCAAACGAGGGGTGAGTGGTTCACGGCAACGGTCTTCATTTATCCTGCTCCAGTTTTAAGCAGAGAGGATGAACTTATAGCCGCCACTTGAACGAACCCTGACAAGATGGCCTCTCCCCTAGCCACCACCCCGGGGACGCGCCTGCTAGGTACTCCCAACCCCCATGATGGTGTGATATACTGAACGATATTTTTAAAGAGAATTTAACTGGGAGTATGAAGTGTAAAAACATCTTTAACACGCGATATTAAACAGACTAAAAAAAAAAATAAAGCTCGTTTTACATTACTGTGTTGACTATACCACCAGGTGTCTCGCGAATTCGTGGTTGATTGCAAAACTGGGGCCGTTTTAATGATGCCTGATCCGAAAAGATATTTACTTGTTATAACTGGTGTCCCTCGTACTTATTTTCTAAATATGCATTATTATTGGAGCGTAGTAGTAGAAATGCCATCTTTACGACAATTTGTGTAATACACATATTTAACGTACTTATCTATTACTATATGGAAAGAAAACGTTGTTGTAACAATGTTTAAATCACAGCAGTTATTTAGAAAAATGGTTTGGGAAAAGAGTAATTCCAACATCATAATTACATTAAATTAACTGCAATTTTGGTTAGCCTAACTCTTATTTGTTTAATAACGTTTACTTTGTTAATTGAACATTGTTCATATAAATTCATTTAATGTGTTAAATTAATAAAATAAAAGCAACAAAATAATATGATATGTTGGATTAATAATAATTTTGATTAACACAATAATATTTCTTTAACGAAATATATTTGGATAAATTAACATCTGTGGTTCCCTCTTTGATCTGGTGGAGCATTTATAAGGAAAATTTGTGAACATAATCGAATACTGATAAACTTATTTTAGTGCTTTAAGAATATTAACTGATACCCTGTTTCTGTCGCCGTGAAAACTATTCATGAAAATTCCTGAAAGTTATTCAAGTTACAGCGGAAATTCCTAAGCTATTTACGCAGTACAGTGCGCTTCGAAGTTCATGGGATTTCTTTTTTTACGAACCGCTACGCTACATTAATCTGCTGATATTTCGCAAGTCTGCAAGTTTTTCTTTTTTTTTGTGAAAAAATTTAATCAATTTACAAACTGGAATTTTTAACTGCCTCCTTAATATTCTCAGCTTCTCTTATTTGTAATTTTGATAAGATTGGAATGTATAAAATGCTACGTAGAAGGAGTTTTATTAAAAAATTGCTCGTCAAGATTAGATTAAAGATTGAAATGAAGCTCCATTTTAAACTAGAAACTTTAAAAAAGGAACATGTTATTTGCAAGTTATACGAGTTCGTTCTTTAATTTTTTTTAATTACTATTAGGTAGTTGCTTTTATAGACATATCTACTAACTCCACCTTTGTGAAAATAATTAATAACAAGTAAGAGAAAAATAGGACAAACTAAATTAATATACTCGCTACTTGTGCACTTTTCTATTAATTCTCAACTGCCATAGGGTTAGGGCGGTGTTTCCTGTGTGATTTGTTGTCTATTTTTGTAAGCCCTCTTAAAGCATGGGCAGTATTATATAAATGTATAAATGTAAATACAATACAGGGGACAAAATTTCGGCAATGTATGTGTGTAGTAGTTCACATTAAACAAAAAAAACAAATGTGTGGAAATGTAGATTAAACAAAAAGGGGAAGAACTTTAACCATAATAGTTGAAACTGGAATAAATTCGTATGTTGCTCTTTTTTAATAACAGAGATATATTTTATAATTGTTAGTTAAAAATATCCATTGGATATTACAATATGTTTTTGTTTTCTAATCGTAAGTATTAAACCAGATTCGTGTATGTTTATTATTAGTCAGTACGGAATTGCTTCCTAAGGGTGGTATTACAAAGGTTTGATAAAAGATCTTTCATAAAAGATTTTATAAAATATTCTTTGATTCAAAGATTAAAAAAAGATTGGAAACTAGTATTACACTACATAAAATATTTTATCACAGTTGCCGTGGTGGATGGACAACAACTCTGTGCTTGTATGGCTTCGATTAATTCAGTTACTACCTTTTTATTTAAAAATTTAATGTCAAGGTAAACAAAATAAGAAATGTTATATCAAAGAATAAATATACAGAATTTCTAACCTATCTGTTGAGTGGAAAGTGTACCAACTGATCAGATTCATTTTGTCGTTTGTTTCTTAATTTAATTCTGTTACTGCTTATTTTTACCTCATATCTTGTCTTTAAATTATGAAAAAGACATAAGTTGAATAGTTGACTTATCCAATTTGCTATGGTTAAAAGTTAGGTGATTTTACTTCTAGTGTAGTGCTTACTGTAGGTATGAATAAAGCCTATTCAAGTGCCTAATCTGATATTCACATTAAAAAAATTCTTTGCAGTTTGTACTCACCTTCATTTTTTCTGCTAAATATTGGTTTCTCAGCCCATTTAACTTTTTTTTTTACAGCAGTGTATGTGGATCCACTGCCGATCACTCCGTGATACGCCTCTAATCTTTTATTTCTATTTTTGTAATCATCGTGTTGAACATTATACAAAAATTCATAACTCATATTCATAAATTAAAGTTTTAATAGCATCAAGTGACCACGTGAACTTAGTTGACGCCATTTTGTAAAGTAATTGTCAAATCTTTTATCAAATCTGGCCGAATGTAGCTAACTTTGATAAAAGATATTAATTATTATTTACTAATTGCCATGTTAACTTGCTACCCATTTGTACATCATTATTACACATAAAAGATCTTGAAAAGTTCTTAAAATACAATGACACTGCTTTTTTTGTAGTTAACAGCTGGTGCCACGAAAAATAAACTGTACTTACAATAACATAGCTTCACGAATGTACGGTTTCTGGGGGAAACATTAACGGAATACTGTAAAATTTTTCCGTTTATACATCGCCTTCTGTGCATCCTTCTACATCCATACAGACGCCTACGTGTATATGTATATACCATACGTATATACAAGAGCATTTATGTACATTAGCATTTGAAAACACGTTTACATAATGGCGTTAACGAGGCCCCTTTTTTTGTCGGTTCGACAATTCGACGGAGGAAAAAACAACCATCTGCAGAGCTCATTAGAAGATAATGAATAAAGCAGTGATTCGAATTTTACAACCATCACATTCTATTCTCGAAGCGCGCCTGAAGCATTGAGAGGAAAAGCGATTTTGAAAGTAGGTACCCGGAGCTATTTGGGCAGAAAAAAAAGACACGCTTGCTTTTTTTTTATGACGGGTCGTTAAATTCAATTTATTTGTAAAAAGTCTTCGTATGATTTTTAAAGCACTGCAATATAATATCTTCAAAGGATGCGGTCAAAGTGTTTGGTAATTGTTAATTTATTGGTTAAAATATCTAAATATACAAGAATCGATGGTTACATATACCCATTAGTAGGTATTAGTAGGTTGATAAAACTATCAAATAAATATAACCTGTTTTCCTGTAAAAGCTAAAGTATCTCAAGTAAGTTAAACCAAAATAAAAGCTATTTTATTATTTGTGTTATTTAATGCTGCGAGAATAACACATTAGTAAAATACATATTCTCTTCCATAATCTAAAGACGAGATTTAGTTCGTTTTCGGGATGAGTTGAAATTTTTTATGTCAAGAGGCAATGTAAGAATTTTGTTCCATTTGTAGGTAGATTTCTCTAACGATAAGTGACATTTAACAAATTTTACTACCTTGCATAAGATTTTGGAAACATTTTGCTTGCATTATGCCAGAATGTGATTGCAGTTGATATTTATTTTAACTTAAATAATTAGCCAGTACATTTATAATAATTTGTGACATAAAAGATGTCGTTTTATTGGCTGCAATATTTCAAGTTGAACAAATTTGTTGTAAAAAGTAAACTCATCTAACTATCTCATATGTTTTATCAATTTATCTTTATGTTCAAATCCATCTTCAATTTCGTTATTCAAATTATTATTTCAACAATTATTCATTATTCTAACTATTATTCATTAATGATATAATCATTTCATTCAAATATTCAAATTCCAATCAAAATAATGGAAAATAGATTATTAATATTTATGAAAAAAATTAGATTCCGAACCATCGACAGCATAGTTTCGTGGGGCTTGCAGCACTTCTGATACAATAGTATGATTCCATCACCTATTGTATAGTGATATTGACGCAGGAAAACCTTGTTTTGGAATATTTTTATATCTAAGCAGGGCTTTGAAGTACTAATCCACTCGAGTGGTTTAAGAGCTTTATTGCCGATCGCAAGCATTACCTGGAGATAAACGGCTTTGGGTGAAACCAGCTATTGCTTTTTAGAGGGATATCCCAAGGAAAAGTGCTTGGGCCCTTGTCATATACAGGGGTGGCATTTATCTATGGACGGTCTATTATGGCTAACTTGTCCACTTAATTGAAATACGTTTTAAATAAAAATGTTTCAAGATCAAATACTCATACCGCAAAATTATTTTTATGTATACCTGCTGTTCAGTTCAGCCTGCGCTTCTTGTTATTTTAAATAGAATACCCAAGGTATTATTGCACTTTTGAACTTCTATTCCAAAACCGAACGGTTTCTGAGATTTTTGGCTTTCTAGAAAAAAAAAATGCGTTGAAATAAACCTTTTTCAAGAATCAATACCGCCTTTACTTATAACAATTTTGCGATAATTTCGTAAACTAGTGAAAATGTTTGAAAGCTTATGGCCAACAAATAATGCCTTTGTTATATTATACAGGCTGTTTATTTTTATGTCACAAGATACAGAAATAAATTCTCTTTCGATCACATATAACATTTCCTATAGCTAAATTTAATACTTTTTGAGTAATTTTGAAAAATGTGCTATTTGGTACAAGAAAAACAGTAATAGATGTTCCAAATGAAAGTATAAGATAATTTTAATATCTTTCATAATAATTTTTTGATTAAACATCTGCATATTTCATTAAATTATTTTTATAGCAATAAAAATTATAAAAGGTCTTCAAAACTACCGCCTTCATTGTTTATACACATTCTTGAGTGTTGCACAAATAGCAGTCTAATTTCCTGAAAAGCTCAACAAATCCTGCCCCTCATATCTTCTGGAGTAGTAGGTACTTCCTGATAAATTTTGTCTTTAACGTATCCCCATAGAAAGAAATCCATTGAGGTCAAATCAGGAGATCGTGCTGGCCACGTAATAGAACCTCTCTTGCCTATCCATCTGCTGCCATACATTTCATTTAAAATTTTCCTTATTGCATGGTGGTTGTGGCTGGGGCGCGCCGTCGTGTTGGAACCACATGTGTCGTCTGTTTTGTAATGGCAAAGTTTCTAGCAGGTCCCCTAAATGGTTAATGAGAAACCATCAAACATAGAATCTCTGGGAACATTGCATCCTCTTTGTTTTTTTGCATTTAATTTTCCCATTTCCCTGTCCTTTAGACAGAACTCTAGTTTTAATAAATATAAACTTTCTTGTCAGTCCTTGGTCCGTGGTGGTCATCAAGTTTCATCTTGTTTCATGGCTTTTTTTGTCTGTGATCGAAGTTGTATAATGCATTTCTGAGTGCTTCCGAGGTTTTATTAAAAACCAGTTTCCATCCGATACCCCAGATTTCTTATCTTGGCTTTATTGGTTCCTGCTGACCTGGATTCAATTTAGTATCCTTGGCCTATTTGGAAGGTCCCTGAATTCAGTTAAATCTGCTTAAACCCTTGTAAAGATTCGCTATGGATGCCTTTGCTTTGTGTCTTGTGTTCTTGTGTCTTCACTGTAGAAAGTTATTTATAATACTCTTCCAGTAAAGATTTTTTTTATGAAATGCACGAAATTAATGCTTCCACTTTGACTAATTGTACATCGCAATTAGGAGTCGTCTTTGGATCCGATTATAATAATTTCCGTTTACCGTTTAGCAGGCTTTGTGTAACTCAAAGGTGTCCCATTCCTGCGAGACTACGGCTTTTTAATTTCTTATCTAGCGCCCTTAAATGTATTGACTCCTTGAACATGTTCAAGACTAGATTGCGTCAATTATTGCTCCACCACGGTGTATACTCTGTCGCGGAGTTTTTAGCTGTTCTAGAATAGTATTAAGTTTTTAGCTGTTTCCAACAATTGTTAATTTTTTATGTATTTATTTTCATACTTATTTATTTACATTTACTTATATTTACATCTTTCATAATTACATTTATTTGTATTATTATCTTACGTCATACTTACAATTAGTGTATTGTTCTTTTATGACTTGTCCATTATACCTGTGTGTATTTATTGGACGAAATAAATCAAATCGAATTAATCTGCTCTTGATTCATTGTTTGTTTCAAAAAAACGCTGTCTATTACCGTCATCTGTAATGCTGACGCCGCGCCGTCTCGCTGAGTTAATGAGTTTCTTTGAGACTTGTGGTGGTATTTTAGAGTCTTCGTTAGGTCTTTTTAACCCTAGATGCTTTTCTTATTGCCTCTAATGGTTTAGCTTACTCCCCAAACTTGGCTTTATCTTTTCCCTGCCTTTACGGTCTGGTTTTTGCCTCCCCCTTGATTAGGATATCTACAACTCTAAGCAGAAGCCCTTTAACAAGTTGTTTTTATTCGGGCCAGATGAAATCTGTTACTACACGGTATTACAAAAGCATGTTTATGTAACTAAAGGTGGTTAAAGGACACCTAAGCGGGCCCTGTTACCGATAGGCAGAGAATTATTGTTCTTGTCCTTCTAGATTTGAAAGAGGCAGCCTCTACATCCTTTCAGTTCTGATAGGTGCGTATTTATATTAGCTTATCGGTTCTTTGCTGATCAGGAAGGTGTCTCCTCCATCAGCGGAAGATCATCGTAATTAATTGAAAGCAAACGAACTCGTATACAGACGATTCTGAAACTGACTGTGACGTAGGAGCTGGAATACTCTGAAAGAATTCTAAAAACATTTCAGTAAGCTTCAGCAAGAACATGATGGTGTTCCATCAGGCTGAAGTTTGCTGCAATTCATCATTGTGCCAGATAGAAAGATTGTACGAATTAGGAAAAAAAAACGTGGCTATTTTCTCTGATAGTCAGTCAATACTTAAAGCAATTAATTTCGCAAGTGTTTGCTCTTAGGTGGTTTGGGATTGTGTAAGCGTCCTAAATGACGTGGACACCCAAAGGAAATTAACATGGACCTGGGTTCCTAGCCACTTTGGCATTATCAAATCGCAAATTAAAAGATCATCAATAAATGGATATGTAATGTCGAGGGAATGGTGCTAAAGGCACCAGAGGAAAGACAGATAAAAGAGTTCCTAAAGGAACAGAGGCCTGAATTTGCTAAAGTACTACCGAGTAAAGATAGGAATACTATCAAAATGATAGCAGGTAATAAGTCTGCTGACTGATCACTGATATGTGTATAACATCCCGCAAATGATGCTATTTGGCAAAAGGAAGAAAAACACCAGTTCTCATCTTATGTCAATGCGATAGCCTAGTGATGACAAGCCAGTGATACTGGGTGTACTCTTAGCCGTGCTTAAAGATGATAGGTGTAATCAAGAGGGTAAAATTAGAGAGCATATTCTAAGACAAAGGTCAGAATGGATCTGAAAATATTGCGATGATACAGGTCCATATGGCCATTCCAACCGTAATCTGATCTAATCCTCACACAATCTTAATGGCATAGATTTCAACTTAACGTAATGAGATTACTGGATGTAGGAAAACAGTTATGCAGAGCCAAATCATACTCTTCACCATTTGTTTTACCTTTTTTTTTGTTATTGGAAAGATTCTCGATTGTCAAATAATACAAAATTTATTTGATGTAATAGTGTTTTAATACGTACATCCATTATAAAATCATCTTACGCAAACGGAAAAAAATAATAATATAAACTGCATTCAGCTGCTGCCCTTACAACGGGGGAGTACCTAAAAAAAATTATTTTGCGAAGGTTGGAATATTTGACGTATACACGGTTATTTAGTTCTCGAACTTTTCTCGTCTGCAGGATACATGGCTTATTTGTCGTAAACTTTGCTGGATGCACTTCTTGGCGATTCCCGCGCACAAAGGGCTCCCTCAGCAGCAATCTTTCACGCCAGCCGCGCTCGCAACTTTACGACGCGCTATGCCGCCGGAATTTTCGTAATGGCACTCAGAAAGCGATATGCATAAATTGCTAGAATTGCGGAGCCGCCGAGACATTAATTTCGCTAATTATGCGTGTTGGGCGCGCGAAAAACGGAAGAAAACGGAAGAAAAAAGGGAGCAGGGATATTTATGCAAGAAGAAAGACGGCATAACGTCATCTATTTTAAAGTTGAAGACGGCTAACTTTTAAATTTATACTTATAAGCAAAACAACACGCCCTGCCCTGCTTACATGTTATAAATTTGAACGTAATTGGTAGAAATGTCTTAGGACAAATTTAATGAAAAAAAATGTAGTTCCAAAACTGCTGGAAGGGTGGATTACTACGTTAAAAAACATATTTTTAATTATTCTGAAGGATATAATGATATTCTAGATGTTGATTCTTGAAATATCTATACTGGTGTATCTCAAGGTCCTATCTTAGGTCTTCTATTATTCACAATTTGTGTGAACGATATGCTAAGTAATATCCTGATCTGCAAAATCATTTTCTACGCTGATGATATCTACATAATCACGAGAGGCACTAAGCATGAAACGGAGATCATGACAACAGACGCCTTTAATTCAGTTTAAATATGTTTAAGATCCACAAATGCAAATTAAATATCTACGAAACGCAGATCTTAAATTTCTAAACTTGAAGAGATGAAGAGAAAGATGAACAAGTAATATCCATCAACTTTTTGGATGTGCGAGTTGATAGGGTGCAAAAGCCATGTGTACTCGTGTGTCAAGTTGAGCAAAGCAGTGTCAACAATAAGAACAATAAAACATGGCCTCATTGAGTGCGCAGCAAATGTATGGTATTGAGGTGTATGACCGACTACTAACCCTACAAGAGCGAACCATAAGAAAGATGTGAGCTAAGGTATAGATAATCTTGCTGTGAAGCGTTTAGAACCGATAAAAATATCTTCACTTGCATGTATTGTTATGGAAATAGGTGCATGGAATATCATTTAGAGTCATTTAAAACAGGTTTCAAAGTCAAATAAAGAAGTAATTATAAGCTGAAGTGCATAGTCGGTTGCCTACTCTACAAGCAAATTTTGAATTTGTTAAAAATGAGTATAAAGATAGACCATCTTAGCAATAGGCGCTAGTCATAATCTTATATTTCGTGTAAACTTTATTTTAAACCAATTTGATGCTCAAGTCGCCATTATATGTCATGTGTAACAACTACAACAAAATCTTTCACATAAATGATATACATTTCAATAGCTTAAAACAGTTAAAGTTATCCCTCTCCGAACATTTTGACCAGTTTGTTCCCTAAACCGTAGTTAATTTTTGTTCTTATTGCTATTTCTGTAAGTTTACACTAATTGTTAACTTTAGTTACATTAGTTGACCTACTTCTATTTTATTTATTTTTTTATAATCTATTGTACATTGTACCTATATTGTCCTGTAATTGGATTTTTTTTTATCTGTTGGACAAATATATATTATTATTATTATTATTATTATTATTTTATTTGTATTAATTCAAGCTTGCCTCTTCCTGGTATATTTTCATTTTTTTGTTATATGTATGTGCTCTGGGAGATTTTTCATTCTTTGGGATGTTTATTCGGTAACATTTGCTGTATTCCCCTCAAACTAGAGTAAATAAAGGTATCTGAATGTCAGTTACTGGTTATCCATTTGAATTCGAGGTTGCTCTACCTGACCGTGATAATAATCGAGGACAGATATTTATTACTGTTAGTTTAAAATTTTATTTTGCCTGTGGCCACGAAAGACGACGATTGTTAGTGAACTTAACAAATTTTATGCCACACACTCAGAAATATAAAAGTTCCACGAACTGGTTACCTAAAAAGTATCGATATACCACCTGAATTATATAAATCCATACTTTTACCTGTATAATCTTCGAGAATTTCCTATAAAATTTCCTGAGAAGAATCCTGGGTGGAATACCATACCATGATATGATCATTATTGGAGGCCCTTGAATCAAACGTCGAGCTTGACCCAGAGATTTACCTGCCCACCTGTACTTAGAGCTGTTCCATTCGCATCCAAGGTATTTCATCAACCTAAGAATAGAAAATAATTAATTAGTTTCAATTCAATGTCAACCAGTAAATTAGATTTTGGTAATTTATGTTCACGATACGTTAATTTTGGGGTTAAGTTTATATGAACCGCCATTATTTGAGTTAGTTCCGGTATTTTAGTGTTAAAAACCGACACTAAAATGGTCTATCTATTATTATTACAGCGATCTTTGCATATATCAATAACACGGATAGTTGAATATTACAGTTTTCTTACAAATTTAATTTTTACCATTTACGGATAGATGACTCTGATTTAAATTTACCGTATATTTTTGACGTTTCTTTAACCTCATTTATTTAAAGTGCCAGGCAAGTTTGAATACAGATTTTTGTAGTAAGCAATTTGTTTTATATAGTATTTATGATTCCAACATACGTACCTATGGTCTAAGAGTTGCAAAATACGAAAAACATAGCATTTTGGTATTGAAATAACAAGTTAGGGTTGTATTGTTTTAAAACATTCTTTTATTTGCACGTTGGGTGTGTTTTTACAACGATTTATGTTAATTACATTTTCTCAAATTTAAATAATCAGAGAAGGGACTTTGGGGGGCGTGTTCTTTAGATAAGAAAATTGCCCATTCGTTAGCAATCACTTGGAAGCTAAATTGACAGGTGATTTGGTGCTCCTACAAGTTTCCCGTGCTACCTAGCAGGTAAAAGTCACTTTTCTCAACATTCACTCATTTATCAGGGAAATCGAAAATAAAAACCACTAAATTGTTGTATTTTATCTTTATTGAAAAAAAATAAAATATTTGTATACAAATAAAGAAATTATATGTAAATTGAAATTTCGAATTTAATTATAATATTTTATTTTACTGAAGTAAACAAAATTGAAAATTTTGAAATCCCAAGCATTTGTTCTGAAAAAACAGAGCTTTATATATACTTGCTTGCGTAAATTTTGTCGTCATCTATCACGATTCATAAGGAATGCAACAGTCAAAGAGATAGTCTGGCTTGAGAGCTTTAGTAAAAGCGAAACGCGACGTGTCTATTCATTGCGATAATTGTGTATACATTTTTCTCCAGTTTAACTGCAATTTACTAATTTAATGAGCCCAATAGCGCAATTTTACCGGCTTAAAATCGATCTATATTAACACGTTTTGATCTGAAATAAAATTGTAGGTGTAAATTGACTAAACTAACAAAATCTTTGCAAATATATTGAGCTTGATATCCTAATACTCTCATTCATCATTATACGTTGACTTGAAGAAAAAAATATCCGAACGGTTCAAACCTAAGGAAGCAAGAGAGAATATATTGGTTCCTAGTAATAGAAAGGACCCGATATCTTCTTGGGGCAATTGTAACATCGTCGTATAGTCTATCGAAAAAGACTAAATACGTGTTTTTCTGTTTTTTGATTCTTTTGACTTTTTTCCATTTCTTGGATTACACAGTTTTCGATGCGGAATTCAAACCTGCGATAAAAAAGTTCATATTCAAGATTTAGAACTTCAAAATTTTCAAAATATATTTGTTATTTAAATAAAAGTTATGACTAGATATAATTTTTATTAAAGAAATATAAGTTTGAAGGCGAGCGCGCACAACGTTTTATAATCGTACACTTTCGTCGTCTTAGGCCGGCGCCACACTGGGCGTAATTCCGTTGCGTAAATTCAGTCGCGCATCATTTGTAGATATATATTTTTAATGTAAAAAAGCAAAAACTATCACATTAAGCGGAAATTCCGTCCATGTTAATTTCAAACGAACAGAATTAGCGCAGCGAAATTTACATCGCTGTGGCGAGCGCCGGTCTTACGTTTTACAAATCACAGTACGCGCCCAGCTTAAGTGTGTAGCGCCAATACTTAGTGTAGCTTTCCGCATAGATTCTATAATATAGGCAATTGCTTTCATTTAATTGTCGTATCAGGAAATTACATCGGATTTTATTTTATTTTTTAATCCGAAAGTTTGCCGAGCTGTGGGCGCGCGCGTCGCGTTTGCTACCAGACTATAAATAGCTAATTGCCGTAATACTAATCCACTAATTAAGATCACGATGTCGTAAATTTCAACAATATTAATTAACAGTGGAGAGCGCGGGCGCTATCGTCTGCCAATAAGGCGTATATTTACGTTCACATATATATTAATTAAACCTCTCGCGACGTCTGATACATGGAATGAGACAGCGAAATTATCCCACGGGGGGAGATCGGATTGTTATCGCTGGTAATCGAGCTACTTGGCCGCCTTCGACAAATTGTGAAACGTCGTGTGTGAGCTGCAATGCAACGCTTTAATACGTACAGACATATGTATATGTTATAATATTCTATATTGTCTTCAAGCAGGTGGACTAACTGACGTTTATCGAAAACACGTTATTGTGTTATAGTAAAAACTGGTTTCATAACTAATTGAATCTACACATGTGTGTTTCTATAATATTATAAAAAAATAGTGTAAATTGGAAATACACCTATATGCACCAAAGAAACAATTCAAATACGCTAGCAGTGATGGAAGAACAGACACTCGATTCAATTTGTCAAAATTGTTATAAAATGTATTTTAATATTAGTTACTCTTAATATTATAATAATATTAACATTTTATTTGTCAAATTCATACGGTAATAAGTAGGTATGTATAATTCCCTTGGGTAAATTACAAAATATTTATTATATACACCAAACTACTTGTTAATTCCTTTACGAAGCTATAAAATGTTCTAGGATCGTTTTCGATACACAGGATTAGACAAATTTCAGCGCCGCCAATTCAACGCCTGGACATTTCAACACCGGCCGATTCAGCGCCGCGTTATTGAATGGTTAAACTATAGATAACTTGATGATTCATTCTTATGGAGAATTTTTGTACCATGTATATTGGTTGTAAACTACATATGTAACATCCCAGTCTAGCTTAGGTAAAATAATGAGATCTAATGCAAGTGGCCTCGTGAGTTTCGATGGATAGAATGTTGTTTTAAGGATAAAAACACCTTTTCAGGTTACATCTAAAGAAAAAACACCAGAGAAAGCAAACTGTTCTCTTATTGAGTTAGATATTTAATTTAAAATACGTGGATTTGTTTTTTCCAATTCATGTAATAATAAAAATTTGCTGTCTTTAAAGTAATGCTGATTGCTTGATGAATTGAATATTTAATATGATCATTACATCAACGGAATATACCAAAGATCATTAAGAAGAGATATTAAACTCGACCGATATTCCATGCACCTCCTTCCTCAAATATTTTTTGACGTAACCCATATTACACGGTTGCCTGGTATAAAACACAGATTTATGGGGACCCCAAATGACCCTAAAGGAAAAAAAATCCAGGAGATTTAAATGTAGAAACCGTGGCGGGCCATTTAATGAATTTTCTACGACCAATCCACTTATTTAGAAATGCTCCATCTTGTTGGAGCCAAATATTTATAGGAAATTCTCTCTCAATATTAGGAACAATCTGATCATGTAAAAAATTTAAATATCTCTGTCCAATTAATGTACCATGAATGAAAAAAGGACTTCTGAAAATACCAGCCCAAATGTTTATTTTCTGCGGATGTTGTATATACGTTTCTAGTATACAATGAGGGTTACCTATTGACCAATATCGACAATTGAAGAGTGGCCAGTTTAAATAAGCTAAGTGCAAAAAAAATGTCGTTTTTCGTTTAAAGTTGGCATGTCCTATAAAGATCTATGCAGATTTTTGCTTTAACTAAAATGAAATTGCAAACAATAATCAAGAAAAAGAAAATGGAGGAAACTTCTTTTACCGATAAAGGAACTTCTTATAAATCAAAGAAATACAACAAGACAGATCGCGAATTGATGGCGCAACATATATCTACTATACCTAAATCTGAAAGCCACTATTCAAGGACACCAACATCCCAAGAGGATCTAAACTCAAATCTGAATATTCGCAGACTATTTAAAAGTTTCACAGAAAAGTACCCAGAAACTAATAGTTCATATAATTTTACCACAAGTTTTCAAACAAGATTTTCCTAACTTTTTCGAGCTTCTAGAAGCGATACTTGCCGAGTCTGTAGTAAACTTTTCTGCGAAATTAAAGCTAAGCTGCTATTGAGTACTGCTGCAAACAGACTGCTCGAAATAGATCATTGCAAAGCTGAAGCGGTTATGAACTTAATGAAGAGTGATATAGCAAATTCACAACTACCTGAAGCCAAAATGTGTTGTATATCTATGGATCTTCATATATTTTCCTGTTCCGTCTATTAAGATTAAGTCTGATCGTGGTCACTCCGAAACCCGGATCTCAATTCAATTGAGTAAATTAGACACGAGAATAAGAAAGACGCAAGTTCTGGACGCAAACATATCTAAGCCAAAAATACAAAAGACAGCCAAAAATCTGTACAGATTAGATATTGGAATAGTAAAAAGAGAGAGATCAAATACAAAAAACCAAGAGGTTGCAGTGTTTTCGGAGACCAGGTCAAACGGCTTCCACAACAACAAACAAAAAAAAAAGAAGAGCTATCCTTCTTTTTAAAATTATGGACTTTGGACAACATTGACGAATGAGTGGAATAGTACCCCAGTAGAGGCACTGCAAACATTAATAGAAGATGCCAAGAATTGTACAAGCCCCAATAAATGCAAAGGGCGGTTTCTTTAATAATTTCCTTAATTCTTGTTATTTAAGTAACATATGCAAGTTTGGTTTGGGAAAGACACAGAAAGTTATTTGTTTAAATATAATACTCCTATTATTTTTAAAAATGTGAAATTCTACACCTTCAACCGCCTTTTTCACCCCTAATACTGAATCTTAAAGAACAAACATCGAAATTTTTTCCTCTCTATAATATATATTTTTTTTCTTTCGAGGATCAAATATACATCCCTCAAACACGCACCGAGCCAAAACGAAAGAGCTGTTAGTTCTAAGATCGGTAGGCCATGACGAATAGGAATGTACGACATATGTATGTATTAAGGTCGTTTTTTTTCTTTGGGTTTCTTACAAAAATATTTCCATTCAAATATTTTTAAAACGTGCGGACTCGCTTCTCTTAAATTCGATTTCATCTTAGAGCATGTGCATTCCCCGATCGCACAGTTTTAGGTGAATATCCGTAAATATTTTGATTGAATGAGGAATTTAAAGAATTCCATCGCATAATACATCGACCAAAAATCGAATCGAGTATTAGCGGTCTGTTTAATAAACATTCTTGAGTTGACGTGAACTTTCAATTATTTTTACTTCCTCGTTTAAAATATCTACGATGTTATGACTTACGCGCAATTAAAACTAATACATTAAGAGAAAAAGGACTAGAATAAGATTATTCTTGATACTATTAAGTACATGAATTATCTTCAACTACATTTTCAGGTGTAACAATACCTTTGATGTTGTGAACCTCATCTAAAGTAATACTACACCCAATTAGATTATTTTTAGTGGCCGGAGTGTCTATAGATCAAAGCGTTGAAAACCGTGTTATTTACGCGACCGTAATAACAATTGTAATTGGCCACTTCGTCTTTATTAAACTGTATCCACTCCGAGTGTACTCTAAATTAAACACTAAGCCAGGCCGAGGAAGGCACATAGAAGCAATCATAAGCTAGTAAGTACCGTGATATATGAATGCTCTTTGTTTTAAATATAGCTTGTTGAGTATAAACTACATGCGAAATATAAACGTAAAATAAAGTTATTATGTAAAAGACAGTATAATTTGGAAGCAAATCGTTGTATAGTACGTAAAACTCTTAAAATTTTAACATTACTTTGAGTTTTGTTTAGGATATAAACTTGGGCAGTAGAGCTTTTTAAATTATTTAACAAAAATCATTTGATCATCGGATTTGTATGGAGATAAAACAGAATCATAAATAGAAGTAAATAATGTTTTAATACTGTGACTGTTACATACAGACTAATTGATTGTTAAGGGATTAGCAACATAAACGATTTTTCTTTAAATTTTAATAAAGGGGGAAAAATCAGAAATTATCTTTAGTAACTTGCACATTCCAGGATGTAGTCTAGGGTTTTATATATTAATTTCATAGATATATTAATAAATATAAAATAAATTCTTTGTGGAACATTTGAAGGATGTTGACGTTGCTATATAATTAGGATTTTGTGTGCAAACTAAAAAATAAATCTGCTACTGAACCAAATGATCTTATAGCTGCATTAGCTGCCATGATCAACGAACATAAAATGTAAGTTTAATTTATTTAGTCAACACTTTATTCTATAACGGTACGTTTACGGATATTTTAGTCAGCTGTAATTATTCCTGTGCATAAAAAAGAGGTAATAAAATACCGACCTGTGGCATTGACTTTCTGTATTGCGAAAATTGTTGAATACTGTATATTGGAGAGGCTTAACAATTTCCTGTATAAGCATAATATTTTGACAGAATTTCAACACGGCTTTAGAAAAGGAAGGTGACAACCACTGCTCTCATTAATTTTTATAACACTATCTTAGAGTGTATTTAAAGCAGGACACCTGCAACAGACTTATGACTGCGTACAGTATAAATAAATAAACGTTTATTCCCAAAAAAAAGTAAATACAAAAACAATTATAGGATAACGTCAAGAACAAAAAGGAAAATGCAAAAATAGAAACAAAGGCGCTCATAATAGCAGTAATAATAAATCAAGATGCAAGTTTTATAGAAAAAAAGGAGAAATAAATATAATGTAAATTCTATTCCCAAAAAATTTCCCCTACTTTAAATGTACTTTAAAGGCAACTTTTACTCATATGAGAGCGTAACTAAAGTATTCTTCTAAATTATAATAAGGTCGGTCAATCAAGTGTTCTTTTAAGTTAATTTTAAATTGATAACGGGTTAAATTACACATAGCGGAAGGTAAGGTGTTATATATTTTAATTCTCATGTTGTACATAAAACTTTTGGATATAAAGGCCGTTTTAGACCTAGCTATTTATTGCGCAATTTATTGGCCAATTTGAAATTTTACGTGTATAACACGTATTTAATCCGTGTAAGAGTGAGTCTGTGTTGTGGCAGGTGTATACCTTCATAACGAATGTTACAGCTGTGTACAGGATTATTATCCTCAAAAAACTTTTGTTTGTTACTACGGGCATATAACGATATTTCTAATATATACAGAGATACCACAGTTAATATTTTTATTTTTTTAAACAAAGGTCTGCATGATGTTCGTTGCGATACTCCTGTCATTGCTCTAATGGCAGTTTTTTGGGTTATTAAAATTTTATTTACACCGGTGCTAGAGCCTCATATCAACAATCCATATCGTAATCTTGACTCGATATCAGCGCTATAGACCTGCCTTAGAATTTTCAGATATACCATGTTTCTGAAATGTCGCAGTTTAAATACTGAAGATGATATTCCTAAGTTAAAATCATTTATGTGAGTGTGCCATTTTAGGTCATATGAAAAATATATACCTAAGATTTTAATAGAAGTTGTTTAATTTAGTGTTTTATTGCCAATAATAAGATCTAAGGGAGGCAAAGACCGTGCTGGATTTGAATTGAAAAGAATATTCTTTGTTTTAGATATGTTCAAAGACAATTTGTTAGAAGCAAACCATATATTTAAATTATTTAAAGCTAAATTTGTCTCATCTTGCATGTTAACTAGATTGTCATTAACTAATACTGTAGTATCGTTTGCATATATTGCTAGTTTGTATTGTTGTAGGAAAACAGTGATATCATGAATTAAAATTGAAAACAGGATCGCAGATATGATAATGTTATTTAAAAGTTACAGAGGTATAGCATCATATATTTGCAAATTGGTTTGCTTCCTACTTGTACGACCCCATCCAATACGTAAATATTAAACATTAAACCTTCTGGTGAAATAAGACGCTGGATCTTATTCATTGCCGGTTGTGATAGGATTTTTCACAGGGTTGCGTTTTGGTTCCTGTGTTATTTAATCTGTATCTTAATTACATTATGCTTTTTCTGTCAGATATTTACCTAATTATGTATGCCAATGGTATCTCTATACTAAGAACGAATGATAATCGAAAATTTATTACAATAATTATACTGCTTTGCACTCTAATCGAATAGTTCGCAACAAACAAATAGTCCGTAAAAATCCTTGGCAGTTGAAGCTAATCTGTTATGGAAGGAGCACTATCAGAATATAACTAATAAATCATCGAGTTTTCCGTTACTTGAGATCACAGGTTTTTTTTTTTGTTTGTGGAAGTCGTCTTACATGCATTCTCGGAAACACTGCAGCCTCTCGGTTTTTTGTATTTAATCTCCCATTTTTTTTTACCCATTAAATTATACCAGCCATGCTAAGATCCTTGCACTAATTGTACATGCCTTTGGCTGGTCGATTGAAGTAATCCTTGGGTTCATTTTTGGCTTGCCAAAAATTACCTGTCTTCTTGCGCATGAGGCATTGCACTAACACAGAATGTGGTAAGCGTTCTCTGTCCTCTCATCAAATAGTCTGCAGTTGATATCTTGATCCTGTTAGAAGACATGTGACATCGCAGGTTACTATAGCCAAATTCGATTGGGCACTACGGTCTCGTTTGGTCTCTGTGACCTGCTCTGAAGTGATCTGTTGTGGTCACACGTGTTATTTGTTAGTATTTGTGACGTCATAAATTTACAAATGTTTTGAGCGGCAAAAGCTGTGTTTTTGTAACTACTATCACATAAGGCTATTGCTAGTGTTAAATGAATATAGTTTTCAAAAACAAAGATAACATAATTATTATATTATTAATTATATAAACGCAATACTGCTCACAACCATATAAAGAGTACTAATTCAGAGCGTCATGAACGAGCAGCAATTGTACGTATTTGTTAGGTTAGAAGAGAATATCTCCCAATATAAAATGCTCTTGTGGCTATTGTTGTTGAAGAACTAACATCTGTTTTCTTGAACATACCGTCTTTAATATTTTCAATTATTGTAACTGCTGCCAAGGCTACATACTTATTGCATTTGTTACCACACGTAATACGGGAGGTTAGACGCTCATACCGCACTTGTGACCCATCCGGACCGATCTCCGAGCGCGGTTTGACAGACCAAACGTGATCGGGTCACGACGTGACGTCATCAGTTTTCCAAACGAATTCGAGCGATCTGTAGACCACGACTGACCACTCGTGACCAATCTCAATCGAATTCGCCTTATGGAATGTACAAGAGAAAGCCATTGTAAGATCCATTGTTGGTGCTCATTTTACCTAATCTTCCAGACCAATATTCGAAAATTCGAAAAAATTAAACTTGCTGCACCTAATGTGTATTTATATACTAGAATTACCTTATTATGTTTATAAAAATAAATACAGCTTTATCTTGAATGCAAACTATCATAATTATCAGTCTAGGGCAAGAGATTATATGCACACTGCAGGATACACTTTAAACATCATGAGCTTAGAGATGAAAGATATAGGGGTTAAAGTGTACAAACATCTACCTTGTGAAATTGCATTGATGCAAATTGTTTCGACCTTCCGCAACGCTTTGCGTACATTTCATGCGCCGGCATAGCTTCTATAATTTAAAAGATTTTTTTTGCCAAACATAGTAAGATTATGTCCGTTTCAATTTCAAGTTTTCCATAATTGACCCAGCCTTAACTTTTTTTTATACTTACTAATTGTATAAGACTTAATTAGAATTATTCTTCAGTTATGTATTTTATTTTATTCAATTTATTATAGTTTTCTGTTTTTAGATGTTTTTTTTTTGTTTTAGGTCGATTGTTCTTTTTATTACTTTATATGTTCTAACAAAATAAATATTACTATGTACAGTGGGCTTCGTTTGTAATGTCTCCCCCTTACGACCATATATCTATACTTTCTACCACGCGTTCTAAGCCGTGCGCTTCGAGTATTTTCGAATTCGCAGCTGGCAGATATAAATATTATATTATATATTTACCTGCGGTTTAGTTTACGATTCTTAAATAGATAGGCCTGATAAAATGGATAAAGGTGTGCTTATATTACATATTATTAATGAAAGTAACCGCAGTTGCAGAGAACGTGCATTGGATCGGTGCAGCTGAATTGCGGTAAGAAATCGTTTGTCTCATAATGAGAAACCCCAACTGCAGTTACAAGTTTTCGTGATATAAATAAGCAGATATTAGAACACTCTGTCATTAACTATTTATTACCTGCTAAAATCTTGACCTCAATTTCGGTTTTTTCTCTATTTCGTGTTTTATGTATTTTATATTTACGTAAACCAAAAATCTTACATTAAACAACAATCCGAGATAGTTATATATATAACATTATATTTTGCTTTTTGAGAACTTGCCCATAGATTACTAATCCGATGCCTTCCGTTATCCATTCTTATTATTATTTACTTTGTCGTTGTTTCTCTTTTATGCTTTTTTTTCAGTTCTGAAGGTTAACCTGTTGGATATTGTAATAGCTTTAATACGATCGTATTAATTGCTAACAGTTCTATTTTGTAAAAACGATTCACAAAGATTATCCTTTACCCTATAATAACATCTGCCCCTATTTAGCAGAGGTAGATATAATAGTATTAGCAACATATATACAATATAAATGAGAAATAAATGTATACAACAAAAACACAGATAGGAACGAACAATACCAAGACAAATATAAATTTTAAAGGATTAGAAATACGTGCGATTTAGTGAACTTGCCATAACAGCCAAAAGATTAATACATGCAAATATTTCTTTGGTAAAATTCATTTTTCCTTTAAATATGTTAAGAAACTATAATTACTAGGCGCTCTATGATTTTTTTCTACCTGCGAATCTGAGCTGACCTGATGTACTTGACCTTGCTATGCGGAAAAATAGTATCGATCTGGAGGGCACTGTACCTATATATTTTTGATCAAAGTAAAACAAATTAAATTTAAAAATATCTATATATTGACAAAAAATATAGCTACCTACTCATCTTCAACTTAGCAACATTGCTAGCTTGCATTAGGAAATTCAAAAATAAGAATTATAAACAAAATGTACTACACGTGTTAATAATGACTATATTTTTTTCAGAATTCAAATCTCGTTCTCCCACCTGCTCTGAGGACTCGGGAAAACATTCTGGAGGCAGCATTCAGGAGCACTTAAACCTCACCTCGTATCTAGCGACAGTTCAGTTGAGACGCAGGGTTGGCGAACCGCTGGGCATAGTTTTGGCTTCAGGTAATTAGAATGGAAATATGATTTCTGATAAGCGACGGTTAGCTCAGCGATGTATTATACAAATACTAGCAAGATAACATGTAACCATAATTCTTAACAGATACAATAAAATACCTCGTCCACATTATAATTTATACTGCGTAGTAGACGGGTCAACTTTAATACCTCCCCTGCCTGCGGTCTAAAAGATTTATTGCGACGATTATACATACCTTACTTCGTTGGTCTAGTACTAGTAGATGAAGTAGATACGATTTGCCGAGTGCAATAGAGATCATTTTAAATGCTGTTTATAAAGATATTTTATTTATTAATATTGAAAAATATTTTTACGAAATGATGCAAAATTATATTCGCCATTAGTTTCAATAAATTTCTTCTATGAGTGCAGGTTTCACAGTCAAATGTGATGGAATAATAATAAAAAAGTGCAAATCCTTTGATGTCTCATATTTTCTAAAAGACAAACAACAAATCCAAGAAACGCCTTCCGCACGGGCCAAATCATTGCCGTTAAAAATAGTTCGAGTTCGCCGCTAAATCAACAGCGTCTGATGAATACATATGAGACCCATAATACCGGATACATAGCGCGCCATCTTGTTTATAAATAGACAATATACTGCATCCTCACCTGTCACAGAGAGAGGCGAGTAAAAATTCCTGCATTACCACTAATAATAAGCTTGCAGGATTCGCGATTGTGTCCTCGTATTAATTTGGTAGATCATCAGGCATTTGATAAATGAATAGACAAAAACTTGACCAATTAAATGGGAAGTTTATAAATTTCCGATATATTTTTATAACTGACTATTAAGCATGACTAATAGACCAGGCGTTGCTTGATTCATGATACCGGTGTGAAAGCATTAACCCTAATGACTTTCCTCAAAATGTATTTTGGGAAGGATCTGTTATCCTACTCTGGCTAGGAATTAATATATCAATATCAAGTTAATTACTCATATTTTTCAATAGCTGAAGAATTTTATATTAGTTTCTTTAAAATCTTAATCTATGGAACAGAATGTAGACTGAGATTTCCTCTTCATCTTAGAATGAGTAGCGTAATTCTTTGCTAAATTGACAGTGTAAGTCTAAGTACTTAGTAAGTGTCTTGTACTGGTACCTTCCTCCACACTCTTTTGGTTTATTATGTATTCATGCGAGAACCAACTTTGTTATTTTTAATGTCAATGGAATGGTTGCTTCCAATAAAAAGCCTTGATGATTACAAGGACTTAAATTTTAAACAATAGACTTTATGTACCTTATATTTTATTCTTAAATATGTTTATATACTTAATTTAGTTTCCTTCTTTTTTGGGGGGTGCAACCCAACAATACTGCTTTGGATGTATACAGCGATAGTGAGACAAATCATCACTTATGCATCAGTAGCTTGGAGCAAAATAACTAATCTGGCCACCGCGAGAATTAACCTGTCGAAAGTGCAAAGATTAGCGTGCACATGCATAACTGGGGCCATGAGATCTTGCTCAACAGCAGCTATCGAGATAGTATTGGATCTTAGCCCTCTCCATATTGTGGTAGAGGGCGTGGCAAAAGGAACCACACTCAGAATGGTCAAGGAAGGGAGGGGATGACAGGTCAAAGAATAGGAATGTATGGGCCTCGAACCAAGTATTTTGAAAGCTTGGGAAAATACCCAAGTATCTACCAGGTGAAAATTTTTTCTTAGGATATCGAACAGGTTAGGTAAATGAAAAAGTTTCTTTATGAGTACATTTTAATTATTCTTGCTGCGATTTGTTGCTTGTTAGCAACATTTTCAAGGAATCTTAAATTAACAAATTACTTTTTTACTTTTTCAATCAACACATTTTTAATAATTATACGTAAACAACACCAAAATATAATTATCACCCTTTAATGCTTTTGTTTTGCGTTGTGCTTCACATTAATAGCTTATTAAAATCCCTTTGTATGTAGTGACAGTTTACATATATACTAGCGGTCAAGGCAAGTGAAACAGCTCACAACATTCGATGATCAGAAACAGGAGAGTGCTTTACATAAATATTGGTAATACTATTTGAATTGGCAAACATATTGTCAATAATTGTTGCACTGGTGCCTTGGACACGCATTGGTAGTTTGCTACATTAACGTGGTCAATTCTGAAACAAAATTTTTATTTATATATTTTATAGTATGAAATATTCTTCCAGGAATAGATATGTTGGAGTTTTTTTTTAAATAAATTAATAAAAATGCAACCACTTCGGTGAAAAGATTTTATTGCAGACTTACAAATTTCTGAAACAGACACACACCAACTTATATTATAATTAGTGTTCAAAAGTTATGACTATATCGTTCTGTGTAATACAAAGACTGTTCCTTTTTATTCGATTAATTCATCTCTAACATCCGATCTTGCAGTGGTTTGCAACAATGATGTTCGTAGGTGCACAAATGGATAGAGTTTCAGGCGATTAGATTAAATAATATCGAGTTGTCTATAATGTGAATAAATGTGAAATGTGAGAATTAAAATTTACACTAGTATAATGCAATTTAGACCAAAATCACATTATTTTAAAAAGTAAACATAAAATGAATTAAGTTAGTTATTGTGATAAATAGCGATACAGTTTAAAATGAGTACTATCTAACAAATAAATTGATTTAATGTGACCTAGGAACCTATGCGCAACGACAATAGATCTTCTTATCCATGTACTTTCTTAATTTTTGTCCTGTTGTATATAATAGATTCCATTGACCATCGTTAACATCAGAATTTATCTTGCAAGAGCGAATGGCACAATAGCATGAAGCCCATTGGCCTCTTCTTTCACAGTTATTTCACTTAAACCTAACAATAAAATATATAACAAAGTATGTAAATGTTATGGCCAACTAACGTTACCTTTTACACAATGCATCTTATCAAGGTTCATTAATTGTTTTGAAAACTGCAGGGTAATGTAAAACTAATAAAATACGTGAAATAGATAAATAAAACAAGTAAATCATGTAGATTAAAACGGATGAGTAACCTAATTTATGTAGGTACCAATATAAGCAATAACAAACTGCCATATTGAGAGGCTGTTGTTTGAAGTGAAGTTAGGCTTAGAAATTCAAATCCCTATGATTCATCCATTGTCTTTACTATTTATAGTGTGGTAAGAGTGAGTTATCTATGGATCACTGACAATTTTATTTAAAAAAATTGGTTTCCCACTTCCAAGGCTAAATACGAGATGCACTTAAAATAATGTTAGATGATATAGGAAAATATATTGTTTTAAAGCATATTGCATCCAATACAAAACATTATTTACTTCAACAGTTTCTTTTTTTTATAAATTTTTGTGTTGCAGCTACATTAAAATTATTTTACAACCGAATTTTTGTTGAAATTACTGTTACTAAGTATGTATTTGGTTGAATGAAAATAAAATAACAAAATACGTTTTGTTAAATCAATGCATTTATTTTTCTTGAGTGTATATTTCTATTTTGTTTTATTATTATTATACCTAGAAAATTCCATATATTTCAATATAATCATTATTATATTTTATTAATCCGGCGCTAAAAACAGACTGTTTACTAAGAAATTATTAATTTTGATAGTATCATGAAAACGACGACAATAAAAAATAAACAAGGTGCTCACTGGAGCTCTAACACCTCGTAAAATCCGATACCGCCAGAGAAGTGTTCGCACTTAACAGCTGCAACGGTCTTTAATAGCACTTGCTTAAGCGTATATGCAACATATAAGCATCATTTTTTTTCTGTATCTATTTACACATAAACGCGTACACCTTTTCGACTAATCACTTTCTGGCGAGTATAGTTCGAAAGGCGCCAGGAATAAACGCAACTGAAGACGTTAAGGATCTAAATAATCCGGTGTTTATTCCGACTGGACGTTACAGGAAAGTAGAATCCACTATTTACTAAAATATACGCGCACTTCAATAACCATAAAGTACTCCGGAATTACCAATGAAACCGTTTCAAATAACGTCACGTGAGCCTATCTTGTACAGGCGCCGTTTGCGGCCGTAACATTTACATCCCATTAATTTCGTGCGGTTTAATCCGAAACTTTAAACTACAAGCTAACGTTTCCGTTACAAATTAGTTCGGTTCGTGTAGTTCCGAAGTAATCGTTTGATATTCGCGTGATTCGGTGGTTTTTGATTATGTTCCAAAAACTGCCGTCATCAGACGCAGGTAGGTATCGTAAGACATTCGCGTGAAAAAAGGTGAAGTTTCTATTTAAAACTTGTGCTTTGGCTTACGCGGTTCATATCATTTCCCAATCGCGAATACTCCCTCCTCTTTTAAGCAGAAACTATTTACACTTAAACTTGCACAAATTGTTGCTAAAAATAATCCCCCAATTCGATAATACCTGTATATAATATAATTCTTCCAAATTTTCGCTAACAAAGAATATCACCGCACGCAGAGGCGCAATAATTATCAGCGGTTAAATTAACATCTGGTAAATGTTCTGTTCGTTCGTTCTCGAGACACCTCAGACAAATTAGACGTGTTCCTACAGTAAAAATAAATGTTAATGAGGTTTGTTGGAGATTCGGAGCAATGAATTATTTATAAACTCGAAACATAGACGCCTCGTCCGCAGAGAAATTAAACTTCGAAAGTTCGTTTGGTGCTATAATAGTTGAAACGTAAAGGATGGATAGCTCCAGTCCACAACTAACAAAAGCGAGTATCCGAAAGTGTTGTACGCAAAATGTTGCTTGTTTACTTTAATTAATGATATCCGCAAAGTATATTTGGCATGAATAAATCAGCATTAAGCAAAAAATCAAATAATTTTCGCAGTAGCAACAACTAATAACTCAAAAGAACTTGATTCGATGGCAGCAGTTACTATTATCATTTTTAATATAAAGCGACAAGGCATTACGTATACCAAAACATCTGCAGTGTTTATGAGCCAGTCTGAAAAGAAGGATAATGATATCCATAACTACCACCTCTACCATAGAAGCGAAGGATGGAGGTGGATGCTCGCAGAGCTGTGTATTATCTCCCTTAGTGACCGGAAAGGACCTTCACTGCCTGGGATATGATAACGACCTTATAATATACGTTAAAGGACGGTTTTCAAAGGTTCTGGTGGAACGTTTACAAACTGCTCTAAATATTGGTGTAAACAAGAGCTACTATTAATTGAATGCTCAGAAAACACAGGTTGTCACGTTCACAAAAAAAGAGCGCTAGAAGACTTACAACCACCAATGTTAGGAAATGAAGGAATTTCATATGTCAAATAGGCGAAATACTTGTGGTATGGTTTGATTAAACACTAATATAATGTACCTAACCCACATATCCAGAATACTACCAACAAAGCCAATCGTCATAGGCAGGTGCAGGAGGCTGTGTAGAAGAAATCGCAACCTTTAAGGAACTGCTTGGTCTACAGCATATAGACGTGTGAACAGTCAAGCACCGATAAGTAAATCGCACGGTGTTGACCATCAAAAACCATTAGAAATTCAATCTAGATAAAAGCTATCCGGTTATAATACTAGATAAGAAGAACTGGGAGAAATGCACATCAGTAAGAGCGGACTCGAACTAAGTTATGGCGCAGGAGTTGGAATATATGCAGAGAAGTCTAAAAAGCTTCAGCAAAGACACAACGGTTATTTCAGATCGCTGCAATTCATCATTGTGTCAGAGAAATAAAACACCCGTCACTATTTTCTCTGACAGCCAGTCAACACTTGAAGGGATTAGTGCCATAAGTCTTCACTCTAAGCTGTTTTGAGAATTTGTAAACGTCCTAAATAAGCTGGGCATCCAAATTAAATAAATATTGGTCTGCTGGGTTCCCAACCACTCGGACGTGAAGGAGAAGCTCGCCAAGATCATTCATTGGAGTTAGCCCTTGTTTTGGTATTACCAAAACGCAAATTAAAAAGGCCAGGGATACGTAATAAATCTAAAAAGTGGTGGTAGAAGCCGCCAGAACAGAGATAGCCAAAAGAGTTTCTAAAGGAACAAAGACGTGAATTTACTAAAGACCTGCTGAGTAACGATAAGAAGACTGCCAAAATGATAATAGGTCTGCTGACTGGTCATAATGACGCTACTTGCTGATTGTGCTAAAAGAAAGAACAAACACCAGTTCACTTGCTGTGCCAATACGACGCCCTGATAAGAACAAGGTTTCTAAAAGTGGGGGTGGAGTACTCCACAGCTAACAGCTACACAAAGGAGCCGCTCTTAAAGATGACAGGCCAAATTAAAAGGGCAAAATTAGAGAGCACCTTTTAGGAAAAAGGAGATCACAAAAGATTTGAAAAGATTACGGTGAAACAGGTCCGTGGGCCACCTCATCAACCCTGGTCTGATCTAATCTAACGCCTGCAACTAACTAAACTGTGATAGTTCTTCACGTTAATGCTAAATTTATATTTAAAATAAAAAAAATTGCTAAGTGTCCGTTCTTGGTTACATGTTCCTTGATTATAATCGTGTTTATGGTGCTATTTATACCAAATATGTTCTGTTACTGGAATGGAATAGGAGAAGCGCCATCTATGCGACAATTTCTGTAAAACACACAAGTATTTACGTATTTTCTATACCGCATGGGGACAAAACTACTATAAGAAGTGTTACGGGGTTCGCTCGCTCTCAAGCGTAAAGGTCTTGGATCGAAATAATTTGATTCAACACACAAATTTTTGGATGACACTGTATATTTAACAAAACAAATTAAATTCAAGATAAATAAAAAAATACAATGAATTACAATAAAACAACTCTTAACATAGGTTACGATGATAATATATATATTGACGTTCGGTTTTAACCTGTATATTTAAATAATAACTTAAACTATTAATTATGATATAATTCCGAAATATAGAGGTTATAATATCTAGGTTAATAATGTTGGCCGGAAGGTTTATGTCATGTGATCGGATTTTAGAAAAATGAATAAAATAAAATAATGAAATATTAATTTTGGTGCAAAGAAAAGAATAATAAAATTAAAATATACAACTTAGCTGGTCGTTTCTAGAAGTGGCGATGTATTGCGTTCGTGAAGGTGGTTTGAGCGCGTTACGCTGATGTCAAGGCGTGGTCCCCTTTCGAATTCAACGATCCGGATTTGGCCTCCCAAACTAAGTACTTCGTTCACCCTCTTGGTTTCACTCAACGCCAAAACAACACTAGTAGTAGTAGTAGTTTGGAAATAAATAACGAAAATGCAAAACATTAAATTTTTGCTATCGCGGTAAGATGCGTTGTGACGACCAAGGAGTTCGAAACCTCACTGCTAGATGGCGTTGCAGGGTCTAATCTTAATTAAAATGAAATAAAAATCTTCAAATAATATCTATAAATGAAGTGATCGCAATCCAACGGCAACAGAAGATAAGCAAGATGTTCATTACATATTCTAAAAAAAAGATTTTGTTGATTTGACCAAAAATACTGTTACAGCAATCCAATGAAGTGTTCCCAGCAATTAGGTGCACTGATAAAAATGCATAAGTCATACACTGGTCAAGAAACCTGCAATATACTGTGGTAACATTACAGCAATAGACAGTAATTCTCCTGCTAAATCGTAATTTATAGTAATAATTCATGCACGGATCAATAGTAAAAAAACATCTTGCTAAATGAACTTGACAAAATATATTTTGTTGCCGCAAATAAATCGGTTTTCTGTGTACTCTGAAACACTCCAGCAGGCGGTGAATGCTGACAAGTGGCAATGTTCTTTTGCACGGCAATGCTCGTTCCCACACGGCTCGAAAGACCACTGAACTTCTTTGCAAGTTCAAATGGGAACTTTCTAACCACTCTGTCTGTAGCTCCGACTTGGCTCCAAGTGATTATTATCATTTGTTCAGTAAATTCAAGGATTTCTTATTGTTTCCTAAGTGATGACGACTTAAGAACAGGTGTGCAGCATTGGCTGGCTACTTTGACGGTAGAGATTTAAGCGGAAGGCATAAACAAACTTGTTGCAAGGTACAACAAATGTCACACCAACTACATTAAAAAATGAGTAAATGCATTACTTTCATTTAAGTAAAATTATTATTTACGTTCATTCATTTCACTTTTAAGTATATGTAAAAGGGTACTATTTTCTGGAACATCCTCGTATTACAGAATTAGGTACTCACTATTAATTATAAAACGTATGACTAAAATATCTAATGTACTTTCCCAATTTCGACGATAAACATAACAAAAATGCAACAATTAAAGGTGCAAATGTGTAAATGGGTTAAAATAAAAGCAATCAAAACAAAATTTAAAATTGCGACTTTAAATTTTGTATTTAAGTTTAATTTTGGATTACAAACAGCTTTCTTTTATAAACATTTCGTGTGAAGTAAAATAAACAGTTTTACATAACACCCTATACATCTGATTTCGATCTTTTCATCGTAAGCTCAGTTTTTCAAGCAATGCAATTGGAAAATATACATAATAACATTTGGGTTACTAAGAGTATTGCCATCATCATCTTTTATTATCGTAGGATTCCTTCTCATATTTCTTTACTAAAATACACAGTACAAAAATAGGTATTTTTTTCTTGGCAAAAATTACTTTTTTTGATATTTTTTCGCACTGAATGGGAGTAAATTTACAGAAACATAAGGAAAATATCAAAATGTTAGAAATTTTTTCATAACAAGTATTACACGTGAATATTATTGGAAAATTTTTATTTCTTAGAAAAAAATCTTTAACATTGTAATATTACTAAGAAAAGTATTAATACCTCTTAGGAAAAACTTATCATTTCTTACAAATTGGAAAATTACAGTTAAAAATAATATCTTTTATTCAAATAAATTCCTTTAATAACAAAAAAATATTTTTGGATATATAATATCACGTATTTACGCTTTTCTTAAAGAAAATACATTTATTTTATAATGAAAAAGTCGGTACAGTTACAGATAAAGTAGTGGTAGATATACGTCAAAATGTAATGTACTACAAAACTGTAAATCATCACGTCATGATGTTCTAAACATATAATAGCAAAGCTTTCTGACCTATAGTAGGAAATACATTAAACATATTCTACAAGTACAGAAATTGTCGTGAAGATGGCAGTTCTCCTCTTTCACTACACTAACAACTTTCCATACTCGATTTAAGTTTTCTACATGGCGAACTTATCAAATATTTATCTGTTACTTGTCAGATAAATATTTCTTAGGAACTGTTATCACAACAGTTGCCCGATTGCAGACGGTGGCCTATGATTTTTCTGAATGTTTTGTTTGTCTTTTGGTATTAAATTCACTCTACCAGGACATTTTCATTCCGAGGATATTTTCCTTTTTGTTAGGAAAGAAAAATCAGAAACATTGAATTTTCCTTTGTAATTTTACTTTTAAACAAGTAAAACTTCCATGAAAATTATCACTATCACTAGAAACCTTACTTGTAAGTGTTCCAGACTACATGAAAAAATCTTGGAAAAGTTACCCACATTTAAAAATTTCACTGGGAATATTGAAGGTTACATGAAAAAAAAAACCTTCGAAAAATTAGATATTGCTTCTAAAAGTAAAATGCCTGTACGGTACCCCTGGTTTTAGAAGCAGAAAATTGCCCAATAATCGTACAGGAATTTTATAAAAAAAAATCTTTAGTGTGTAGAAGCCCTATACTACCATTTTCTCACTTTCTTCATCTATCTTCTTGTTTTCTTTTTTTCCTTAAAACAACTCTTGTAGATTGGTGCGTGACCTTGAATACGAAGAGCTTGAAACAGTTGAAGATAACAATCTAAAGGAAAATAATAGATAGGGACAACAATATATTCTAAAAGTAAAAAAAAAACTGTATTCTTTTATAACCTTGTCTTTAAAAATAAGACACTACTAAGAGAGGACATATTACTGCTACTTCATCACACTTACCTCCAAACGCAACGTAAACACATGCAACGGCACCGTACATCGTGCCAATAACACCTAGAATCATCCGTTCCGGCATCCTCCGTACAGAAGCGTTTTAGAAGTCAAGAAGTTTATTTTTAAATCGAATAGAACACACAACACTCCAGAACGCCACACGTAAAATCGAGCTAGACCGACGTTTTAACGTAGTACGCTAGTTATACCGCGTAGCCGTTACGAAGATCCGTAGTAAAACAAAGGAGACACCGCCATTTTCGAAATTAGCGTGACAAATCGCGATCGGCAAAGAGGATTGGTCGATTCGAACGTTGACAGATTGTCGGTAATATCATTTATTCACGTCGTCCAATCTCGGCCGGTAAAAAAGAAAGACGCCGTCGAACGTCGTCGTCTCAAGATGAGAAGGAGGTGTTTATTAATAAATCTCGTGGGTGTTACGTGATACCTATTTACGAGGAAATCCCTTTTTTACAACGCAACGTCGTCGGAAAAACACATCCCCGACATGAGGTATAACAACATCTCTCGTTGCTGATTTCGTCACGGAACCATGTGCACCGTCTCGAAATATGTAGATTAAAAAAAAAATGTGTGCCGCCGAATTCGACGGGGAGAACGCATAAAAATTCTAATTTAGTACTGATACTCGCAACCGCCGCATTTTAAAAATATCCAAACGTGATAACGCTCGATCGGGAATTTCACCAATAAAAGTGTTTTATAAATAACTCCCTACATATTCGCGTCTTTCGGTTTCACATGGACGTGCCGCGGGCGGAAAATGTTTTCAAATTTTAAATTCCCTTCGTTCAGGCCGAGATCGAAAAGTTTATCGAATTCGCCGAAGGCTGGCGAATACAGTGACGATGGTTACGTACTGTGCAAACCACCGAAGACACCTGTAGGATCGCCGAGGCAACGAAGATACAAGAAAAGTAAATTAGACCCTGTTTGATTCTGAAATTTTGTGTGTGTTTTACAAGTTGAAAAATGTTTCTTTAGTTTTGTACTTGTCGTTTAATAACAAAATAGTTTGACAGTTTTCCTTAAGTGTTATTGTTTTTATTAATAAAGGTAAGACATAACTAACGAAATATACAATAAACTTTGAATCTAATATTAGAACGTTAGTACCTAATTTCTTCCCAAATTTACCCATTTAGATCGTGTTTAGGTGTGTTAAATTCGTTTGATCGGTTTTTTATAGTTCTGTTGCTATTTTTGACATAAATTCTCCAATCTCCATTCATATGCAATACATGCGTTATACGTTTGTTATTTTGTGTCGAAACATGTTAAGAAATACTACCAGTAATAAGGAGACACAAGTTAGTAGAAAAAAAAATAATCAAATGTGGCTACCCTGATTTTGTGTTGACTAACAAAATAAACATGTTTTCTATTTTGTTGTAGCAATAACTTTAAGATATGAAACCAAAATTTAAATAAACATAATTTGTAGTATTTATTTAATTCTCTACAAAACATTCGTTCATTACCGTTTTTTTATGGGAAAACTAAAGACGTAGGAACGAACTTCAAGAAATACTGAAGTGCAACGATATACAATGTATGTGAGTACCTACATAATTTAGGTTGTTCCCAATAACTTATTCTTCAACGCTGATTTTATGTTCATTATTTTTTTCCAAAATATTCTCTAGTCCATTTCTAAATTTATATAAACAAATATCGCTATTCAATTCCAGTTTAATTAGCATCTTGTATGCAACTCTGTTCTTACACAAGATTTTCTGTGCTTTTTCTACTTATTGTTAGTACCGATCTAGACGTTACAGTCTCCATTCGATTTAATAAATGGCAAATGTCATTTTATGCAAAATATGAACTTATGCACAATTTATCATTAAATCTTTATATCTTCAACTAGTGATGGGCATAATCGAATGATCATCATTAGAAGAAGAATTTTGTTTAGCTCCTCCCTTCCTTTTTTGTGCATAATTTTTCTGAATTGTTAATATAATGTGCTTTTTATTATTCTGTTTTATTACTATGTATTATTGCTCCCAATTTCCGCGATTTCAAACAAATTCATATCATTCATATAAATCGTTCATAATCGATTATTACAATAATCGAATTATCATTCATAATTCAAACTTCATAATCAAATTATCGAAAGATCGTCAATAATCGAATGATGCCTTTTTCGCCATACGATTATGCCCACCCCTACCTGCAACCTTCAAATAATAAATGAATTTTGTAAGAAAATAATTGAAAGATTTATTTCCGCACATCGATAATTCATTTAAACGCAGATCTTAACAGTTGAAAAATATTGTTTTTTGCCAGCATGGAGAAAAGTGTCCACTTTCCTCTCTCATTTCAGGGAGGAAAGTTATAAGTTTTCCTCCCTATAGAAGAAAACGATAGATGACGATAAATAACCGCTATGTCGGCGGTTCTTCATTTAGGTATTAGGCAGGATCGGATTTACAAATGACCATGCTGATAATTTTATTACACCTTTAAACATGTGTTATTTGAGAGTCAAATTATTGATGTCGGCAACTAGGCGTCAGATCCCAATGAATAAACAAAATGTTTTCTGCGTTGGTTTATGTGTTAGGAACCTACGCAAACGAATTGACTCTTGAACCTTATCAATTTCATCACACGCATTACCTTTTCATACTCATGGCTACAGCAGAGTGATGAATTTACAAAGAAACAAAGTAATAAAATTGCTAATTTAAAAGCAATGAATTAGATAATCGGCTAACAATATAATTCATAGTTCGATCTTCCTATCCAGTTATCTACATCTCTTTTGCCAACAAATATCTTCGAAAGTACCTTTCTCTGGTTTGTTCAGCCTAACTACTTAGCACCCATGTTGCATACGCGTAGTTTACTATTTACCTATGTATTCTACCTCCTCGAACTGTCAAACCTATTTGCCTTCAATTATCTTCTTAAACTCGTCATCCGTCCATTCCAAGTACTTTGTCTTCTCCTCGTTGATGCTTAATCCCATTTCTCCCACTTTTTCTTCCAACATCTTACCTATATTCCTTAGTTCTTCTTGCTTCTTGCAATGATAGCAAGGTCATCCGAATACGCTAAGCTTGGATGCCTTTTATAATACATATAAGTCCAGTTTTACTGACTTTTGTCTTCCTAAGGGCTTTTTCCAGTGATATGCTAGAAAAACTACCGACAATAGACCTCCTTGCTTAACTCTGCCCCTAACTGAAAAGTGTTGGGATATTCTGTAATTTATATCCACTGCGCTTTTACTTCCTTGCAAGGTTACCTCTATAGTTTTTATTAATTTTCTACAAATATTAATTTATTTAGCACTTTGTAAATTTACTTTCTTTTCACTTGATAACTTTGAGCCTGTATTATATATGCAATACAAAACTTGATTACAGTGCTCCTCTCCTTCCTAAAGCAACACTGGGATTTTCTGACTTCATTTTCCGCTTCTTCCACTAACTTGTTTTTTATGTAAATCGCTAATACTTTGTGCGAAACATTCAATAAAGATATGTCCCTATAATTTTAACAGTTACCTTTCTGCAACTCTTCTGTTTCCTCCATACTTAAATAATCGGCCGTTATTCTTTCAATACCTGGGGTTTTACTATTCGATAGGATTTTTTCAATTCCTCAACGCCTTTACTGTAGATAAATCATCAGTTAAAATTCGCACTTCCCGTATAAGTTGCCACTGGGGTATAATATAACGTACCGCCTGATTTATTGCAACTAATTTTGCTTGACAATTATCGCAATGATCTCTAATTTAAACTTTTGATTATATATTTTAATACATCTGACATAACCAATAAAAGCCGCCCTTGCACCATCTCTCCAAAAGTGCCTATAAATTTGTTGTAAGTAATACTTTCTAATTATTTCTTTCTAATTCAGAAATAACGCACGCCGCGTCGACCAAAATAGATGAATACGCGTTCGCGATCCTAACCGTTAACAATCTTGCGCCCATTGCGTGACCTTTAACACTTGAAACAAATGAAAATTAATCAGTTATGTACAACAAAATTGATATAAAATCGTATTATACTAAAACGGTTAAAAATAAGTGTAGTAAACCCTAGTTATAATTGCCATAGAAGTTTATATTGAATTTAAAAATATTTTAAAAATGTTGTTAAGTTCGGAAACTTCTAACTAGCCACTTCTGTGAAAAAAACCTGTATATCAATATTTTTTATTTGGTATTTTATGGGCAGCGAATACTCGCTTCGATATAGCTTACCGATAAAACACGGTATCGAACATTTCCACATGTAGCTATCTATTTAGAATTTCAATCATCATCAAGTGCTACGGCCCTTACATCATCAAAACCCCAATATAACAGTCCTATACAAAAAAAAAAAAAAAAACAGGAATTATTAATAATTGAATTGTAGGGAATATCTTAACTGTTATACAGGAATTGCTTATTTTTCCACATAATGATCAAAGGATTACCAGTTACAATGTTACATATAAATTTAGTTCATCTAAAATTCTTACCTAATACACCGTTGCTCTATACTTCTGAAGTGTGTATGTTATGCTAGATTTCGTGTTAATATCGCCCATAAAATACATTTAATAGGCCCGTCCTTTCTATAGGCCGATCATGTTTTCATCGATTCACGCACATATACGTGCGTTAACTCATGTATATTGTATCCCTATTTGTTTATATATTGCAGCAATTAAGTTTTAAATTTGGTCGTAAAGACAGTTATCAAAAAAAAGAACGCGAAACGAGGTTTTCTCACAAAATATACGGATATTCCTAATTTCTATACGCTTTAGAGCTTAAGAATTACATATTTTGATAGGAATGCTACGAAGATTGTGTTTTGATGACAAATAACTAAAGAATTACTATAATAAATTAGGTTAAATTCAAAGTATCTGTAACAACTTAAACATTTTATCGATCTAGTATTAAATTCTCTTAGGAATGATCCGCAAGAAAAACAGAATTGATTTCCGCGATACATTATCTAATTACATTTTCTAAGTGGTCGAAATTGTAAAAGTTGTTTTTTATGCAGCCCAATAAAGAAATCCATTGGGGATGGGTCTGGCGACCTTGGAGACCAGAAATTTTTTGAAAAACTTCGAAGAGGAAAAAAAAGAAGCATTTGGTAGTTTTGGGCCAAAAAAAAATTGGAAATGTGGTCTATGTTATAATTATTTTGTTTAATTTGAAAACAAAACATATTGTGCAGCAAAAATAATTCCCATTTGAAGTTTTCTCTTTCAAGGCTATAATATTTTTTAAACTAGCTAATTATGATATAATATGCATGAATTTCTCTCAGAAAGTATATACAGAGTAGGATATGACACCTGTATGATCTCGACCAATCTTGTATACAGGTAATTTCTAAAAAACGATTAAATCTCTTGTTTTTGCTAAAATTAAGCGAAACTTCATATTTAGATACAGCGTTGAATTTGTAACATTTAATATTAATGAAAGAATCTTCTAAACCCAAAAACTGAGATACTTAGCGTTATTTCATATTTTTGAGCTTCGTATACAATTAAATTTTCAACAGATCTGATGAGTGTCATTTTAGTTTCAAAACATGCAGAGGTGATTTGTAAGAAAAGATTTACTAAATTCAAAGACAAAAAAATCCTCATAGGCTGTGCACTTTCTGTCGGTCACTGTATATTAAATATTGTTTCTACCAAATTTTATCACAATCGGAGAGATACACTTTGGTGCCTTTCCTTGTCAGTGTTGAAAACGTGCTGTACGTACGTCGATAAAATGGTGAGTATTTCGAAGACTTAATGTAAATTTAGGGTGTTGTTAATACATAATTAATTAGTTTATTATTTTTATTGTTTCTTGTTTTATTGTATATTATAAGTTTCTTTTCTTATGGTAAGACATCATTTTTGCTAATCATAATGATGTATTGTACTATTATTTATTAAAATAAGTGCTACGACCCTTACATCATTGCAAACAGAAAAAAAATGCACTCTTAGAATATGTAAAATTAAACTTTGCTTTCTAAATCAAAAATGCTAAGCAAAATTAAAAATTTAAGAAGATGTCGTTGTTTGACATTAAATTCCCTAAAAGCAAGACTCATTACTTTTCTGTCTTTACAAATAAAAGAGTTTACAGCAGAAAATATTTTGAGAATTTTTATTTTTTACTAATATCCAGTAAACTATGCATTTGCAGAGCCATAAGAACTATAGCTAATGTTCGTCACACGGAATCGTGCAGACCATTATTTAAGAGATTTGGTATTCTAACCTGTATAAATCAATATATTTACGAAGCCATAATGTGTGCGTATGATAATAAGCACGAACTGCCTAGACAGGATGCGTATGATACCCGCTTTCAGACGGTGGTCGCACCGCATTTTAGATTGATGAAGAGTTTGAGGTCTTTCAGATTTACTCCATAAAGTTGTACAATAAATTACCAAATAGTTCGAAAAATATGAATCGCTCTAGCTTTGTAAACAGAATTAAGGGTTTCTTGCGGGAGAATGTGTTCTACGACCTCCAGGAGTGTGTTGACTGTAGAATTTTTTTAAAGTGTATGTTAGGTCTACCATAAATGTGTTTAAGTGTTTAGCTTACTGAATTTTAACTCTATACTTATGGCCACTGTTGTATAACAATATTGACAAGTGTACACACATGTAATGCTGTCTCACGCGAAATAAATATATCATATCATATCATATCATTTCCTTAAATGGACAAAAGCGTATCTGGATTAGGCTTATAAAGATGCAAATCTTTCTCTTTGTATCTCTTATGGTTTTCGAGATCCTCGTAGAAATAATGGAAAAAAACTAATCCTGTATAAAATGAACCTAGATACTGCTTAGATATTTAACCTTTGTGTTCCTTAATTCCTCTCTTTCTCTCTCTTCAAGGACATTCAGAAGCGGATCCATGTCCCAGTATAGCTTCCCTAAGGCCGGGCTCCGTCGCCTTGACAAGTGACCAACTGGTGCCAGGCGATAGAATACACAGCGTCAATGGCATCAACACGTCTAGGATGCGTCCCGACGAAGTCACAACCCTTCTGGATAACGTGGACGGAAACGCTCTTCTCGAAATAGAATATTCGCTCCCCTCGTACGGTGAGTGGTACTTAATTTAAATTCCACGAAGCGTTTGGCGGCGCTACTAATTTTCGTGCGCGCCACTTCGCCCTAACGTTTGTCTTTGTGGATCTTCAACTTTCTTTTTTCTTTTTTTTTTTGGTCGCGAGCAGCATCCGAAAACTCCCTCTGCGTCACGTCGAAGATCACAGAAGTCACAGTCGAACGGATCGATGGCTCCCTGGGGATCACGTTGAGAGGGGGCGCCGTGGTGGAGCATCCTCATCTCAGCAGGCCTCTAGTTATAACACAAGTTAGAACTAATGGCCCCGCTTACAGGTAAAATAAAATAAAAAACATTTAAAATAACAGATCTAACAAACAAACTCGTTCTCGAAAAGAACGGGACTCATCAGAGTAGGCGATCGACTGCTGAAAGTCGACAACCAACCTCTCATCAATAAAACGCTGATGGAAGCCCAGAAACTCCTTAAAGATACATCGCACGGCACAACCTTCACTACGTTAACTATAGAATATGATATCAATAATATGGAGTCTGTAAAGTATGCCACAGGCCCTCTCCTAGTTGAAATTGATAGACAGGTTAACGAAGATTTGGGTTTGGTCTTGAGCAACTGTTGTGATTTCGCTGGCGACGAAATTATGACGGCGGGAATTTATATAGCCAACATCATACCTGCCAGTACTGCGGATAGATGCGGCGCTTTGAATGTAGGTGATCAATTGTTGGCAATAGATGACATTACCTTGGAAGAATGGAATGGTGGTCCTGACGACGCAGAACGACTACTGCGAGAAGCGGGCAAACTGCAAATTTTACCATATCATATGTTTCAGCGTATTCCATCTAGAAACTACCACGGAAATGGTAAAGTTTTAATCTTTTAATACTCTCAGTTGCTATTTTTATTTCGATTTTATTTGAAAGATCTTTACTATAAAACCATTGGATGTATCTGCTCAGGAAAATTTGATTTTTATGTTAAACTAGGAAATTATTAAAATTATTTTAGGTATCAAATCAATACCTATTTCTTACAATTCCTAAAATAAGTATTATTAAACGAATAAAGAAAAATATGTTGTTTGAGTTTTAACATTGTGATAGTTCATTGTTATAGAGAATTTCCCTACCATGTAACATGTTGCTACTTACCTACTAATATTTTCCAATTTTTTTCCAATTACTACTACCCCTTTTCTGCCTATAAGCATATTCTAGTCAATAAAATTAAAATTTAAGTGAAGTAGTTAAGTCCCATACCAGTAGCCTCGTAGGCTTCGAAAAAAAAACACTGTTTTAGATTACATCTATAGAATCTATCGCTTTACAGACAAAAAAAAACCGGGAACAAGAACTGCAGCTACAATTGAATGCAATTGCAATAGGCAACCAACTCTCAATCAATTTATTTAATAGTTTCCCTTTTGTGATTTATACATTAACGAAATCTTGTTAGGTAGTTTCAATGAAACCGTCTAACTAATTATTGTTTAGGTAGTTAAAAACCTAAATAAGCTTAAATTTAACATGTGAAGAGATAAAATTTAAGATAATAATTGCAGATACAATGAGAGTACTATGCTAACCATCAGTAGGACGTAGTATATCTAAGGTTCTTGTGGGTATAATATTTGAATTCATTTTCTAACTCCGCGTAATATCCTTCTGATGGTTAGGTTTGCTCTTTGTAAGTTACATGATACCGTAACTAACAGCTACGTTTTTCGATTTTTTGTCGCGATAATCATGACAAGAAGTCGAAAAGAGTAATCACAAAAAGCCCCCTTAGGCTTTCTTTCACTTTTTTAATATCAAAAACATTTCGAAAATTCACCATATACTTCTACAAAGCAAAACCATCTGTGGCAAAACAAAGTTTCCTTGATTTCTCATTAGATACCTAATACCTATATATTTCTTCTTTCTATTTTCTTTTCCAAATGTTTTTTACGCTAATTTAGTACCAGCATAACGTTGTCAAGATTCCACATATACTTTTATTGTATGTTCTCCATTTATTTCTACGTATAGGTACCTTCAATAGATTAGTGTTATAATTTTTAATTGTAACGTGTACCTACGTGTAAGCAAAGATATTATACTATTCTGAGTTCGTTTAATTACGAATAGTTTTAATAATATGTTAATATATAAAAGAACTACTTTCAAAAATGCAGTTTTATCAGACGAGGTCAAGTTTAAAAAACGAGGCGCTTGCGCTACAAAGGATGAGTCTAGAAAGGTCTCATGAAATGAGGTTATTTTTTAATTTGCGCATTAATCGCAGTTTTTCAACTACAGATATTCCAGTAGAAATCCTCAATAAACCTATCAACGCATTAATGCGTTTATAACTCATAAACACACTCCGTTTAGTGTGTGTGTCAAATTAGAAAATACTAATTCCCAGGTAACATGGTGACGTAAAATGACGTTTAATAGACGTTAATATCATGTAATAGATGTCATATTGACGTCCATTAACGTCATTTCACGTCACCATGTTACCTGAGTTATAAGTGCTGTTGATATGCACAAAAAAACCTTTTTAACGGGAACCTGGAATATATAATTTTTATTAAAACATATATCCTTTTATCAAGAACTCCTATAATTATAGCTGGTTTTAATAATTATGGAATTTGTTGGTTTTAAACCTAAAAATTGTTGCAAACATGTACAGATAATTTTCTGGACACCAAGATTATTGTTTGTGTTTTAGGACCATATCCTAACAGTCCGAGTATATCCGGTTTTAGTACTATAAATTCCAGACGTTCGCGGACAAGGCATCGATTTGTGAGACAGAGATCCGTTTCAAAATCTTTGGACACAAATTCTTCAGGTAAAATAACATTATTATTATGTATTAGACTTGATATCTTCCATGGATATACCTATATTTTAACATATGCATGCTACAATATTAAAAGAAAAAAAAATAACGGCAAAGACAACAAAAAAATATATAAATTATCTTTATATAAGTTATCATTTTTTTTCAAAATAATAGAAGTAGAATAGAGTAATAAGAATACCAAGGTGGTAAGACGTTGTTGTGTTATGATTAATGCAGAGACAGGATTTGGCTCAGTGCATAGCCTCTAGCCAATTCCTCTAAAGCAAAGTTTCGTATGTCTAGTGGCAGCAAAATATATTATAATAAAAGTTATTTACAATTGATAAATTTATTGTTTGTAGATACCATAAGAGTAAAATTAGTTAATATTGAAGGGTCCTTGTAGGTATATAGGCCCCTTGGTTTTAGCTTAATAAAACCCTTTTTATATTTTGTAGAAAATCAAATAAGGCTTCTAGAAAAATGTAAACTTATTGGTTATTCTATGAAGCCTACATTTAATAAGTATTATTTCCTCTTTAAAACTTTCAGGCGGCGAAACAAATTTTTGTGGTTACTCATCGAATTTAGGCGTATGTCATTCTGAGACCCTAATAGTCACTTTAGTAGCCGAAAGGGGCAAAGGATTTGGCCTAATAGTATCCACCAGCGAGCATCCCGACAACAAACCCACGGACATAATAATCAGCAGGGTACTTCCAGATTCACCGGCGTACAGGTGAGCTCGGCTGGGCGTATTTTTAGATACGTCTTGTACGGTATCCGCGTACGCACAGACACGCGCCAGTATTCTTTGCTTACCTTGATTTATGTCCCGTGGCTTGCGATGGGCCTTTAGGTGCGGTTGTCTTCAAACAGGAGACAGGATCATCTCGGTAAATCATCAGACCAATTTAACGTTGCAAGAAATAAACTCGATCCTCGAGGTGGGAAATGAGCCAACGAATGCGGGAAAAATCACGCTGCAGGTCGCCTTCGACGTCGCCGATACGATTGTGCCATCTAGCGGCATTTTTACGGTCAAATTGGCGAAGAGGAGTTCCGATTTGGGAATTACTATTACAGGTACGTAATGGATATATATTTATATCTAGCACCACGATCAATACGATATAAAGGCAGTTTTCCATCACAAAACGGACTGGCGATTGCTCGTGCTTTTTTGCTTCAGAACTTCGAAAACAAAAACAAAACTGAGACAAACAGAAAACCCTTGTTTTCCACCAAACGAACTGTATTTTGTTCTAGTTTTGTTTTCAGTCTGTTTCAATAGTGTTGATGGTAAGGTTTTGTTTTGTTTTATTCAACAACAAATTAATGTTATTGGAGAAAATTCCTCATTATCTGTTTAGGTTGGTTTATATTGAGTTTGTTAAGGAAAAATTTAGTTTTAAGCATTTCTTTACTGATTATTTATAATATAGTAGTATAATAATTATTATAATATTTCTTCTCTTGGTTATCATTACTTTGAAGAAATATCAGCACACATATTGGGTTACATCACTTCTATCCAGAAAAGGAAGCGAGTTGAAAACGAGAACAGATTGAAACTAGAAAACACAACCCAAGGGCAGACATGAGTTCTTAAACTTGTCGAAATCTTTTGATATTACCGCTTTCGTTCGAGTCCACTAAAAACAGAACATAACAGTCGCCTTTTAGGAACTTGGAAAATAAATACAAAACTGGGACTAATTCAAAACTCTCGTTTCCACCAAACGAACTACATTTTGTTCTAATTTTGTTTTTGTTTTCAGTCTATTTCAATTGGCTGATGGGGAGCTTGTGTTTTATTCAACTGAAAATGAATCTTTAGTCTTTAAAGAAAACGACTTTCTTATTTTTTGTTTGGATTAGTTTAAATTCGGTTTGTTAGACAAAAATAAGTAGATATATAAATATTTCTGTACTAATCATTTAATAAAAATAACAGTATTGCTGCTCTTGATTACGATGCTTTGAAAAAAGAAAGCTACACTAACGCAGATAGTGAATTACCCAGAAACTGTTTCCACCAGACAGACATGAGTTCATAAACTTGTCGCAAACTTTTGATGTTACCGCTTTCGTTTGGGACACTAAAAATATAACAGCAACAGACATCTAAAACTAGAGTTCAAGGTTTGTACAAAGTTGCGGTTTGTTTTTCAACAAAACTATTTCCATAAATTTCAATAATATATCGAATATAATTGAAAAATTATCTGTGAGGCTGTAAACATCCTATTATGAATGTTTACAGACTTACAGATAACTTTACAGGTGCTATTACAGATATGCGCAGAATCTCATCATTAGTGTCATTATTCTCCCAGATAACAATTTAAGGTTAATACAAGCCTTTTTAAACGTTGTTCCGACAAGGAAAAAGGTTGTCAGCAAGCTTGTATGGCAAGGGTGTAAGCTTACTGCAAGTTATGACAAGCTTGCTAGTTGACACAGGACAAGCTTTTTCCCAAGTAAGGTTACAGGTTTCTTTGTAAAAGCATGTGATAAGGTTACCATGGCAAGGTTCCCATAAGCTTGTCTGTAAAACGTTATGACAAAGTTGGAATGACAATGTTGAGCCAAGCTTTAGAGAAAGCATGTACAAACCTTGATAAAAGTTTGTAACAATCAAAACAAAATAGGAATTGGATATTAATTTCTTCTTTTTCTTGGTTTCTAGGTCATAAAAATATAGAAATGTACATTAAGGACGTTTCGTTTTAATTTCAAGAGCTTTTTCAAGATATATGTAAAAATATAAATTATAAATGGTATACATTTTTTTTATTTAATAAACAAAACATTGTTTACTATGAATTTTGAATTATGATTTTATCATTTATTAAACAATTTACTTATAAGTTACACCATTTACAATTTATATTTTTTATGTATACTTGAAAAAGCTTTTGAAATCAAAGTGAAACGTCCTTATTAATGTACATTTCCATATTTTGACCTAAAACCAAGAAAATGAAGAAATTAATACCCAATTCCTATTTTGTTTTGATTGTTGTAAGCTTTTATCAAGGTTTGTATAAGCTTTCTCTAAAGCTTGGCTATAGTCAAGGAAAGGAGTTGGGTATATGACCTCTTCTTCATGTGACTTTGAAATTACTAAAATATTTTGAGGAAAGATATAACCAGCAAGCTGAAACAAAATAAATTTCGTACAAATAAACTTTATGTAACTTCCAATGTTTTCAAAAATGTTTTTTACAAAAGTATTGCTAAACAAAACTCAGAGAGAATTTTAGTAAATTAAATATAATTTGCGTTCTTTTTATTATTTTCGGATGCCGTCCATCGTCTCCTAAAATATTTTATTGTTTTCAAAATCACATCTGTTTGTCATCAAGTAAAATTCATTCAAATAAAATTAGAATTTCAGTATTTAATAATAAAAAAAAAACTTCACATATTTATATATACATATTTAGATTGCGTTTTTATATTTATATAGAAACAACACTATAATCTATTTTCCGTTGCCATCGTGTTGCCGCGATTCTCTGTAATAAAAAAACGACAACTATTAAAAAATAAACAATACCAGAGATGGGAAGACAAGGGAAACGGCCAGTTTTCCAAGAGTCGACAAGTCGTCGTGGATATTATGAAAAGTAACTGTTTCCCCCATTACTATAAAATACAAACTATCTTATTTTTACTATACTTAGTGGTTATTAAATAAAATACTCACCAAAAATAATTTTAAGCATTTCAGTCTTCTGGAAAGGGTTTTTTTAAGCTTTTCCCTTAGAGAATGATTTGCCGCAATATTGTCCTCTAGTGGCTTTTTAGGATGTTTGATGTCAAACTCTTAACGTTCCTTCCATGGGTTGATATCGAATATCGAATCTGTAAATTTTTTGTTGGAATTAATTCAATAAATGAAACTGGTGTCGGACTTAAAAAAAGGTAATAATTTAATAATATCAATTACTCACCAACTTTTTTTTCTCCAAGAAGAGTTTTCAACTATTTGATGGTTTACTAATGTCATAGAAGCTTCTATATTCGCTGAAAAAGAATTTCATAAGTTATGAAATCGATTCTCCTCTTAATCCTTATTAGTTACCATATAATGCCTGTTGTATTGTGGCAGTCTGTTGGGCCAACCTTAAACCGTATCCATTTTAGTTTCTAAACACTCTGCTATGAAAGAAAAATCTTCTAAGACCTTCCACATTACGCCTGGGTTTAATTTAATTTGGTGACGCTCATTACTGTATCGGTTCCTAAAAAATATTTGATAACATTAGAATGATTTCTTGAAATAAGAGATACAAAATACATATATATAATATTCTTATTAATTATAACACTAAATTTATAGGTGTATTTTTGAATTTATTTAAAATTCTATTACACTGTCATTAAACTGAAAAAAACCTCAAACATTTAATTATTCATAATTTCTGAATTATATAAAATCAATATATACTACAAGCTATCTAGTAGCAAATATTAACTTATAACTTTTTAAACTAAGTGCATGGCTTATGCGCTTATGGTGTAGAAAATTAGGTTAGAATTATATGCAATAGTTGGGGCAATTGGGGCAGACACAGTTCAATTCATCGGTTAGAATTATAAACTATTGATATTCTTGAAGCAACAACGCATATCTAGTAAAAGATATAAAATTAGGTAATACTTACTTTTGCATGAATGATGTTTTAAACTATTATATACTGAAACAGCTCAAACGCGTACAACACAACTGGACACAACAAATAATGGCGGTCGATGACAGAATAGCGGAATGGCGGTTAAACCAAAAAAAAATCAATACTCGATAAACGATTGACGCCGAATCACTCCGGAAATACACGAAGTCACCGTACTTGATATAATAACTTTGTCGCAACCTTGCATTAACCCCAGCATTAACCTTTTACTGTTAAGTTTGTCTGGACAAGGTAAAGTTAAGCAAGTGGCAAGCTTATCGTAAGCTTACGTGTTATCTGGGCTTTAGAAGACGTACACGTCATCAACATCAACAGAACTTTCACAATTACAAATATACCAAAAATTAAATATATACATATAATCCTACCTCCTAAAAATGTTCGCGTAAGCCAAAAACGCGGTGTTTTCGGAGACTCCATGTCAGACAGCTACCACAATAACAAAAAACCTTTGGAATCTCATTTAGTTTTGTTTTTGAAATATTTTCTTTTTTAGCTTAAAAGCGTATCTTTCTTTATATGGGAGTGATTTTAGTTTTAATTATTGAATATACATCACATATATATATATTTTCAAATTTTCACGAAAAATGCGCAAAACAAACTGGTAAGTAGAAGGTTATGAAAAAGTTTAACTAAAAATCTACTTACAAAAACTTTAATGACGCTACTGGGTTTTGCTATACTTTGTTTTGGGTACAGAAAATACCTAGGTTTTATTCTCTAAGAACATTTATTATTTATTCCAAATTTCGAAAAAGGGATATTCCTTCGGAAAAAATGTTTCATCTCATTGAATATGTTTAGAGATAAAAGCGCTGTTTTTATTTTTAAATTAAAACTAATTCTAAACTGTTTTTTTTTTATATATTTTAGCAGTTATCAAGGAAAAAATGTGAAATATTATATTGTACGTTTGCATGTACCTATGTAGGTCATGAACGTTGCGGTATTTATATTTAGATATTTACCTTAATGTTGTAATAACCGCAAATGTTTTCTTTTCTTTCTAAAAGTATTACTGATTTCTGAGGATCGAAATGAAATATGAAGATATAATAAACGACTATAAAAAAACAAGGCTTCAAATGAATGTGTACTCCTTTGTAGGTTTGAATGAATCAACGTAAGCAAATAAGATCCGCTTAAAGCTTAGCAAAACGCATCAATATTTACAACAACCAATGAAACAGTTTTCACAGTTTACAATACACAGGTTAGCTACAGAATTTCCTCATGTATGTATTTACAGTATAAATTAGATATTAAATAAATCCATTTCAACAGGCACTAAATCTGAATGCCCGTATTTATTTACGAAAACCTGTATATATTGCTAGAAATTAGCCCGTCATAAGTTTGATTTATTTTCTTATCTGGATCTTTCAACTTATTGGGGGAATATTTTCAAATAAACATTGCGAAGAAACGCATGTCCATGTATATATACATACAAACCAGATTTTCTGCTTATATCTTATTAATTTTAGAGTGTTTATATTACGAATTCTCTATATGTATAAATTATTCCCAACCTCCTTCTTTTTGTTTATATCCAGCTTCGAAAAATCGACCGGAGGAACCGTTCATTATATCAGATATTCGTGTAGGATCCATAGCTCATCGTACGGGCACTTTGCACGCTGGAGATCGGCTTCTGGCAATAGACAATAAACCTCTTGACCACATGAGCGTAGAGAACGCATTCGAAATACTTCAGATGTCCACCAACGACATAGTGACGTTGAAGATTGAAAAAACGGAAACGGAAAACTCGAATTTGCTCCTCGACAGCGTCGTTTACACGGTAGAATTAGTAAGGTACGGCGGTCCTTTGGGCATCACGATATCCGGTAGTGAAGATTGCATGGAACCGATTGTCTTGTCGGGATTAACCGAAGGTATAAGAGGGATAAAATCGCGACCGTAACGTAATAAAAGGGTTAACGGCGCTTTTGTTGTGTTTATTAGGCGGTTTGGCCGAGAAAACTGGTGCGTTACACGTGGGCGACAGGATATTGGCTATAAACGGCGAAAGTCTTCAACACCGACCCTTATCTGACGCCATAAGGTTGCTACAGACTTCCGGGGACCGTATTCAATTGAAAATAGCAAGGACATTAAATTTACGAGGTTCGTTTTAGGGTAAAAGCTTTTAAAGATGGTTGAATAAAATCTTTATTTTCTTTCTATAGACAATTCTGAAGATTCCAGATGCAGCTACTCCAGTCCAGGACTCATAAGTCTCGACAGTGCTGTTCATTCATGGGACAGCAATACTGGCGAAGCCCATGAAACAGGTTATTAAAAGTTAAAATGCTTACAATAACTTTTTTTGTCTGCGTACGAGTTTTACGGACAATTTTCGCTACACCCATCATAGAAAAAATTCATTTATGGAATCTTAGACTGTCTAAATTTCCTATTTCACAGTCTATTACCGATTGTGATTCAAATTCACAGATATGCTTACAAATCCAAGTAGCAATAGACACGAGAACGTTCTTAAAATATACAAGGAACGTACGCAGAGAATATTAGAAGGTTCTAAGTATATATACTCACAAACGCCTAGTTTGAAAAATGCACTTTAATAGTAGAGTAAAATCCTTATTCTAAGGATTCGTGTAATATTTATTGTAATACTTCCTTGAATATTCTCTCTTACAAAATATTTTCAGACAATCCCATTTGCACGTTATTGCACGAATATTCTCAGAATATACGTACTACTTGGAAACAATATGATTGAATAATACCTCTTTTTTTAGATCAAACAGAGCACAAAGACCTAGAGAGCGTTATTAGCGAGCCCATTTCATACCCAGACGAGAACCAATCGAAGCAACGAAAGCACGATTCGCAACTGCAATTTTATTCAGACGCCGATGACACGATATGTCCTAGTCCACTGCCCTTGCCCAATTACAACTTCGCCAATACCTTAAAGTACGAATCCGCTGCTTACAATCAATCGAGGGGTAATACTTTCTGCGACAGATTACACGGGACCTTCTCCAATGAGAGCATAATCGATAACGAGATCCACCACGTCACCCTGTTCAAAGATTCCGTGTATGACGATTATGGATTCAGCGTTAGCGATGGTCTTTATGAGAAAGGGGTCTACATAAACAGAATCAGGAAGGGCGGCCCTGCGGATATAGTCGGTTTGTTGAAGTCCTACGATAGGATCATCCAAGTAATCATCTTTATTTCTAATTAAAATTATGTCCATCATCACTTCTTCTGCACATTTTCAGGTTAACGATACTAAGACGCAAGATTTTGATTGTTGTTTAACTGTCCCGTTAATAGCCTCTGCTGGTGATAGAATAGAGCTAGTAGTTTCTAGAAATCCGTATTTGATGCACTGTACAGAAAAAGTGAGTACTGGAATACCCAAGTATATTATCGATACAGTTAAAACTGGTTAAGGGTTATCATATTTAATTACAAAAAAATGAACCTAGTGTTACATTAGCTGACAGATAATGCTGTGTTTACAGTTGGCGAGGACAAAAAAAGAAAATTAAAACTCCACCAGCATTTCTAACAATGTACATATCTATGACACTACAATAGTGTGTAATACCGACGCCATAACTTAATATAACCATGGACGTTTTTGATAGCTGGCATTAATATTTGCAGATAAGTATTTATTTTGGAAATATCGGCCTTTCTACGGAGTCTACAATAGTCTCGCCAAATAAGTAAAATACTAGTGTGAACTGCAAGTATTTTCAATCCGACCTGAATGAATACATAGAGGTATTTGATTTTCTATAATAGAACCACTAAAAATACATCTCAATTTAATTTTTTAAATAAACTTTGTTAGGTACTTAATAGTTGTTTGGAATTATTTAAATATTAAATTTGTAATTTCAGTAAAAACATAAGTTTGCTATAATTATTTATTTTATTCTCTTAATTCAAAACAGTAACAATCATTATTAATAAAATATAATAGTATTTTCAAACTAAACCACCCACACGTGAGCATTTTTCCGTTCGTTTTCCGCTGCTTCCAACATCTTTCCTCGCTTAATTTTTTTTTGGTTTCTAAGAAAGTTTGGATGCAGCTTATTTCGACCATTCTGAACAATTTAAACAAACCTTTTAGATAAAGAAATTTTAATGGCTTCTGTAATCTTGCTAGTTATTTCAAATCGTGTAAAGTATGTAAATAACCGTTATATAACCTCAAAGGCCTTGTATGGTAAATAGGTAAGTTAAAAGTACATTTTCAATACACCTAAGAGTTAAAAATTTCAAAGTATTTATACTATTCCTTCGAATAGTAAATTCCATAGAGCACCAATGTCAAAACACTTGCTGCTATATCTAAGAAAAAAATACACACAATGACGTTATCACACTTTATATGAATTATCTTTATAGTCATCAATTGATACATCAAAACATGTAAAATTGCAAGTAAAAACTGAATTTTCCATGAATTGAAAAATCTTTATTAAATTGATTTCTCACTTTTTGACAGCAAGAAACGGTTTTAAAATTGGAAGTAATTTTAATAGATCATTACAGATACTTGACTATGAAATGAAGTATGAAAATTTGAAAAACTCAAATGATTTTAAAGATTTGTTAAAAATAAATATTCATATCTGTTACAAATTGAAATTAATTTATTTAATATAATAAATTCTCTAATGCAATCATTTTTAAATAAATTTAACTTTTTTAAAGTGAAAGGATAGTGCGTAAAAGTATTCAATTATTGTGGGAGATCCGTCACAGTAGTACCTCTGGTGCAATGAAGGTCTAAATCAACACATTACAACTCTAAAGCTAAAACGTTACTTTAAATGTCTCGTTTCTGAATGAATGAATGAACAATAAATACATTAGCTATAAGAACACACTTCTAATAGTAGAGTTAATATTTGCTAGCTACGAGCAGTTCAAATAAATGAATTTTAGTACTGTCTCATTAAAAGAAGTACACAACAAAGTATAAAAAAGAAATAACGTTTATTAATCAGCCAATACATACTTTATATTTTTATCACATCCAAATATGGAGGTACACCTAACAATTTTTATTTTTCTGTTTCAGAATATACAAGAGAACTTGTCAAACAAATCCACTTCTTCGAGCCAGAATACAATAACGAAGAGTTTTTAAACTACGGACGATATACATTTGTTTCTTTTCTAAAATTTCAATATATACAGAAACATTTCCACATTATAATGATTACTTATTAAATTAATATTCTTACTATTATAATTACATTATAAAAATATTTATTTTGTATTTTCCATATGTACAAGTTCGTGTAATGCAGAGATTTTTCGATTATAGTTATTGTTATTCTTACAATATAAAATACTGTATTTTACAAATAAATAATTTGTAATATTATGTACAGAATACTTTACAATAAAGTAAATAAATAATACGCCACAAACACATATCATAAAAAAATATTCAATATTCGCTGTACAACCAAATTTAAACAATTAAATTGTTAAAATCAATAAAAAATAGCTATATACATGCAATTTCCTTTATACAAACAATAAATTATTTGTGTTACTATGATTTATATTATTATTGCCTGTCATCGCACTGTTTACAAGTGTGCCATTTGTTACAAAACCATTTGCCATTGGTTTATAAAGATGTTTCCATTTGGAATACGACTATTCTGTGTATAAATTGAATAATTAGAAGTATCGTGCCATGATTTTTGAGTAAAAGGTAGTAGAGTTTGCTTTGTTTGATGCTGCTTTGCATTATATTTTGCCTGAAAATAATCAGTCAAGTACAACAACAACATTATTATACTTAAGGGATAACCTACCCGATTATATAGGAACACCCCTAATATAGCTAATAGCATGCCGCAAACATTCACAGTCGTAACAGGATTGCCTAAAATAAATAATGATACGGCTATCACAAAAATTCTTTTGCTAGCATTTGCCACTGCGTAGGTGAGTGGAGTGACTAAGGAAAGTACACTGAATGCAATAATATTTTGCAACCAGTTTAATACTCCATCCAAAAATAATAATACCAATACATTATAATCATTTACTATCTGGAACAAGAAAAAAATATAAAATAAGGTAAGTAGAGGCACAAATAAAGAATCTAAAATACTTACAGTGCTTGAGTTTTTCACTAGACTAGATAGATCAACACATATCCAAACAGGCAAAAATATAAACAAAGCTAAACGGCCTAGTATATGCAATAAACGTAAATGATGGATTCCAGTGTCATGCAAAACCTTTTTCGAAAATATGTGTTGCAAAGAAAAACCCATTGTTGCTATCAATGCACTAATAAGTCCAATCATATCGAAACTAATTTCAGTAACCGTAGCAATGGCAACACCGAGAATTATAGGAACTAAGCTGAGATACACTAGAAATGTTTGCTTTTCACCCATAATTATCCTAGATAAGATCACAGTAAATAGTGGCATTGTTGCTTTCACTAAAATATATTTTATCATGTTCAATATGGAAATATTTATGTTTACATAACCTCTAGAACTTACCTGTATGAGCATAAGATACAGGCACCTTCCAGATGCTCACGTGCGAAAATACTGATGTAAAGAATTTTCCAAAAGCCAGCGGTATTATCAATTTGAAGTAGTATTTCCACGATATATCTGCGTATTTTCTAACGCCCCACATATTGAAGAAAGGGCCGCTGTAAACCGTTATAGACAGTAACTGGACCATTGTCATCGTCATGGGATATGGAAACTCGTTGAGTAACATCTTCCCAATGACATTATTGCTGGAGCTGACCACATACCATAATATACATAGGAATAATATCGTCAATATTTCCCTGGTATGTTTGCGATCAGCCATGCTGGCAAAATGATCGAATTGTCAAAGTTGTCAAATTGAAACGCACGTCACAAAGCCAGAGACACCTAGTGACTAATGTCAGAAATATGTTAAATATGTGTGTAGTTCAAAATGGAATCAATAGAATTTATTAGATATATTTTACATTTTGTAAATAAATATATAAATAGTATACATATACCTGTAAATGTAATGCACATCACATAATATAATTATTCTTTCGTAGCCTATTTAACTTTAAAATAAATACCTAATATAAGTAAACAGATATATTTACAAAAAACACCGAAATAACAAATAAAATTTTGATACTTAATGATATTTAAGATTTTTATTAGGAATTAGGATTATAAGAAAATATTTCATATTTAAACGTATGTTAAAGCATTATTAGTTCAGACGGCAGAGTAGTATTTCAGATTAAAATTCTTGTTCAGTTAATCACTTTCTGTTTTTTTCTTCTGCTACTTTATATTTCCCGAAACGTGCTAAATATTTCAATCTAAATAATAAATAAATTGACATCTACAAAATTCTATCCTGTGGGCATGTTATGTAACAAACTAACAGCTTTAATTTTAATATACAATTAAATATACTTACGTAATTTAATCTAACCAATCAAAACAATAAAATATGTAATTGAAAGATAAAAGGAATTGTTCGTACGAAATATAATTCAGTAGCTTGCAGCTGTTGCAGATTGATTTTCAATAGAGCGTTAATTTATAAGTTTATACATATGTGATAATATTTGGTATAAGCATTCACATAGTTTTTGTAGGTAAGACAATAAATGTTGTACTACAATTTCACAATTTATATATAAGTATATAACTCAAAAGTACATTTAGAATCTAGTACATTTATCGGTCCAAGTAGTTTAATTGTTACTGCAATAATTTCAAGAAGTTGAACTTGTTGGTTGAAATTTATGTTAATTCAGATTTTATTTTGGAAAGCTCTTAAAATCAGTTAAAAATCCAATGGTTAATCGAATTTGGTGATCTTATAGGTGTGTTATATGTACCTACTAACTTACCTAATAAAATCAGCAATTTTTTGAAGAATCTATAATTTTAACTAAACCTTGATAAATTTTCACTCAATGCAAGATTTATATGTTATTCTATACTGCAATAAGTAATCACACAATAATTACTAGATACTTTACATAAGTGTGGCAAAATTACGTAAAACTGAAATGTGAAAAATTTTCGAAAATTATTTTAATTGTTTTTATTGCTGGTATTAGTATCACATGCTGACTAGGTATCTTCTAATTAGAGTATTATGTGAGGTATTACAGGTTGTTATCATTTTAACGACCCCACATTGAATTCCATTCATACTAGGCTTTTCAGGTAGATGAAATATTTTGTGTTTTGTAGTATGTAGATGCCAACAAGTTTATTTATTATATACCACTTATATAATACCACTAATACTGTTTAGATAAAATGGATTTGCGGTTCTACATAAATTTTGTATCTATTTGGTCTATTTTAAGTGAAAGCATTTAAACATGTTAAACAAAAGTGGGTAATTCTACGATTAGTTATTAGAAATTCTCATATTCAAGAATCATATTTAACTGGCTAATGAAAAGAGTAGATTGATATCTAATTGTATAAAATTGATGAAAACTAGTAATTCTCAATATGCTCTACATATTAACAACATAATAAATAAAAATAGGTGAATTCTATTATAGGAGTACCAGTGAGTCCTTCGACAAAATAAAAAATATTGTTCAAAAAATGCGTGTTTTAAATAATTTCAAGAGAAAAAAATGTAACACTTTCTTTTACCCTCAATGCCACCACCATCATTAATTGTATTTAGGACTTTCTGATGATTCCTATGATCCTTAACTAAGTCAGTTTCATCGTCTTTAATAGTGTTGTTGTGCGTACATGCACTTACAAATAATTACTGTCGCATTCGACATTTGATCATCACGCTTTGAAGATTAATACACGCGTAATGTGACAGTACACCGATTCTCATAAATCACGATTTATGCGCATTCACTGCCAAAATGTTTTTAGGAATCAGAATAAGTTCAGTGTATGTCCAATGCTTCCTTAATCTTTGGTATAAACTTATCAATACTTGTATCAAGAGAACAAGTTTCTTTGTCCTTTTAGAAACTTGTTCTTTGATGAAGTTGAAAATATACAGCGAAAGCTTAGATACATGTAAATAAGGAATCGTCTTTTCATCAATCCTTGGCTGCTTTTCCCATTATTTCATCTTAGTTTCATCTTTTATTAAAATTATTAATTATTAAAATCTATATTAATTGGGGCATGCTTTTATGATCTAAATGAATTTGAAACCTATTTGAATAACATCTAGATATTGAGATGTATTTAGGGTGGATGTGGGAATTCGCTTCGTTTACGCTTTTTGCGTCGCTATGTCATTTTTATTTATACTGTTTGTTAAATTTGTTATAATGTCTGTTGTTTTTCTATCATTGTATGTATTTATATTTACTTTTTTCTTATTATTATTAAGTATACCCACATTAAATATTATTGACAACACCTACTTTACTTTACTACCTACAAAAAGAAAGTGCAAATTTATTCGGGGGAAAAAGTATGCACAAATGCTACAAAAAGAAATATTCCTCTGTATGTCCGAAATCGTCCATTTGCAAGCTAGAGTTTAAGATTTTTCCGCATAGTTTGAGTCATATATACCATCCCTCTTTAAAATTTACAACACTGTTTTTTAATACTGTATATAAACAGAACGGTTGTTCAACACCATATACCTGTAAAATAGCATCTTAATTTACAGATTTATTTTATAGATTGGTTTATACAAAAAAAACTTTTGCTATAACTAATAGCGAAAATAAAAAAAAAATAAGTAGGTACTTCTTTGGCAACATGTATTGAAGAATATATTTCTAAATATACCACATCATTTTATTGTGAGAAAAATATTTCTGTAATGTAATAAGTATTATTATAAACTACCTATATGAAAAAAATGTAAGATGTTAAAATTCTTATTGCTATGAATATATAAAGGTTATCAGTTGCGCCGACGCAAGTATGTTACGTACATTACATTCCTATATCGATTTCGCCGCGAAATTCATTCGCCGACGATTCAAAGTCAAAGTAGCTAGTTTACTTGCAGACCCCGATCATAAAGTGTCAGATACAAGTGTCAGTGTCATAGACGCTCGCCTGACTAGTAAGTCACGTATATTTCTTCTATTTACGATGCCAATTATCGTATTTCAGATCTAATTAATCTCGGCGAGGTGGTCTGAGAGACATGAAGTCAACAAAATTCAAGTGTAAGTCCAGTCTGGAACAATTGATATAAAATTATGCCGTTCGGATCCAGCAACGACTAATTCGTTTCTTAGTTTAACTGGTGAGTAATTTGTTTGTGGTATTTGTCTTTTGTATAGCAATTTTGTGTACAGAAAAAGTAAATCCAACAGATCCGCGATGTCCGAAAAGGATAAAGATTGTGTACCACCGGATATAGACATCGATAGCCCTAGATATGACCAGAGTACCTATCCAGGCAGAGCCAAGCATTTTTTCATCATCACAAATCCGCTAAACATCTTCGCGTCTTCAGCAAGTTTGGAAAGGGCCAAGCAGATCGTGGAGAATTATCGGTAAAATGTCCATGCCGTAAGAACTGGATTTCTATTGCTCCCTTGTCGTAATTACAGATGCAGACGTCCACTAGCGGAATGTCTAACTGTAGACCAACTATGGAAAGCCAAGCACTTATACGACTCGGCATTCCATCCAGACACTGGCCAGAAGATGCCTCTAATAGGACGTATGTCGGCTCAGGTACCGATGAACATGCTGATTACGGGTGGTATGATGGTATTCTACAAAAGCGCGCCGGCAGTTATCTTCTGGCAATGGTTGAATCAGTCCTTCAATGCCTTAGTCAATTACACAAACAGGAGTGGAGATGCCTACATCAGTGATAGGTAAACTAATAGCAACAACTCTTTATTACCTGAAAATGATTGTTATTTAAAAGAAAATGGCCCACAAGATAATAACAATTAGGCTAATGGAATCCATTTTTGACTCTATGTGAGTGAATAATTGGGAAAATAAATAATTGAAAAACTAGTCCACTTTCTCACACATTTTTTTTAGTAAAGGGCATTCGTTCCGTATACGGACATCCTCAGAATGCAATTACTAATCTAGTAATTCTGGCCTGAAGATGTCCGTATAATCGGACGAAACCGATCGCCTTTATTGAAGAATTGTGTGAGAAAGTGGGCCTGTTTTTCAATTATTTACCTTGCTAATTAGGCTAATATAATACCTAATCCATTACATTAGACTTGCGTTTTGTCAAATATACTTTACGAAAGGTTCTTTATAGTACAATAACATTCTTACTGCGTCTGTTAAACATAATTTCTATAATATAATCAACAATAAAATGCATCTAATTGGCTCACATTTTTTTTAGTAATTTATAAAACTTTAGTGTTCAAATGCATACCTGTTTTTTGATTTTTAAAGCCTATTACACCTAGACGATGCATTCATTAACTACTGTTTGGTTTAACGGCTACTGTAATTAAAGTTTTATTTAATGTATTGTGTCAGGAAAATTAACTATTAACAATTTATGTCTAATGCAAAAACATTAATGGTTCTTTTTCTTTATGTAAAACTCTTGTAATTGCATTAAAATTTTCTTTCATTGTGGCCGTATTAGTTGAAGTGAAATGTCAAAAAAATTTACGTTATGTCCATTTGCAATTTCCATTTTTTCTATTACAATATAAAACAATCATCCACGTTTTTTCTACATATTAAGTAAACTCTCAAAAAATTAAACTTAAATAACTGAAGTACCAATCATATACTTAATTATCCATGTAAGTTAAGAATGTTATCATGAATAACTTTCAACACAGATTATAACCCGGAATACTGTCTTATCTTATCATACAACGTAATAGTATTTCTAGTTTGTTTTACTGTTAAACTTTCTATCTAAATTAAAAAAAAAACTGATTTCAAAACAGGTCGTTCTACAAATCAATTTAACGCCATATTTTGTAAAAATTGTATTGAATTGCATTGAAAATGTGTTATTTTCGCTTTTACAAATTACACAATACGCACAAGATTCATTAAACGTTTAGTGCTAATTACTATGTTAATATTTTTTTTGAATAATATTGCTTGTAACATTGAAACTTCGAGTTATAATTAAGTGGATATATACCTATTGTCACTATAAATCGTACTTATAAAATAGCAGAAATTGTTATTAAACCAGCCCTATAAAATTATAAAATCCCTACCAGTAACTATAGGTGTTTGTATTGCCTTCAGTCAATTTTAAAACAAATTTATTGCTGAATCATTTTAAATTAGAATTTTAAATTTGGATTGTTTCGATTGTCCGCTGTCATAAATGTTAATGAAATAAATATAATGAGAAAACATGTTTATAAACCAGGCAGATAAGTATAGCCATTCAAATATTTACTTGGTTCATATCATTAATTATACGGTGAGGGTACCTACTCATCAACATTCTTTTGCAAATTATTGAACTAAACACTATCCATGTGATAGTATAGTCTTATATCAAGTGATTTTATTTATCTTGAGACAACGTCATATCTCAGAAGTTACACATCAAATCAGAAATCTTCATGAATATAATTTATTCCACACGAAAGGGCATACTCATTCAATCGCATTTAATTGCTCAATCTCGATTGACTAACCTTACCTGCTGTAGCTAAGGGCAGAGCCTACTTTGAAATCTCAAACGGAAACCACCATGTTTCGGCTCAGATTTAAACTCGGGGGAAAAAATATGCGTGCATGCCTAAGATTTCGTTAAAAAAATAAGACCGAATGAATTAAGTGAAAATAAAGGAAGACCTATTGCCTAAACATGCAACGTTATCTCTCTCTAAAAAGGAAACATATTTATAGTGCTTTTTCTACGCCTACTTGCCCCTATGCTACCCCCATAAATCCATCAAAATTGAATGGTAGAGAGATGCAACTTCCTTATATATAATCTAATGCAAATTGTTATTATAATTTCCAACATTTTTCTCGTTTCTTTGTATTGACAGCATTAAGATTTAATATAAACTACATCACTTGTTTTTTACTACACATAAGTATTGGCTTGCTGAGCATTCTCAACAGTGAACGGAATTTAGTAAACAGTAGTAACAATAAATAAGGTATAAATACTTTTTAGGTTGCTTTAACAAATACTATACAGAATAACAAGTTAATATATTTCTGCTTTTAACTGTAATAATTAGGAGTATTTTTTCTTGGAAAAAAATTACTTCTAATTATTGCAGTTAAAAGCAGAAATACATTAATTTATAACTTTCTCACTGTAAAAAAACTTGCAATCTTTGAATATACAGAGTGTTCTCTATAAAAAAAATAGGTACTTTCTCAAATTTAAATTTATTTAAAAATAAAATTAACAGCCTTTACATGCTTCAGGCAATTTTGTTGTAAAGAACTAATATTTCAAAAATTATCAAGATTAGCTGCCCCAAACTTTAACCTATATGGGATACCTTTTACATTTTCTAATACTGTTTTTTTTCTTTGTAGGCAACTATTTACTTCATACGTTTTAGCAACATCTGGAGCATTGATTACAGCTCTAAGTTTGAATAGTCTCGTTAAGGTAAAGCAAATATAAATCTTTCAACGCCTGTTTATATCTGATATTATATCTTTGATGCATTTCTAATTAATAATTATTTTCTTTTGCTGATCATCTATATATGATACAGATTTACTGAAATATTGTTATTCTTTCAGAATGCTCCCCCCCTTGTTGGCAGATTCGTTCCATTTGCGGCTGTTTCCGCTGCCAATTGTGTCAATATTCCCCTTATGAGATCCCAGTAAGTTATCAATAATTACTTTTTTTCTAGCTTATATTTCATAAAACTGAATACTGTGGAGATTATTGTTTTTATGAAGTAGTCCTTTTGCACATAGAAAGGTGAATTCTTAAATTTCTATGTAGTTTTCGAGTACAATATTCATGTCATTATAAATACAGCTTCTTTCTAATTCACTAATTTTCAATTTAATTTCATTTTAAGTTTGTTTAGTAGAAGCATGAACGCAAAATTATTTGCTTACCATACATAGGTACTTATAGACACACATGCTTCTGTTTGTAGAGTAAGCAAAGTCATTTCAAATAAAGATTTACAGTAATTAAGTACTCCAAACATTTTATTCTATTTATGTAAGTACTACTAATAATATACTAATTATTTACTGTCTTAAATCGTTTTTTCGCGATACAAACTAGTTCAAACGGTTTCATGGTATATTTCATAAATTCTGCATTCACCGCAATACATACTAACACATAAATAAATAAATGTTAACAAAATTAACAACTAACCAATTGGTTGCCAAAAGATGGATATTACCCGTAAGTTATAAAAAGCACTATTTTACTTTGAAATATATTTTCAAACTTTCAGGTCGGAGTTAGTTTAAAATGTTATTATTGCTTATGCACCTAGATATTTGTTATCTTATGTTTAATTTAGTAGCTACTAATGCAAACTCGGAATTTAGCAAGCGTGCAATTTAATTTTAGTTGTATAGATTTATACTGGTCGGTATAGATATTTGTTTTTGGCTTTATCATGCTAATGCATAGGTAAGTTTAGTTTACGTGCGGCATTTTTTTCTCATTTCACAGTTACTACTGCACAAAGAGCCATTTCTTTCAGTTGATAGATATTTCTTTTAGTTAACACGCATTTCTCTCACTGAAATAATACGATTTTCAATTGAATGAAATATGTATTAACTGAAGAAATTGGTTTTTTAAATAGTGCCAAAGAAATATATTGCTTTGATTTAAAGAATCCTTTTTCTCTGTGTTACATCAGCGTATTTTTCTTTTAAATAATATTTTTAATATTTTTCTCAGCCAAAAAAATTAATAGAAATGGTTTACATAAAAAAAGCAAATTGGTCAAAACATTTTGTTTTCTAAGTCCAATTACTGACTTATTGGAATTATTTTTTATATTCCTTTTTAATTTGTTTGTTGATTTGATACACATATATCAAAGATTTTCTTAACTTTTTTTATTCCTAAGTATTTGAAGTTTGGCGATACGGTACGTATTATTTTTTAAATTGTTACATTCCGGACTTCTTTCTTTAGTCTATTTTCAAACTTCTTTCATAGTAAAACATTTCGTCCTATCTTAATTATTTACATATTCCTTACACTCCTGTGTTTTTTCCTTTATAATTATTTAAACATTCACTGTGGATTAGTGTGTGTTAAATTAACATTTTAAAACTTATTATTAAATAACTAACTATTATTAAAATTACTGATATATTTAAAACAACTTATACCAAACATTCACAAACACAAAGTTTTAAAAAGTTTAAATGTCAATTTGACACACACTAATCCACAGTGAAAGTTTAAATAATTATAAAGGAAAAAACACGGGATTGTAAGGAATATGTAAATAATAAGACAGGAGAAAATGTTTTGGTATGAAAGAAGGTTGAAAATGGACTAAAAAAAGGAGTCCGAAACGTAACAATTTAAAAAATAATATGTACCGTATCCCCAAATAAAAAAATGTTTTCACGATAATGTATCACAGACGGTAAAATAAATAAAAAAAAAGTAACTTATTTTTTTTCAAAATCAAGATTAAGTATTTGAAGTATTGCCATCACAAATATATTTGATTAGTGTAACTTTAATCTATAATGATTAATGATACCATTATGAGTTAAAGATCTCATTATTTTAACGTTTGCCTGTTCTATTGTGACGTTGCACACTTCGAGTAGAAACAACAAAATTTTCTATAATCGCATAACCTCTATTACTACCATAAGCTTTGTTTGTTTGTGTGCTTGGAGCAGTATCTACTGACGTCATCAGACTAACTTGAGAGCGTCTCAGAGTTGGATTTAAAGATGGTACAAACAAACGCGCTCGATTGCAATATAACCTTAATTTTATTATTTACTATTGTCAGATTGTCACAGCTATTATGAACAGGAAAAGTAAAAATAATTTTTCAAATTAAAGAATCTAGACTACAATAAAAATGCATCATATACTGGTATTTATGTACCTACCAAGTTAAGTTTTTAAAATATAATGATCGTTCTTTACATCAATCACATTGGTATCTATTTCGTGCATATTCGATGCAGTTATAAGTCAGATTACATTTACAAATGACAGTTTACAACACGGTGTTAGTGCGAGTAGGTTATGTTGCACAAATTGCTCGTAATTGCTTGGACGTCGGACCGCGAGCAGGAAGAGCAACCTCTTTGTGATCTGGATTTGCTTACTCTAAACAAACAAACACGCACAAATCATGCTCTAAAATACAAACAAACGCGTAAAATTCCTCGGATCTGCTTAGATCAGACAAACAAACAAACCTATAGTAACATCAATTTTCGGTGGTGTGCCAAAACACTGCTATTCAAACACTAATTCCAATTACACACTAAAAAAAAAAGAAATTGGCTTTATTGAAATAAAAATTAAACATAATAAATTAACTAAAACAATAATCTTTACATATTTATTTGTGATGTCTTTTAATCGCAGTAATATTTATTATCTCAACTTTATAGAGAGCTTAAGGAAGGTACTCCGATCTATGACGAAGACAATAATAAATTAGGTTTATCGAAGAAAGCAGCCAAAGAAGGTATCTGTCAAGTGATACTTAGTAGAATAGGTATGGCAGCGCCCGGTATGGCTTTAACACCATTTATTATGAACCATCTTGAGCGAAGGGGTACTCTGTGCCGTTACCCTTGGATGACTCTTCCGACGCAAATAGCCTTAGTCGGCCTGTGTCTTACATTCGCTACGCCCCTTTGTTGTGCATTCTTTAGACAACGTGCCGAGATGCCCTTTAGCAGACTGGAGGAGGATCTACAATGCAAGCTGGAAACTTTACTGGGAGAAAGTACACCTAAATATGTCTATTACAATAAAGGACTGTAAAAACAAACGCTTGAGAATGCCTAATTAATCTTTTATGTTTTAAAATAGTAACAAGTCTTACGATTTGTAAATGATTTTAGGAACATAGAGGTTGGAACATTGGCTGGAATTGTTGTTTAAGCAATAGCGACAATAAAATAATGCAGGGCATTTAGTTAGTCAATATTTAGATAAATAGCCGTATAAAGATATTTCATGTCAGTACCTACAACATTATATCCAGTGCTTTATTTTAAGCACTTAATCATGTATTGGATGAATGTAACTAACTTGTCAGAAAGATAAACCGATTATAATCTATATGACGATCCTACGATAATTAGGTACAATCTCAATACTAATAACATATGTAGCAGTGCTCAAATTGTACTGGAGAAATACATAACATATATACCTCCTTATGGTACTAGATTTTCACTTTCAATTTCTGGTTAGTAAAATAAATCGAAGAAATAAAGCCGGAAAAAAAATAAGTGAAAAATACTGTCTAATGGAGAAAATGTTAGTTAGTGTTAGGCAAATCGAATTCCAATGATATTTCCAAATATAGTTTGCATGATCATTCGAGTGAATGTTATTCAATGAACGATCATGTGAAGGATCATCGGAAACTTAAGGGATAGAAGGAAGTAAGCAACCATACGTTTGCTAAATTCGCTTTTAAATGAAGAAGTTATTGTTTTCTTTTTTGATAATAAAATTACCTATTTTTTGTACTGATAGAACTAATTTTTAAACAATGCGTCGAACACACTTAAAAGAAATACCTAATAAACTGCAATTTTTAATACTATCTCTTATCTGGTATTTAATTATTTAAAAGAAAATCAGGGCTTTAATAAGGCACCGTAACTTTTTTGCCACTTCTTGTCTAATTGCAAAACCCAATATCCAAGATACAATTGTCCCTTGGTACAGCATTCCCATTTTAGTAAATTACTACGCATGTGTACTGATGAGAACGAATTTAGATTAAATTTTCGAATAATCATTCGAATCATTAATCATTCAAATTATATTGTGAAATATCATTCGAATGCGATTTGCCCATCACTAACTACATTCAACTAACAGTCCATGTGCGAAATTGTTGTATCTAATACTCTGTGAATGGTAGGTACTTATTGGAGGAAGACAACATATCTATTGATATTTAATGGATCTTTGTAATATTATCGTACAATATTATTATAATAATAAAGAAACTATATATACATTCCCAACATTTGTTTCATTTTTTTTTGCTTCAAGATAATTATTATAGTGTTTATTGTCCAAGAAAAGAAATGCCATTAACGTAGGAAAATCTAAATAAAATGCAAATATGCCACAACATAATTAATATACTTAAGCTTGTTTTACACCTAACTATTTATTGCGCAATTTATGGTCCTTTAAATGGCAATGAGAAATTGTTACATTTTTTAAGTCATCGGCGAAATATCGTTTTACCCCAAACAATATTTTGTCCAATAAATGCGCAGAAACGTAGTATTTTTAGATTGGCTAACTCTGATATGTTTTTGTACTAACTTTGTCGGAAACGGCGATATACTAACTAAAATATTTTTATTTTGCAAGAAAAAGGATCTTATTTTTAATGTATACACTACCAGCCATTGAAGTTAGAACACCTAATAGCACGTAATAAAACCATTTTAAAGGAACGCCGACAAGCATGTTTACAATAGAGGGGTGGATCGACAGGGTCGTAAAATCCCACGTGGGGTCTTCTAAAGGTCTCCCACTATAGCTGAGAATAATGATTTCGTACTTGTTCTGAATTGTTCTATTAGTAAACCAATTACGATACGGTTGTTCAATTCTGGCGTTTGTGAAAATAGTATTTAAGAACTGCCAAACATTCTGTGCGTGTGATAGCAGAAAAATTAGGACTGACAAAATCCACAGACCATTACACTATATTATATTTTTTTATGATCTTTAGTATGTCCTTACACTATACTATATTATTAATAACATGTTCTCCTTCTCATTTTTCGAAATGGAAAAGTTTTTTTTTATTTAAATTGATATCTATAGAGCCATGTCATCAAAACATAAAGGGCTTTTGTGAATTCACAAATATCGCGATTTTTCCCTGCGCAAAAACTAAGATGGAGAAGGTGGTCTTCAATGAAACTGTTCTTCAATAATTTATCAACAAAGTGACATTATAATTATTCCCCGTGAAGCTAAGATATTGTTGCTAAATTATACTCATCGAATCCTCGATTTGCATTTAAATGTTAACACTCTTATTCCAATCAAAGTAGCCATATTAAAGATATTCGAATGGATGAGCTGTTTTTTATTTCATCGGTGGATTCACCGGTTGCAGTTGGTTTCACCAGTAACGTTCTTACATTACTGTTTAATTTCTGGTGGTGCACCAAAACACGTTCTAAAATTTACCGCTTCAACCAAGTGGTGCCATCATCGCGCAACCGATTTTGGGAGATGGTGAGCTTGGTGTGGTGAATTAGCATAAGCTGACATAACCTCTAAATTGAAATAATTCAAGTAAACATGGAAGCTTGTTTGCCGTTTGAGGAAGAGGCCGTAGAGGTTTCTTTAGAATCTGATGGAAAATTAACGCCAGCGGAAATTGAAATGATTTCAAACATTTCAGTTATTTTATCTAGACTCTCTAACACCATTTTTGTTATCACGTATCCTACAATTCCATTAACAAGGTTCTTTTTTTCCATTTTTGGAGAAAAGGGCGATTTTTTAATATAATATAACAAATATAAGGATTCGACTACAGCACTGAGGTTAGGAGCGTTTTTAAATTTACTGATGGTGGATGCACCGGTAAAACATCAACAACTGACGTCATCCTCAATATGGCCACCATTGGTGTAAGCCACCAAACCATTATGCTGAATTAAAGAACAGGTCCGATGCATACATTTACCTAACCCTCCTGTATATTCGTTGTCATTTACATCAGGTTATTGACGGGTGCCATAATACGTCAAAATTTTTAGACGTAATATCTTTTAAATTTTGAACAGTTTCTTTTAAATTCAAAACTATGCTAAAATGCCAAGACCATCCTCGTTTTCATGTCCAGTGTTAAATGTCGACATCGACAGACCCAGATATGACCAATCAACTTACATAGGAAGAGCAAAGCACTTCTTCATCATAACGAATCCCTTGAATTTATTTGCGTTTCCTAGTACGTTGGAAAAGGCCAGAGAAAGAGTTATCAAGTATAGGTAGGCTGACACGTTGTAATTTTCTTCACAAGTAATTGAAAAACATTTTAGGCGTGGTGAATTTGGTCAAGAATGCTTGACTGAGGATGAGTTGTGGCGTGCGAAGCAACTTTATGACTCGGCCTTCCATCCGGATACTGGCGAGAAAATGATTCTAATAGGAAGAATGTCGGCTCAAGTACCTATGAATACCAGCATAACCGGTGGCATGATGATCTTCTATAAATCAACTTCGGGAGTTATATTTTGGCAATGGTTGAATCAGTCCTTTAATGCGATCGTTAATTATACGAACAGGGCTGGAGAGGGAGTACTAAGTACTAAGTAATTTTTGCTGCATCAATGTATTTTTACGATCTCGTTTTTTTTTTCGCAAAACCTACAAAAATGAGCAGCAGTGAAAGAAAAATACGTAACCTTTATTTATAAAAATAAAAAAAAGTATATTTACTCTTTTTTTACAGGCAGGTCTTAACAGCTTACGTTGTAGCAACTGCAGCCTCAGTTTCCACAGCTCTTGGGCTTAATCACTGCGTCAAGGTAAGCAGGTATGTCGGAATTCCATTAGCAATCATTCATAATATTCAGTACAAAAGAGAAGGTCGAGGAAATAACTGTAAGCTAAGGTGAATAGAAAACAAAATCTAGAAATCTTGTTCTATCTTACTGTAAGTCGTTTTTTTAATATAGTTGAAAATGCTTTGGAAGGCGAGACATAGAATGGGGGTAATAAACCATATACTTTGCCCGCTAAAATCGTAACGACTCATGTAGTTTCAATAGTCTGATACATTATTACGTCAAGTACCAGTCAAACAAATCCAAGTTTATAGTTTATAGATTCGAAAGATCTGTGTTAATTACGTAACGCTTTCAAATTCTTGGATTTTCTTTACTGTTTGGCCTTCTAACTCCTAAATTATACCTATACCTACCTTCTTTTACATTGAACAGATACTTCAAAAATGTTCTTTTTCTCACCCCATGAAGATTCTGCTTAGGGGAATTTTCTCTGCTCTATTCCACTTTTTAGCTTCTTGCAAGATTATCCGTTATTTCGTTTCCTTCCACTCCTGTGCGTTCCGAAGCCCACAAGCTCTTTTGCCTAAAAGTTTAATTTCCCTAGGCACTCCCAGATCTTCTTGAAGCTGATCATGTATGAGCTCAGCCTCAGCGCATTGATGCCTGCTAACTATCAGACACAATGATAATCTCCTGCTTTCAGTAATTTCTGCCAATATTGATCTGGACGCATCTTTATATAAGAGTATTTCTTATTTCCTTATTTCTAGGCCTATATATTCCTATTCCAACTCCTTCTGTCATTTTAGAGCCACCCGAGCATCATTTGACGGCATTTATATGTAATTTCAAGATCCCACTCGCTCTTGTTTGTTATGCTTCGTGGTAAATTCTTTCACAAAGCTGATTTTTTTCAAAATATCATCCCAGCACACCTTTCAGGTTTGATCACTGTCTGGAGGTTAAGGCTTATATTTAATCGTTCCTTCCTTGATCATTTTAGTTGTAATTCCTTTTGCCAAGCCCTTCACCACAACGTGGAGAAAAGTTAGATCCAGTACTACCTCGAAGGCTGCTGTTGGGCAAGTTCTCGTAGCCCCAGTTACACATTACATCATTAGAAGTGATGATTGGCTCACTAATCCCTTGTATTAATACAACATATCAAAAAATTGAAGCTACGTGAATTATAGAGATTTTAGACAAATACCGCCTCTACAAACAGCAAGCATTTTTACGTTTTGTACTTACCATGTTTCCAATTAAAAGATGGGGTTCGGACTAGAATAATCACAAACCTGGACTTTTTTTCTCTATTGACCTTATGGCGCAGAACATACATACACCGAGTAAAACTCGTAATATCATCTCTCCCAACGCCTAATATATATGTACTATGCACGTCAAAAATAGAGTAAAATCTTTAGTCCAAGAAAGTTCGTATAATATTCATACACTGTGTATCCGCTAAATGGAATAAATTCGATAATAAATAAATGGGTGCGTGTTCGAAAAAACGCTCGGACACGTCGATTGGTATTTTTAGTTGTGCATTTTTTACAACAGAAACCTTTTATACCTGGTGTGTCATGTAACAGTGGCCAATACCAACTTTTTTTATTTTAAATGCTACACTTTGTATTGTCGCGTTACTACTTTGAAGAGGTACTGAGATCTGTACTTACACTTTTATACCTACACGGCGCCTCCACCACTTGTCGCGTTACTACTTTACAGAGGTACTGAGATCTGTACTTACACTTTTATATTTTTTATATTTTTTGCGGGTTAAGTAGCAGTACAATACTGAAGAAAGAAGAAATGGAGCAGAGAAAATCCAGTTACTGGGAAAATCTCCAGGGAATGAGGCAAAGTAAAATTCTTCTGGGAACTTATAACCAGAAGAGATTTACAGAATGCATCAACCTGAGTAAGAACAATGTTCGCATATTAACAGGAATACTTTCAGGCCATTGTAGACTGAAAGGATACCTGAGTAAGCTTGGATTGGAAAAGGAATCTGAGTGTAGATTTTGTGGGGAACAGGATGAAACACCCATCCACCTCCTCTCAAACTACGTAGCACTGTGCAACTCGAGGGCGTTGCACCTGGGAGCATGTGAAATCGAAGAGGGAGACTTACCTAGACTGAGGCCCTCTGACATCCTACACTTTCTGAAAGGAATAGGATTAGAAGGCCAGCTGTAAAGCAGCAAGAATAGGAGACACAACAGATCTTTTAGGTCGCAGTGTAACATCACCCTTCTATCTATCTACATCTACATCTACACTTTTATACCTACCCGGCGCCTCCACCACTTGTCGCGTTACCACTTTACAGAGGTACTGAGACCTGCACTTACCCTTTTATACCTACCCGGCGCCTCCACCAAGGTCGAGTTACTACTTTAAAGAGGTACTGAGATCTGTACTAGGTCTAGGCTAACTAGATATCCTCGTAAATATTAGAAGTTTTAAATAGGAATATACATTTCTTTACTTAAATATTCTCCTTGTATTCTACCAGAATATTTTTAACAATCTCATTTGATTTGCACTTTGCAAGAATATTATCAGAATATACGTGCTACTTGGACTCTATGGATAGTATTTACAACTTTCAAGTATACAACACACATATAATGTCTGAGATTTGGTGTTCTCTCAGGTTGTGCTCTTAGAGCTATATATAGACTACCCAGTAAAATAAAGTAAAAAGAATCTTATACTCAGGTGTATATCTAGCTTCACGTACACAAAAAAATTATTCATGAACATTGCAGAGATTACCACCAATCTACGGACGATTAGTCCCTTTTGCAGCAGTAGCCGCTGCAAATTGCGTAAACATTCCGATAATGCGAATTGAGTACGTCACCATCAACCAGATCTATTACAAATGTTAGAAAGGTGATTAAATTTCAGAGAACTACAAAACGGAACTCCCATTTTTGACGAAAACGATAAGAAGTTGGGCAGATCGAGAATTGCCGCAGTTTATGGGATTTTGCAAGTGGTAGTTAGCAGGATATTCATGCCTATGCCATCCATGTGTACGTTTGCAGAGTGATTGCGTTCAATATCTAATTCAATAACGCTGCAGGTCTAACTCCATTTGTAATGGATTATATGGAGAAAAAAGGTACTTTTACCAAATATCCTATGTTACCAGCACCCCTTCAATTGGCTCTCTTGGCCGGTTGTTTAATTGTTACAACTCCTCTGGGCTGCGCGCTTTTTGTGCAAAGAGCATCCATTAACTTTAACAGCTTAGAAAAGAGCGTGCAAGAAAAAATCGGAACATCTCATCCGGAATACGTGTATTATAATAAGGGTTTATAGGTGAAGATTGTTGTTGTTTTGCCCAAATAAACATTGTTGCATTCCATGACTATTTTGTTTAACATTTATATAGTAAATATAATATTTACAATAAGAATCTATGTTTAAAACAGTACCAGTACTACCAATACTTGCAAATGAAATACCCACGTGTTTCATAAACAAAAGCAGTTACAGCAAAGAATTTTTATTTTAATAATGATCTTGTCGCTGAAACTAAAGTGAGACTACTATGTTGGAAGAATAGTACAATTAGACAGTTATAATGCTCTCGTCTGGGAAATGCTGGGGCTGCACCGACCTCCAGGCACTAACTAGACCACTTTCAGCCGTCTTTTCGACTCTTACCAAGTCTGGAATTTCAGGTAGAGCAACGTAGTAACCTGAAAATTAAAATAAAATAATAACATAGTGCTATACCAAAACTATTAAAAAAAAGGCTATAAAAATGTGATTGCCACTTATTCAAGTATTATATGTAAATAATAGTGTTACAGCAAAGCATAAACAACAGTTTGTTGGAAAAAAAAACGAGGACTAGAAAAATTCGTCCAATAGAAAATCGATTGTATTTGAATTTCAATACTAACATTTTCAATATTAATTTTCTTTTTTATAATTATAGTCTTATGTTTTGTTAAAATGTGCAATTGCATTAAATAAACAATTTTGAATTCATGCATTCACGTATAGCTCTTTATAAAATACTAGAAGTCAGATAGCAGCTCCCATTGGCCTCATATGTGCCCATCCTTGATATACACATATATCCAAATGTCTACATGATTTTTCGAAGGTTTATGTTTAATTGCAGATCTAATAAATCTTGATATGGATGAGATTATGTACCCATTTCTACGAAATGTTATTGTTTAATATGTTAATCTCTCTATAAATGCACAGTCTGACGTAATTGATCGTACGTGCGAAATGCCACACAGTATCAACTGTAAATTATATGCACTGCACGTTAAATAAAGTAATAAATCAAAATGTATATAATAATGTCTTTATACGCACTTTCTAAGGTCATAGTAGTAGAAGAATAAATAGCATTTTATTAAAAATAAATAGAATATAAATGAACTCATTTATTAAATGCATCTGGTAGATATTTAGTATTTGATGTTGAATGTTTATTTTTTTTTTTATTATTATTATTATTTTCCACAATTTGTTCTACACCATCGTTTTCTACGTATACGTTTCTTTTTGAAAGATAAGAAAAAGAGAAATGGTTTAAAAAATTTGGGTGAGGAGTACTCCCTCCTTCATTATTAGCTTCTTGCGAATGCTTTCAAAGTTAGGTTTCTTTTCTTCGTGAAGTCAAAAGAACAGTTTCTGCCACATTCTCCTAGTTTCTGTGTTAAGCACCTTCATTACTTTTATTAAACACGATTACGCAAAAAAAACGCCGCTGTCCGCTACTGTACTCCCTTTCCCCTTAACTTACCAGTTTTTTTCTAATGTGTTTTAAACTATGTATTTTTTTTTCAAGTAGATTGAAATATCTATAGTTTTACTTTGCATTGTGTTATTTATTAATTCTAAAAGTTTATGTTATTAGTTATCCACTATTCACGGGTACAATTGATATTTTTCCCATGATAACATATAAAACCATAAAATTATTCACTGTGATACAACGAAGTACGGGTGCTGTACGAAGATACTACGAAAATTATACTTCTCCGCAACACATTTCTGAAGCCGAAAAATAGCTTACAAGTGCTTCTGGTTTACTGGCCCATTTCAAAATTGGCACAACTGTATTAGGTCTGAGAGGAAGGGAAATACTCTGGTACAACGTTAAGATCAAGAAATACGGTGGACAAGTGTCAATATTTCGGGGATTGATACCAGCAAGAATCAAAGAACTCCTTTCTTTGTCTTTAGAACTTTCGAAATAAATTTATCTCATCATCAGTTGTTGTTCTACTGAAGAAGTTTCAACACGCTAAGTATCGACTGTCCTAGTAATAGAGCTAATAGAAGGGACACGGTGGACAAGTGTCAATATTCCGGGGATTGATATCAGCAAGAATCAAAAAACGCTTTTTTAAATCTATGCAATGACGTTTAATGGACGTAGATATTACATCTGTTATGTATATTACGTCATATTGACGACTATTAAACATCACTCTGCTACCTGGGCATTTACTTGTATTATGTTTATGACATTATTGCCTAGAATTCATCTTACTTACCCTGGAACCAGCTAGGTCTAGTTGATCCCCTAAGTTGTATCCTCGATATATGGGTAGGTGGTTCCAATTGCAGCATATACTCTATCGCAAAACTCTCTTCTGCCGGTTGTGGAGCCGCTTCTTTCGCCTCTTCCTCATCTGGCACAGCTTCAGCAATCAAACTGGTATTAAGAGGCGCACCCACTACATCTGTGATCGGTTGCATATCCTCTGCTCCCCACGGAGGCATTTCCTCCGACAACAGAGGCACCTCGGTAATCTTCCTTCGTTTGCCTCTCCTAGCAATATTCTTAATTGGCTTTTCTCCGGCAGCCTCCACGAAAGCATTCCCTGCCGGTTTAGTTTCCCCAGTCGTTTCCACGCTCGTAATGGCCGCTTGCACCTCGGTGTTGGCACCTTGCGCGTGAAATTGCTCCGGCAACTGGTGCGGCACCAATACGTCTTGTAGGGGTGCCGGAGCTACCGAATCCACCGTCATCATGGTCGCATCTTGCACTTCCGGGAACAACACTTGATACATTAGAGCTGGTTGCGATTCCAAACCGGCTTTCGTTTCCTCTGTATGCATAATCGTCGCCACCACTTCCGGCTGAATATCTTCGGTTTCTTGATCCGGAGATGGTTCCGGATTTATAATCGAGTGCTCTAGTTCTAACACTGAAGTGTAATTCAACTTAAGTTCGTGTTCTCTCCTTTTGGCTATGTAAGATTTGGGCGAAGCGACCTTCAGATCGATCGGTTTAAGTTTTAATGTTTTATTTACGTCAATTGCCTCCTCTTCAACTAATCTTTCCACTTCTTCAGGACTTATATTGAGCGGTGGAGAACGCGAGGGTGTCTAAAAACAAAGTTCCTTTTTAAAGCGTATAGTTTCAAACGATGCAGTTCATAATGAGTATAACCAAATAATCAATAGCTGGCAAGTTGATTTTAAATTTGCACAGTAGCATTTAAAGAAAATGCAACCATATCCCGTCAAAATAACTGATAGCTGACCGATTTATAGTAGACTCGCGATTATGTGAACTAATCACATTTCACATATTTCAGCATTTCACCTAAAGTAGTATTCATATAATTGCAAGGCTACTGTATTATATTTTTATTATTAATAATCATAGCGAAATTATTTAGTTAGAGTAGGAACACTTCAATTGTTATGGAATCCATATAGTACTTAGAATAGGTAGCCACATGGAGTACCTTTTAGGTGGAGCACGGCGTTGGGATGATTTGTAATTATTTAGTTCTTCATAAATAAAGTGTGAGCAAGGTCCATTCGACGCCCAAGCTGTCGTATCGTGGCTAAGGGCTTGCACAGGTTCTACAACGATGCCAGTTGTTGTTTTCGGCTACCGAAAGCCCAATTGTTAAACCAGGTCCCCGAAAGGAATGGGGAGTCTTGGCTTAACTACACGGACCGAGAGGAGACAACTTCAACAAAAACATAAATTCTAAGGTGGCGGAATAGACTGACGGGATGCGTGGCTGGATAGAAGACCAGTCTACTAGTCCAACCTTGGGGTACCTGGCGCACCCCATTATATTTAGCCTTACCTCTGCATGCGGGGCTCTGTGGAGGTGGACCTTTTCGTCCCTAGCTACTCGTGGGGTTAACCATGGAGGAAGGACGTTTATTAGCGAGGCAACACCGCTAATGAACAGGAATTGGAGGAGCACCTCCATAAGAAGCCTTCCACTTCCAAAGTAAGAGTACCTCACAAGGAAGGAACAAAGGGAGGAGCAAAACGACTGGAGCAGATTAGGGAACAGGATGGCATCCGTCCCCTCTCAAATTGCGTAACACTGTGCAACTCAAGGGCATTGTACCAGGGAGCACGTGAAATCGAAGAGGGGGACTTACCTAGCCTGGGGCTTTATGGTATCCTACACTTTCTGAAAGGAATAGGATTGGAAGCAGCAAGAACATGGGACACAATAGATCTTTTAGGTCGCAGTGTAATATATACATGCATACATACAAGGTCCATTCGAGCACATTCCGCATTTTTTTCTATTTTTCAACAAATAATTGATTTTAACTACATATATCTCCACATAAACATTATATAAATGTAATATATAAGTATAGGACCATGAATGCGTATTTATCTATTTCGGCAGACGCGGCGTGCGTCATTATGAACATATTACCAGAAGATTTACGATTCAGAGAATTTAAATTTCGTAGAGACGCGAATAAAATAAGGTTTTGGAGTTTAATTACGGTAACGCTAATTAAATTACAACCGGACAATTTAGAAAGGCTAGTAGATCTAGGGAGACTCCGCGGAATTAAAAGGCATTACTTATAACAAATTTATAGGCGCTTCTGGAGAGGTTTTACAAATTTTCACGAATGGGAAGGGCGAGAGTGGCACGGAGGCAGCTTTTGTTGTTTATAAGGGTATAAAAGTATTGAAATATATTATCAAAAGTTTAAATTGGATAGAATAATTCAGGCGGTACGTCATATTAAGCGCGAGAGGGAATTTATACGAGATGTGCGAATTATAACTGATAGTTTATCTGTTACAGGCCTTAAGGAATTTAAAAAAAGAATCCAACCAACTTGTTATTCGATACTTGGGATATGCTAGGCGACGGGGGCGCAAAGTTTTTTTGGACTAGGGCTCACGTAGGTACAATCGGAAATGACAGGGCGAATCAATTAGCAAAAGAAGTGGTGTCTAGAGGGGATAGCACGATAATTACGTATGGATTAATTTCGACTAGCGCAGTTAAGAAGGCGTTTAGGGATAAACGTGATAATAATTGGCAGGGTAGGTAAGGTACCACTTTAAATGAGAGGTGGACTAGAGAATTTGTCGGTAACGTTACACGTTTTAGAGAAGTGAGGATCAGTTTGCCGTATCAGGTGGTATTATTTGAATGCTACTGATATTGCTGGCATGAAAGAAGATGTCGTTTACGTATACGATAAATAGCGTAGGACCCAGGATAGATCCCTGCTGCACTCCATGCGTAACATCAGTCAGTTCAGATGTTTCGTTGTTTCAATGGGTACTTTGTTTGCCTACACAACGTATCTATTGTTTGGGTAACTTATGAGTACGAAATAAGCTAGAGAAGAAAATTTATTTTGCCAATTTTCAATTTTTTCTCTACAACGCATTTATTTATTTTTTATTGATATTTTTTTTTGGTTGAGGATTTCTTGTCAGTTCTTATCATCGGATTACACAATCCGATGATAAGAACTGACTTTATATGGATGCACCTATACAGGTGCATCCATATAAAGTAAAAAACGCGAATTCAGGTAACGTCAGAGATAGGCAGCCAATCTAATAAAGTCATATAGTAGTGATCTATTAGCTACAATTTGCAGAATGTGTCTTTGCCGGCGAAAAATGAATGGTTCTCTTTTCATAATAATTAGGATGTCGAATTATGCAGTAAATAATTAATTCATATAATCTCTATATATTAAATAGCATCTGTATAAAAGAAAGCACACAGTAGATAATAAAACACATAAATTTTTAATATGCGTGCCCCAACCCAAAACACAGTCAATGTAAAGACCAAGAAATGTAACTGCTGATAGTTGTTTGACTGATTTTTATTTAAATCTAAATAAATAACTAACTTCGTTGCTTTTTGTTCATAGGGCAAAATATATAAAAGATGTTTTGCCTTGGTTATACCCAACTTAACCAGTTCTCATGCTTCCGTAGCAACATTCGTGCACATAAATACGACACATAGTCTACCAAAAATACAATTTTCTCGTCATTACGTATATTTAGCAGCTCCTTAACGTAAATCAAAAAAAAAGAAGAGGACCAAAGACAGAGCTTTGTGGAACCCTTCTTCGAATAAGCAATGGAGGTTATCGGGTTTTACCTACTTCTACCATCTATTACCGATCACTCATGTACTTAATCATGAGCAAGACCTCTTAAACTGTAATTTGACATTCTATTAAGTATGTAATATAAAACGATCAACCACATCGAACACTTTGCTAAGATCCCTGAAGACATCAACAGCTTTCCCAACCGAATTTAAATGTTGATATATCTAATCTATAAAACAAATTATACTAGCCAGTTGACTGATTCCTGTGAAAGCCATGTTGTTCGGTTGCTAATATTTGATATTTGCACAAAAATCATATAGTCCATTAAAAACTACTCTGTCGTTTGGGTACGACAAACAAGATTCTTATGGATGAGACTACTCAATTTTACAAATTTTTCAAGTGACTCAAAGGATGGATTATGCTTTTAACCTAAATTAAGCGCAATTTTCCAGTTGACATTGATACCGGTGGAATTAGAAGGTTTTAACTGATGAATAAGAGAGTGCAATCACGATCTGCCACAGGATTAAGGAACAAGGTTAGAATGTCTCATTGATGAAAGCTCATACAAATTGTTATTATACAACGCATTGAATACATTTACATGCAGAGAATACTGCAGAATGAAATAAAAATTCAAAGATAATATTAGTAAAATTGTACCTTAGGTTTACTACTATACGATTTTGCTAGATTGGCTGCTTATTTTCCACGCCACTTCTACTGGCATTTGTTTCTTTACAATGTTTCTATGTCCAGGGTGGGCAAATTTCGATGTTTTTATAGCGTACAGACCAAACGGTAATAGATATAAGAAAAGTAAGCAGAAGGTTACGATCTCTTTTTTGAGTTTGGCTTAGTGATCCAAACAGATTGAAGCTAACTTGTTTAGTTCTCGATATACCAGGCGTTTTTCAAAATCAAGCAATTTTCTTTCAATCGTTATAAGTCCGATGCCATAATATATAGAGGAAAATATGTTCCAGATATATTTTATGTTGTTTTTTATGAGGAATACACTGGCATGCTTGCTTCTTTTTTGAAATTTATTATTATACGAATTATTTGCAAAAGTTATTTTTTTTTTAATGGAACACCCTGTATATCTTTAGGTAATTGAGTTGCATTTTTTCCCGCCATATATCAATATATAGTTTAATATATATCTAACTCTCTAATACGTCACAATTAAAAAAATAAATTTTCGTCAGCAAAAGTATCTTACACCGAGCGTAGTAGGCGTGTGTCATTAAACATTGACGTTAATTTTATTGAATACCTTCCTTGCACTTCAGTCTTCAGTCACTATCCTAAACATTCACTTGAGATGGCGTATGAAAATTACGAAAAGTATGATATGCTAGAGTGCTTTATTCAGCATAATAATAATGCTGGTGCCGCAGCTGAAACATACTTTAACCGTTTTCCAGAGAGAAGACAGCCACATAAAAATATTTTTGCAAGACTAAAAGAAAATCTTATTAATTTTGGTTCGTTCAAGCGACAAAGACCAAAAAAATATAACATTGAAGACTCGGAGAACACTACTGTTAGTGTTAGTAGCGGTGTAGTTGCCAATCCTTCTGTTTCGACCCGACAAATTGAAGCTGAGAGTGGAATTTCTCGACGGAGAGCTTTAAACATTTTAAAGAGGCATACATTTCGACCATATATATTCAGAAAAAAACCATGGTAGAAATAATACGGTATGCTTACGCGCATATCGAAATTACGTCAGATAGGAGCATTAAATGGCGGCACATATATGATTATTATTATATTAAAATCGATTTCAACCGTGAGGGTTTTGTTAATGCGAAAGGTAAGTTTAAAAAATCCGGACGGGGTTACGGAACATATTTTAAAAACGTTAAGGTGTTTTCACAATTCAATTTTCTAGAAAAACCACGAAAACACTTTGTAAACACACACGAAAGTCGGTACAATCGTAGAAATAAACACGAGCGCTACTAGATGGCGACAAGATAGATAAAGTTAATTTCAACTTAAAACGGGCTTTTTTAAATCAAAGCTGTATTTGAATTACATTAATTGGTGGTTGTGAATAATTTGGATTTTAACATTTTGCTATTTACCATACATGTATCTTATTGTTTTCGATACGCTCCTTAATTACGTCATCTGACCGGACTTGACGAATTTGAGATTCAAAACGAGCATACCGTATTATTTGTACCGTGAAAAAAACAACATTTGCAATCAAATGATCAAGAGCGTCGCATGCAGTTTTGTAATTGGTATATAACGAAACTGCAAGAAAATCCACGCTTCTATGAAAAAATTATATGAACAGATGAAGCCCATATTAGTAATACCGGAATATTTAATCGACACAACGAACACTGGTGGTCTGATGAAAATCCACATCGTGTCCTTAACGTAAGACAACAGGGACGATTTGGATTTAATGTTTGGTGTGCCTTGACATCCAATGGTATTCTAGACTACATCATATATAATAATAATCTCGATGGTATACTTTATCGCGAAATTATAAACGAGCACGTAATTGAACAGCATTTGGACAATTTACCATTAAATGACGTTGGGCGTATATTCTTTCAACACGATGGTGCACCACCTCGCAACACTAGGACGGTAACAGAATTATTAAATGCAAATTTTTGTAATAATTGGATAGGCACTAACGGACCCGTGCGGTGGCCATCTCGCTCACCAGACTTTTTCTCTTTGGGAACACGTTGAGGGTAAATTATATAAAAAGATTAGTAATGACGTGGATGACTTAAGAGATAATTTCATTGAGATAATTAATGGCATACCTAATATTAATATTTTTAACACAATTCAAAGTGTTGCCAAAAGATGCAATCTATGTGTTGCCAATAATGGAGACTAATTTGAGTATTTGCTTTAAAACTTTAATTAGTTTTGCGTTTTATTGTATACATTTGCTCGCTCTTCGTTTATGTGCTATTGTTTAAATGAATAAAGTATTCCATATCATAATTCTCATACTTTATATGTGTTTGTAGGTATATAGATAATATGGCTATGATTGCATTAAATAATTAATGTCAATGATTAATGATACACGCCTACTACGCTCGGTGTAAGATACTTTTGGTGACGAAAATTGATTTTTTTAATTGTTACGTATTAGAAAGTTAGATATATATTATACTATATATAGATATATGGCGGGAAAAAAATGCAACTCAATTACCTAAAGATATACAGGCTGTTCCATTTAAAAAAAAAATAACTTTTGCAAATAATTCGTATAATAATAAATTTTAAAAGGAAGCAAGCATGCCAGTGTATTCTTTATAAAAAACAACATAAAATATATCTGAACATATTTCCTCTGTATATTATGGTATCGGACTTATAACGATTGAAAGAAAATGGCTGATTTTGAAAAACGCCTGGTATATCGAGAACTAAACAAGTTAGCTTCAATCTGTTTGGATCACTAAGCCAAACTCAAAAAAAGAGATCGTAACCTTCTGCTTACTTTTCTTGTATCTATTACCGTTTGGTCTGTACCCTATAAAAACATCGAAATTTGCCCACCCTGTACATTTATAAAAATCCTAGGTTACCTTAGTTGTTTCATATATCACCGTCGTTGTGGTTTCTTTAAGACCAGTTGGAGAGACAGCCACGGAGCTTCTAACAGTAACAGTTTCTGATTTAATATCTCCTCTTTTTGGCAGACCGACTCCTGGTTCCAGTTGCTGAGTATCCAATTCGGTCTGAAGGGCGCCGCAGCCTTTCTGCTCGATTCCAGTAATGTGTCTGGAGATTTTTTCAGCACCAGGGATCTTTTCCACTTTTTTCTCGGTAATAATTTGCTCAACAGCCGCGACTGGCCCTTCATCGGTCATTATCATATGCTGCCTGCCGGGAGACATCCTTGTACCGGATATCTTAACCGACTTTCCCGGCGATTGAGCGGCTGTTTGAACCAATGCTTCGGCAACTTCCTGCTCCAGAACCGTCGATTCAGCTGTCAAAAAAAAGGAATAAAAATTACACGAACGAATGATACTTTTATAAACATTTTCTCACCTGACGCAACTGTAGGAGAGTACGCTCCTCTTTCCGGTGTTATCTATACCGGTGTAATTCAGAATATTACGAATATTATTCACGTTAAAAATACTTACTCTTGTTTCCAGGAACGATTGAGGCTCCGAGTAGTAACCGGGCGGTGCTGGAGTTCTAGCACGCGAAGTATCCATGGCACAGCTGACAACGTCTTTGTAAGGCTCAAACGCCTTCAGCTTCCTGATATCTTGTACTCCTCTGAATTCGGGAGGCATCATGCTGGTTTTTAATGCTTTAGGCATATCTTTATCCATCCTGTGCCTTAATTCTGGGGGACTTGAAAACTTGGCTAATCTACCTTTAATAATATTGTAATATTATACTGAATATCTCAGTTATTTTTCTTATTTTTTTGGGAATACAACTAAAATGTAAAACGTAAATTCAAAATTTTACAATCATACATATGTAGGTACGTGTGAAATGCGTAACTATTAACTTCAAATTCGGATTACATGTAAAATTTGATGAACAGTTGATATCTCTGTATGTTGCTAATTGAGCACACAGTAAATTCAGTGTCACACATAAAGTCTGCATCATATAGGATTTTTTTTATTATTGATGAAAAGTTGTTTATTTTTAATTTTTTCTTACCAATCTGCCAATTTTCAGCACAAATACTAAAAATGCACACACGAAACGAAATCAAATTTGTTACAAACTTGATTTAATGTGAACAGTCAAGTAAAAAATGTCAGTTATTGTTACTACAACTGTTTATAAAGTAATTGGATACATAAATGTAATTATGAAAAAATAAGAATAAAAATAACTTTTAATAAAATTTAACTGTTCTTGAAAACAATGCAATAATAATTGTATACATAAAGAATTGTCCTTACTGTTCATAAATATGTATTTTCTACAACATAATAGGAATTAGAAATGACTGTAATAACTTGTAATGATGGCTATTATATATTTTTTTTTGATAAATATTTTAATGTTAAAAGAAGTGCTAATAGAAAGAGGTTGGAAAATTAATAAAATGATGACAAGTAATAATGAATAACATCAAAACATGGAAATGTGTTGTTGAAATAAAATTAATATCATTAAGGAGATTGAAATACAAAAGAAAAAACATCAACATCGAAAATAACATGAATGAAAAGTCAAAAACTAACATTTGAGGTAAAACATAAACGATGTACGATATAACAAACAACAGATTAAAATTACTAAAGACATGATATGCCAGCTATATATAGGTTTTATGCACTTTACCTAAATGTGAAAACGGACTCCGTTTTAATTTTAAATTATAATGATAACGTTTTTAAACTTTTAAATTCTAACAACACTTTAATATTCAGTGACGTAGCTTTTAATTTCTAATTGACGCATTACACATGAAGATGGCCAAAGCCGAAACCGGTTGTTAATAATATTAAATAAAAGGATTGGATAGAACTCTTTTACTGGTTTTCTCAAATACCAAATATCACTAATCTGAATGTTGGAGAGACAAAAACAAATGATCAATATATTTAGCATTTCATATTAATGGCAGCTATATTTTTAATAAAAACTGTTAAATACTTATTCCTTTTAATGCGCTAGGCATTAAAACTGAGTAAAGTAAGATTTATAACACTGTGATATGGTCTCAACCTCTGGAATATATTAACAGACATTAAATATTTCATACATAGGTATAAATAAAAACCAACTAAAGAATAATAGTATATTTCCTAATTCAAACAATTATTTACTTTAAATGTCAGCAGAAACAGCTTGCTAAACCACTATTTATTTCAAATATTTTTTTTTTCTTTGGGCTTAATAAATATCCCCTTTCTACAATTTCAAAGAATAATTTCTTTGGATTAATGCCTTAATTTATTAACGACAAAGAAAAAAATCTTTTTATAAATGTAACTATTACCCGCACAAAAACGTCAGTTGTAAGTCTAAGCAATAAAAACATAAATAAATAAACAACTTCGGCGCTCATAAGACCGGTCGAGCGGTACCAAGTTTTTACGGCGCCAAGTGGCTAGGGGCGCCGACGGCGTCAAACCGGTAAAAACGTCCAACGGTCTTTAAGGCGTTATAAAGCGCCTTTGACGTTGACGCCAGTATTTTTTGTCTCCGTTTTATTTACATACGATGCGAGTTTCTTACGACATTTTCGTGAACTAGAAATTATTTTCATCTATAGAATTCGATACGCATACATAGGTTTTCAAACTTGTACTTTGTTCAATAATGATTACGCATAAAGGATTTTCCTATTTGATGCTATACTCCCTTTATTTGTAGCTTTTTTCCGTCTCTTTATATGTATCGCCATGTAGTTACACCTTAGCTTAGGGCCGCAAACGCGTATTCATCTTTTTCGACAAACGCGGCGTGCGTTATTTCGGTTACCAGTAGATTTACGTTTGAGGCAACTCAAATTTGGTAGGGACGCGAATAAAATAGAGTTTGAGGGTTTAATTACGGCAACGAGAATTAAATTAGAACCGGACGATTATTGCAGTGTATGAAAACGGTCCAAATAAATCAGAAAAAGTTTTTAAACCTGTCTGTGTAGTGTGTCTTTGTGAAAGAACACCCATACATAAAACAGGCGGAATAAAAAATATAAAAGTAAAATTTTGATAATAACTAAATGTTATGTAAAAATAATTTAAAAGTGAAATGGAAAATGTATTATATGAATGATTGAAAACAAATTAAATTTTTCAATACTTCATTAATATAATTAAATAGAAGGTAAATCGAGCACTGTGAGATATATCTACTGATGACTAACACGAAATACCAATAAACTTCTGTCTCACAAATTCTTTAATCTTCAAAACACAATGTACATTTCATTAGCTATGCTAACATCATCAGATGTACATACAAGTGTATTGTTAGAATACCAAATTTGGTATTACTTCATTAATATATTCAATGTAATTTTACGTAGAATCGAAATATGAGACAGAAAATAAGAAACTTCGTTTAAAATAGCATTGTATCCCATAAAGCAAGAAATTATCAATCAAATCTACATGTAGAATTTAACAGGAAGGGAAACATATGAGGAGAAGACATATTGTTTAATCCTATCTCAAAAAAATAAGGTAAGCTGAGTGGTACATACCCAATAAACCAAATTCAAATTTCCCTCAATTATTTTTAGTAACTTCAACATTAAAGCATGAAGTTACCTACGATTTTGTATTACATAAATAATTATTTGAATACCTTTAAGTTGAATTACTTAATATAGTTGCGGGAAATTTGAATTTCGTTTACTAGGTAGTAAGATACCCGTATTTTTATGAGATTCATGCGGCCAATACAGCACATACATCTTTTTACAGTTGCAAATAGTTTTTAATTTGATATCAAAATAAAATAGATTTAATTTACCTTCTTTGGTATGAGGTGGGTGTTTTAATGATAAAGCATAGCGTCCTTCAGGCAAACCTGTAAACATATTTCGATACTTACTAAACACATTGCTGAAATACTCAAAAAATTACAAAAAAAAAAGAAACTATCTTCCCTTTTTTACTTAAAAAGTTCTGCGACTACTTCTGTACAGTTTGCGACAAGTCTATACAAAATAAATCAAGTACATTTTCTGTATCTAAAATAGCATGTTTTATTCAAAATTTAAACGCTTTCTTAAAATGTTGGTTATTGCTATACTATTGTTGTTTGGATGAAATCAACCAAACAACCATTTCTAAATTTAATTTTGTACAGAACTTTGTAGTAATATGTTGCAAACAATTTGCAAGTTTTTTTTTTGTTGTCAACAAAAAAAGAGAAAATTTTATTTTTTACTTTTTAATTATTTAAGGACCGAACCCCTTTAAAAAAGACGCACCTTGAGGGATGGTTTTCGTTATTTCCTGTACAGTTGTTGTCTTTTTTCCACTCTTCACGCTACTTTTGGATGTCCTCGATGTTACAGTCCTTATTTGTTAAAAAAAACAATATTTACGCTTTCAAAATACGTCTTAGAATGAATAATTTACTTAGTTTTCGGGATGGTCCCAGTACCAACAGAAGAGGAAGCAACTGATGTAGTAGACGCTGGAATTTAAATATCAAAGTAACAAACAATATAGTAAATCGGGCAATATGCTTACCAGTAGCAGAAGTTTTTCTAATAGCTCCATAGCCCGACGATCTTGGAATTGCTGGAAAAAAATTGCGTGTATCTGATATAAAAACTATTTAATTTCAAATATACTTCGTCGAGTTTCACTACTTCTTTGGCTAATCTGTCTTCCATCAGGAAAAGTAGCCTTTGACGAACGACTGGAAATTGATCTAAAAAAATTATAGCAACGTAAATACCAGGACCATGCGCATCGTATACATATATCAGATTATACTGCTCTCACATAAGCTACGTACTGTTAGAAGAACTAATTTGATATACAGATTGTTCGCTACATGTAGGGTCGATTTTAGTGGTCGGTTCGCGCTATCGGAATATCACTTCGTTAGTTGTATGAGAGCCACATTAGAGTACAGTCGATATTTCTATTTAGGATAACTAAATATTTCAACTATTTTTAATTGTATTGCTGTTTATTGTTGTTCTCCTATTATTATTTTTGTTTGTAGTCTGTCAAGACAATATTACTCTTTTTTTCCAAGTTATAGCAATCTTGTTTTTTTTTTTTTTGAAAGGAATATATTTAGTTTTATTTCTCTCATCTACGAATCTAGAAACAACAATGCCATTACGAGTGTCGTTTGTCTAAGAATTGAGCGCGTCCGTGGTGTGTTGCATACACGTTCCGATAACATTACAACAACTTTATTGCCATGGTTCTAAAGAGCATCGACATTGTCAGTAGCAAAAATTACATGGTAAAAGAAAATACAAAGGTATATATATATAACTAAAACATATACACATTAAAAACATGCCAATGTTAAATACACTGAAATGTATAAAAAATAAACATAAAATCAATTAAGATTACGCAAGGTACTCGTTGACAGTGTAGTAAGTATGCGTTAATAAATGTTTTTTAACCTCATTTTTAAAGTGATTTTTGCTAGCAAGGGATTTTATATACTCCGGCAATTGGTTATAAATAATAATGGCCTGATACGTAGGACTGAACTCATAAAATTTTGTTCTATGGGAGGGAGTACTCAAATTATTGCAGCCTCTTGTCGTTATGCCACTAAATACGTCACAGTTTCTTACAAATTTATTTTCGTTGTTTTTGTAAAACACCAGAATATCTTGAATGAAGAGGCCAGCCAACGGCGAAATACCGAGATTCCCAAACAAAGGGCAACACGAGTCTGTAGGTGCAACACCTATCATAATTCTAATAATCCTTTTTTGCATTATAAATACTTTCTTGGCAGATGAAGTGCAACCCCAGAAAATAACACCGTACCGCAGTCTGGACTCAACATACGCATAATAAAATAATGTTATTGAATGTAAACTGACACTACCTCGAAGCGATCTAATTGCGTATAATGCCGAGGAAAGTTTGTATTGGGGCACTTCACAATGTTGCTCAAACTTAAGCCGCTGATCAACAGACAAACCTAAGAAATTCACGCAGTCACTCTCGGGTATACTTCTACCGTTAAAGGTAAAGGCTTCAGGAGTTGTTATGAATAGTTGGAACAAAATGTAGTAAATCTGTCTTAGCCCCGTTCAAGACAGGCCCATTCAAAGAAGCCCATTCAATCATGTCGCCCACGACAATATTACACAGCACTGACGTTTGCGCTATCGACGTTCCTGATACAATACAACTAGTATCATCAGCATACTGGGACAACGAGGAGCAGCACAAATGAGAATGGAGATCGTTCACATATACCAAAAACAGCGACGGCCACAAAACAGATCCCCGCGGGATACCACGGGACATTTTAATCAATAGTTGTGATCATGTTGGCAACTTCACCCTTAATGCTTACTTTAGAATGCCTATTTGCTAAGTAGGAGGAAAATAGATCATAAGCTAGACCTCTTACACCCAATGAATACAGTTTATGGATACTATAAAAAATTCTGAGCAAGCTATTTACACGTAGCACATTTCGTTTGCCAATTTGGCTAAACATTTTGCGACTCCTTGAATTGTATCGACATCGCATTCTTTGGGAAAAGAAAAATGAATCGACATTTGTAGGCCATAGTCTTTTTAATAAATAGATGAAAAATTTTATATTTTTTTTTTCAATAAGTACTACAAATGTTGCACTCTTTGCTTTTATATTATTAATTAAGAAGTTGTGTTTCGTACCCTACTTAAGGAAACAGACGTCTTTACCAAAAGGGCGCTGCGGAGCAATTTCAGCGACAAGAACCTGCCATTGGCATACCATCTACGATTGTTAAACAGGAAATTAAATCTCACAAATCAGAATGTGCTTCATTAGTGGTTTGGTGCATACGAAAGAGTGCATTACACCTAGTCATGTCAGAACCACGCAACCGCTAGAACATGACCGTAAAAATGTCAAAATGATTTTCTCTACCTTTACACATCACTGTAAACTCAGAAAGCACCCATATACACAAAATCGGGCTCTCTGATAAGACTGAATGCCGACAGAGACGAGGAAACATTTGTGCATATTTTCTGCCACTGCCCTGCTACTACAAGAATCAGGTATGTAACCTTTGAAAAGATTGATCTCTTCTGAAAGCCTGAAACAATCTCATTCAGCAAGATACTGAGTTACATTAACAGCCTGCACTTGTTAGATGAACTCTAAGATTACATTCGCTCTATAATAGACCCTAGTGTGTCGCAGTGGTGGACAGGACGATTAATCGAACCATGCGGATACTATCACTTACTGAACCAACTAACTACATGAAGGAAACCCCGTACGAAAGAAAATTTTCAAATATTTTAGGTACTTGTATCGAATCTTTCCACGAATAAGATCACAACTTTAAAGTGATAAAAAAGTGAATTGCGTTATATTTTAGACTTACTGCATTGCGGCTCCTCCTCCAGACGTGGATGGCGTTCTTGCTGTTGGACGTACCGTTAAAGATCTCCCAGCTCCTGCAGGAAGTGATGGACGTCCACCGGATGGAGCTAAATACGTTTGTCACTCAATCATTATAACATAATTGAAAAAGAGGACATCTTACGAGTTGTTGATGTACACTTCCTTCGAGTTTTAATTGATTTGGCGATATATAGAATTGAATTATTTCAACTGTTTGAATTGATTTTTGAAAGTGACTGAATTGGTTGTTTTTTCCATTTCTTTTTAAGTATTTCGTTAAAATTTGGAGAAAAATAGTATCTTGAGTTTTTTTGTAAGAGTTACATTTTTTTGCATTGTATATACCTGCAAACTTATTGCATTGGTTAATATCAGATATGTCATACACAGTGTGTTCAAAATGAAGTCGGCACTATTCAAACTACGCAGTGGGTTAAATTAGCAACCCAGTAGTATTTTTTCTGTTGATTATAATGGTGAAATCAGAAAAGGAATTTTGGAGATATTGAAGGAAATACCATTTTTTTTTAAATAGAACTCCCTATATATCAAAAATTACATACACTACTACTTTAAATTTAAAAATGAAGAAATGAAGGCCACTTGAATGTATTATTACCTATTGAAATGATCAAGTAGGCTCCGGTTGATTAATGCGAAAAACAAAAAGCGAATAAGCTTCTGCCAAAATTAAATAATCCTGTTGACGTACTTTAGATTATACGTATGCTTGTTCCTTATTTATACGTTTGAAGAAACTGTGTTATGATAGAAACTTCACATGCTTTGCAATACTTTAGAATTGGCAACGTGGTATAAACATGCTTATTTTGAACGAAGAGCCAACTTAAATAAAAATCATTTATTACTTTATTGTTTTAAATTTCAAAATTAAGAAGAAAAAAACGGTAATTGAAATTATTAAATTATTTAAATTTGTAAAAATAGAGGTATGGTTATTATCAAAAATTAATATAAAATCAATAAATACATAACGTAAATTACTAGGAATATTAAAAAGTAAAAATAATAAAAAAATAATTAATAAACTTATTATTATTAAAACTTATTTAGCTTCTATGCATTTTCGTACGCGTTTGTACACACTTCTTGTGACCTTTAAAATAATTCAGCCATTCAGTATATGTTTTTTAGAATCGATTTTAACTGAAAATCAACTAACCAGTTTTAAGTGAAGCCGGTTTGAAAAAAATCGGTTTTTAATATGTGACGATTTCCCATTTTTTTTTTTTGTGTAATGAAAAAATCAAAATCTGCTAAATATTTTTTTTAAATTAAATGAAACAAGGTCGCAAAAAACAAAATAAACTCAATAAATTATGATCGCAAATTATCAGAACTTATAGGATTTCAAATAAAATTACTGTCACAAAAACTTAACTCTTCAAATACAACTCCTCCAAAAAATTCAAGAATTCAAGCATTTGTGGAATAGATATAAGAAAGAGTTGTGTATTACACGAATTTAATGCGAGGAATTGAATTGTATATCGCGGTAGATTTACCTGGTATTGCACGTGCCGGCAAAGAAGTTCTCCCAGCACCCGGGCATACAGGGGCTCGCCTTCCAGAAGCTGAAATTGTTATCAGTATAAAAAGGAATTTAAACGACAGGACTTAATTTTATCAAACCTGGCTGTATGACCCTCTCCTCCGTTTCGACCGTTGTTTCCGTTCCATATGGGTCGATCGTTACTGAGCTAGTACTAGTAACAGTTTCGATGGGCCTATTTTCAAAAGCTAATTAGTTAGTATCGCTATTCAAAACAATTACCGCAATGCACTAAATAACATACCCACGACTACTGGAAGCACGACTTGCACCTACAAAAAAACAACAACTAAATAAAATGCTAAGCGTTCATTTGCGATAAACGTAAACAAACCAGAAGATCCTGGACAAACACCTGAAGCTCGACGTGGTTCATATCCAGATCTAACACTTCCTGCAGGAATACATTTGTTTACTATGACAATCTGTGTGAAAAGTGTAATTATACGTACTCGGAGGTTGCGTTCTGGGTATAGCACCAGTAGCAGCAGCTCCTACAAACATTTTGAAACAAAAAGCGTAAATATATGTACTGAGGTATGGAAAAAAAGCGCTTAACTTGAGGACGGCGCAGTAGATGGACGTTGCATGCCATAACCAGAAGAGACAACTAGAAAGAAGGAACAATGTATTTGTCATCAAAATCAAAAACATCATTCATAATTATTACCCGGTCCTGTACGTCTTTCTGTTCTCGTAGTTGTGGTGCGCCCAGGCTCTATAATCGTCGAACTAGTAGTTTCGACAACGGACGGGCTGTACAATAAATAATAAAAATATATATTCAGTTTATATAAAATTTAAACATGATAGCAAATTTATTTACCGTGCAGCTCCTCTTGCCATTGCTCCACCTGAATGTAATAATTGTATCAAAAACCCCATTGCCTAAAATTATCCACTACGATCCACGAAAGATATACCTCGGTAACCTGATGATGCCCTCGAACCTCCTCCACAAGGACCTCCTCCGCAAGAACTGCCTGCTCTGGTACTAGATGCAGTGCTTTGAGGCATAGTGGTTACGCTACTGGAAACACTGTGGATAGAAGTTTTTGCTGTGAAGGTAGTCTGCTCCAGGGGCGTTTTCTTGGTGGTCCAAAAGACATGGTTCTGGTATAGGTCTATTTCAAGCTTTCAGGACATCAAATTTTTCACAAGAACGACCGTTTGAGCGTAATGCCTGTGTCAAAAGTTATAGAATTTTGCGATATTACTGTCATTATTGTTGTTATGACAACAAAATAAGTTAAACTGATAATCCTTAAGACCTGCTAATCTTTGAAGCAAACAAAGTTGTTATGGGAAAATTACTTATTATGATTTGAATGTAGCATCCATATTATACAGGATGTGTAGATATTCGCAGGTGGTGGTGAACACGA